>CAHIKZ030005020.1:725000-1405000 GCA_903632075.3 Acanthosepion pharaonis
AATGGAAGTGAACACCTATAGTTCCGCCATATGCGAACACCTATTAAAGAACAGAGAAAGCCAAATTTAGTGTTGACTGGCACATACATACATGCACACATACATATACATATATACACACATACATATACATATATGCACACATATATATACATATATATACGCACATCCACAAATGTACATAATAAGAAATCATACATATACAAGCGCATAAATATATAAACAAACACATATATAACAGTTATCAATACAAACACACACACACACACATATATATATATATGGATACATGCAAAACGTAGACAAATACACGTTTGCGTGTATATATCTATCTATCTATCTATCTCTCTCTCTCTCTCTCTATATATATATATATATATATATGTGTGTGTGTGTGTGTGTGTGTGTGTGTGTGTGTGTGTGTGTGTGTGTGCATGCATGCGTCTGTGTGTGTGTATGTAAAGACAGGAGGCAAAAGTTAGTATGATGTCTATAAGTACCAAAGATGAAAGTCATGAATGTATTTCTATACAGTCAATGAAGATATATTCACAAAATCACATGAAAGTCATCTTTCCATAACTTCCTTTCGCAGAATAAATAGTTCTTAGACACATTGTATACACTCGTCAGTTAATATCAGAGAAATTTTAAATATGTTATATGCATATAAGCATTACAGAAAGATAGTGTGATGTGTAAATATATTTCCAAAAATATTTAAACAGCCTGGATATATTTGTAGTTTTTTATTTTTTATTTCTTAATCTGTATTTCGAACCCATAATTCAATGCAAGTTTTCACAAAGGCGCCATTAAGATTGCAAGAATGCCAAGATGCTAAGTAGAATTTCCAAGAATTGTTGATTCCTCTCTTCGTCTTTTTCTCAAGTTTATATCGATAAGTATATGTATCTTTTTATTTTGAATTTCAATTTGTCTTTTTTATATTCTCTTGCAATTTTTGTCTCGCTGTATCCCTTCATGTCTTTTCTTAGTAAATGATCATAATTCAGACTGCTAATATACGCAGAAAAATATAACTGAATTTTTAAAATAAGTTTCATATCAAACACTGGAAAGCAACCTTAAATTCATATTTACATATGAATATATATATATATATATATATATATATATATATATATATATATAGCGTCCGTATTATTTGGCTTGTTTATGTTTAACTTGAAATACTTTGAATCACTAAATATTGGATATTTATGTAGCTGTGTGTATATGCATGTGTGAATCTAGATATACCTAAAAATATACATCCTCAAAACTAATATGTCCCCTTAGAAGTTTTTTTAAAATAAATATAGATTATATCTAATGAAGATAAATGTAAATCTACATATATAACACGCATCGTATATATGCATACATACATATATTTTTATACATACATCTTTGAAATGGACAAAGTCCGACAAATATTTTAAGACATTTTTTATGTTTATACGTTCTTTTTTTTATAGATACAAATATGTAAGTAAATGCTCTGTTTATAATAAACAGTATTAACGACATTTACCAGCCTGAATTTCCGAGAAATTTTCATAGAAAATATGTGTAAACAAATGACATCACACATTATGAAATGGACTAAGTCCGACAAATATTTTAAGACATTTTTTTATGTTTATACGTTCTTTTTTATACGTCATAATGTGTGACGTCATTTGTTTATAATTTGGATACGCATCGAACAGATATCAATGTACGAGAGAAAATCATGGAGAAGTGTAGTTTAAAAACAGTAAAATCGACCTTGCTGACCAAAACGCTCATGTGTGGCCCAATCGGTAAAACACGCCAGGCTATATGACGGTTCCGTGTAGGATACAATTTCAATTCCTGTCGGAGGACGCATATTTTCTATGAAAATTTTTCGACATTCAGGTCGGTAAATGTCGTTAATACTGTTTATTATAAACAGAGCATTTACTTAAATATTTTTATGTATAAAATAAAAAAGAACGTATAAACATACATCTATGTAACATGTGCACAAATACTTTAGCTCAAGAAAAATCGAGAAATTGCACATTGATCGTAGGCAGATTTTATAGATAATTGATTCATTTTCGATCTATACTAATTCAATATATATATATATATATATATATATATATATATATATATATATCGCAAGAGAGAGAGAGAGAGAGAGAGAGAGAGAGTGAAGCAAAAGAAAGAGAGGGGAAGGAGGGGAGAGAGAGAGAGAGATGCAAAACTGTTGTCAGAGTTATAGTGAACCATTTTTCGGTTATTAAGGAACTGGCATATCAACTAAGAAGACTTAAATACATTCATCTCTATCTATGAAAGGCAGGATGTGTGTGTGTGTGTGTGTGTGTGTGTGTGTGTGTGTGTGTGTAACGAATGCACGGCCGCAATTTTGGACGGATTTGCACCAAAATTTAGCGGGAAGGCCAAGACTGACTTTGCATTTCCCAACTCCCATCGATAGTAGAAATAATCGATTTTTTCATGCTTCTACGGCAGTTTTCATGTAGTTTGCGGCCAGAGTGAGAGCTAATAGCTGGCTGCCACGAATAAGAAGGAAGATTCTATTGGCCAGCGTGAAAGCCAACAGCTGACTGACACGAATGTTAACTAGCATGCTAGCATGCAAAAAAATCGATAGCTGTATTCGTCACAAGTGGGAAAAATTTAAATGTGCATGGCCTTTACTCCAATTGGCTCATTCACTTGCTTAAATTCAACGTTGATTCTGATTCCGCAGAACTGAGTTGGGTGTGAAAAAGTATTTGTTGTTAACATTCTTTTTTCATTCGGTTTTTCCAGTTACGAGTTCTTTTTTAAAGCTGATCGTTTTGTATTCATTTTGTTTAGTTCTTTTTTCGTAAAAGATTTAATGTTTAGTATAGAGCTTAGAAAAATTCGCAGTGTGAGATAGGCAAGAAGTAAGGCATGTAGCAACATCAGCACGGCAAAGGGTACTTCTTTAAAGGCAAGGAAGGGCAAAAATATTTTAAGTCAAGTGATAGCGATTGCTGTATCAGGCACGGGCAACGTCGGGCCATGCTGCTAGTATATATATATTACTAGCTGAGTGCAGGAAGCATGGTTAAATTGTTTATGTTTTAGACCATCCGAAGATTTGATTTCCATCCACAAATAGTTGTGTCAAACAAGATAAGGAATGCTAAGTTGATTGTCATGTGATCGCATGATCACAAAACCCAGTATTTGTAAGACAAGTGCTATTACAAAGATCCCAAGGGAATATAGTATTGTTATTTGCTACAGGTGTTAAGGCTAGCTCATCCTGCTAATTCGTTGGTCGTTTCAATTCTCCCTGATGCACGCATCCCTATTAATATTCTTTTACCGTTTAACTGGTGTTACCCATCTATACTATAAGGCCTGTATTCTTTAATGCATACGTTAAGCATTTCATAGCATTTATATAATTTAGTCTAGACACCTCTCTAAACTTTGGTACATTGCCCGGTGGAACTACATGTTCAGAACATCGGAAACGATCATTACTTCGATTAATGGAAAATGATCATTATTTCTGTATCAAGTGCAAATGATTCGTCATATATACATTATACGCCTCGGCCATTTTTAGTAAATCGCCCAGACTATGTGACGAGCGTATGTCGCTCATGTTTCACTCCCATATAGTAAACTATTATTTAATAATATCGGGTTAAAATATTGATTAATTACTTCAATACATGATAGCTGTGACTCGGGTGACTTCGATTGACTGATCTTCAAATATGGACAGCGCAGATGTGACTATTAATCCTGCTACGGCTTTGTGCAGATTTGGTAACAGTGTTTGCTGTAGTTGTTGCAGTAATATTTTGGGGAAATAAAGTGTGATGTGCTATTCAATCACACCAGGCGCAATTTTTTCCACATTCCTTGCAAGTAGAAATGTCGCATAACATGCAGTGTACGATCTCTGTGTATGTAGCTTCTTTGATGATTTTTGTGACACTACCTACTTAGACGCGACCACATTCATTGCACGTTAGATCAAACTCTGTGTCAACATTATCAGGAAATTAACATCAAGACCTAACTTCAAAACCTAAAGGAACATCTCTCTAAATTTTTCATGCTCGACACAATTCTATTCAAATTATCTCATACCATTTTGCACAGCTTTTCTCCTGAATAAATGAGTAGCAGCGATATTTTTCGATTCATACTGCAACATGTTGGCCTTCTCCAGTGTTCATGCATACCTAGATTCACACACACACACACACACACACACACACACACACACACACACACACACACACACACACACACATACGAAGATCTATCTATCTATCTATCTATATATATATATATATATATATATATGTTATGAAAAGCTTGGTAATCCGTATGGGTAGTCCCAAGGAGAATGAAATCCTGTGAGCTCAATGTAAATCCAGAGCTAAAAAGGTGTGAATTTTCATTTCATCTTTCGTTTCATTTTTGAAGTGTTATCTGATGATCCAGCGTCCCTTAAAAGGGCTCTGGTGAAATAAATTATTATAATGGAACCTTAAAGTGGTCTGTTTTTCTTTTAAATATATATATATATATATATATATATATATATATATATATATATATATATTTAGGGATGGATGGATTCCTCATAAATCCCAAGTTTTTACTGAACAAGTGAATTTTAAAATGGTTAATTACCTGTGGCTTGCAAATCACCCCTCTCCATCATAGCATCGTCCTGTACTGGTGCACTATGTGCCACGTGTCAAATGATTCTATAATCATAGCCATTTTGGATAGGTGTTCTCCATCTCTTAGCTGGTCGTTGGCCCTTTAAGAAGCTCATCCGGAAGGCTTGTTCAGATTCATAGTTTTACTCATCCTAGACTGGTTGCCAACCAAGGCTATAAGATCCAGTCTGTCTGTCCTGCTAGTGTTTTGAGACTGTATATTCTCCACTGACATGTATATCCTCATGCATCTTAATGATGATAAATACAATTCCATGGTAAAGTATTCCATATTTCCTTTGCTTGCAAGTGTTAAAGATGTGTTATCAGATTTCGTCAAATCATGTCCTATATTCAATGGAAGGTCAACTGATAGTGCTGGCCAGATAAAAGATGTGGAACACGGATATAATTTTGGAATGCATTATAGTACTTAAAATGTATCGATATGTTGAATATATTCTGAGCGTATATAGCACTGTTCCAAATTTCCTCCAAAAGCACCAAAGAAAAACGACCTTCGTAACTTATGGCCATTCCCACTTTGATTAGCCTTTGGATCTTGAATAAATACACTGGGGAAAATTTCCTCTCCAGGTCTACGTTATACACGAAAATGAACATTATTTGCATGAAGGCAAAACTATTGAATATTTAATACTACAGTAGACGATTCGATCTCCTAGGAAACTCTTTCATGACAACACTGATAGCGTTTACGAGGATGTTGCAATACTGGCTAAATTCAAGTTAAAGATTCCCAAAGGCACGTGTTTATATTCCACGGACCGCATTTTCTGATATATGCAGTGGACGCCTAAACGTATGCTACTGTTGCCTTTACACTACGTTGATCTTAGCCATCATCTCTACTGCATGGTCTATGAATGTAGGAATGATCATTTGATAATTGAATCTATTAACTTACTGCGAATGAATCAGCTTCAGCACGCGCAGCAATTTTTCAAAATTAAATCCATTTTCTTTATGGTACGACACTACTCAGAGGGCGTTAATTTAAAAAAAGAAAAAGAGTATATGGATGTCTTCGTGGTATGAAACCTGCCTGCACTCATTTCTCTAAACGTACTTAAATTTATTGAAGCATGTGTCACTCAAAAGATCACACACTGGCGGTGAACTATATTAAAGTGACTATGATAACGGAGATAATTAAAAGTTTATCTAAATATGTACTATCACTAAGTATGTATATACTGTAATAGATCTAAATAAGCATCGTTCATCAGTTTGTAATAATTTTATTTACATAATTACACACAAAACATATATATATATATATATATATATATATATATATATATATATATATATATATATATATGGAATTAAGTACACATTTTATCATGAGGAGATTAAGTTGGGTTCAGTAAATATCCGTATGAATTTATGCTTATATGAGTTTATACTGAGCGAAATAAAAGTGAGAAAGACAAATCTAAAAATTTTACACAGACACATATACCTAAGCACAGACACACTATATATATATATATATATATATATATATATATATATATATATATATATATACACACATTATGAAATGGACAAAGTCCGACAATTATTTTAAGACATTTTTATGTTTATCCGTTCTTTTTATAGATACAAATATTTAATTAAATGCTCTGTTTATAATAAACAACATTTACCGGCCTGAATGTCCGAGACATTTTCATAGAAAATCCTCCGACAGGATTCGAACCTGTATCCTATACGGAACCGTTATTTAGCTTGACGTGCTTTTAGCGATGTGGCCACAGAGGAGTGTTCGGTTAGCAAGGTCAAATTTACTGTGTTTAAACTTCAATCTTCCATGAATCTCTTACGTACATTCATATCTGCTCATGGCGTATCAAATGTAAACAAATGACGTCACACATTATGATATGGACAAAGTCCAACAAATATTTAAAAACATTTTTATGTTTATACATTTTTTTTATAGATACAAATATTTAAGTAAATGCTCTGTTTACTTAAATATTTGTATCTATAAAAAGAATGTATAAACATAAAAATGTCTTAAAATATATATATGTATGTACACACACACACACATATATATATATATATATGTGTGTGTGTGTGTGTGTGTGTGTGTGTGCAGATATACGTATACAATAAATATCCCCACTTTGCATGCCGAAAGACACAAGCATTCATCCGCACAAGCATATAAGTATTCCAGTCTTATCCAGTCACAAATTATTTTAATTTATGACTTCTTCATGTCATTAAAACGTTTCTGTTGCTTGTAAAAATGTCAGTTTTTCATTACAACTTGGGAAATCGAGGGTATTTGTGTGTTAGGCTTTAATCTAATTATCTCCCTTGCACGGTTACTTGGCTGACATTTCCTGCCGATTTATTCTGGCTGTGCAAATAGGAATAGAGCTTTAATCAAACATAGATCCCTTAAATAGGCTAATAAATAATGCATAATTGGCTGAATGATATATATATATATATATATATATATATATATATATATATAGAGAGAGAGAGAAAGAGTGAGAGAGAGAGAGAATGAATGTAAAGAATATTAACAAGGGAGGCAAAAGATCTGAAAATAGATTAAGTGAGAATGGCGTCAAGATAAATGGAAAGAATGAAAAGAGAACAACCTCAAATGCAAGAATAATAAGCAAGACAAGTAAAAAGAGATAGAGAGATAAAGAGAGAGAGAGAGAGAGAGAGAGCGAGAGAGAGAGCGAGAGAGATAAAGAGAGATAAAGAGAGATAAAGTGAAAGTGGAAGTGTGTGTGCGAGAAAGTGATTAAATGAACACTGGGATAGAAAGAAAGCTTTTCAGTATTAAAAAAATGTATAGAAATATACAGTGTGAGTTTTTAACAAGAATGTTGAAGGAAGAAATGAAAAGCGAAAAGAAATGAAAGAATAAATCAGAGAAAGTTTTGGAGATTATTTTCAAATATATGAATGCGTGAGTTAAAGGCAGTGAGTATCAGTTAAAAGTGGGAGTTATTTGTGGAGATTGCTTGGGTGGTATTCGTATATGTGCTTGAAACACAGAAAAAAGAGTTTAGAATGAAAGGAAAAAGAAGCAGAAGCAACAAGAGACAGAACGTATATATAGACAGAGAGGAAAATAAAGAGAGCTGGTGCGACAGAAAGGTGACGAAAATGGAAAGAGAGTTACAAAGAAGTAAATAGAAGTATAGTGATGAAATAGGAAAGATAAAGAAGCTAAGAACAAGAAGATAAAAAGAAAGTACAAGAAAAAGAAATAAACAAATAAAAGTCGTGAGAGAAAGAGGGACAGTAATAGAGGAAAACAGTGTAACAGAGAAAGCAGTGAGATTAAGGTTAATGTGTTTTTCAAGCAGTGAGTGATGTATAGTATTTTGCAAGGAAAACTCAAAATAACTTGATATTAAAAACAATATCTGTTATACAAGGGACGCCATTTTAAATTGCATACAAAGCATTTAATAATATCCTTTGGTGTTTTCAAGCACTGATTCCTAACGGTCGAATATTTTTTCTGTTCTTTTCTATTTTTAAACTGTCCTAAAGTTCAGCGTCACTTATAAACAATACACGTATTCTTAAATTAAAAATGTTACTTTCTAAAATATGCCAGGACGAAGCACATAAAAACTTTTGTCTATAAAATTGACAACACTAATATTTTTAATAATGATTTGACAAGGTCGAAAATATTCGAAAATAAATCAAATACAGATCGAGTATGGATAGGAATCCGACAAAATGATAGAATAAAGATCAAGTAGGAAAAAGATCTCAAGCTAACATGTTTCACTTTATTAAAGCTTCGCCAGAGTTCAAGATAGAAATAATAAAAATGATAAAAAGCAAAGAGACGTAGATTAATGGTATGTTGTGTTTGGTTAATTCTTATTGTTTAGTAACAGATAATATTCGTGTGAGAAGCATTCTGGACAGACACTAGTGTGTAAAAGTGAGACGCAGTAGGATGTTTTGAAAAAAATTTGTTTTGGTTTGATTTTTCATTAAAGCATATCTCGTGGGTATTTTGTATGTATCATCATTGATTTTTTATGTATTAGAAAGTCATGTTAGATTCATCAATAAAGGATCAGTAAAAATGTAATAATCTATTTTTTAAACATGTGTTAATAGTTGGTAATATTGCTGTAAATACGTTTTCATAATATTTTCTCTCTAAAGGATTATGTTCATTTTTTATTAAGACTGGCACTGATGAAATTAAAGTTATGTCCCACATCGTTGCTGTGTAAGACGAGAGAGTTTGAATGTTTATCTAATCGCAAGTCTCTTTTGTGTTTCTGGATGCTGGTTTTTAGATCGCGTGATGTCCTCGCCCCCAATGTATGTTATTGCACTCCAGATGATTTGATAAACCCCGACATTTGAATTGATTTTTGTTTTATTTTTCACCCTGATTATACCTCTGAAAGTTTTGAATGTGGTGGTAACGATCTTCGTGTCAGGGATGGCTAATTCATTTGCGAGTTTAGTTGAAGTGTTGGAGGATAGGATTATGAATTTTGTATAAGTTTTGTTGAATGTATTTATTTTTGTTTTATGGATTTTGTGAGATCGTTTTTTTTTTCGTTTAAGATGAAATAGTATGGGTTGTGTAGAGGCTTGAATGTGTTCTCAATATAATCCTCTTCTTCACTAATGTATTCAGGGCTCTAAGGTAAAATCCTATAATTATTCCAGATTTTATTCTCCGGTTGTGGTGGGAATAGAACTTGATAAAGTCATTTTTTGTTAGTAGGTTTTCAGTAAAATTTAAAATCTAATTTATTGTCGTTACGTATTAATAGTATATTGAGAAAGGTAGAGAATTATTTGTTGTGTGATTTCGATGATTGGTTCAACCTTATTGGGCTTAGCTATTTATCTTTAAAAGGTTAGTAGTATCTTGGGGATAAAATAAGATGGCGTTCAAATAGGTAAGAAGAGCTGTTAGGTATGCTATGTTTAAATGGGGCGAGTTCTAAGATTTCTCTGTCTGTCTGTCTGTCTGTCTGTCTGTCTCTCTCTCTCTCTCTCTCTATATATATATATATATATATATATATATATATATATATATGAAATTAGATTTTGAACTGAAGTCATTCCCATAGATTTCCGAGCTTCTTTCATAGAATTTCAGTTCATGGTATACCATAACTAGGTTGGCATATTTTGGTGCAACCTTTGTCCTCATGGGTGTTCTTGAATTTTATTGGTAGGGGTTAAACATGAAATAGATGTTTTTTAAGATGAATTCAAGGCTTTCTATGCTGAAATTTCCTTTGAAACGATTTGGTACAACGGCTATATTAACAAGTGCTCTCCCATGAAATTTCCCCACTCTTACATTATCTCCCCTTTCGTTGCCATTCTTGTGCGTACATAAATAAACAAATAAAGCCTTATTAAATTAATTCGCCTCAACCGCCCGACGAAACCGCAATGGTTGAAACCAAGGTAGCGTAAGTGGTTGATCTTCCTATTTTAACAATAATATATATATATATATATATATATATATATATATATATATATATATAAATATAAAAGAACGAAGAGTAAGATTTCAGCGTTCAAAACATTAATTTAAAACAGAGCTCAATACAAAGGTATAGCCGTAAATATTTATTTATTATGCAGTGTTACATTAGAATATGCACATACCCACTACAAAACTGTACATCTTTTTTCAACGTTTAAAAAAACGAAAATTTTTTTAACGTTTCACCAGGTGGAGAATCATGATGCGACTGAAATATTTTATTTAGAAATGCAGTTATCGAAGCATGCCTTTAACTTCCGTCATTAAGAAGTTTCCCATAAAAGGTATACACGAATTTACATGTGGATAAGGAAAAGAATCTAAGTGATTAGTAACAGCGAGAGGGAAAAATGGGATGGAGGGAGGTGATATAAACTAAGAAGGAATAAATCCAGCCAATGGAATTCCGTCAAATCGTAGAATTTGAAATTTAACGGTCTCCTAGCTTGGTTAGGTTAATGTTTCTAAAGCGAAAACATTCTATGCTCGGAGATAAATCTTCATGGAGTGTAAAAGACTACTACAGTATTTTATGAAATGGACTTTCTAATATAGATTAGAATACTAAACTGATTTAAAATCTTTATATTGCCATATTTATTATACTTAACTAAATTTTACTTTACGATATGAATTAGAATACTACATACTTTTTTCACTTTAGTATTATTTTTTGACATGAGCGTTATAAAAGCGAAAAATACTCCAAGTAATATAACGTTTAATTTTTTTAAGGATAAATATGTGGTGAAATCTAGATAGAAATAAATGCAAAACAACATTGAAATTCGAATTAACCTTCAAATTTCAATAAACTAAGTTGGAAAAGGAAAATGATTGCATAAAGATTCCATGATTCAGTTTTATCTTTCTTTATGTAACAGCTAAGTTGGCCAAATCGTGTATAATTGTCCATCTCCATGTTTAATATCTAAAAACGACTAAACTTATTGAATTTCTTTTTTCCAGTTGTTCAGATAAGATGTTTAGTCATCTTGACACCGTTTGTTGTAAGAAACACGGAAAATCTTTTGGTTTTCGGCTAGAAAGAGAACAGGCTAAAATGGTTTTGTGTGAGACCCACTGTCTTCCCAACAGTAATAGAAAAAGATCATTCAATCCTTCAGTAATGGTATCAACATTCATACACTAGCTTCCATGTTCAAAGTACATTCAAGAAACATCAAGAAAACGGTGAATAAGTTTAGAAAAGTGTGAACAGTAGAGAGGAAAACTGGGTCAGCAGGTCACAACAGGAGGAGGGATCGTCATTTCAACTTAGAGCTAAAGGGATCAATTAGAAAAAGATATAACTCAATCTATAACTCAGAGACACCTTGTTACTATAGGACAGAAGGTTAGATCATCAAGAATAAGTTGCAAAATGACCTTGGAATAATATATATATATATATATATATATATATATATATATATATATATATATATATATATGAACATTATTTCAATCCTTCATGAGCTTCCGATTCTTAGCTATGATTAATTAATGATGAACATGTCATTTTCGTTTATGATCGATTTCATCACGATTCTTCTGTTAAACGTGTAGAGTAATTATACATTCTTATCAATGTAGAGTTTAATAGTGTTATAAAAACCTCGGAGAATTCCAGTTGGATATCTTTAATCATTTCTAAGATACAACGGTTTAAAGCGTATTTTCTGATTATTTTATTATTTTTTCATCCTTTCTAGTACAATCAAAATTTTAGTTAAATATCTTGTTTCTTTTTTGCGTCAGTTGTTAAATATCTTAAAATTAAGTTTCAATCCGTAATTTTTAGGGAATATTTTTATTAAGATCTATCTTTACAGATCATAAATTTGAAAGCTTATTACAATCAGCGATGCACATGTATTTTAAAAAAAGAATTTTACACTTTTTTCGAGTGTGCATAAAAACTTTTATTTTCAAAATATATAGACGATCGTACGTGGCATAAGAAAATCACGTGTTTTAAGAATTTTTTCCCCTGAAAGCAATAAACCGATCTCAGAAATATTCATTTTCGTACTGCAAACACATTTTTGACTGATTTTGACCATCATCGTCACATTTTCATTATTTTCTTTTTTAGTTTCAATTTTAGGGATTAAAACACTGATTCAGGCTTTGGTCATATATTCGTTAGAATATTTTAAAAAAAGAGCGACCAAATTTCACGAAAGTCTGAAATCAGTTTCATTGCAGTTTTTTTACACTTCTAATTTTAGTGGGCTATGATTAAGTAAAATAAAAAAAAACTGTAAATGATTACATAATTAATACAAAATTTACAACAATTAATATTAAAAATAAGAAAAATTAAAATTTAACACCTTAAAAAAATAACGTTTCAGAAAAATGATAGCGGTACCTATAATTATTATTTACCTATCTTATTTAAGAAATGTTATGGTATTATTTTAATTATTAATTTGTATATTATCTGAGTTGTGAATTTCTTTCATAACTGATATGCAAAAATTAATAATAAATAAAAGTAATACCATAAAATTTTATAAGAGATCTGCGTAAAAATTAAACACCTCTCTTATGAATTTTTGACTCACTCTCAGTTATGAAATTTTAAATTTATTTTGTTTTTAGTATTTTATTTTTCCAGAAATCATCTTTAAACATAAGGTTATAAAGCTAAAGTGCCTAAAAATGTAAAAAAAAATAAGCAAAATATTAGATTGCTGGAAGTATTTGTTAATTTTTTAAAATATTGTGTAGTTAAATTAGTTCACTTAAAATTCGGAAAAAAATGTCCCTCCTATTCTTCCGTCCGATAACATCCCCCGATCTATGCTGTCATTATATAGATGTAACTCTCAGTCAACAATTCAAAAACAAGTCACCGCAGTATTTTAATGGCATTCCGCTGACGCAAGAAAAACAAGATTTTTAACCAAAATCTCGAATGTTCTAAAAAGGATGAAAAAATTGAATCTATTAGCGCATGGTTGCATGGGCACAAACATTCACATGAACACAAAACAATACAGAAAAACTTACACCAGTGTTATAAATGTATAAAAAGGAAAAATTAGAAAAAAAAATATTGTAAATTGCTGATACCCCCTGAAAGTGAACGGACAGATTTGCCTACGAAACTCTGGAGTCGGGATGCTGAAGATAACATCAGTCAGCTAAGTGACAAACTTTTACTCATATTAATCCCACTCATATATATATATATATATATATATATATATATATATATATATATATATATATATATTGTAGGGACAACACTGTAGCGTTTTTCAGTAGATGGAATAATTATAGTTACGTTTGAAATGAAATCAAGTGATTTCATTTCAAACGTGATTATAATATGATATATATATATATATATATATATATATATATATATATATATATATATATATATAATATAAGTGTCAAGAAAAATCCCAGAAGCAAAAAAAAGCCCTGATCATTTAAGCATTCTATATCAAATCCAAATAAATACACTAATAGAAAACAGTGCTACTGCTTTTCCTCCAGAGGTCACAGTACCGATGATAAGGTGGTGGCTATGCTGATGACACATTTGTTCTTAGTTTGTATGAGAATTGTTATTATTTTTCTAGCAAATAGGGATGTAGAATAGATAAACTATCTATCTATCTGTCTATCTATCTATCTATCTATCTATCTATCTATATATATATATATATATATAACTGAATCTAACTGAAATAATAAAAACGAAAGAATATTAATATACAACCCAGTGTACCTGAAGATTTTAATTTTTTAATATTTTTTATTGTTCACACACACATATATATATATATATATATATATATATATATATATATATATATATATATAACCCTTAAGCTTAATACTATTAGGAATACTGATACTAAATCTAACACTAATCCTGCACAAATGATTAAGAATACCCTGACCTTCACTAACTTGAAATGTAATCGTAATATTATACTAACTGTAACCCTAATCATAAATCTAACCCAAATATTGACACTTACTTAACACCTACCCTAACACCAAATATTATAGTAACCATAATAATAACCCTAACTCAAAATTTAATTCAAGGGCTATTTTTAACCCTAATGTTAAACCTTACCGATGACCGTAACCTTAACTCTAAACCAGATAACACTAATACTTCATAAAATCTAAATCTTAACTTAATCTAAAAATGAAACTGATCAGAAATTATCTTTACCAACAACCTTATTGTACTAATGCCGAAAGCTAACATGTACCATGAACCTTAACACTAATATTTACACTACACCTGACATAAAACTGACACTTATCCTAAAATTAACACTCTGCCTAAGCCAAGCCTTAACTATATCCATAGTCTTAACACTAATAGTAATGTTAACACGAATCCTAATACTAGAGCTCTCATTATATCTAAACCTAACCACATCTTAACGCTTTTACTTGATCTATCACTAATACTAACACTAATCCTAAAGCCGGGTTTAAACTTGACACTCGACACTAAACAGTAAACTTAAAACTAATACTTACGCTAACACTAAATCCTAACTTAAGCCTGTCACCGACTGTAACCCTAATACTAAACGTAGCTTATACTTATCACCAAACATAAATGTCACTTTAAGTATAACCTTATCCATAACTACAACGGTAACACTAACCTTAATATACTGCTATCAGCAAAGTGAAATCTAACTCTACCACAATATAAGCATTAAATAAAATAATCATAATAAAACTAATCTGAAATTTAATGCAAAACCTTCTAATATTAGTAGTAAACCTAATCCTAATAATAACTATCGCCCTAATCATATTTCCAAACTGCTTCATGAGATTGGAGAGCATCTTTCTCTCTCTGTAGCAGCAGCAGCCTACATTTATGCGGTTTAATCAGACTAACAAGGAAAACAATGCTCAGGGTTCGTGAGATTGAAGATCTCACGAACCCTGAGCATTGTTTTTCTTCTTTGAACTGCCTTTCTTGTTGATCTGAAGAGGGAGAAAAAATGAGAATGTATTTTTCTAAATCAAAATTTATGAGTGGTTTCATCCTGCACGCCCGGACTATTCCTTAAACAAACAAGTTTTTTAATTAAATCGACAACACCTGTCATCACAATTTTTTTATGTTATATTTTTATATTTCGCGAATATTACATTACATCAAAATCGCAATTGTGGATAAACTATGCAAGAATTTTCGAACGTCTATCAAGAACGGGATATTGTTAGTATGGCAGACAAGTTTTTTCTAATTCCTAGAATGTTTTGACATGTTAGAATTCAGATTAATTAAAATAAACGCGTATCATATAAATGGCGTCATGTGTAAGACGTCTTCCAAAGAATTCATTTCACTTGTAAAGAATGTATCAAATGCTTATACATATTATTATTATTATTATTAAATATTAAAATATTAATACATTGTTAATAATACCGTCTTCTGTGATGTGATATGATTAATGCTTGTTGTTTCCTTTGGATAAATTAGTATACTGAATCTTTCCTTAGAGTGAGGGTGATTGTGTTTTGTGATTAAAAAGTACTATTTGCATGATTTACGGCCATATTAGGTTGAAACACCGGTTCCCGTACGATTACCAAAGTTAAGTAAAGTCAAGCATGGATGGATGGGTGATCACTTGGGAATACCAAGTGTTGTAAGATTGGATGTGCGGGTGCTGTAATGAATAATGGCTCGGAATTGTTAATCGGGGAGCCGAGTTCCATTTTCAGTTGGGTTCATTATATTCACTTATGCGCAAATACCTTTGGGATAGGTGGGAATCTTCCTCTGCTCACCCGAACCCAGTTATTGATTAATTGTATCACGAAAATCATCTTCAAAAAGAACAAAAATTCATACAATATAAAAAAAATATTTTCTGGTTTTAAATAACCTGCAAAGGGTTGATAAGTAAAAAAGGAATCAATCAAGTACTATTTAGTTTTTTTTTTCTGGTGTGATGATCGATATATGAACGAATTACGCTAAGTGACAAGTTAACATACCAGATCGCCTGGTACATGAGCGTTCAATGAAAGACTTAAATTTTGTTTTTGAGTAACGATATCGCATGTGCAATCACTAAAATCACATGAGAATTCCTAAAAATCATTATTTTTTTATAGGGAAAAATTTTGTAGATTATTAGCAATAATTAGGTGTTTTAATCTTTGCATATAAATTATAAGGTGTTTTTTTTTAGTTAGGTTGCATATGGTTCCAGTAGAAAAAGTTGATGGTGCTTCAGTTTTCTTTATATCAAGAATATCACATGTGTTCATTTCGTAAAATCCTTTAAAGATTATAAAGTTACGCATCAATTATAAGATTCACGTATAATGAATGAATGTGAATCGTAGGATTTCAAAAATATGATGCAGCGAACAGAATCCTGTCCACCATATTAACTGTCCAGACAGAAGCATTTGAAAGTAATTTAAGAAAAACAGAACAAAACATGAACTTTTAACTGTTTATACAATCATGATTTTGATAAACATGTTATTTGAAAATTCGAAAACTACAATAATACTTAAACAGGCAGACTTTATCGACAGAATTTAATACATTTTACATGAATTCTTACTGATTACGTATACTTTCTCTCTCCCTCCCTCCCCCCCTCTCTCTCTCTCTATATATATATATATATATATATATATATTATTCATGTCTTTATTTGTTCAAACAAGATGTTCCTCTCTCCTTCTCATTTTCCAATACAGTGCAATTACTTTTTCCAACCCATCCGTATTGTTCGTTGGAAACTTCCTCTTTGATGCTGCTTCCTCGCATCTTCTGTACGCTTAGCATGCACCACAGCGTTAATTGAGCATAAGACGTACAAAATCCTGATTCCTTCATTTTTTCCTTAACGTTTTTGGTGAACAACCTGTTCTGACACTAATCACTGGGAATCTTGTGCTTACATCGAAGAAACCAGATGAGCCAGAGACAAATGCACTATTTTCAACTTCTCTTCTGTTCACAAATGCAGTATTCATAAGAAGCGTGGGTATCTTGACATGTATAAAAGAGCTTAAAACAACAGCAACGTGAAGGTGAGTAATAAGACAGGCATATATAGTCAAGTGAAATGCTGATTGGTTCCCATGTGGAGATACATAGGTTAACTTATGCAGATAGATAGATTGCACACGAACAATAAATATGAATAATCAGATAAACTTCAGAAGTCTGGATAAATATATAGATATACATAGATTACTTTATATATACTGAAAGATTTTACATAGATACTGATAAAATTCGAATCTGTACTAGACTAATACTGGTACGCTGATTCCGAATTTGTACATTTTCACTCAGAACTTCCGAAATACGTCATATATTTTAGATTAGCGCATGGCATTCTAGGTAAATACTAACTATTGTATACAGTATATTTTTCTAGAGTTTCAGATCAATTAGTGTATTTTTGCATTTGCATTCTACGCGGCGTTGTATAGTTGTAATAGTAATTTCATATTGGGATGCCATAAAAACACTAATACAACTTTTATTTTTCTGAAGGGTAGGCCTTAATATTACTTACTTCCAAGCTATCCGAAACATATTCAGTAGACTTCCATACTCCTACACACACACACACACATATATATATATATTGGGATACATATAGTATATTTTAGCTACTGTATATAAACTATCGTTCAAGGCTAATTATATTCATATATATAAGGAAGAATGTACGATAAAGTGGAAAAGTTTTCGTGTAACGCGTATCGTCCTTTAGTCAAGAATGGTGAAAATTGTAAGAACCTAGATGTAAATTTACTGCGGAATAACTAGCAATTAAAGAACTTTCTAAACATTTAAGCCTTCTTGGAACAATCAGTCCATCACATATAAAAACATTCAGGCAAGCTAGATGAAAAACTAAGGGACACAAATATGACTGACAAACTCATGGCCAGTCTAGATATAAAATCACTTTACACTAACGTCCCTGCTGAAAAATGCTTAAATATCTTTAAAGAGTATCCAGCACAATCAAAGAGAAACCTATCCCTCTCAACAGCGAAGAATAAAAATATGCCGTCTCGTCAGAAATCAATGGTATTTCACATTTAATAATAATTTTTATAAACAAAACTTTGGATTGCCAGTTGGATCGCCTTTTAATGGAGTGATAACATGTAGTGGTATCCTGTTACTCTCCCCATTACTTGCCAACTAAGGTTGAAGAGCCTTGTCTGTCCTACTATTTAATCCAAAGTTGGGAAAATATGGATTCACATCTTTCCCAGTTGTAGTAGCACGAAAGTGACTTCGAAGAATGCGACTGAATTTCGAACATAGCTCGTTGATTTCTCGCACCGAGTCGTTAAGCATTATGTAACTTGCACACAAACACATACTCAACTACTCTACGCTTTATCTTACTTATTATAAAACGCAGATTGTGTGTGTGTGTGTGTGTGTCTGTAACGTTGATATATTGGATCGGATTTCCTACATTTTTCAACCGATTTCAACAAAACTTCACAGGACTACATAAAATTACCTTGTGGTGGTTCTAACAGCGCCAAAAATGGGAAAAATATAATTGTTTTTGCACAAAGTCAATTTGAAAACACGATTAAGAGACATCGTGAAAATGGAAGGGGACAACTCACATCGGATTTCCTATATTTTTCAGCCGATAAAACAAAACTTCACTTTTTGGGGAGGGGTGGCAGGTAGTGTTTCTTATTCTCTTGCACGCACACTTTTTTCTTTATTTTTAACATTCAGAATGCTTTAAAAATTCCATTTACAAGACAATTATTTATAATAAAATTCCTTTTCAATTGGGAGACTCATAACGATTGAAAACAATGTTTTTGTTTGAGTTTGGGTTTGACCAATTCGTAAAAAAAAAAAAAAACTAATTAAGACATGCGTGTCCGTCAACCTTAAACAATAATCTTTGTCAATTTTATTTTTCAGTCTTTATGATGGTGGATACTTGATCTATCTCTTACTGTTATATCCCCGGGCAACGCCGGGCTCTACTGCTAGTTTATATATATAATGAAAAGAAATATGAGTAAATCAGTACACAAAAAATCAATTTTCTTTATGCAATATTCATAACATTCGTTTCAATATCTGTAGTGAATCATCATTTCTCTTGAAACGTTCTCCAGATATATTGCGAAACTAATTAAAATTTTTCTATCGCTACCAATGAATTCTCTGTACGATACATATGCATGGTGTTTATATCCAACTGTAATGAAACTGTCTCTTGAGTCCCCAGATGATTCTTTCATGTGCTTTCGATTTTTGTTATTGCACACTGTTAGTTATCTCTTTTTACTTTATCGCTCACCTTCTTCTCATGATTGTAATATATTTAACATAATCTCTGATAATATAAAAATGACACCCTTTTTCTCTAAATAAATCTAAACAACATTCTTCTTTAATTGATTTAATCCTTACCTCTTCTAGCTTTTGTCGAGCATCACAACTCTGTCCTCATGGCAATTCGGATCACGCTCTAGTATCTGTTGATATTTTTTTGAGTCGTACATTAGAAAGGAACCTCTTATTCACAAGAGTTCTTTCTGTAATGAGAATTCCTTTATTGCTTTGCTTGTGGTGAAATTATATATATATATATATATATATATATATATATATATATATATATCAACAAAAAGAAGATAGAACTGAATCATATAAACTAATTATATCCAAATGTTATGGATGGCGATAATTACCATAACTGCATTAAATCAAAGATATTACTAAGTTAATGCCAAATCCTATCAATTTTATCCTAGACATTTGCCAATTCTTTTCTCAGTCAAATACATTTAATAATAACTTATAGTCAATAATCTAGTCAATAAACCTACATGCCGTCATTACAAGTAAAATGTGTTCCCATATGACATATCACGTTGTTTGCGGGACAACGGTAAATTTTTACACATTATTTGTGATGCAATACAGAACATACCACTAAACATGAAACAGTGTTTTCTATACACTGATGGATGCTTTAACCGACTGGTAACTTCCTAGTTAGTATCAATATCCAAACTTAGTTGTTCAAGGCATGCACAAACAAGTATATGAAAGTATCTGTCTATATTTCTAGAGAGGAACGAAAACGTCATCATACTACCGGCTGACAAAGGCAATGCGACTGTAGTGATGGACAAATCAGATTATACAAGAAAGCTGGAAGACCTCATTAGCAATGGTAGCTACAGCAAACTAAAAAAAGGATCCTACAATGAAAACGGAACGAAAACTGTCACAGATACTAATCAAGAACAAGGATCACTTCGCACCTAAGACGTATAGACAGTTATCGCAACGTTACACCAAACTACCTCACAAATACGGTCTCTCTAAGATTCACAAGGACGGTATTCCGCTCAGGCAGATTGTTAGTTGCCAAGGCTCTGTGTGTCACCCTCTGAGTCGCTTCCTTGTAGATACAATTGACCCATTGATCGGAAAGTCTCCTTCATATGTCCGAAACTCTGCCCACTTCGTGGAAATAATCAAACATGCTCTCATCCTATCCAATCAGATGATGAGATTGGACGTGGCGTGTTTGTTCACCAAGGTACCCACGGAGGAGGCACTCTCAGTAGTCAGAGACAGATTGGCGTCTGAATTATCCCTAGAAGAACAGACCAGTGTTTCAATAGATAATCTGATGGAGATGTTGACTTTCTGTACACAAACAGCACACTTCGGAATGGGATCACACATACATCGACAGGATGAGGGCTGAGCAATGGGCTCGCCATTATCACCAGCAATGGCGAATATATACATGGAATACTTTGAGGAAATGGCATTAGAATCTATATCTCTAAAGTCAACTATATGTTTAAGGTACGTAGATGACACCTTCATACTCTGGCCACACCAGGAAGATGTTCAGGTTCTACTGGACCATGTGAATTCAATAAGACCTTCGATAGAGTTCACAATGGAGAAAGAGAGTAACAACACACTTCCATTCCTGGATATTCTAATATCTCGAACAGAGTATGGGTTCAAGACATCCGCATACCATAAACCGACATTCACCGAACATTACCTCAATTTCAACTCCCACCATCCATACAGCATAAAGAAAGGTATCGTCCGCTGCTTACAACACCGAGCAAAAGTCAAAAGTACCGACCCAGAGGCATTAGATAAAGAATTGGTCAGTATAAGTAGTACCCTACAACGTAACAACTACCTTGGGTACATGGCAGCAGCCCCCCCCCAAAAAAAAACTGGGATAGACGAATACAATAGGAGGACAACAACACTCAGAAAACAGTCTGCCTGCCTTATGTGAAGGAGTTATCAGAGAAAATACAAAGGATCTGCTGTCCATATAACATCAAGACAAAAGCTTGACGGCACTTCGCAGATATCTCTCCCGAGATATCTGCGAAGTCTTTAGTCATGTTCTCCCCCATAGAGGAGAACATGACTAAAGACTGTGTGTACGCTATCCTGTGCAGCTGCATAAAGAAATATAAAGGGGAGACAGGCCGCCCCCTTAAGGTAAGTCTTGAAGAACACCAGAAAGCTGTAACACGAGGGGAAGTGAAAAAATCAGTCGTGGCTGACCACATATGGAGAGAGAAGGGAGATCACCGCCCTCTGTGGGATCAGGTTGAGATCATAGACCATTGGAAAATTCTTAAACTTAAGAAATCAGGGCATATTCTAGGCCACAAAAATCTCCTGAGTCGACCAAGCATAGAAATGAATACAATATGGGAACCAGTAGTAAGGAGTGCTAGAGAAAAGCGATAATAACAACAAAAAATTGCAATATGAGCTCTGGTAAAAACATGAATGATAAAAGCAAAAATTGCAATATGAGCACTGGTAAAAAAAGGTTGCTGAAGACATTAGGTTTATAATACCCAGAAATTCATCCGAATAGTCCGAATAATGTAAATAATGTAGTATATGAAAATATTATGTATCTGAAATGAACCCACTCCTTAACAACAAAACAATTGTACTTTAGCGTACAAACTATAAATCGTCTTTTTTCTGATAGTAGTCATTTATTATGTTATGAACTAAAAAATGTTTGCATATTTACTGTGCAGTATGAAATGGATTTTTGATGGGATAATCCTTTAGATAGAACGTTGAATTAAATTAGAGAGAGACATTCCCTTTGCTATTTGTTCAACTTTCACCAACTGTGTGCGTTACATTTACTTCGGAAGGAGTCAATCCCATCGTTATATTTCGTGTTCATTACATTTTATCCAGAAATAAGTTTTTCCCATCATTCTTGCCACGATCTGAACAAACGAGTGTGCAACATAAGCCATTCCTATTAACATTTCATTAACTTTTACTATTCCTGTGCGTTACAATAAGTCTGGAAATAAGTAATTCCCTCTGACATTTCATAAACGACGTACACCAAACGTGTGCGTAAGTCATTTCCACCATTATTTCACCAAACGCTTGAATTACAGTTGTTCTGGAAATAAGACTTTCCGCCCGCTATTTGATCAACTTTCATCAATCTTGTGGCTAACCTTAGCTCTAGAAATACGTCATCCCCACTACCATTTCAAGATATTCCAGTTATTAAATAAAAATATTTTAATATTTTCTCTGAAAACACAATTTTGCAAATGTTTTGTGGATATAGATTTATGTAGAGTTTGTTCCAAAAAGTAAAATAATTACAGCATCCTCAACAAACACGATTATTCATAACGGTGATTACATTTGGCCTTTCGGGAACAAACGATTTGAAAAATATATCTTAAGAACAATTCACAATTTCATTCAAGGTGCGTCATAATAACATGGATTCAGAATGGTGCATAAAGATAAGAAAATGTATATGAATCCTAGGGTTTTTGCTTTCACTCTTCCTTTGCCCCTTACTTTGTTTAACGAAGTTATGGATCTCGTGTTTTAGATTGTTAAACCCCACCGCTATATGATCATAACAATGTTAATTGTTTCACCTAACATTTCAACCTACATTGGATATATAGAAAAATAGCAGCTTATATCATGAATATTTGAATCGTATTTAGTTACCGTAAATGCAAAAGTTCAGTCTATCTTATACAATTACTTTTTGATAAAAATATTGTAATAAACTAACTCAAATGAAACTTGCGAACGAGAAACTAGCATAGAAATTTCGCGGTACTTCCCGTGTCCATAAGTTCTATTTTCTTTCCGTTTATTTTTAACGTGGTAGTAGCAGTAAGTATATTCTTAAATTATGCGGCTATTACTGCAGGGACAGAAAAATGCCCTAGAATGAAAAGCTTTCTTGAAATGGGCAATTTTTCAACATTTCCGACACATCGCCTTCTAAGCTGGATAGACCCGTTGGAGGTGTATATTATTTCTAGAGAAGAAACATTTGGAGTCTTTAATAGCACGTGCTTTCAGTTTGGTCGTTAGTGTTACCATCAAAAGGGACCACTTCACTATAAACTGACAAATATATCATGTATGATGCAATTTAATCATAAACTTTTCTGTATTAGAATATCATTTATGTACTTGAACAATTTTAGACTATCAATTTCATGTTATGCTGGAAAGATAAACACTGGTTGAAACTAATTTGACAGTTGACCAAATATTCAAGAAGAGTAGTTCCATTATTATGGAAATACACTGACGCTTTTAAACAGCGTATTGGCAGCGCGTGTGCTGCAGAAGTTACTTCCTGAAAAATAACAACTTCTTGCTTCTGACAAATTTTGTTAGCAACAAATCAACTCAGAGCTTTATATTGTTCTGGTATCTTGATTCATTGATATCTGTATAAAGGCTGTGACTATATAAATCAATAAAATTTGATACGAACACAGATTGTAGCAGTTTGGTGTCAATAAGTGAGTTTAGTGCGTATTACGTTTCAGTTGACCTGTAAAAGAAATTTTGAAATATAGGATCAGCCTTGTTGTAGATGTAGATCCATATTTGCCAATGGGAGCAATCTTTTGGTAGCTTGCTGACACACAATATTCATCCCCTCATTTCATATTATACCATAGTAAACTAAGCTGAGTAAATAATACGACATCTAACATAACGCATTTATTAACAAACTCGTTTAATAGATAGGATCTCTGATGTAATTAACTCGATCTTCATTGCTTTACACCACACCATGATCGTTTCTCTAATTAATTCCGTATAATCTGATATGTTATACATTAATATATAATTGTAAGTATTATTCAACACACACACACACACACACACACACACGCACACACACACACACATATATATATATATATATATATAGTACAGGTAATAGATCCGCTGGTATATAATCCAGGTGGATCCTAGTAATATCAAATATTAAAACTGAACCACAAAGAGAGCTCAATGTTATATTAATGTTAGTTCTAACCACCCCAAATGCCACTGTGAGACAAATACCCACTATACCGTTTGCACTAGAATTTCCAATGAAAACATCTTTAATAAAAATTAAAAATTGGTATGAAAATTCTGTCCACAAAAGTGGTTTCAAAAATAAGTAATCTTATTTAGTCCCTATAAGTAATAGCGAAACATCTAAAGTGGAATGTAGGCATAGAAATAGAAAAATAAAAATCATTTGGTTCGTCCCCACTTCTGCAAATTGACAAATATTAATATCGGACAGCATTTTTTTTTAAATTAATAAATAAACATTTCCACAAAAACAACCCTCTAAGATCTTCAACAGGAAATCGATCAGGATTAGCTACTCCTGCACTAATAACATGTACCAAATTATCAAATCCCATAATAATTATATTTTGAGTAAATTCTATGAGAAAAACACTAAAATTACCATGGACACCCCATGTAATTGTAGAAATAGAGAAAATTGCCCAGTCGAGGCAAATGCAGATCGACTAGGGTAATATACCAGCGACCATTGCCCCTAAAGAATATGACAAATAATGTTTGCCTTGGAATTTTTATACATAATTAAAGGCATGAATAAACTCCTATTTCAATTCAACGCATCACTCTACATATAACCCCAACCTAGGATCATAAAGTAAATATCGGGGTCGATCCCAGCGACCTCTCTCCCTTTAGAGAGGTACTTCATGCCTTCCTCTTACCACCAGATCAGGCTCTTTATCTCGATGAGGCGTCAATTTTGGGTAGGTTTGTATCTTTTCTCGACTTCTATCTTAATTAAATTCCAAATCCCTGATTCCGGGACGAATTCACTCCAGAGCTGAAAAGGAATGAAGAAAGGTTGTGATGGTTTGAAATAGGCTATGGCCACATGATGTAATTTCGGATATATATATATATATATATATATATATATATATATATATATATATATATATATATATATATATATGAATTAAATCGATCATCAGCTGTAGAATAAGGTTAATGTTTTCGTTTTGCTATCAAGTGAGCTTAAATCTCAGTTGGTGCTCTACAACTATAGATTTGTGTTAGATTAAACGAATTTTACTACACCTCTGTGAACTGCTTAAAATGATCACAAGAGCAGTTAGGGTCAATACAGGGAATATATAAACAAATCTTTGACATTCACGCCAGGAAATAATATTTTATACTTACATTTTTTTTACTGGTAAATCTAATCATTACAGTTGCTCTTAGAAGATTACTAAATATGTAAGGAACCATTCGTAAAAAAATCTCAGAAAAAGTCTTGTACATTTGTACATTATACTGAGTGTTGAATATTCCTGACTGTGTCTCTAAAGAATAAATATTAATTTTAAATATGAATGTAAGTTTTACGTTTCACATCTGTCAAGTTGAACGCTAATTAGTAATTAGCTATTGATGAAGCCTTTCGTGAAAATTTGCTTTTATCGATGAAGAGCATTTCTACAATCATTCTGAAACTAAGTCGTCAAAGATTTGACCAGTATGTTAATATTCTCACATATTCTTGACCTGCATAAATGTCAAACCTTTTTTCACATTCTCGAAAGTTCACAAATTATTCATGACACCCGAGAACACGAGCTTGTGACATAAATTTCTCTTCATAATCTTCAGTATGCATGCGAAAAGTTTTGATACTAGTTTTTTCAGTTCTACCAAAATTTTAAGATTGATGTGTTACTCGATTTTTAAATCCACTATATTTATGGCACGATAGAAAATGTTTACTTAAAACGATGTGTAACATTTCAACTAATAACAAGAGAGATGATCTTTTTAAAACGTTTCTGTAATAATACTTTATTTACACGTGATTGAATTATTAGTGGTCACCGAAACATTTTCTGGCGTTTTTCAATCGAATTAAAAACCGATGACGTGTAGCACTGGTTGATTTCAGTATTTGCAAACATTTAAATTACTTAGTTTATGTCGTGATACTCATCATGACCAACAAATAAACCCGTTATTTTTCTGACAAAAATAATTCTTATTCAACTGTTTGATTTGTTTTTAATATATTTTAATCAAAATCTCTCAGACTTTGTGTTGTGGATTCCGGGATGAAATCCGGTCTCAAATGAATGATAAACGCAGGAATGAAATATAGCAAATAAATGTATTGACGTAATAATACAATTGGTAATATGGTTAGTAGATCCAGAAATGCGATTAGTAGCAATAATAATATATATATACAGGCTGGGAAATTCAGTATCGAAGTATGACTTCCTTCTGAGTCTACATACTCGCAACTGTGACTCCTACAAAGCGGTTACATCACTCTCTCACTGTATCAGTCCCGGGTATTCACCGACAATAGTACAAGTACACACTGGTCGAGTCCACTTGTATGAAAAAGGGGTGGACCCCATAACACTTTGAGTAAACATAAAAATAATAATGACGATAATCTATCAGAAAAATTAGATGGGCTCGTAAATATTGTATATTTTTATGTGAGTGTGGGTCATTGAAATAGTACTTTATATGTTTGGATAGGGAAAACTTTACAAGATTGACATATGTAAAGGTTATTTAATTTTTAACCATCAACGTCTTAAAGCAAAATCGCTGACTCGAGCAAGCATTATTCGTGATCTTTTGTCTGCTGATGACGCTGCGATCGTTGCCACCTCAATCGAAAAAGCTCAAGCACTCGTTAATAGTTTTTCTACCGCTTACAACGCATTAGGATTAATTATAAGCATAAAGAAAACTGAAGTTGCCATCAACCAAGGCCTACACCTAAGAAGGTCAAGGGTGTAAAACAAAAACCACCTGCCCATACCTTTCCAATCGTTCCCATTACTGTTGACAACAGCAACCTGAATTATGTGAAATTATTCTCGTACTTAGGAAGCAAAATCAATTCAAGTGCCTCTTTGGATGACGAAATTGTTAACCGAATATCAAAGACAATCAATGCCTTTGGGATGCTTAAGCATCGCCTATGGGATGTTCGTAGGATTTCACTAAAAACGAAAATCAGTGTCTATCGAGCAATCATTCTCACCATACTTCTTTATGGGTCAGAATTGTGGACTCCATACAGGACGCACGTCAGTCAACTTGATGCTTTTTATAAAAGCTGTCTTCGCTCAATATGCGTTTATATACGACAGGAAAAAATCTCTAACCCTGATCTTTTCATCAAATGTGGCGTCGGTGGTATTGAATCCATTCTGATACAATCACAGTCCAGATGGGCTGATCATGTCATCAGAATGAGTGATGATCAGATCCCGAAAATCCTCATATATAGCCAACTTTTTCATGGTAAGCGTAATGTGAACCGCCCTTGGTTACGCTTCAAGAACAAACTTAAATACAATTTAAATGCTGCAAACATCCCTATAGAGGAGTTCGAACTTACTGTTGAAAACCGAGCAAACTGGAGAAATACCTGCTACCGAGGTATAACTAACTTTGAAAAGAACCGTCTCAATCATCTGAGAGAATTAACACCCAACACTAAATCTCGGCCTAATACATCAGCCAATATGACAGTCAACCCTTCATATATATATGAATTTAAGTATATGTTTAAATTTAGCAGTTGCTAAATTAAATCTATACTTAAAATAGTTATTTTATCAGTATGCTAGAATATATCTTGGACAAAACATAGTGATGAGATAAAAATTTTTTTTAAATGTCTTGTATTCTATTGTCTGATATTGTATAAAATCTTGGTGATTTATTGAAGTCTTTATGATACTACATAGTTTGTCTCTTCATGAGTAAACTAGATTATTGATGTGCTGTTAACGATCATCTTAGGGTGTCTAAAGTTGGTGTCTGCAGTACTGATGATTTTGCTATATTTGAAGAACATTTTAATGAAGTAAAATAAAACATTAGAGATTAAAAAGCACGTAATAGCGGGTTCGTCACTGTATCTTGGTGTCGAGGGAAAAAAATCTAGAGGTTGGTGCCAAAAGCATCAAAACCAAAATTATGAATCCAGAATATATTATGTAAGGAAGTCATTCTAAATAAAAAATGGTCTTACATGGTAAATAACATTCAAGAAGTCAAAGATTTTATTTTGCAGAGGCACGGTGAATAGCGGCTAGGATTGCGGAATCGGAGAGCTGAATTCGAATTCCAGTTGAATTTATTACATTCGCTTATGTGCTAATACCCTTGGGAAAGGTATGAATCCTTTTCTTCTCCCCCCAGCTATGGACAAAAGCAGGACAAACTGGGTTCTATAGACTTGGATGGCAACTGGTCTACCGGAGAAAAAATGGCAACCTACTGCGGGAAAAATCTGCTTCGTCAGATACATGATCACCTACGTATGGCACATAACTGACTGAATTTTGCAGCCATATATCTTTGAAGGATGAATAATGTCAATAAAATAATATCCAAGGTAATAAAGAATGATGCTGTGTGGAGGGACATTGTTTGGTGGATAAATAATTGGCTCAGTTAAGACATTCTAATAAATGATTTTTGTTCCAATGATGGAACTTCAAAGACAGTAGATCCAATTAAAAACTAGCATAAAACGTGTAAATTTAGGTACAAAAACTGTATAAATGGTTATGTACAACAGAAATACGATGATAGTAACAACCACTAGATTTCTCGAAACGAATGAAATATTCATCAGCCATGAAGCTTGATTTCCTTACAAAATAATACCAGGTTGGTATTATTAAAAATAAAATACAATATAATACTTCGGAATATCGATATTTTGTTAAAATAATAGACATATTTTTATGATGTATTTGCAGACGCTAACTAAAATGAACCTCTAGCACACAGTCGCATAACATTTACTGTGCATCACTAAATAAATCCTTTCGATCAGTATAGTAACTTCATAGCCGTAGATATCTTTGAGATTCACAGATATTTCTTCTTTGAATTTCTTTTAAAAAATAAAACGAAACAAATTTTTGAAGTTTTCAAATTTCCCTTGTTAACTGAATTAAAACATTATTTTGAACACTTTCATGTGACTTTGCTGTAATTCTACAGTTGATTCATACGTATTTACGATATTGAGTCACCCCCCCCCACACACACACGAGGGTGTCATGTGACACAAGGCCTTTTTAACGTGGGCATTCCGAGCTCGTGAGCTCGGCCAAAAATATGTCCATTGAACCCGTATATACGGGTTCAGGGCCGGTTTACCTCCCCGAAGGAGACTCCGCCCTTCGGCGGAGCCTCCTTCGGGTTCCTCCCGTCCGTAGGAAGAGAGTTCAAACGAGCAGTCGGTTCAAAAGTGAACGACTGACTCGAAATATATGTATTCATACGTATTTACACATACCTATACAAAAGAGTATGTATATGTGTATGCATACACTGAACACTAAATTTTAAATTCGCAAAAGTAAGCAAACATAATGGAAACCAAAATAGTATGAATTATTTTAAATTCCGCGATATATATATATATATATATGTGTGTGTGTGTGTGTGTGTGTGTGTGTGTGTGTGATGTAACGCTATTTATCAATTCGAAGAGTTACATTTCATCTGATAAGAATTTTTCTAGTTCAAATCGAAAAAAAGAGACATTGGCGTTAACGATTTCATTCTATGGACATTAAAGTTTGTGAACTTTTGTCTTTTCATTTCCTGAAATTCGCTGCCATTTATTTCCCAATCTGGTCGATATTCTATCGTTTAATCGCGAACGCTTCTCGCTTCTTCAATCACTTACTCGACCGATCATTCTTTTTCTCATGATCATTCTTTCGTAACAACGAGAATATATATCATTGTTAGATGCCATTGATTTTCCGTAAGAAATCTTTCCAAGCCACTCCTTCGGTTTGGCGTCTGGTACGTGCGTAGCGCACAAACAGATTTATCCCAGTGACATCAACCATTAATTCTTATTCAACAAGATTGTTAGTCAAGATCTGAGTCCACAGCACAATGGTTACTGCATGGCTCTGTGAAGCATAAGGTTGTATTCATAATGAAAGGTAAAATAACTAAATTTAAAATCGAAGGAAGGCATTCTCCACTAGTCATTATGTTTTGAAATTATATCATTTTGATTAATTGAAATATTAAATATTATTTCATGACAACTTGATACGTAATACGTGTTAACAAAAGGTTTATATCAAAGACTTAATTCATTTTATCTAATTCTAGTTTATAGTACATGTTTTCTTTACCGTTGTATTTATTGTACAGCTAAGACAACAGGAAAAATCAGAAAAGTTACACAATAATTATGTGATTCTAAACTGAGCATGCTTATTGACTTGTAAATCAGCGTTCAAAATCTTGGTTTAAACACTGAAGTCTAGCACCAGTGGGAAATACGTGATACAATGCAATCATTAAAATATGTAGGTATTTAATTACCGTACCAATAACCCAATGATATAATACATTATTTCTCATTCCACTACATATTGAAATGTCTTAATGAGGGTACATGTAATAGAGAAAAGGATAAAATCATTATATTGACAAACAACTACTTACTAACTGTTGCTCATTGTGAAGCGCTTCTTTAATATATATGTGGGATGTGATGAGATGTGATATTTTTATTTCGATGTCATTGTTTTGTAATTTGATCTCGATGGCGCTTTGTAGTCTTTAAAATCACAAATTCTATTGTTCATTGTGAAAACTGTTAATATCCATCAGATCAAAAAGATCTTTAGTATCATATGATATTGTCCTAAATAAGATGGGAAAAACGAGATTTATGAATTTTCATTGGCATATATAAAGAAAGATATATATATATATAGAGAGAGAGAGATGACTACGTGTATGTGTTATTGCATTTACGTATGTTTAAGTGATAAGAACAGTACCAGATGAACAGTAGACAGAGAGTGACAAGGATAAAGGAGAAAAGAGTAATTTGCGATTAATAAATAACTTATATATTACCTTGTTTAAAATATAACTATGATCAACATGGTCGACAGTTTTGGGAATATTGGCAGTTGAGATTAATTTGCAAATTCCGAAGAGTGAATGTAAAGAAAATTTTAAAAAAATATTAGGAATATAAGACCGCTTTTGAGCAAATACGAAAACGAATTAGCGAATGAAAGATATGTACAGGAAATGTTACTCTTGTAGAAATTAACTGGAGAAATTAACTGGGATTCAATATCTTACTTGAATCCCATCGAACGAAACAAGGTTTTTCTTATTTTGATTCGTTTTCTGCTGCTTATTAACCCTTTGCAGGTTATCTAAAGCCAGAAAATATTTTTAGATTGTCAGAATTATTTTTCAGATAATGGTTTAGTGATACATGTTTTACTAATTATTCCATAGCTGGAGGGAGAGCTTTCCTAAGGTATTTCCGCGTAAGACAATATAACGAATCCAGCGAAAATTTGATCTCGGCTTTCGGATTAACAATTCCAAGCCATTATCCATTATTCTACTCGCAGATTCAAGCTTACAGCAACTGGTACCTCAAACTGTGACCTATCTAGCTACTGACTAATGACCAGGCTCCACGTTGCTTATGTTTCAAGGTGATGTGGCCGTAAGCAATCTTGTTATTTATATCATTATGCTTGTATGTAAATTAAAACAAATCTATTTCGCTGTAGAGAGGAAGATTCGTTAATCAATGTATTAAGAGGATAGTTTCATATTAACACAAACATTACTTAAAGAACCTAAGGATCACACATCAAAATAAGCAAATATTTTTTTTGGTTTCAAATGATTTTATAATATTCTGAGAATTGTGATAATTTCTAGTATAATCCTAGACGGTTAGAGATAATATTTAAATACTTGCAGTACTTTTTTTGTAAAGTAATGACGTAATGAACATATCGAATACCTTTGTTGAATTTCTTACCGAGGCATTGGCTACTGACATGGACAGAACTGAATGGGCGCCATTAATTAAAACGTTAATTCTTTCACTCAATTCTTTGTTCCTTCCTTAAATATCGGAAGATTGTAAACTTTTACCATTGTAATTGTTTTTGTCCATTTTTTACCTTATAAATTTCCTTTCTCTTTTAATTGAAATATGCTCAGACTGTGTCCGGTATGAACAGATGACAAACATCTCTTGCGAGTGGAGTTACTCTGGTGTGTACTTCACGCCAAACATTGATCATTTTGATCTTTAGAATGATCATCAAATCCATAAAAGCATATAATTGTCAAAATTCGTTTTATGTAGCAAATACAGATAGATAGATAGATAGATAGATAGATAGATAGTTAGTTAGATAGATAGATAGATCAGAAGAGACTGACAGATGTCGATTAACAAGAGATGCATCTAAATTATTAAAATAAGATAAAATATTTTTACGCTTTTTATTATTTCGTTCCTTTTTTAAGTCGTTCTTCGTTTTCTGTTTCCTTGTGCTATTTCAATGTATATTTTATTTCTGTTTTGCATGGATTTTTCATTCATACACAATTTAAAAAGTTACATTTTTATTTTTTATTTATTCTTAATTTCATATTAGTTGCTTTGTCCTTTTCTTCTCATCTGAACTATGTTTACAGCTTTTTTTAAATCTGATTGCCTTTATTTTTCATAAATATTCTATCCATGTTTTTCTGTCTATTTTTCTGATATTTTCACGTGCATAACAGTTTATGTCTTGTTACTCTCTTTACCCACAATCCCCTGACGACACCATTTCAACCTATTACATCTTTTATTTGCATTCTCTCCATTTCTCAATTGTCCCCATGACCAATATCCCTATCTCTCTTCCCTTCTCAGTGCCACAGGATGATCTTTTCACACGACATTATCTCATCATGTGGCGCATTGAATGTTATCTTCCCTGGCAGCCATTAGCATTGGTGCGATGTGTCAACAACAGGCAGTTTTCACAAAAGTTGTCTCTGCAAAAAGAGTAACATTTTGTTATCGATTACATTGCACGTTTGCTGCGACACTATCTGTCTGCCACTCCGGGAATCTAATGGCAAATTTAAATTTCTCTTATCTTTTGGCGCAAAAATGGACAGCTTTTGCCCGTCGGCGGTCAGCAAAATTTCATAAACTTCACATCACCATACACACCAATCTAATAAAGTAACTGAAATATATTTGCTTATTGCCTGTGGCAGCCGTTAGGAAATCGATTGCAGCCGATTTTGAAATGCGTTAAACCATATAAATATGTCTTTCTGTAAATTTTCCAAAATGTTTCGGACTTTTGGATATAAAGAATTTAAAATATTAAAGAAAATTATCTTTTTTATAATATACTTTGTTGACAGAAAGAAAGAATTTAATTTTTGATGAATTTTTGATTTAGGCTTTACACCCCTGATGATTCGAAACTCAGTAAATATGGAAAATATTTTCATAAAAAAATATATTCACTGGCAAAATGAGAAATCCGGCATTGCATAGAATACCTACATATTCTCTAGAATGCTTAAAAACGTCAAGACGATGTAGAAAACCAAAACCTTTATACACTTTTCCTAAGTGTTTTGTAAATTACGGGGTTTGTTTTACACAACGTTTATGTAAATGGTTTATGGCTTGTTTTACACAACGTTTATGTAAAAGACTTTCGGAAATTCTGATCAGAAATAAAAGTGATAAATATAATAATTCCAGGATAGAAAATTATGAGGTGATTTGTACTAGAACAAGAATGTGAAAACATTCATTCTATTTAATGCTATTAATAAATTCCGGTATATCTCCATCCTCTCTCCTCAGTCCTGCTCCGTTGCTGCATTTTTTTTTTGTTTGTTAACGATCTTCCTAGGAATATCAAAATAATCCGAGCCTTGTAGCTCATCTCTCTTCTGGTCGAGCTCAAACAGTTCAATGAGAAAAATAGCTTTCATCAAAATCTACGATAGTATCATCACAGACATCATCATCATCATCATCATCATCATCATCATCATCATCATCATCGATCTGACCCTGAGTTTTCTGGAGTTACGAGGAACGGCAGTGTTGTCAATGAGTCTCCATGTTTCGAACGTCTCTTGGAACTCAAGTTCACCACAGACCTCAAGTGGAAGTCATACAAACAATCCATTGAAAAGATGCAATAAAATTGTCGGCTGACTGTACCGCTCCAGAATGATTCCGACACCACCAACTGTGCTTTATCTTTACAAAAGTCAGATTATAGAAAAAATGGAGTATAGGTACAATATGTGGGCTGGGGCTACCCAATACTTACATTTTAGGTTTGATAAAGTTCAAAGTCGTTTACGTGGCGTTGTGCGGAGTGACATGTTTTCAATCCTGTAGCCCCTTTCTCACAGACGCAACGCTACAAGACTATAGTTATTTCCATGGTAAATGTTAGGACGGAATCCATTCTTTAGTCCAATTTATTCAGAAGTTTACAGCTAAACCCACCGTACTGCGTCCACGGTGTCAAAACACCTTTAATTCCTGCGTATCCCAACTGTAAGGAGGAAGTCCCGCAGCCTTTTCAGAAAACGACGATTTGGGGGACAGACTCACGCGTTGATGCTCCCTCGAACGCTACAATCTTAATCTCCTTTTCAAGTCAGTATCAATAGTTACCTATACTCCATACCCAGAAATCAGCACTTACTCTTTTTAACCCTTGTATTGATATAAAACACTTCATTCAATAAACATCTACCTTGAGTGTCTCTTGAGGCTTGTATTGGATGAACGTCAGGAAAAATGAATTTCTATCACAAACAAATTATGATATTAAGAGATAAAGAAAATATTTTCAATTGTATTTTAAGGCCAACTGAATTTGGTCTCATTTATAAAGGCTTTTATATGCTTTTTTATGCCAAGTGATATTTCTGCTATTCTGTCACTCGAACACGTAATTGTTAAGGGCTCTCAATTTCTCAATTCTTCTCTTGTTCTAAATCTAATAGCAGAAAATGGAAGAGACAATACTAAATGGTTGACAACGAAAATAAAATCTTAATTCTTTAAAGACCATCGTATCAATTACAATGTGTAAGAAAAGATACGGTAATATCATACCATCAAAGCCAAAACAGAAGACATGTCCTGGTCTCAAAAAATAATTCGAGTTATATTTCAATCACTTTCCACACTGATCTGAAGATGTAAAAAGAAATAAAATATAAACAGGTATATATCCGAACCAGAAAAGAATGAGATCAGCACAAGAACAGTGTGGCTTACTGAAAGAGGCTAGAAAAAATGAATACGATATTCATGCTCGGAATTATATGAGAAAGAGAAATACAAATGTAGAAGGATGTATACCTATACTTTATAGACAGTGTAAAAGCTTTTGATAACGTTTGACAGAATGGATTGTTTGATCTTCTAGGCAAGATTGACCTATCTGAGAAAAAATATTAGAATAATGCAGAATAGAATATGTATAAGAAGCAAGTTTTAAAGAAAATGGAAGCAAAAAAGACGCTCATACTTAGAATCAGAAAGAAGCAGTTGAAATTCCTTGGCAACGTAATGGGGAAAGAGATTCTAGTGAGTCTAACACTCACATGATATACTAAAGGCCATGGGGAAGCAGTGAGTAACATACCTAATGAGCTTGTGTAAATGGATGACAAAACAGGCATAATGAAGACCTTGCTAAGATAACAATAACCGTGTTAAGAACTGCACAGAATAGGAAATTGTGGAGAGACCACGTCCTGAAGGGACACGATATTAAAAGGAGATATATCCAAAACGTAAATAACAGTGTACCGAATACTAAGGAAATCAAGAATGCTATAGAAAAGCTAAAGTAAAAGCTTCACTTGACATCGAGGTGGAACTTTCGAAAGTAACATACTCACTCTTCGAATTCAAAATTAAATCTTTCAGTTTAATTAAGGAAGTCTCGAATTAAAAGCATATGATTCATAAATGCTGTGCGGAAACAAAAAGCTACCCTGAAGGCCCTGGACATTTGCGTCCCTTGACAAATGCGTCCCGGGATAATTGCGTAACTCTGATAATTTTTTGAAGTTACTATGTTTTTTTAAAGAGTTGTTTTATATAGAAATTTGCACACCAATACCTTTAATTACTCTAAACATCAAAAGGTAGTTACTATAAATCAAAAAGAGAGAAAATTTTTTTTTCAAAGGAAAAGAAAATTAGTTTCAGTTCACTCCAGCAGTGCGTACCACATACATCAAATATATTCTGGATTTTATAAATTATATTTTTATTTGGAACCCATGGCTAGTTTCTGAAAATCAAACATTGGTGGAAAAGTATTTGTGGACGAGGAAAATTACAGCTACCACTATCATAAGAAAAATGCCGGTGTAACAAAAACATACTGGCGATGTGCAGAGCGATCTTACAAAACTGTTAATCTGTCATTGCATTTTAAACAAAAAAAAACTTAATATTTTTTTATTTTATTACCTTTTAAAAAAACCTGATTATTACCTAAGCTTTAAAAAAAATTATTGTAATTACCTTTAAATCCTTCAAAAAAGAGGCGCATTTATCTAGGGATGCAAATGCCCAGGGATGCAATTGTCTGATACGCAATTGTCCAGTACACAACTGTCCTAGAACTGAAATATATGGTCAGTATGAAAAGAAGATACGAGGACAAAATGGAAATGGCAACGCGAAGTGGGATACACTAAAAGAAGCTTTGGTGACATCAGCAAACGAGATCATATCAAAGGAAAATGGACGAAGAAGAAAAACTGAATGGATGACAAATGAGATTCTCGACTTGATAAAAAGGAGACAGAAAACAATGCCAAGACACGGAAAAGAATATAGAAAACTACACAAAGTAATAAGGAACAAATGATGACAGGCTAAAGTTGAATGGCTTAACCAAAAATATGTAGAAATAGAAAGAACCGGTATCACAGATAAAAGAGATATGCATAAAAATAAGAGACTTAACAGGACAAAAGGCATCCTCATTAACGGGATGCATAAAATCCGAGGACGGAATACTGATATCAGAGAAAGAAAAATACTTCAGAGATGTAACGAATATATCGGAGAACTCTTCCACAACGAAAGAGAACAACCGGCAATACAATGAAATACCGAGGGACCGGAAATATTAAAAAAATGAAGTAGAAGCTGCACTGGCCAAATTGAACAGAAACTGCGGCAGAGCTGGATGGAATTGTAATAGAATTGTAACGCCGAAATCATCTATGGCTGCTAGCCAGCCATAGATGATTTCGGCATAGTCAAGATCACAGAAATAAATGAAATTTACAAAAGTGTGACATACCGGAAGACCTAAGTATATTTATTTTCATACCACTGCCTAAGAAACCAGAAGCAAAAGAAATGTGAACTCCATCGGATAATCAGCCTAATGTTTAACAAAACTCATCATTCGAATTCTGATTAATAGAGCGCGCAGAAGAATCAGACCAGAGATAGGTCAAGAATAGTGCAGATTCATCAAAGACAAGGAACGCGATATGTATTCTCAGAATGTTATCAGAAAGAGCAATACAAATTCAGGACATTCTATTTATAGAATGCGCAATGGCGTCCGATAAAGTACGCCACAATGGTCTGTTAGAGTTGCTCAGCAACCTTAACATATTCGAGAAGGATATTACAATAATCAAGTATATATACTGGCGGAATACTGATATACACAGGCCAGATTGAAGAGAAGAGGGACAGAGGAAAACAGCGAGTAACATGCTTGATGGGCTTGAGTAAATGGTTGGTAGAACAGGGTTTGGGAGAAATAACAAAAAGACAAAATTTATTAAGAGCCACAAGGAACAGGAAGATGTAGAGGATCATGATAGCCTACATTCTAAAGGGACACTGCATATAAAAGGATAAAAATTTGCATAAAAATAAAGATAATTGTTTTTCTTCGCTGTTAACTTAATCTAATTATAATGTAATCGCCTTCCATGTATTATGTCAATACATAATACGCAGAAGACGGTTACATTCTTACTCATTTTAGCTGTTAATGATCGATGATTTGATAGAATCAGAAAGAAACCTTTCTATACTACATCGTAGGAAAATTCAGATGGCTTCATGTTCATAATATTTTCTGAAGTACTAGTTAGACTAACTGCAAAGATCTGTAACAATACTTAAAAATATTTCCTTTGGCTAGTATCTTGCTTCTCGACGAGAACGTAATCTCTTTGGAAGATGTATATCTACTGAATTAAACAATTGCTACAGATATAATTAGCTACATCAACTATGCATTATTTTCCTGATCTTAATGTTTAAGAGAATGAGTAATATTATCAAGATAAGTGGTAGAAAAAGAGGGATGTTACAAATATTTATATGAATGCATTAATGTAAAATTACACTATAGTCAGATAACCAGAATCGAAATGTCGGATTTTGTGATTTTCAAAGTAAGTAAGCATGTAACTCAGTAACTTAGTGTAGCGCAACATTACAATTTATAAACACGAGAATAAAGCACTTGTAATGAAATTTCTAAATGTCTTAATGCAGTAGATCTAGAATTGAATATGTCTATCACACTAATATATATTGAAATTTCGTGTCATGTCACTTATCACTCTTTTACTTCTGCGCTCAAAGAGAGAAGACATACCTAATAATCTCAGTTTTCCTCAGAAAATTTCCTTTTGACTTATGACAGATTTAAGCGTATGAAATACAGCATTCTAAAATTATTATTTTGATTTAATTGTGTTACTTGAACAATATAAAAGTTAAATTAATGGATGTCAGTATTAACTTTTAGATGATGGTGATTGATAAACATATACAGAGAAAGATTCATGCACGCATAAACTCATAAAATGGAAGGATTTGATCTAACTCTATTTTAATCTAACACTACTGTAAAAACAATCAAATTTGCAATCTTTCGAAAAACTAATAATCGTAAAATCGGATAATAAATACCTTCATTTTCTCATCCGATATATAATATCGTGTTTGTATATAGAATTTATAATTTTCAAGAATATGTTAGACTTTTTTTTTAAAAAAAGGAAAGATTAACAAAATAGCTTAGGAAAAAGTGAGGACAAATAAAAAAAAATCAACTTTGAAATGATTAAATCGTAAAAAAAACCAAAACCTTTCTATTAATATATCTTGTGTGAGCGCGTGGGGAGAGAATATATTCTGCACAATGAGCTTGGTGGGTTCTAGGACTACTGATATCTAATGAAAAGCGCTTAGACGGACCACATCATGTGAAAATATGACATTGTTTGTGGCAGATCAATCTGGTTACCTTGAACGTTACCTCACCCAAGATGAATGTTGGGTTCATCGCTTTGAGCCAGAGAGAAAAAGACGGTCAATGCAGTGGAAACATCCCACGCACAGGTGAACTGACGAAAGGGGTTTTGTTTCATCAGGAAAATCCTCTAGCATTGGTTTCAATGGCTGTTGTTAGTGACTGTGGCTTTGCCATGATTAGTCTCCTGATTTGAAAAACTTGGCTGAAAACCAGTTTCACTATGATGACGTCATATCTGCTGCTGTTGATATTTTTGCTCAACAGGATGATCGGTCTTTTGACAGTTGACCTGGAAGTAAACAGTTATTTTTAAGAAGAGTTGAAATTAATGCATGCAAGATTTAACAGATCTAGCATCGCTCCTTTATGAACTTTTCAGCCTATCCTCGTATAATCTCCTAAGTTAAGATGGATAAATATAATAAAGTAATCCCATTTTCTGCCTTTATGCATGTCAAATTGACATGGGTAACAACTACTGTGTGGCGAGTTGTCTTTTACGTTCCATATGTACTTAAAATTACAGACACACAAACACATATATTTAATCTATACCAACTCTGTATTCTTACACACACACACACACACACACACACACACACACACACACACACACACACACATATATATATATATATATATATATATATATATATATATATATTATTATTCTAAAAACAACACTTGAAACGTGGGTCTACACCACGAAACTTGAGTAGTCGGGAAAATACGGCTAATTTACAGTATATAAACGTTTAAATTTAAATTTAATAGTCCATATCTGATCAACGAAAAACACAATAATAGAAATTGTGAATTACTACATTACTACAATATTCAAAATTCTAGCGTCGAATTAATGCACGTTCAAAAAATTCTTAACTGTTAATAACATCACTCTTTTTAATAAAACATCTTTCGACAAGTAATACATTAATTTTCGTCTTACCTGAAATTACCTGAAATTGAGAAAAAAAATAACATCTATGCCTGAGGATGGTAAATGATTTTACCGAAAGTACTTGCAAGTAATATGAACCGAATATCTAATCCACTGTGCAATTAATTAAAACAAGGATCCTGCCGTTCAGCGAGTGGTCAGTGAGTTAATGCCTTTTAATCTGTTTGCGATATGAGTTCGACATTAATTAAATTAACCTAATTGATTTATTCTTTGAATGATTATTTTACAATATATATATATATATATATATATATATATATATATATATATATATATATATATAACAATATTTAACATGGAGTTCGGAAGAAAAGGTTTAAACAAAACGATTATAATTTTTTTGTCAGAAAGAGATTTATTTTCCCAGGTTATGAGAACAGATGTATAAATTTTGTTGAAAAAGTTGCACAATGTGATTCAGCTAAACACAGCTGACATGTCGGGGGCCAGAGGTTAAGGTCGGCTGTTGAAAGGTGTCCGGCTTGACTATTTGCTGAGAAAATTGTCAGCCAAAATTTCCCTGAGAAAAAATTATAATTGTAAACAGAATAATGGTAGGAGATGACGTCAAAAGCTAACGTCATATGATGGCTCCTCCCGAATAGGATCTTCCAAAATTGGAAATGTGAAATAGAAAACGAAAGAAAGAAACTAGTTGAATTTAAGAAGATTTGCATAAAACCAACCTATTCGCCCGCACCACACCAGTTGGAAGGGACACCCATAAATACAAATGCCCACGGTGCCAAAGTTAGTTGGGGCCAGTTGCAGCTGGGGTCAGTTAGCCGGAGGTAGTCGGAAGCAGTCGGATTTAGTCGGAGGCAGTCGGGGGTAGTCGGAGGCAGTCGAAGCCAGTTGCAGTAGCAGTTGCAGTCTCAGTGAGGTTCGACCGGGAGTTAAGAGATTTTTGACATAACGCTGTTTTGCTAACCTGATGAAAATAATAATAATAATTTTCTGCTGTAGAAGGAAAATTCCGACGAATAATCTTGTGCCGTCCATGAAAGTACAAACAATAGTACTTGGAGTTAAATCCAGTTGTCATGTATGTGTGTGTGTGTGTGTGTGTGTGTGTGTAACTCCTTCTTTATCTAGATAAAAATTTATATATGTGCATGTCTGTGTGTATATACACATGTGTAAGTGTGGAAAGTGTCATACTGTGCCATGCGTGATACACGCTTAGGCGATCATGTATCTTTTGACTTAGGAGGCAAATATTTTTTCCCGCAGTAGGTTACCATCCTAGGTCTGTACTGCTATTTAATCATAGGTGGTGGGGGGAAGAAGAGGATCCATACATTTCCCAATGGTTTTGAATAGAATTCGAACTCGGTTCTCCGATTCTTCAATCTGAGCCGCTCTCCATTACACCACCGTACTGGTCACATTGAAATGTATTTAATATTTTCACTATATTGTTCATTGATCTGATTAACGGAAATCATTGAATTTATGCATAGGCAGCATGACTTCACTTCTTACTATTGCCCTTAGGAAAGGCATGATTTACTTCCTCAGGCCTTTTGTCTGATATCTTGGAAAAATACATCCTTATTCAATAGGGAATTATGCAGTGAGAGAGAGGACGAAAGCGAATGGAAGATAATAATATATTCACTGAGAGAAATTAAATTGTAACATCCTGAGTATATGTTTGAATTTATTCGAGATAAAAATACATATAATATAGCTGCGTTACAGTAAATGATCATATATGGATATAAATATATTATAAATGAAATCTGTTCCATAATACTGAAGCTCCATATTAATACACTGACACTCTAGGCTACAGGCCTGAACTCTCGTAGATATCTGATCCTAGCAATATAATTTCCGTGTTTATTGCACCAACTGATGCAATATACTAATAGATGTAGGTAGGCTAATTGAAAGGCATCAGACATTTTCCCATTATGTTCTTGTTGTGTATGATACACCTAATTTACATAAGTGGAGTACCGACCATATAAATATGGGTTGGTACCGGAAGACGAGGGAAGATTAAGAGATCGAATCCAGAGACTCTGCCCGACTGCGACTTAGTCAACCTATTCTGCAGGAACAGTCTTCCCAAGAATATACCAAAACTACCTGTAAATATTGTGTACCTTTTTTCATTGTTTCAATACATTTTGTTACGTACATTTTGTGTTGTATTATTATTATTCCATGCTTATTCAAGCTTCAACAGTTCTATACATGTTCAATGGTGAAAAGGTATTGCAATTGTTTTGTCCAAGGAATTGTTGAACATGTTGAGATCAGATATGATCGATCGAGAAAAATCGTCGGAGATTTTGTGTTTATAATCAGTAAGTCGGACTTTGCTAACCAGGTGCTTCTCTGTAGTGTGTGTGTGTGCGCGCGCGTGTATGTGTGTGTGTGTCTAATAATTTTTATGTATGGGTCAATTGTAATTGACATTTCCCTCTTCAAAGGGTTTCTGCAAATGTACCTTGAAAAAATATTTCCCTTTTTTCTATTTTTCTATTTAATATTCTATTATGTTTTCTTATTTTTACAATTATCAAAGATATATTTTCTTTGGTATATTTAATATTCATATTTACTTTTAATTACTTTTTTAGTTGCTAGTTGTTTGTGTCTAATTATGTTTATGTATGGGGTTAACTGTAATTGATATTTCCCGATGCAAAGCTATGCATTAATTTATATAATATAAATATATTTATATATATTTATATATATCCGAATATATATATATATATATATATATATATATATATATATATATATATATATATATATATATATAAAAATCAAAGCTAGTACAATATAAGTAAAATATAAATTTTACTTATATTATACTAGCTTTGATTTTTTATTTAATGGATTATTTAATTAAAAGTAATATTCCGTTTTAATTTTTCCTATATATTAATAATTTCTTTTAATTAACATATTTTATAATATTTAATCTAAAATATTATCATTTTACAACCGTTTTACACGATCTTAAAAACCTTCTCTTAATTTTAAAGATTGTAATTCCTTATATAAATTTTCCTATCGGAACAAGAGTTAACATTTGAAATATAGGTCGAGGTTAATTTTTCTGATGTTAAAAATTTCCAACCGTATCTATACTTACGTCTAGACGAATCGTTATGCCTCTCATTCATTCTCTCCCCATCTCTACCTTGTAATTTCTTTCTTTTTTTCTCTTTGTTTTTCTCTTTCCTCCCTTTTTAGATCACTTTGTCCATTTTTGTCGTCTTTTCCTTTCTTTCTCTCTCTGGCTTCTTTAAAATTAAAAAAAAGAATTCTTCATATTTTTATTTTTATTTTATCAAACCTTTTAGTGCTGACAAGGTCCAGAAGGGATTTTTTTCCTTTTTGTCCTTGGGAGGTAAATGGGCATACAAATGGTGTATTGAACTTTCATATTTTTAATATATATATATATATATATATATATATATATATATATATATATATATATATATTGTGTGTAACAACAAAATTGTTCATCATTTATGTAAGGATCGGAAGCGCATGAAGGATTGAAATAAAGTTCAAAAAATATATATATATATATATATATATATATATATATATATATATATATATATATATTCAGGATCATTTTACAACTTATTTAAGATTATCTTCGCCCTCTCTAACCTTCTAACTTTCTGTCCTAGAGTAAAAGTACCCCACAGTTTTCACGTACGATTTCATATCAATTCTTTTTTAACTGCTCTTTGGACTTTCATAGCTGAAACTTCTCTCTGACATGCCAAACGTCATATAGCTTGAGTGGGATCTATTCTAATTGATGTCTTTATCTTTAAGTTAAAATGGTGACCCTTCTTGCTATTGTGACCTCCTGATCCAGTTTTCCTATCTATTGTTACATCCTTTTTGAACTTATGAACTGTTCTTTTGATGGGCTTTGGAAATGGAAGCTGAATGATATTTTCCTCTCAACATTGTTCAGTAGAAAAGAGTAGGGTTGTTACAAAACAATTTTAACCCAATATCTTTCTAGGTGAGTAACTCAAAAGGTTTTTCATTTAATTTTACGACAAATAGTATCAAGATGGCTACATTTTTTATCTGAAAACCATGAAAAACTCAATTAGTTTAGTGATTTTTTTTTACAGATATTGAGCATTTTGTGTGATGGAGAATTATGCTGTAGCAAGATTTGGAAAAAATTTCTGTTACACTTATATATATATATATATATATATATATATATATATAATACCAATTTGTAAATAATAAGGAAATTCTGAGGAGGACATTAATCCAGTGGAAACTCAATGTAAGTTACAAAGCAATATATAATAATAAATTAAGAAAACATCATAAATATCCATATTGGTTACAATTTATTTAATAAATATCGTTATATTCATCTCTTTAGACCGAAAGTTTTCAAGAAATGGAATAAATCCATCCAGACAGATATACCAGGATAAAGAGGAGAAAGTTAAAGAAAAGTGAGATAAAAAAGGGGAAAAATAAAAAAATATTAATAATAAAAAAGGAAGAAAGAAAAAAGAAAAAAATACAAATATGTATACATCGAAGGCTTCTGAAAATTCTCCATTAGATTGAACAGATGCTTTCATTCCTTCGTAAAACGAGATTTAGCATACTTTCAGGTATGCCAAAATTTTGAGAACTCTCCAGAGGTACCCCTGTTTACAGTGTCAAACGCTTTGGTCATATTGATAAAGACAGTATAGAGTTCATGTTTCTTCTCGCGAACCTTCTCAGTAACCTGACGAAGTGAAAAAAATCATATCAATAGTTCCACGACCTGAACGAAAGCCACACTGAGATTCGAGAATAATACGAGCGAGAATTTTGCCAGCGATACTTAGAAATGAAAATGCATCTTTTCCAGGGGCTTTGTTCGAGGACAATTGCTTGATAGAATCCTGGATTTCCTTTAAGGCCTTCATTGAATGTTTTGGGATATTTTCTGTAAGCTGCCGCCTGGATTTCCACAGTCTTAGCAGACCACCAGGATTCTTTCATTTTTCTGAGAGCATTTTGCACTTCCCGCTTACACTGCTTATATACGCACTTTTGATGAACAGTTTTTGTTGTTTATGAATATTTTGTGCGAATCGTGCATTTTATCGATGAGTTGTTGAACGTGAACATCATTTATATCGAACCAGTCCTGATGATTCCTTATGTGAAGTTCTAGAACTTCAAGAGAGCTAGAATAAATGGCATCTCTGAGAGATTTCCAGGAGGATTCAATGTCTTCTGAGATCAGAACTGAATGAAGCCTCGAATCTAGTGTGTCAGAGTGTTCTTTCTTCTTAACATCAGAATTCAGAGGTGAAATGTTGATTATTTTAGGAACCATAGTGTTAACGAGAGGTTTCTTGCATACGAGTCGAAAGGATTTCTTGTTGCGTAGTAGAGCATGGTCTGAAAGATAGCAAGTGTTGTAGAAAGAGCGGATGATACTGAAGTATTTCGCTTCACGTTTCTTGGTGATAATGTATTGGAATCATATTCCAGTCTTTGGAACTAAGATGTATCCAAGTCGTTTTGTGATGATTGGTCTGCTGATAACATGTGTTGGTTATGCTGCGATCGAATTCTTGACAGAGAGAAAGAATTCGTAGCCCATTAGAATTCATACTCCCGACCCTGTGAACGCCAATGCCACCAGTCCATGTCTGATGGTTAGCACTAACCCGTGCATTAAAATCCACCATAATGACAAGTTTGTCTCTGTGTGGAACTTTGGAAATTACTGAACGTAGTTGATTATAAAAGTCAACAATTTCCGACACAGGGGTGTTCATGGTTGAGGCATAACAGCTCACAAAATTGGCAGAAGAATTGGTGTCGAGTTTTAATAGAGTCATAATGCGATCATTTATTCCTTTCGGAAAAGATGGCACGGATTTAGCTATGTCTGATTTTGTGGCAAAACCTACACCTGATAGGCGGGGATCTTTTTCACTTTTGTCAATCTAGAAAAAGGTATATCTTTCGCTAAATTCCTCAAGTTGAGAGGTGCCTGCAAAACGAGTCTCATTGAGTGCAGCAATGTCAATATTGTACATGCTTAATGCATCAGCGATGAGGGCTGTTTTACGCTCTGGAGAAGAATCGTTGTCTTGGAGGCTTCTTACATTCCAAGATCCGAGATTAACGCGTTTACGAGTTTTATTTCTACTAAATCGATTATTGCGACTTTTTTATTGCATAACTGGACAACTGCAGCGGGCTGCCAAGTTTATTAAGAGCAAACAAAGCTTAGGGAACCTTTTCTAGCCATGTCCCCGTATTAGGGAAAGCAGTGCTATGTCTAAATAGACCTGGTATGTCACCATCGGAGGACACTTTGTGCAAGAACGGCCATCACCCGATGCTCGCCACTGTGGGAGCGTCAGCTAGAGAATTCCAGTACTCTCCTGTACATGTCCCCATCGCCTTACCTGTCTCCAGTGGACTTGTTGCTCAGGTGAATAGCAAAGAAGGAACGCAGAACTGAACTTCAGATTATCCACACAGACTATTTGTTTAGGGTGGTGAAGGCTTGTGCAGAACCAGCCACACATAATGGAAGTGCTGATAAGGAATTGGTCCAAATATACGCCACGAACACAATGAACAACACCCCTCAGGTTTTATTATCACGAAGTTATACCTCTCCGTTCTACCAGTGGAAAGAAGAGTACAGAACCTATCTATAGTAATTTCACGTGATTTAGCCCGCCTGCTGAAGCGGTTTATAGGTTGTGGCGCATGGAGATTTAGGGGATGGGTGAAAAACAGTGTTTCCCGTCCACCTTAACAATAATTGCAGAAGCCGAGCAACAAAGATACTACTTCTACCCCTACACGCATATATATTATATTATATTATATTATATATAGTGAATTTAGAAAACAACAGTCTGTACAAAATTAAAAAGGGTAATCTTCCTCGACGTAACTCTGGATTTAATGAACAACACAACCTTATAGAAAAGCTAACACCAACCCCTTGTATGGACACCCTAAGTCAAACCACCCTCCATCCATAATTAAGCATATACCCTCATCAATAGAGAAAAGAATCAGCATTAACCCCGCTAATAAAGAAATATTCCAACAACACAGTAATATTTATAACGCAGCCCTAAAAAATAGCGGATACAAAAATGCTAACATCAATTATAGAAACAATTGTATTGACCAGAAGAAAAACAGGAAGAGAAAAATCATTTGGTATACCCCACCGTTCAACCAAATGGTTAGTATTAAGCTAGGACATAAATTCTTAGCCTTAATTGAAAAACACTTTCCTACAAATAGCAGACTTAGTAAAATCTTTAATAAAAACACCCTAAAATTAAGTTACAGTTGCACTGAAAATCTAGAAAGTATAATAAAAAACACAATAATAAAATCCTGAATAAACCCCCATGCCAGAATAGTATTAATAAAAATCCTAAACTTAAATTAGACAAAAATAGTGAAAAATTATGTGATTGTAGAAACCCAGAAGACTGCCCATTGGAAATATATGCCGCGTAAAATCTGTGGTATACCAATCTGATCCATTGAGAGTCCTAACACTAATATAATATACACTGGGTCTACGAAGAATGAATTTAAAACCAGGTGGAGACAGCATAAAAGCTCCTTCAACAATATTAATAATAGAAATCAGACATCTCTATCTAAATATTTTTGGTATTTGAAGGAAATGAATAAAACACCAAAAGTAAAATGGAAAATTATAAACAAAACTAGAACTTGTAAAACTTGGGATGACCCATGCCCTTTATGCCTATATGAAAAACTACACATTATCAATTTTCTAATAATAAAAAATTATTAAGACATGAGTTAACGGTTTTTTGCCGACATCATCAAATTTTCGCATTGAATAATTAGCATAAAAAACAAACAAACAATTAAATAATAAATACAAATTTTAAACTCCATAGTCTAAATAAAAAGTTTAAAAGTCCTACCCAATAATAATAATAATAATAATAATAATAATAAAACCTTCATGAAGTCGTCAAAAAAAAAAAACAAATGTTAGCTAATCATGACAGTATTATATACACAAAACCCTTCCAGGAAAGAAAAAAAAAATCTCCGTAGGCACTTAACGATTAACCAGAGTAGATGATGTCATCTTCCACTTTAAATTTAGACACCCCAACCTTACCCTGACTTGACCTCTTTGAATGTAACTGAGATATTGATACAAATTATTAACCCTTACGCACCTTTTTAAATAATTGCGCTAGCCGTTACCATGGTAATTTTAATTTTAATGATGAATATGCTTATAAAAACGCGTAAATTTCAAGATTAGTTATTCCAAAAATTTCGCTTGTCAGATGATTTTTGTGCGGAAGTGACTAATTTTTTGGAATCTGTCGTTTTTTTTCCTTTTGTATTAACAAACGTCACCGGCCCACAAGTTATTCTATTCAGTAAAGTCATTCGTTAAGATTTATTTTTCTTTCTTTCATTTCTTTGTTCGAATTGTTTCTTGACTTTGGCCAACATTTTTATTTTTTTAGTCCGGTTTGACAAAGTCTTACCGGACGACTGCCTTTTATTTCTGTTTATTTCTTTTCAGTTCTCGTTTTAAGAAAAGAAAAGAGAAAAAGAAAGAAAGTTCTTATTTTTAACAAATTAAAAAAAAAAAAAAAAATTATTTGTTTGGTTTGACTAGTTTCAAACCAGAAATTTGTATTTCTTTTCCATTTAATTTATTTAGCGACTTCGGTCGCAAGCCATTATTTTTTTTTTTAGTTTGGTTTGACTAGTTTCAAACCAGTCTTTTGTATTTCTTCACTTTTTAATCTGTATTTTAGATTTTAAGTTAATTGTTGACCAAAAAAGAGGAGTTTCTTTTATTGTTTTTTCTTCTCGGCTGATTTTGGGCGCCATTTTGAATTTGTAAAATCTTACCAGACTATTTATTTTATATTCTTTCTTTTATTTACTTATTTTGACCTAGTTTGTTTTTATTTATTTCTAATTTGGGTTAACTTTTAGTTTTCCCTTTTTTTTATTTACCAGCCACTATTTTAAAGTTTATTGTTTTTTGTATTAGTATTTATAAATAGTTTACTACTTTATTTACTGGTGTATCCAGGCTTTTTTTTTTTTCTCTTTTTATTTGTTTAAATTCTTCTATTTTTAGAAGAATCAAATTTTTGTGCTTTTGCGTTTGATTTTCTATTAGTTTTCCCTATCCCAACTCCTTTCCCTTTCGAACAGTAGACCCGCTGGGTGGAATTTTTTCCTTTTGAGAAATGGACGACGATGCGAGTCAGTCGGGTGTTAAAAAGGACCTTTGTGGGGCGGCTGCTAAGGCTAATTCCCCGGATAAAAAAACCGGGAAAAGCTACCCCTCATATACCTGTAGAAAAGAACAAGGAAAAGAATGCTACAAGCAAAGAAGAGGAGACCATACCGGTCTCAGCTAATAATTGTAAAGACAAGGTGCCGAAGGAGGCACAATCAAATTTGACAGCTGGGGAATTGCCCTCTTGCTGGAAGACCCCGCCGAGTTGTATTGTGAATATCGCGGAGCTCTTGGAAAAGGCTAAGGTCTACGCTTATCTAGTAAAAGTAGATGGACTCCTTGAAGACGTCCAAGAGCTTAAGGTATTCGAAAAGAGAATGGTGTCGGTCTTCGTGGTGGACAAGCGTACGCGCAAAATTTGAAAGACACTGTGATCAAATCACTTTTGTCCCTGGGGATAAACCCCAAAGAGTAATAAAAGGTTTTTCATGTGGGATGTACTGCTGCCCACAGCCGAGGATTGCCTAGAAATGGCTAAAAAAGAACTGATCACAAAGGACCCCATTTTAAGAACAGAATATGATGGTTGGCGAAGGACCATCGTAGCCGCATTTGAAGTCCCTCCTCAGGTAACGGGAGAGCACCTGGGTGCATTTTTTATGCAGCACGGCAAAATTTTAGGGGTTCTTTCTGACAGCCTGAACGGAGGATGGACTTTTGATATTATGCTTGATGAGTCGGCCTTCTTGTCCATCCCCAACTGTTTGGATTTTTGCGGTCGGAATATGCCGGTCATAGTGACCGGTAGAAAGCCTACTTGTTGAAGATGTGGAGAGACTAGTCACCTCTCCTCCTCCTGCCCATGGAAGAAGGCCCCTGGAGTTCCGGCCGCTGGCGACCAAAATCCCCCTCTGGCCGAGACTGTTAAAAAATCCTGTAACGGGCCTACCTGCGAAACGAACCGATGAGGAAAATCCCTCGGTTGGGTCTTCGCCCACATTACCCCCAAAAGCGACGCCTCCCACAAGTGTGGATAAGGAGAAGGAATAGGGGGAATGGCGTGTCGTAGATAGAGGCAGAGGGAAGATCCGAACAGCGGGGCCTCTGTCCTAGCATGACTCGAGAGATATAAACACCTACAGTCCCATCCCCTCCACCAGCTCTGAGGGCGACGCCCCGGCGTCTTATGAAAAATCTGCAACCAACATCCAAAAGATGAATGAACCAAGTTGGCAGAAAATCTTGGACTTGAAGAAGTTAAAGGAAGAAATAGACGCCAAGCGGGCTAAGAACAAAAAGTCGCTGGGGGTGCCTTGTCCCTCATCCTCTGCCCGTCTTCCCCTTCATCAACAAAAAAAATCATTTTCGAAACCACTTCCACCTAAATCAGTGACAAGTTCTCCGGCAAAACAATTAACACAAACAGACAGTCCTTCAAATAAGCCTTTCCCTTTCAAGACCCCTTCTGACATCACACCCTCCTACACACCTATATGCACTCCTACTCCAACACCTTCGCAATCCCCTCAAAAAAAGAGGACAAGAATTTCAAGTTGTTCCAGAGAGGAGGAAGAAAAAAAGCAAACCACCATATCTCTCAGGGGAAGAAGTCTGCCGCGTATCTCGGGAACATGCAGAAAGAGTTTTCGGGTAGACGCGGAATCCGAAGCCCTTGAGAGTGCTATGGAATTTCCGGCATACCAATGGGGTCGACGTTGAAGTGCCCGAAAAATTTAAAGATGCGAAAAGAGTCCTGATCGTCGTTCGATCTGGCCCGAGTACGCCGGATAGTTGGGGCATGATAGAGGAGGCAAACGCGTCCCTGAAATTGGTGTCCCCAGCGGCTTATTTACTGGCGCCGAAGCTACATGAAATAAATGAACAGTGTAAAGGGAGGGCCCCCGTTTTTGTTCACCCATCCCTTTATAGAGCTCTGAAACTAACATATCCTGCGGACATCGGCGACTTGTCTCATGATGATACCGTCGAAATTGAGATGGCGTCAGATTCAATGGGAGGGGCTGTCGGTGTCCTCACCCCGGCCATGTTCTATCCTGGAGGACAACCCAAATTGATTTGATAATGGCACTCTGGTTGCCTAGTGTGAATGCCCGAGATCTGAGGTCGGAGTCTCGAAGGGTGAGGCTCTCTCGCGAACTTCAGCGCTTAGGGGTGAATATATGTTGTGTGCACGACCCATTTTTCTTCTCGTGATTATGAAGTCATTCTGTCTAAGGGTTTTCCTCTATATTCAGCATGTTTTGAAGGACACACGAGGGGTGTCTCTTGCCTGGTGAGCAAGTCTTTGAAGGTTACGTGTACTCTTGTCTTCGCAGATCCGGCGGGCAGACTTTGCGTGCTGGATGTTACCATAAAGGATAAGGATCTGCGTCTCATTGGGGTTTATGGGCCCAATATCCAGAATGAGCGACCTGTTTTATTTCGGCAGATCGGGCCGTTTATGACGACATCACGTCGAGTAGTTTTAGCGGGGCATTGGAATTCCATCCTTGACCCGACATAGATCGTATTGGGTCAAATTCAAATTCGGGTACTAACAGCTGGGGCGTGAAACCTTTTCGCGACTTTGTCGACGGGTTTGATCTTGTCGACAAATACCGGAATGAGCAACCTCAGCGGGTAGTTTGGACTTGGACAGATAGTGGCAGCTCGGCTCTAGGTATGCGTGCTAGCTACTTCGACCGAGTTTTAGCTAGAAGAATCGATGTAGGGCTCTTAGGGTGTCCAAGCTTCCATTATATAGTTTATCCGGATCATAGGCTTGTCCGGGTCCGTGTAAAGCCTAATGTTTTGATGGCTGGTTATTGGAAATTCAACTGCTCGTTAGTTGGAGAGCAGGAATTCCGGGACCAGCTGCTACTAATGTTACAAAGGGAATTGACGGGGGCTGTGGTGGGAAATGCTTGGTGGGACAAATTAAAATATAAATTCGAACGTTTGCTGCCGATTTTAGTCGTCGACTCAATCTAGATAGATTAGCGGCGCAAACGCCTTTAGAGCAGAAAGTTGATCGGGCAGTTAGATCCCGTGATAGTGGGGAAGTAGTCTTAGCTAGGGCAGAGTTGGCCTCCTTGCTTATCAAGAAGGATCAAGCTCTGGTAGTTAGGGTTAGGTTAAAAAGAATGTCCTCTGAGGCGACGAATATGGTCGCAGAATTGCGTGCAGAGGAAAGTAGATATGCATCACGGCGGCATATCGCATGCGTCATATTGCCGGATAAGCGGACCGTGACTACAAACTCGGGCATATGTGAGGCTTTTCGAGATTACTTTCAGGATCTTTTCACCAGGGAGCCCGGTCTGAGCTCTGCTCAGTTCAACACCAATTTATCCGACTTTCCCTGCCTTGAGGCAGCTGAAGCGGCTGGGTGCGAGGGTCCCATAACAGAGTCGGAAATCTGGGAAGCGTTGAAACAGGTTGGCCTTGATAAATCTCCGGGATTAGATGGTCTTCCCTATGAAGTCTACTTGAGGCATTCGCCCGTTTTTGTTCCTTTGCTGGAACTGATTTTCAGCCACTGGATGAAGCAGGGGTCTATACCTCAACGCTTCACGAGGGGTGTGATCAAGTTGCTGCGTAAGGATAAAAAAGGGTGGGATGGGATAGGTAATTTTCGCCATTTAACTATGTTAAATACAGAGTTAAAGATTTTGGCAAAGATCTTAGCCAACCGTTTGCAGCTTGTCCTGTCTAGTCTGATTGGCTCCGAACAGACTTGTGCTGTGAAGAGCGAGACTATTCAGGACAACATTCATATGGTCCACTTGATCATAGAGAAAATCGACAGTGAAGGCGCGCTGATCAATTTGGATATGGCTGACCATCGATTCCTGGAGGCTGTTATTTCGGCTGCCGGTTTCAGACCGGACTTTCGCTTCAGGATCCGTCTTCTGTATGCGACTCCCGGTACGCTGGTGGAAATGAAAGGTGTAATATCGGAAATTTTCGTATTGTCTCGATCCATTCGCCAAGGTTGTCCGCTTTCGCCTATGCGCTTTACGTTCTTGCGTTGGAACCTTTCTTTCGCAAGTTAAAGGCGAATCCGGTCCTGCACGGAATTTCCCTACCTGGTGCTACCACCTCGGCCAGGTATTCTGCTTACGCTGACGACGTTTCGGTTCTTGTGTCGAGCAGAGCCGAGATTAACGAAGTCAGCAAAGAAATCAGTGATTATGAGATGTTGACAGGGGCCAAGATCGACCGCGATAAGTCTATTGGCTTGCGGTTGGGTGCGTGGAAGGGAGTTTCTCTTCCCGGACGTTTCCACTGGACGGATGGGCCGGTCAAGATACTCGGCATCTGTTTCGTTTGTGATATCCAGTTGGGAATGAGTTGGTCAGAGATACAAGGGAAGGCCGAGATCGCAATTGATTTGCGGTCTTTTCTTGAAGGGGAGGGCGGAAGTATGTGTTTTACATATCTACCCGATCTCCTCTTCCACTTCCGTATGCCACACTAATTTTATTAGTAAGGCTCTTGTTCTCTTTCTTGTGGAGAGGCAAAGCCGCTAGGGTATCTCGGAAGATCTGTTGCCTTCATCCATCTGAAGGTGGTCTAGTTATGCCTTGCGTCGCGAACCAGATGAAGAGGGCGACTTGAAAGACGCCCATAGAAATGTCCCATCCTTGAGAAGTGTGCACTCGTGCGTGGAGGAGGCCAGCTTTTACCCCGAGCCGAATGCTCCTTCTACCGTAAATGTCGTCTTGCTCTGAAACACCTCTTACAGTCGTCGGATGGCCTCTCCAACGTCCAGGCGTTGACTCGTAGGGCATTATATCAAGTGTTAGTTAAGGGGTCTGTTCATAATGATCTGATTGACGAGCTCGGTCTTACGAAGCGGGAGGCTCGCTCGATCTGGCCTTGGGCTCCCGGGTTGAAATGTCTCAATAACGATGAGGCATCCCTCACCTGGCTGGTGATGCGTGGGGCCCTCTGGGTCGCCAAAAACTTTGCGCAGCGGGCTTGGAGAAATTTCCAAACTGCCGACGCTTCTTTCATTGCAAATTGGTAGCACCCTTGTCTAAGTTCGTTGAAGGCCTCATGGTTCGCATGCTGCAGAGAAAGTTCTTTGTCCTTGAGGCCTCTTTTGTTTGTACCAATGTGGCACCGCCGTTGACGAAGGCAGAACTTTATGTTCCACTGCTTGCTAGGTATTATGAGAGTCGTGATTTGGTCGACACGTCAGAAGGGATTCTATGGAGGTGAGAAGTTCACTTCTTCCCAACTGATCATGTACTTTAAGCATCATCTTAAAGTCAAGATTAGGACGGAAAGGCGGCGACCCTCTTCATCAGAATTCGGCAAAAGGCGGGTAAATCTTGCGCGACTGTATAGAGTGAAAGGGGCTAATCTTGAGTGGCACTTTGATGCCGGTTATGTACAGGATTTTGCCCTTTCTGGATTGAACAGAGGCAACCTGTCCCGATATTAGGCTAGTTTAGGTTTAGTTTGAATCTTTAGTTTTTCTTTTCCCGGTTAACTTAGCTAGGGTATGTATGATTATTGGCCCCTTTGATTTCTGTCCCTATTTTTCTTTAGTTTAATTCCCCATCCCCTCCCTCGTTAGGTGGTCAGTGAAGTCAGTTATCTGGTAGTTTCGCGTGTGTTTTTTTCGTATTTGTTGTTGTGAGTGAATGACTGCGTCTTTCTGTGAGTGGTTTTGGATGGATGATTGTTTTTATACTATTATAATAATCCCGTAATTTTTCGTTCAGTTAACTGATGATTCTGCCACATTTAGGGACTGTGGGGTTTTTTATTACTAACCCTATTTTGTTTTGTTTTCATGTAAATTCTATTTAATTCATATTGTAAATAATCATTGGGTTTTTTTAAATTGTTTTTGTTATTCCCCTTCCCTCACAGACTTTGAAATGTACATATGGTGACTAGTTAGTATTTCATAGAGACTTTGGGGTATTATGGTGGATGTAGTAAGAAAGGTAGGAGAGAATGTGTTTTTTTGGTGATAGGACTATTGTTGGTATGTTTGGGTCAGTGTTTGTGACTAGCTAAGTTTAGAATTAAGAGAGAAGAAGACCGTCCTTTTCCCCATTCCCCCCTTTCGGGCCTATGCCACATTTTGTACTATTGGACGAATAAATGTTATTCCAAAAAATTCGCTTGAAGATGGAACAGAGCTTGGTATTTTAATTCAAATAATTATATTGAAGTTTTCGGCTATTGTTTTGAAACATGAGAACACTTATGTAGCGAAGGAATCATATTTTTTTAAATAAATAATTAATATATATATATATATATATATATATATATATATATATATATATATATATATATATTGGATGTTGGAATAAACAGTCCATTAGATGTGCCAATGTATTTCTATATTTTTACAATAATAATAATAAAATGTAAAAAAAATAATTATCAAATATATGAGACTATTATTATTATTATTATTATTATTGCTGTTGTTGTTATTGTTGTTTTTAAAAAGAGTAAAATTGACTATTATCAAACAAAACAAAATACCGTTATAACTGGGCGCTTTTTCAACAAAATTGAAAGTATAATTGCAAAAATGCTTGATTTCAATGGCGAAGTTCAATTAAAAAGGATAAAAACTTGTAATTCCAACGGGTAACTTATTGTTTCATTTATTTCTCAAGAGTGATCAAGGATTTCAAAAGCTTTCCGAAATATATCTGTCTTATCAATAAATTATCAGTTAAAATTGAAAGTACGTTACTTCACAATTAATAAATAAGAAAATATAAAGGAATAGAATTCATACCATATGTTATTAAAAAAAATCTTTGAATATAAATAATAATAGATAAAGAAATAATGAGCCACTAGTCAAAGATAAACAAATTAAACATTACAAAAATGCTTTCCTCTAATTTCGAAAGTTACGACCATTTTCGTAAAAACACAGAAATATGTTACGCTTAAATATAAATAGATTAGAATTATTCATACCACTATACAATTAATTTGACAAATACAATGCATTAAATGTTTTTAATATATATAACTCTTAGCGACATATACTTAATAAATTATACTTGCTAAACAATAATTAGTTTAAAATAAAAAAGAAAGGAAAAAACGAAAAATCGTTTTATACCACGATTTATCTTAAAGATAAACAAATATGTACAAAAGATTATAAGATGTATGTGTGTGTGTGTGTGTATAATTCTATGTGCCTGTCTCTGTGTGTGTATACATATGTGTAAATACGTGTAGAAATTGTCGTCCTGGTTATACTGAACTGCGATGAAAGACAATGATATACTCATTGAGAGAAATTAAATTGTAATATCCTGAGTATATGTTTCAATTTATTCAAGATAAATTTACATATATTATAGGACTGTTATAGTAAATGATCACATATGCATACCAGTATGTTATAAATAAAGCTGTTCCATAATACTGAAGCTCCATATTAATACACTGACACTCTTGTCTACAGGCCTGATGTCTCGTAGTTATCCGATCCTAGCAATATAATTCCCATGTGTATTGCACCAACTGAGGCAATATACTAACAGATGTAGGTAGTCTAATTCAAATTTTCCCATTATGTTCTATACATGTTCAATGCTGAAAAGATATGGCGATTGTTCTGTCCAAGGAATTGTTGAACATGTTGAGCTGAATGGAAATCATGTGTGTGGGAATTATCCCACTGGATCAACACATCGCTTTGCTTTTTAAGATATAGTTGCACATATCTATTACCTGCTAGTTTTCACAAACTGTATTCATGCCAAAATCGGCTTCGTCATTTAGGGTTCAATATATTTTTGTGTGTATCAATATAATTGACGTTAATAAATCATAGTAGTTTTAAACTTGAAAAATACGAAAGGTTTTGATATTTTATTATTTCGCTGAAGTAGATGATATTCCTTATCACTTTTTATTTTAAAACTGAAATCCCCATTTCTCATTCTTCTCTTATTTTCATTTGTTAAATGTTTTTTCTGTTGAAGTGAATTTTGTTTATTAGTATCAAATTTTTAATTCGTTTACTCAAAAAAGGAGATAACATGGGAGATTGTACGCGCATGGGTTCCATTCCATTATATATATATATATATATATATATATATATATATATATATATATATATATATATATATATATATATGTGTGTGTGTGTGTGTGTGCGGTTTCGATCCTAGCTAGAGGCAACAGGACGTCTAGCCACACTGATTAATGCAATATAATAATGAATACAGAATCCTTAAAAACCCATCTGGTTATAATTTATTTCATGGATTTGCATCCATCTCTTCAGACTGGCATTTTGTTAAAATATGGAGTTCAATTCCGTTTTGTATGCGCAGACGACAGCCTTCGACAAATGAATACTTCGTATTTACGACTGCAGACTTCATGCATTTCTTGAAATGCTATTTTTCCGAAATGAGATATGTTTATTTTTAACCATAAATACGGCAAATACTATATATATATATATATATATATATATATATATATATATATATATATATATATATATATATAGATTCCTTACGTGCTAATACCCTTGGGAAAGGTATGAATCCTCTTCCTCTCCCTCCAGCTATGGGTAAAATAGCAGGACAGACTAGGTTCTATAGCCTTGGATGGCAACTGTTCTAGGAGAAGGACAACTCTGAATTCAAAACCTGCGGAGGGTCGTTTGGGAACCTTGTGGCATTCAGTGCACCAGGTCTCTGTATTCGTCCTTCAAAAGTGTGGGTTGTCCTGCACGAGGCATTCACCACTGTAATCAAAACTCATGTGCCGGTGTCGGACTGTCGGTTTCCTGGAAACTGATCTGCTTGACACTCATACATTGAATCTCGACGGAGAGTCGATTATATATATATATATATATATATATATATATATATATATATATATATATAAATATATATATATTGTGACGCAGCCCCGATTTCATTAACCATATAGGCGTTAGGCGTTGAAGTGACCCAACGCGAGAATAACATGGTTCCAAAATTTCGCAGCTATCAGGCGTTTGACCATGAGTGAATTCCAGGCACCATCAGGGTCTCCTGCTGCGATTCACGTGATCAGAACATACTAAGCGTGTATTGAACTTTTGGACATCACACAAGCACTGCGTGACTTACGCCCTATCCTCCTGCGTACCCGGTCAAGGACGAAGGGAACCCACGTGACTGTCTTTGGGGACAGCAAAAATCAAAAAAAGGATTTTCAGTTTTTTTCCCTCTGACCAGCGGCAGTTGAACGTCGCTGGACAAAATCGACAGACTGCCCACCGAAATGAAGAAGACAGCAAAGTCTGTCGACTAGGGGTGGAAGGACTGAAATGAAACTGATCAACCCAACGAAACGCCTGTACGAGATGCTGTGGACCATCGAACACTTGTGAAAAGAAAAGAAATCCAGGAAAATTGCCGGCCGGCCAAGATATTGTTTTAGCATCAGAACTCTCGCTTCGGCGAATCAAAACTTTGTGTGAAAATATCAACTCGACTGAAAGATAAGTTGATTCTCTTGGTTTGATCTGTTTTCATATATGTATGTATTCGCTTGCGCCTTCTATTCTTTAATGATCTCCTTCCCCTTTGTTAAATGAATGTTCTTTTTTTTTCTTTATCTGCTTATATATTTATAAATAAATGTTTTATTTTGAAATTCATCGTCTTGTGTCTGTTCGTCGTTGGTTCCCTTGTGTCGCTTCCATTTCTGAGTGAAGACTGAGAAAAGATCCCACGTTTTCCGTTTTTTTAAAACCCGTGGTTCATCTATATGCTACAAGTTCTTAACAAATATATATATATATATATATATATATATATATATATATATATATATATATATATATAATAGTATTGATGTGAGTTTGTGACCTGAGTTTCACAAAACCTAACGTCGCATAATTACATAAGTACAATTAAGTATGTTAGCTCTATCACTGATATTGAGCGCTTTTCAATAAGTACGCGCATACATAATATATAAATATATATATAGATATTATGTATGTATGTATCTATCTATCTATCTGTATATATATATATATATATATATACACACACATATATATTATATTCAGATCTTAGTTCTATTAAGCAAAATTTATTATATATATATATATATATATATATATATATATATATATATATATATATATATAATTAAAAGTTTGATACCAGGTGGAATTATTTTTAATCACTTGAAACCTTATTATAGTGCATGCATCGTATTTGTAATATACGCCTTATTTTTACTTATTAGACACTGTGTCTGACGTCAATTGACATGTGCCTTCGAGAAATCTAGTAACGAAAAAGCGTTTTATGGCAAGGATCGAACTTGCATCCGTCTTTGTTATAGGACACTGGATCAAACGGCGGTTCCCTCTACGAATAAAGATGCAGGTTCGATCACTACTGGGGAGCGTATTTTCTTTACTAAAATTTCTCAGATACGCAGATAAAAGTGACTTAACAGTTTCCATATATACATAAATTGAGTGAGTGTGTGCAGAAACATTACCAAAATGTATTGGTAAGAGATAAAATTATCAAATGTATTGGTAAGAGATAAAAATGTGTGTTTCTCTCCCGAAGAGCAGAAAAGATTTTGCACAAATAAGTAATCCCAGCAGGCACTCTCCAAAATTGAATGAAAAAACTAAAAAAAAAAAGAAAAATTTCATTTAAATCGCTTACTAAATCTCTACCTTATTTCTAATCACATTTTGAGTGAATTTTCTTGTCCATTTTCCTTGCATCATTTTTTCCTTTCTAATAAATTTATTTTTTGATGATATTTTCTCTTCAACTTCACTTGAGTTGTTAACTGTTTCTCTTTGCTTTTCATACTCTATTTTAGTTATTTCAAGTGTGTTGATAAGATATTCGATAATTATTGTTCATAACTTTATAACATTTTCGAATGTAAGTAGTAAAAACTTCTGTCTCAAAGCACCAGTTGTCTTCTCTATGATTATCTCACATACGATACAGATAAAGAATAAATTAACAGAGTCGTTGCACAAATTATTCTAATGTGACGCAGTTGAAAAAGAAATGATCAACTTTTGATTATAATATTTTTGTAAACATGTATACAAGAAGGAATTAAGCGACTATGGAATATAATATATCACTAAGTGACCGACACGAAGTTGAGCAAGGTACATATACATAGACTCGTAGTATCTTTCTTCCTTAAGCATATTTCGTATTTAGCATTCCTCTGTTAAATCTCAGTTTAGCCTATTATATATTTCACATTGTGGTTGTTTTTCTGTACCAATGCACTGAAAACAACTTCCAGATTCTAACCTAAATGATTTGTAGTAATTATCATCACAATCACACACATACATATATACAGATCATACGACAAGCGTTCAATTCCGACCAGTCAAATCGCCTGCACGCTAGGAATAATTTTCTTGCGCACAAGTTTCGGATCCTGTCACGTGATACACCACCTTATATAAACAAAACATAGGTAAGCCTTCTCTCTCCGTTTTCTCTTTCGTCTCCTTCCTTGCTGCCAAAATGTAATCTTCAAGAGCTCTCGTCTTAACTTGCGGCCAGACGTTAAAGGACATTACCAACATTCACGCAAGTACGATCTGAACACTACCAACTTTTCCAACTCACATTTCTTAATGTGCAACAGGAACTTTATTCTTCTAAAACTACAGTTTAATAATTAATTCAACTTCGTGAACTCCGGTACAAATCTAAGAGACGTAACTCTATCAACATTCAGCTTACATGCATGTACATCAAAACAAATAAATTCAAATGTTATGTTTCAAACCATTACGTTCTGTCTTGTATTTTCCCTCCCTCTGGTGCAATGGGAGGGCGCGGCCTCGGGCAGCTGTTCTCCAGGGCTGGGCACCTCTTCAGTATTATTTTCTCAGTTGCCCCTCCGACCTTAGACAGAGAAGCCCCTGAGCGCACTCCAATATTTGGCAATATTTTTTGGTTGATGACTAAAAATTAACTTCCGCATTTTCACTGTACACATGGATTTCGTTTGGACACCATGTGTATTTAAATTAGTTTCCGGTTATTATTTTTAGTTAGGAGGACTTGTGTATGTTTATGTTTCATTTGTTTTACTTTTTGTGTATCGTTCTCTGAAAAAAAAAAAACAAACGCTGAGTCACCGTAAGTTAACGACATTCGGACGTTTGAGTAGCCGGCTGTAACTTCCGGCCGAGTGCGATACCCTTAACCGTGCTTTCAAATTGATTTCGTGCAAAAAACAATTGTGTTTTTCCAATTTTTGGCACTCTCAGAACCACCTCAAGGTAATTTTACGTAGTCCTGTGAAGTTTTGTTGAAATCGTTTGAAAAATGTAGGAAATACGATCCCGTATACACACACACACACACACACACACACACACACACACACACACACACACACACACACACACACACACACACACACACACACACACACACTGTGTTTTATAATAAGTAAGATAATGATACAACCTCTATGGGTAATTACCTTATTTGGTTTATTCCAAATATTGCTATATTTAGCTGTCTATTCAGTATTATTAGCATCGTATATAGATGTTCCACATTTTTAATTTATCTACAGCCCCCTTTAAGAAGCTACCTGTATATAATTTAAAAAAAATTCAGCTAACTTTACGTCTGATTAACCTACCCCCACTTCAACAAATAGAACGTCATATTTGGCAACGATTTATTTGTCGCTGCCATATTCTCCACAATCGTCAATGATGTCATGTCTAAGTGCCGTTTATCCTGACATGAAAAAATAACTCGCCCACCTCCACCCTCAGACCTTATTTTTATATGTAGTTTAGATCTGCTATTTAATTGATTAATCGAGACATACCCACAATTATATTTTTAGTTATGACCTTATGCCCCCAACCTTTAATTTTCAGAAAAGAAGTAATGATTTGTTTTTAAATTTCCCTAAAAAATCATTTTATCAGCAGTTATCAGTTTCATTTCTGATTTTCTCATTGACATTCCAAGTTGAGCTAGTTATTTCGGAGTCAAATTGACACTGAAGCATAAATTGTTCGGATTATTGAATTTATTTTTTCGCTTGCACAAGATTTGATCGATTAATTCTACTCTTGTAAAGTCATTAGGGTTAACATCTAAGAATTCTAGTTAATATATTGACTGGCTCGGATCATTGAAAAGATTTAACAAGTCAGGTTGCAAATCTAACCCAAAACAAGGAAAATCTAATCACCTCAATTCAGTAGTAAATACATCCATTATTTAGCAATATCTTCAGCATGATTTAGATATTTTCTGGAATGGAATTACTATCTCCTTAACACAAATACTTATATATTTTAAATATTACTTCCTTCCCCCTCACGTAATTCAGTGCTTAAATAGCGGTTACAGTGAATATTTCAGATAAAATTTTGCTAAGAACTGCATTGTCAGGAAACATATTGATTCACCCTTCACACGGGAGAGAAAAGGGGAGGGGCTGTAAATAGGACATAAAAAGGAAAGATTACAAAATTAAAGTTTAGTTTCTAAAACTAGGCAGGAGATCGATAGAAACTAATTTTCTCCTCCGATCACCATTTCTGTAACGAATTCAATTATATTTAATAAATATCTAGTCATAGATATTGTCAAGTGTTTTAGGCTGAGAATTTGGGAGTAGGCATCATAATGTGTTAGGACAAATTCTCAGCCTAACACACTTGACAATATCTGACCAAATGTACAAACATCACATTTTCTTTGGGATCCGATCTTTTCAATATCCGCTCTTTTCTCGCCACCGACTCATACCCGTCTTCCTACATATACATTTATCTGGTAGATAATTTTTCTCGACAGAATGTATCTTCCTCTTTTATAAGTCTGCCTTTTATCTGTGCATCGAATATTGCTGCTACATCTGGTGCTTCTGCTATATATGTAGAGATTTTTGATAAAATCCAAACATGAATCTGCTGTTATCGGTTCTGACCTTGCATCTAGTCTTCAGTCACTTTTCCATCGCCGTAACGTCCATCCCTGCGCCTCTTCTATAAATATTATCATGGTAATTGTTCTGATGAGCTTTCCGCGGCGGTACCCCGACTTCACGAATTTAATCGAAGTACTAGATTGGTAGCTAGTTCTCATAACTTCACTGTTGAATTTACTAGTTGTAACCAGAAGTTATGTATTAATAGTATTTCACGCTTGTGGAACTCTCTGCCAACTTGTTTTCTGTCAATTACAATCTTCAAAAACTTTAATGTAATGTCAATCGTCATCTCCTTTCACCTTGAATCCTTTCCATTCATTGTTCTATTACTTATCCTTCCTTTCCACCCTGGTGACATGCATACCTTGCTTGGAGTGAAATGATTAGAAAAATATATATTAAGTATACATTGCCGCTGTATAGTTGTGAAGTAGTGGTTAGCATATCTCACAGACCATTACAACTCTTGTAATGTTTATAATCACAATTTGGGGCTTGATCTAGACTAACGATAATGTAGTAATTCGATATATAGAAATATTTAAGTAAATCTCGATATCATTTATGTTTCAGAAGTTTTTGGTTTTCTGGGCTGAAATAAAGAAATCACAAAGCGTCTATTCCGAGAGAGGGTGGAAGTCAGGTAAGGGATAGCCTTTGTCATCTAATGTGGTGTTATAGTTTAAAATGATGATAATAGTGGTTACGGTGAGTTGTAATAGCAGCAGATTCATGGGTGAACCAGGGCTGTTATTTGATCTTTGCTGATACATTTTGTGTAGTATACAGACCTCTGACAAAGATAATGCATTCGGAAATGGGAGAGTTTGATTGGGAGCTCTATTTTTGAAGAGGAACCTCCGCACTCTAAAATCTGAAGATGTCCCAGTTATCGTTCGTGTATCGAAATATTTTTCTGTGAAATGGGAAATCTTTAGTTTGCCATCAACGTTGACATGGTCTGAAAAAGCCCGAAAGAGTTATAACTTCAGCCAAACATTTATCAGGATAGTGCTAAAGAGGTCTAGGATTACATGATGCCAAGTTATATCGGGAACAATAGTAGACTTTTCCACGATTTGGGTCAGGTTGTATTCGATGTAGAATAACAGTATTTACCTTCTTCATCGGTTTACTTTAAGTGGACTAACCACTCCTCATGGTTCACACTTTTGGGGTTCTCTGCCACAGGGTAACCCATCCTCAACACAGGCCGCAAATCCATGTCTATGATGATATAGAGGCTTAAGAAGCATGTAGCTTGGGTTGTAAATTTTCGAACCGGAATAGTTTCAGACAGGAACATGCAGTCTGGTTTGAAATGGAGTTCCAATTTTGGGAGGTTGCAAGGTAGGACCTGTGGTCTATATTAGGTTTGGACGGTCTGGTTATCAATGGATAGATGCGGAGTCAGGCAAATTAATCATTAAGAAAAAAAAAAGATAATTTGTTAACTGTAGCAGTTAGGGCAAGCTCTTTATTTTCAAATCCCCTTCAATCTCTATGTGGGTCAAGTTTCAAATATTATCACAAAGATCTTTCAAAATCGCTGAATTCATTCTACAATGATTTGCTATTGCTAGCACTTTGTTTTGCCCGTATTTATTAAAAAATGAAATGTGCATATTAACTCTTCCGGCGTGTAATTGTAAAGTGAGGCATTGTTTTACATTTCCCAGATTAATATCTCCAGTAAATATTTTCTCAGAAATCGGCATGCGAAAAAACTCATAGGGAAACCGAAAAAATAAATGAGATAATGGGGAAAATGCTTTACGCATGAGAAGTCAATGTTAAAAACTTGGAAGATGACTATGTTTGAGTCAAAGCCGATAACAATGAGGGGTTTTAACAAAGTACATGTATTGTAAATAAAACTTGCTAACAAGCTGAATGACATTATATGCTTCAGACACTTCAACAAGCAACAATCTCATCTATACAAATTAGTTACTTTGTTGTTTCGATCCGTGTGAAAGATATACTAATTAGCGTCCGTTAATGGAATCTCTCAGCATCGTTATATTCGACATTATCTGGCTGAATTCCCCGAGAATTAAAGCAAGAACACATGAAAACTTAATTTACATACAACAGATTTTATATCTCTTCAGCAAGTGAAGATATTGCACTGGAACAGACATTATTACATGTGGACGAATAGACAATTGGAGGGCAGCAGTGAATAATTTCAGTTCAAGAGCTACTTGCAAATAGAGTTATCACTTTCTTTATAATGAGATTATATACTCTGAACCTTTTGCCCGACAATTTCTACAGGTATTGTGAACGCACGCATGTGTACATTTTTCTAACAAAATTTCTCGAATATTCAGGCCGGTAGATGTAAATAAATAAATATACTGTCTAATAAAAAAATAAAAACAGATATGAGTATCCATTTAAAATAACGTTTAAACAAATAAATTGAAAACATGCCAGATTTAATCCATTTCTTAATTATATATATATATATATATATATATATATATATATATATATATATATATATATATATATAATATACGACAGAATAAACAAACAGATTTATATAAAATATGAAGAAAATATTCCTATATAAAAAATTCAAAATCTGAATACAACAGCAGATTTAAAGGTTTCTATTTAAAAAAATCGAAATCATTGTTGATTTTCATGTCCCTATATAAAAAGACCCAAAACTCTAGAAAATGTAGCATTCTTGGATATAAAAAGCAAAATCTGAATGAAAATATCACTAATTTTATATTTCTGTAGAAAATGAAGCATTTCTGTATATTTTTATATACAAATTTCAAAATCTGAATAAAACATAGCTGATTTAAAGGTTTCTATTTCAAAAAGACAGTGATGCATTTTTGAATATTTCTATATAAAATGTGTTGCTACCTGAAAAGCTAGATTTCTAATTATGCTGCACAAGTAACCCAATAATTTCAGTTCAAGAGCTACTTGCAAATAGAGTTATCACTTTCTTTATAATGAGATTATATACTCTGAACCTTTTGCCCGACAATTTCTACAGGTACTGTGAACGCACGCGTGTGTACATTTTTCTAACAAAATTTCTCGAATATTCAGGCCGGTAGTGATAAGAATTACGAAGTGGCATTATGGATTCTCAAATATGAATTTCTGGACAGTAAATTCATCATTAATGAAATTTTTAAATAGATACAGTACAAAAGGCCGTCTCTGGAAATTGATTTTGTGGTGTCAGTCAAACAGTACTTAAACGAAGTTATGGCTAACTTGTACGAATTAAAGACTTCCTTTAACTTGAACCTTTCGGAAGAAGGAACTTCAGGCAATAAATTTCTTAGTTTTGTCTTATTTTCTAAAATGCCTGAAAATTTAAGGAATGCGTTAATTCCTTGCGTATGTTCCAATTATCTTTCGCTCAAATTAATCTTGGGCAATCCGGGGAGCGTGATAAGAACTAAATTATTACTAAATCTAAACCGGGTCAGGTAATTGCAAAGCATTCCAAACCATATAGATTAAACTGGAAACCTAATGGATAATTACTCCTCTCTGAAAAAACACAAATATAAAGAGTCATAAATCAATTTGCAATTGTTGTAACAGGGAGGAGCAGTAATCAAATCGTTGTAATGTATATTCATCACTAAAAGACAAACGTGCTAGATGTAAGGAAATGAGCTTGAGTGTGCTATGCACCAGTCCTAAGCATTCTAGTAAAGAATGTTATGGAAATAAAAATAATATGTTTTTAAATGTAGGCTGTGCCATTATGAACTCATGTAACGACTTAGTGTCCTACATAGGATAGTAATAATGTATCTACTAATGTATGTTTGGACCTTCTTATCAATAAATCAGATTTGTTGCTTCTAATAGTCATGATAATGGATAAATTTGAAGAATTTAACGTAGAATAAAATAGAAAAAATGTTGAATAATAATTGCTACTTTGATAATCTGATAAAGACAGGAAACATCTGCTGACAATGTAATGCATTTATATAAGGAATTTCATTCAAGAATAGAAAAGTGTAATTTTCAGTTGAGATTGTGTAATTCTAATTAAGATATCAAATGAGTGAAGACAATAAATTCGTTGAACAGGGTTGTGATTTAGAGTATTAGATATATTAACTGAATTTGTTGAACACGGTTGTGATATTAAAGTATTAGGCTATAAATATAATGTAGTAATATTAGTGCGAGTGTTATTCGAAGGCGTCTGAAACCAGTATTGTTACTATAGTTGTATCTGCGATCCCAAAATCTCTATTACAACGAGCATTACGAAAGTGAAAATGAGTATTCATTGACACCAAAGAAGTGGCGACGCTGATTCCTTGAACTTACACGAGTATCCGTTGAACCTACATGAGGATTCCTTAAACTTACACGAGGGATCATTCAAATTACACAAGGAAAAATTAATCTGCAAAATATTCAACAGAATACAGCGGCATGGAAGAATTTAAAGTCATCATGGTTCAAATATTACAGCAACAAGAACTATAACAAGAACAACAATGGCAGCAACAAAAACATGAGCAGAAATTACAGTTACAACCACAACAGAAGTTTTTTTGAGTTGTTTATCAAAACGATGGCCGGATAAACTTCAGATTCCTTCACTCCAGATGCTGTTGCTAATTCAGTCAGCGAAATTGTGTACAATCTAGATGAAAGGATAACTTTTCTAGCTTATTATAGAAGATATGAAGGGATCTTCAAAAGCGTTTGTTCGCATTAGAATGAGGAAAAAAGTGCAGTTATTATTAAGGAAATTGTCCCCTGGTGAACATGAAAAATATGTAAAGTATATTTTTCGTAAAAACAGGAAAGATAAATTTTGATGAGACTGTTTTAATACTATCGAACATTTTTGATGACAGGAGTTCATTATTTAATACATGATGGCAAAGTCTTAACTTAGTAAAGTCCGACGATGAAGACTGTCACTTATGCAGGAGTCGTGAATCGAGAATGTGAAAAGATCAAGTTAAATGAATTAACTCCTGATTTATTTAAATGTCTGATAACCATACAGGGTTTAACTTATAATGAGGACGCGGATACGAGCTAAATTAGAAATGGATCACAAATTAACTCCAGAAAATGGCGAGAGAGTGTCAACGTATTGTGAATTTGAAACTCGATACTGAAAGGATTGAGGGGAAAGACAATTCACAGGTACATAGTGTCCGACCATCTAAGAGAAAAAAACTGCAAACGTTTTTCAACTCCTAACAGAAGAGTAAGAAAAGACTATAACCCCCACCTCAGTACCTAATACTTGCTACGGTTGTGGTAGTAAAAATTTTAAAAGTGATTGTTTCTTCAAGAACAAAAGATGCTATGAACAAAAAATGGAGGAAAAAACGTATATGAACATGATAAATATATGGAGTAACGACAAGAAGCCTAAAAGGGAAATTAACAAGACATCTCAAAAGAGGAAATTTGTTTTTGTGCAAATTAATGATGTAAAAATAAAATTGCAACTAGATACAGGATCTGATCACTATCATAAATGAACAGACATGGAAAAAATGCGTAAACCCAGTTTATTGACTTCTGATGAAGTTGCGCATGGATAATCAGGAAAGAGATTGAACTTTTTCGGCGAATTCTTTTGAGGGAAAAACCAAAAAAAGCGTTGGTGCTTGTATTAAAGAATACTGCTAATTTGTTTAAATCAGACTGAATTGTATTGTTTGATCTTTGGGACCTTCCAATTAACTCTTTTTGCAACAAGATAAATATTGCTACTCCCGGTACTAATACGGCAACTGAAAATTTAAAAATGAACTGAAAAAGAGTCTTCCAGAAGTTTTCTTAGAAGGTCTAGGGACATGCACGAAAGCAAAAGCTAAGTTTGAGTTAAAAGACAGTGTGACACCGACATTTAAGTCAAAAAGCAAAAAGTTTAAAACAATATAACTACCCGTCACCAAGTCCAGAGGAAATTTTTTCCAAATTGGATGGAGGTAATTCTTTTCTAAATTGGACCTGTCAGACACTTACCTACAAGTACGAGTGGACGAAGATTGCTCAAAACTATCAAAATTTAACACTCATAGAAGGTTATACAAATTCAACAGACTTCCTTTCGGGATAAAGGTAGAACCAAGCATATTTCAACAGATAATGGATACCATGCTTGCTGGTTGGATTGTGCTCAAGCATATTTGGATGAAGTATTTATTGAAAGTAAAACCCGAGAGCAACACGCAGATGTAAAGAAAGAATTTGAGAGAATCAAAAAAATATGGTTTTAAGATTACTGAAGGAAAATGTGAATTGTTTATGTCCAGACTTAAATATCTAGGATAAATTATTGTTGAAAACTGTATACGACCGGATCCTTCAAGGGCGAGCACAATAAAGGCCATGCTCGCTCCAAAAAATGTAACAAAGTTACAAGCATTTTTTGGGTTTTCTAACTACTATCATACATATACACCTAATATGCAGGAATTAAGAGTACCCTTTAATAACCTGCCGAAGAAAGGTGTGAAATCGAATTGGACAGATAAATATCAATGTGCTTTCGAAGAGATCACGATCTTAATATCGGATTTGTCACTAGCTCATTTTGATCCTAAATTAAAGATTGTGGTTGCATCAGATGCAAGTGATTCGGGTACAGAAGCAGTAATACTACGAAAATATAAGGATGGAATAACTAAACCAATAGCTCATGCTTCAAGACCATTAACTGCATTTGAAAGAAGCTACAGACAGATAGAAAAAGAAGCATTGGTCATCATATTTGCCATGAAAATACATGCCAGGGAATTCAATCTACAGACAGACCATTGTCCATTATTGTCCATGTATAGATAAAAAAGGGTGTTCCCACACATACAGAAAATCGACTGCAGCTCTGGGGAATTATCCTATTGAATTATAATTATAAAATGGAATTTCTACCATCCAAAAAATTAAGTCATGCAGACGGATTGTCTAGACTAATACCAAAATTCTACGAACCACTTGAAGACACAGTAATTGCGGCGATAAGGGCCGAAAATGGAGTTATTAACGTATTATACAATACTGTAAGAGAACTGCACATAACATTGGAGGAAGTAAAAATTAAGGCGAAAAAAGACGACTTTATAATGAAAATGGAGAAATTATGATCTAAAGGAAAAATACTATTTGAAACAATGCATTTTCATTATGTAATGTACTTATGTGCGCAGAAAAAGTTGTGATACCAGCACTGTTGCAAAGACGTATGTTAAAAGAATTTCACAGGGGACATCCAGGAATTTCTAGAATGAATGTTATACTTACTGGCCAAAACTGGTTAACGATATCGAAAATTTAGTGAAATCATGCAGAAGAGCCTATCAAAATTCAACCTTGGTCGAAAACCGATATGCTATAGTCCAGAATACATATAGGCTTCGCAGGACCGTTAAACGGAGCATACTATCTAGTGGTAGTCAATAGTTACACTGAATGGACAAAAATATTAAGATGTAGAAGACCGACCTCTGTGGTAACGATAAATTTCCTACACGAGATTTTTGAAAGGTTCCGTGTTCCTGAATCTATCGTTTCAGACACAATTCACGTCTATGAATTTAAGTTTTTTTTGCAAATCATTAGTAATAGAAAATATTCCAACTTCTCTTTATCACCCAAGATCAAATGGACAAGCGGAACGGTTTGTCAGTTCGTTTAAAAGGATACTAAATAGTCGGAGGGAGAGGAGTCAGATGAAGTAATGCTGCAAAAATTTCTGCGTGCTTACAGAATAACACCAAATCCGAACACAGTGTCTGGAATGTGGCTTGCAGAGTTGATGTTCGTCAGGAAGATTAAGTCCGTTTTCAATAAGTTATTACCAGAATACAAGTCGAGATCACCCAGAAATAACACTACAAGAGATTACCTAACGATAACGTATTTTTAAGATGTATCAGCGCAGCAATGAGTTCTGGGAAGATGGCGTTATAAAAAAACGGATCGGCAAAATGACATGCATGGTATAGTGAAAATGGTGGGAACATAAGCGATACCTTAATTAGTTAAAATGTAAATTCACTGATTAAAATGTTCCCGAAAAGAGGTATCAATGGAAATTCTGTATGACACGTTTAACGTACCCATGACATCAGAAATTGTTGAACCAAGGCTTTATGACAAATGTAAAAGAATGACAACAGAATTTCCCAGCAAATCGTTACCCAAGTGAAGACGATATCTCCAAGTCCATCGGCGGGCAATGCAAATTAAGCTAATATATTTTGAGTTTCAATATCACACACACACACACACACACACACACACACACACACACACACACACACACACACACACATATATACATATATATATATATATATGATTTTTTTAATATTTACTGAATTCATTTTCTATCCTCATACAGGCGGTTTGCAACCAGTGTAGGTCCTGGATAATTCTAATATCCTTACCAAATATTTCGAGGTTACCTAGCAGTTCCAAAAGTTATCTGTGACATACTTTTTCAAACGCTTTTGCATAATCAATAAAACACAGGCGCATCTTCTCTGCGTTTCTATTGCGCCTTCTTCTATTGTCCTGCACTGTTCTTGTCCTATTTCCGGTCCTATTCCTTTGTGCGGTCTATTCATCAGAATTCGGATAAGCTTTTTTTATAAGTCTGATTATGCTGATTGCCTGATGGAGTTCACATCAATTTTCACCTGGCTTCTAAGTTAGTGTTAAGAAAAAGGATCTACATTGGTATTCCAGTAATCACCACTGTTGTATATTTCATTCATTATGTCTGCAATCTTGAACATGCCGAAATCATCTAAGGCTGCGAGCATCTCTATTACGATTCCATCTGTTTCTACTGTCCTGTTTTTCTTTAATTTGATCAGTGCTGATTTCATTTTAAATTGTAATATTTCTTTCTCTTGATATTTCTGGTATTGCCGGTTGTTTTCTTTCGTGTTCCAGTCAACGCGTTCCATCTCTGAAGTATTTTTCTTTCTGTACTCACTTTTTCTATTTTTGCACATTTTCTGTTGAACCATTCCAAATTAGCCATTATACATTTGTTCCTAATTGATTTTTTCAGAGCCATCTATTCTGTGTCATGACATTGTTTTTGTCTCCATGTTGTTAATATATTTCTCCTTCATATTCGAGTCATTTAGGAGTCTGTCGTATTGCATTTGGGGTATTGCCTTGGCCCTGTTCATTCTTCAAGGTGGTCGCTCCCACAGTTGGAATTCTTGAATCTCTTGTTGATAGTTATGTAGTCGATTTGGTTTTCGTTTTTTCTCCTGCTCGTATCCATGTCCAAATTAATCGTGGGTGTATGTGAAACCAGGTCTTCGATAATATTTGCTATCATTTTTCTCCGCGTTCATTACGGGTTACTAGTATGAATCTGTCAACTATTCCACCAACTTTCTCTTTGTCTACTTTGGCATTCAGGTCTCTTTTGATATTTGTAACTTCTTGTGATTTTGATCAAGTCTTGGCGTTGTCTAGCGTACAGTAAAACTTTTCAATTTCTTCTTCTGTACTTTGTGCTTTCGGTACATAAACAACTATGATTAATATGTTGTAAGACTTTTCTTTCGGTTTAATAACAGTAATTCTTTCAGGTTTTGGTCTTATATCAGTTCTACTCTTCTTTCATTTTTCTGTCCACCTGCATATATGATCCAGTATTTGTCACTGACGAAATCTCCATTGTTTGTCCACCTCATTTCACCTAAGCTTACAATATTAATATTTAACATGTTCATTTCCTGCTCTGTATTTTCTAACTGGCCATATTGATTTAGTATTCTAATATTACATTTCCCGAGAATTATCTTTTCTTTGATGCGAATAGTAGATGCATAATAATCTAGTGATACTGTAATCGTACAGCACCCTCCCCGATCGTCCAAGACTTCCAACAGCGCAGATGGTCGCTGAAGTGACCGCATCAATCCCAAGCTAACCTTATCCTACGTTGTGATTTAAGGTTGATCATAAGGCAGTCCGGGATGGTCCAAGCAGTGCGATGACGTACAGGAAAAAATAACACTTGCATAAATCGAACAAAAGTAAATAGAGCTTTTATATCAGTCCTTCGTACAATAATTGGTTTACATCAGAGTTCGCATGCAATTAATTATCAGCCTAACCCGCGTCTAAATCGGAAGTGATATTATTTTTGACTTGGCAATGTCTGGTTTGCTGTTCTAGGTAAGTTTCGGCACAAGGGTGGAGTCGGAAGCTTTCGTCGGCAGATAATCACATGGGCCTCTTTCCTGTCTCTGGTCTCGTCTCTGGTCTCGTCTCTGGTCTCGTCTCGGTCTCTTCTGCCTCTCTTCTCTCTTTTACTCACGAATTCGTATTTATGGACATTCGTCCAAACTGGTATCGGGGGTATGGAGAGGTTGGAACATTTCTGTGAATCCCCTCCGGTTCACGTCATAACTTTGGGGAATTCCCTTTCTCCAACCCCTCTTTTATTATCCTCTCTCACCGACCCCTTTAGTGATCGTGGATAGTTCCCCCAACCTCCTTGATGTCTTATATGCGCCTGCTACCTTGATCATTTTCTGTCCATGAAAACTCAATTCCAAATTCCTTGTTTACGAAAAATGAAATGTTCCCTTTACAGTTTTCATTTGCAGCTGTGTGTCAATCAACATAGCCCTCTAAGTCTGGGTCACATTTCCATTGTTCAAACTGCTCGACATTCAATTCAAGTCATTTATGCGTGAATTAAATCCTCGAGGGTTTTTGCTATTAACCCTTCACGTTTCAATGTCTGTCAATACCTAACACTTTCTTATGTTTTAACAAAACTTTCTTCCGTTTTACCGCGGTAACGACAAATATTATCACAGTGCCATTACAAAATACTGAATATTTTTATGAAATAAATTTACAAAAATGTCTTTTTCGGTCATATAACTCATCAATTTCGGCTAATTCTTCCGCGTGAAGAAAGCCATCACCACAACGTTCCGCCTCCAAATGTTATTCATTTTACTTACCGTACATTTTACCAAGATTGTTTTACCTGTAAATGCAGTGCTAGTCGCTATCCGCCAGAAAAGCAATCAGAGAGTAACGATATTCATATATGGAAGAGAAAATTGGCATTAACGTTTCACAATGAAAAAAGAAAAATAAAATCGGTAAAATGTTATATTTTGTGCGTTTATAAAATCCCGAGGTTAGAACAGGAAAATTAAATCAAGATTAAATATTACAATATATTTATACAAATATACTGATTAGTTTGTATATTTGCTGTAAGATCTGATGAGTTTATGTAATTTTTATCTTAAGTTTATGTAATTTTTCTTTTATTTATTTTGAATTAATAACTCAATATTTTGCTAAACCACAACGGATATCTAGTTAGTAACTTACTGTTAAGGCATCTCACCTGTCTTCCAAGTAAAGACATCCTGTCTAATCTGAAAATAAACATTCAAATTTATGATTAATATCTGAGCCTATATTTTATTATCTAGTACAGGCAGGAATGAATAATTTTCCCAAGAAGAAAAGTCTAAAATTTACAAACAATACATATTTACACAAGGGAGGCTGATGTTTACTTCCATGGAAGCTACAGCATGTGTACAGGTATAACAATAACAATGTTGAATAAAACATTGTTCGACTAAAAATACTATTTACCATATAATCATTATCAAGGCTCTTTTTTCTTTTGTAGGACCACATATAACGTAGTTTACCACACACACACACACACACACACACACACACACACACACACACACACACTATGGTCTGAATTCATTTAAAAATTTTGTTAAGTGTACCGTGATATTTTCATTTGCTTCTAGGTGTGTCCTTGCTTAAAAAGTATGAGAAACAATGACTCAGAGAATGTTCAATTATATTTTTCATTTAGCAGTAAGTAAACTAATCACAGAGAAGGCGCTAAAATATACCACTGATGTATATTTTTTTAGTTTCCTTAATGTATACTTTATTAATGTTCATCTATTAAATAGAATTTTTGTGTAATTAGTTTATTTACTACTAAATAAAAAGCTCAGTGAACATCCCTAAGTGTGCTAATTTGATAATTTTTGGCAGAAGTTGTAGATAAAAAGTTTAGGGTATTCATGAAAAAATGTAACCAATTCAATTTCGAAATTAGTTCAAATACCGTCACTTTTGACTGTAAGGATTAGACTAGTTTATATATAACGCACACTTGTAGGTAGGCAGCCTATGTAAATGTGTTTACTTTTTCCAAAATTTTTGTCAATGTTGCCATTGACATGGCGGTCAGTAAAATTAAATTGTTGCTTGATTCCAAGAGAAAAATCTGTGAATTCTTTACCATTCTTTCTGATCTCAGGAGCTTTCTACCAGGTATTGGAAAAAAAAACTTTCAAAGTGATTTTCTTCAATAAATACGATATATCCAGGCTGAATGGTCTCCAGACGCTTTGAAAACAACACTCCAATTCACAGTAAGTTGAGTCTGAAACAAATTTAAAACAATGTGGGAAATTCCTGTTCAAAAAGATTCAGATATATACAAAAGTATTGGAAATATTTACTTTTGATGCCGCTGCACCAAATGTCAATAGAAAGATCAAGTTTTTATTCCCTGTAGTATTCATTTAATCGATACCAGGTCAGAAAAAAATAAGAAGAATAAATATTATCAATTTTCATTTTCATGCTTTTCTCGTTTGATTTCTTATTTCATTTAAGCTTTTATCATTTTCTATTTTATTTCGTCACTTTCTTACTCATCCATTTCTTTTAATATTTCCCTCTTTCCTTTTCATATTTTTTTAAATTTATCTACAACTTATCCTTCAAAAGTTTTATCCATATTCCCTCCACTTTTACAGTCATTCATCTTTCCATTCATCCTTCAATTTTCTTTTCTGCTTTCTAACGCATTTTTCTTTCTTTCTTTCTTTCTTTCTTTCTTTCTTTCTTTCTTTCTTTCTTTCTGTGACAACATTCTCCCATTTTTGTCATTTGTCATCTCTATCTATTCATTTTTATTCTCTTCTTTCTTTATCTCACATTCATTCTAACCTTCACTCCATTTTTCATAGCTCACTACATTTTTAATTTCTTTTCGCTTTTCTTACTGTTGGTCCCTCTTTTTCCTTTTCCATCACACTATCTTCTTTTGGGTATACTTTATATTTTTTATAATTAAAATTCTTTTATATTGGCCAGTTCATTATTCCATCCCTTGTATTCTATCTGACATATATTCATTTTTGACCACAATTTCTCATATTCTATCTTCTCCATATACGGACAGGCTTTCATTGATCACTGGGCCATGATTCCTAACATCTACTTCTTCATAGGTTTTCCGTTTAGAGGATGATCGAATATGGCAAATAAAAAATAAGACGAAGAAAGAAAGAAATGAGACGATGTAGCAAATATAATTAGAAAAGAAATGTCTAGAAATAAGAAAGAAAAGCAACTGCAATATATGTACGAATATTTGAAAAAGAATACATAGAGACATAGATTAATAGAAATAATTATCTGAAGTCAAAACAAGAAAATAATGAAATGCAATAAATATAAAGAAACACTGTAAGAATATCTACACGCGAAAATGAAAAATATTTTAGAATAATGATTCAAATGAAAATAAAAAGAAGAAAATTGAAAAAGAAAGAGAGATGGTAAATATTGTTAAATTTTTGACTGAGCATGTGTTAAGAAAAAGTGATTTTATTACCTTCTTCTATGTGACATGTTCCGTCAACATCTGGGTTCCCAAGGATCTCCACGACTTCTTATCCTTTGTACCTCTTAGTAATTTCTTTTTATAATTCCTCCCAATCCTTGTTCTGCCATCCATTTATACAAGTACGTTTCACCGTGTACAAGACCCAGAAGCCACTCGTTATGTGGTAGTTTATATGGATAGGAGAAGATAACGGTTGACTCTAGAATTGAACAGGTTAAGATTGTAATGATTGGGGAAACACCCTCTTGGGAATTTGTTCCATGGGGAAGTAGTTCGCATGAGGGTGGAGAATAATTCTTTTCTAGCACGAACTCGGAGACGCTTTTGAAAACTAGAAAGTGAGATTTGGACCACTCCCAGCCGAATATGGTGGCCTGTTCTTGCTCTTATAAAGGTAGAGGATAGTTTGAGGAGTCGGGTACTTACTGGAACGGTATAGGGAGTCTATCATTTTACCTGCATCTTTAGCGATGGATCATATATAGGCGTCCCTCGAGAGAACATCCCTTTATCGTGACTGGCGGTAATTCGGGGTCTGATCGGCGGTGATGGAATGTAGCTAGTTTGGTTTTAGAGGTATTGAATGTAACCATCCAGTCTTTTCCCCACTAGGAAGTTAATGATAGATCGAAAGAGAGGTCAGTTGCTAATGTCTGATCATCAAGAGTTTTAGTGGTGCGCCCGTATATCGTCGTATCATCGGCATAGACGTTTACAAAAGATCGGAGTATATTCTTAGGTAGATCCTTTATGCAAATCAGAAAGAGGGGTGGTCTGAGAAGTGAGCCATGGGGGACACCTGCGTTGACCGCCAGGGCCGTCCTCAGTCCCTTTTGCATTTAGTTTGTCTCGTGAGCTTCAAATTCTCCAAGCCTTCTTTCCTCATTATTTTTTAATTGTCTCTTTCTGACTCTAAGCGTCTTTTTGTTTCCATTTCCCTTAAATCTTTTTGTTATTCATATATTCAATACACAGTGTTGTATCCTTCTGTAGAATCTCATTTCTGTTACCTCGAGTCTCTTCTTCGTCTGTGAGGAGATTTTTCAGCAGTCACTGCCATATAGGAGGACCGATATCACACAGCAAGTCAGTACTCTTTCCTATCTTTCTAATGACATTTGTTGCTTCTTAATACTTTCCTTAGCTTTTGAAAGGCACATTCGCTATTTCAATGCTTCTTCGGATTTAGGTGTCACATTTTTCATCCTCTGTTACAACACTTCTCAGATATTTAAATTTTTGTACTTGCTTGATTTTGGTATCGCTAAGTTCGCATCCAGAGCTGTTCTCTCGCATTACACATGCTAGTCTATTTGTAGGCATGTTTGAGAATAATGGAACTGTTATAACAACAAAAGATAGAAATGTGACTTGTCTGCCAAGAAGACACGGCACATGTCTTCCAAAGTTTTAAGCAAATACTCTCATGATAAGTGAAGTAACTGATACTGTGGTTTTAATAATGGAACTTTCGTTTGTTGACTGTTATGAAACTTGATGGAATGCATTAGACGCTTTCCAGTGCGTTGACTAAAGATTTGAGATGCACCAAGTATTAATTGGGATATGATTTGATATAATTTACTCCTCTGTTGGGTTGTTACAATACATGTCAGTTGTCAGTTTTTTCATTCTTTCATGATTTGTGAGTGCCATCATTTTTTTGTGAGGAATACATATATTCTTTGCATAATCTTCCTTCTGTTATCTGAGTAATACATCCGGTAGGTGGCCATCGAAGCTATATCTGTTCGCAATCAGTTCGTTTTAAAAGCATTTTAAACCCTGTTTATGTTCCATTGTTTCAACAACTACATCACTACAGATACACTAACTAGTAACGTATACATCATCCAGTTGAATCCATTTTCACAATGTGAGAAGGATACAGCTGTCTCTAGATTTTGACGCTTTAAGATGAATTCATTGAAATATAAAACTCTGAAAATGTTGCGTAAAAGGAGAAGGATCATAATTTGCATAGGACAAACCAACAACGAACTGCAAAGACAATATTGAATAAAAAGTATAAATATGAGAGAGAAAGATGAAGATGAAACAAAAAATTATTATTTGCAAATATGTATATTATAAAATTTTAAATAACATTTTCTGTATTTAGATCTAGATTTTATTCGAAGTGATGTATCAGTAACATTTATTATTTATATTTTTATTTAAGATATTTAAACCTCCATTTACATTAAATAAACGAGTCAGATAAGGAACGATCAATAAGTTCGTAGCCTACAGTTTGTTCTGCAATGCTTACAGCCTAGTGTTCAATTTATATGATTAAGATTCATTACTGAATTAAATACACTAGAAATTAGATTCTGCTAAAAAATAAATCTTTTCTGTGTAAAAAATAAATCTTTTCTGCTAAAAAAATAAATATTTTCTGTGTAAAATAAATATTTGTTGTGCAAAATGAATCTTTTCAGTCTTAACGACGTACAATTTACATTTAGTTAGAAATTTCAGCTGGAACCAGGAAATAAATAATACCGTTGTTTCAATATTAAGCTTTTGGGTAGTCATTTCATGAGTGTGCGTGTTTGTGTTAGGGTGTGCGACTAGAGACTGTTTTCTTGTTGTAGAATTTGAGCCCTGTATTAGCATCGACGGGATTCAGAAAAAAAGAATTTACATATGCAAAATGCGATGGGTAAATTGTCGCCATTTGATTTCGTGCATGCGTCTTGTTTGTTTTTGATTTTGTCGACTGCACAGTATACTAGGGTCAGCTGAACACTGTCCGCGAGAAAAAGAACACGATGATACAATTCACTCCGCCAGAAATTTGGAAACGCCATGCTGTACTGATTGGCATTTGCACTGGAACCTGCGATACGAACATTTCAGAGTGTTTGGGTGTCAATCTGAGGAGAGTGTAGAGGACTCGGAAAGTGTTGGATGGGGATTACGAATGTACGGCAGCACGGAAAACTCAATTTGATCGTTCTCATAAAAAAAGAACTACAGAATTTGTTGGTGGAGGCCTCAGACTCAACACGGTGGCCTACATCAAGTGCCTTGAGGAGGCAATGCTTCCCAGGGTGGCTGCTGGAAGACCCTCTATCTGGAAACAGGACTCTGCACCATGGCACATAAGCAGAAGAACCAAGTCATGAGTGTCAGACAATTTCTCCGACCACATTACCCCTTACATCTCACCACCTAACACTGTAACCCCCTTAATTATTATATGTGGAGCACAGTTGAGCGAGAGACCAACAAAACTCCTTGTAACGCCAAAGATGAACTAAAGCCACGGATTATGGCAGCATTCACCAACCTAATTAATGAGACCATCCACATGAATTGCAGGAGATTCCAAAGTCGTCTGGAGGTCGTGGTTGAAGGCAATGGCGATTTTATTGAATAAATTCACTCTTTAGTATTTCAATATATTTTTATGTAATTTTGGTAAATCTATTAAAATATCAGTGTCATTTTCATTTTTGCGTAATTTAGGCGATAATTTATCCATCGTATCCTGTATTTGTTCAGATAATCCAAAAGAGGAAGACAGGTCGATTGCGTTCTCCCTTGAAAAGAAAAACTTGAAGTTCATGCATTTGAAAGCGGGCATGATAAAACATACGAAAAGACTAAACAATTTTCATCACTACAACATACGATGTTTTTTCATCCTAGTACTTTTTTTTTTAATAAGTGGTCTCTTGTGCATTATTATATTTTTCTATAAAGCATGATTGGTTTGTCTTTCCAGTAGGGATGTAAGACATTAGCGAGTAAAAAGGTTTTTTGTCGTTTTCTCGGCCGTGCATATGCCCCATGAAATTTTCTACTGAAGATTTCTAGTGGAAAATAGTCATATCTCACAGATCCGACGACTTTCTGGCTAGAGAAACTTCATAATATCTCACGATTTTCGATACCATCAACTCAACTCCACAGCATTATAAATCATCACTTATAGCACAACAATGTTCAATAACAACAACGGTTTTAAATTGAACGACAGTGATTTTATAGAAACGCATTGTTTTCTACTAAAACTGGCGTAATGAAAGAATAATTTGAATATTTATGCGTAGGAGTACGGAGGAATATGCCTGCATATCATAAACTAAACGAAATCTTTTATCTGTATACGTTAATTAAGTATTTTATATTGACTAATGCAGTATTTGCCAAATCGAGAAGAAATGATGCTGATGTTTATTACGACTAGCTTAATGTTATCGCTCAAAAAATTACATTTTGGGGACGTGATGATTGTAATAATTCCTGACTTCCAGAAAAATCTCTCAGGAAAATGGAAATCTAAACAACTTAGGACGCAGTAAATTATAACTGTTGTTAAAAATATGGAATCAGAATTTCTTTAATGTTCAGAAGCGAAGAAAAAGTCTTTTACGTAATTTATTAGTTTTAGATCAAGTCAACTCAGAGAACATTATGCAGAAGTTTTTGTTTATCTTCTGTCTAACTTATTATGGCAATTTGATTAAAGTGAAGTTTTATATTGAATATATATAAAGATAGAAATTTATAAAAATACATTTCGTTTTCTTTGGTAAAATTTTGTTCTGATATAAATAAATGAACCATCTGTTTTTTTGCATCTTCTTTCACAAATAGTCGTAAATATTTCGTTAATCTGCATTTAATGCGATTATACAAGACAAAGAATATGGTTGGGTCTAAGAGCTGATTGATTACACATTCTCAAAATAAATGGCCGTCGTTATCTGTACAATCTAGTGTTCAACTATGTCTTGTTTTTGCTCATTACATTTTGTAAGTAGTTCTTGTTTAAAGCGAAATGATGAAACAGAGATTTTTCTTTTTAATGAAACAACCTTCGACCATACACATTTACCTGGAGTAGTTAATTTTCGTGAATGAATAGAGAAATACTTTATTTCAATGTATATATGTATTTATTTATATTAGACTCAAAATGTAAGTGCACAAGTTAAAGTCATTGCGAAATAATGTCATTCAGTATCAGACAAATTCTTAAACAGGTATTCACTGATGAGTCTTTTTAACATACTATTAAAATTATAACATCAACTAATATAATTTGTGTGTGAGCAGATTAGAGAATTCAGTGTATTATTATTATTTATATCACTCTATATTTCTGAGATAAGATATTGTAATTAATTACATTATTTACATTAGCTGTCCTCATCTTTATTACCATATTCATGACGAGAGAGAGAGAGAGCGAGAGAGAGAGAGAGAGCGAGAGAGAGAGAGCGAGAGAGAGAGATTGCCACGGACAGAGCGAGTGGGTAATAGTCACAGACAGAGAGAGAAATTCACTATAACAACTTAACCTCCCTGAATTTAGTGAGTTTTAATTCACAGGTATCGGCGTAGGATCGTCACAATATTTTTCGAAGATGGATCTTTGGCCAAAAGGATTCAGTTAATTCTTCATTTAAATACAATCTCAAAGGACCGCAATCTTATCCCTCTATGATGAAAAGATTCCATGAATAGTTTAAAAGATAATTAAAAAGATTGAATTTTAATATGTTTAAATATTAAAGTGCAATTTAACCCATCAGGGTTATTAAGAATTAAATATTTATTGTGTTCTTCGTTGCTTTTTCTAGAGCCAAAAATATCAGTTACAATGCGATAACATTAATATCGTGATTCTATGCGATAATCGGCACAAAGTGTACAATCAGCCTGTTTAACAGTTAAAAATTGCAACATCCTTAAGGGCGAGACAAGTTTTGAAGTATGCAGCCATCTTATGACGGAGTAACATTCATACTAATATATTATCTGTCGTTATATTAGAAAGTAATGTATATTTCGATAAGCTGTAGTGTTCTGAAAGAGCCCAGTGCAAACAGGTTTCCCGTCAAGGAAGCGAAAATGTCAGATAATATGCTTTGATCTGAATATATGATAATTTCAGAGAATTGCTTCCCACTATTGGATGACATGCATCGTCGTGCTTCTCTGTTGGTAGCAGTGGTAAGGTGCCCGTTCCTACACCAATAAGTAAGGTTATGCGTGGTCAACTACGACAGAAGTTCATCTAGATCAAACAAAACACAGCATCCAGTGCACAGCTCAGAGTAACTGCGGCTGTATTATTTTCAAAATAGATAGTTGTGAAAGACTTCCACTTGAACGACAACACCGTCATACACTTTTCTATTGGTGCCTCGTGAGGAAATCAAATAACACCCAGTGGTTTTCAGTGATGACAGCTACTGCTCTCTTCATGTATATGATGGTTGTTTGCACGTTCAACGTTGACCTGTGAAGAGGAATCTTTCAGAATTCGCCATTCAACTATCACAGTGCGAGATGTCATGATTTTCAAATCTCACTTGATTTGAAGTTTGTAGGGAAAGATTAATAAGACTATATACGTCCAGAACCCGTCCTGATATCATTTTTATAACATGAATGCTATGCGCTGTCCCAGCACGCTAATTCCTACTAATATAGTGTTGGCTTAACTCAATGCTAGAATTTACATCGTGATGCTACACACGGTGATCGGGTACTGGGTCAAGAAGTTGGTCATATATTTGCTAACATATATTTCTGTATTCAGAAATATCCAATGATCCATGGACAGAGCAATGCTAGGAATAACTGTAAGATATCATGATTCTAACATTTCGAGAGAGAAAAATAACGCATATTATGGATGAATTAAGGGAGAAAAATGAAAAAAAAAGAACTAGAAGAAAGAAAAAAACAGTCTAACAAAAGATCGGTTTAACTGTGATAAATGGATAGCAAACGCAGTACAAGAAGACCAGACAAAGATGATGTGAGATAGTAGGATTTCTGGTGAGACTTCGTAGAATACGCAGAGCAATGATTGCCATTGAGGTGAGTGAAACAGTGGTTTCCCTATAGCTGCTGATGTCGCTGGTCATGTCGTGTTTAAATGCCGTCGTATATATGTGTATTATATTTATTAGGTTTACGTGAGACAAAGGGATAGACGCAATATTTAGCATTCATCATTAAAAATAAACAATCATCTTAGGCATAGGTAAAGTTATAAAATAATATTGTCTTGCAATAATATTCTATAGTTGGTTTGAGTAAATAATTAAATTGAAACATTCAATACGTTTAGTGATAATTTCTATTATTTTTGACATAATGTTCAGTAATAATAAATCCATATATTTCCTTCAGTTCCTGGAAGATTCAGATGAACCTCAATTTAACGGACGTAGACGTTTAATAAATTTTATGAATTGAATTTTATATTAAGAAAATCGTATTTTATTATAAACTACTTTTTAATACATCATACTTCTTACTTTAACGTATTTTTATGTATGCTAATGTAAAAACATTTACACATGTAAAGACATTTTCAAAGGAATATTACATGTGGTAGTCGAAAATTTTCACTGAAAAATTTTTCATTTCCTAATTTGGTTGTCCAAAGGGATATACAATTAAAGAATATCAAAATAAGCTGGAAACAACCAAAAGATTTTTTTAATTTTAAATCTAGTTGAAATACATAAACTGATTTTGATCCTTCAGGTAATATTTTAAAAAAATAATATAATCTTTTATAAAATTAATTTTCGGTCCAGTGGCATTTTACTAGGTTTTCACAAGAGAGTAATATTCATAATGAAAATGTTTCAGTTCTTTTTTTACAAGAAAACCTTTTAATAAATAAGTTCAGTTGTTGAATCAATAATAAATTCTATTCATAAGGTGAATTTTCGTAGATGTTAAAATGCTGATTTTCATATTTATTTGTATTGATTTTTCATGATAATCTTTTAAAAGTCGTTGTGTATAACTCAGTTTGAAATAATTTCCTGATCTTTGTTGTATTTCTGTTATCAAAACACATTTGTAGCGTATCCACCAGCCATCCTTCTGTGTTTTTAGGAAACTGCTATCCCCTGCCCTTGGTGGGATGTGCAATTAGCATAATGGTTATCGGGGCAGAAGTACAGTCAGTGAACCGAATTCATCTACCGGCCGAGATATGATCCAGTTATTTCCGAGCAGTTATATGCTAAATAAAAGAAAAGTGTAGGCTTTTGATTCTTGGATATCAGCTAGGAAAATTTTGAATTAACAGTAACTGGGCGGTTGATTCGATTGCATAATGGCATAGCAACCTTTGAACTATTAACTTTAGACTTCTTGTTATGGATAAAGCTGTATTCGGAGAAGTATCTACAATTCTATGTAAAAGGCTACGGAATTCTACAATTCTATGTAAAAGGCTACGGAATTTTACCCTTGCAATATTCACAATGAAATTCACCGCCAGTTCTCAGTTCTTGTGTCATGCTTTTGATAATTGCAACACATTTTCAAACACCTAGTATCTTCGAGGGGAATAGTTGTCAGGTTTACACATTTGATGAATCAATATTTTAATGACAAATCATCATATATTTCGGAAAGTTTAAATAAACTTGTAAAAACGATGTGTGTTTAATTGCGGGATAAATATGTGGAATAGCATATACATTTCATGATTCTAAGTAAATTAATTAAGTCTACGGTGAGGCACAAATATATATGCATACAATGTTATTATATATATATATATATATATATATATATATATATATATATATATATATATATATATATATATATATATATATATATATATATATATATATATATATATATATATATATATATATATATATATATATTATATGTTATATATACTTGCATGTATGTGGACATTTGTCAATAGTGATAGAAAAAGAAACAATAAATAAAAGAATGAAACGCTATGTTAAATGCCAATAAGGACATAAAAGGCTTAACAGAAGAAAACGGGAACAATAGGGTGAAAGGTAAAATGCAACCGCAAAATGACAGAAAAACAGTTTCAAGTCGCATGTTTTAACAAATATAAGAAACAATGGAGACATAATAAAAACAAAATAGAATTTGACTTATGAAAATGGCAACTTAATTTATTTTGCGTCAGTCTCTCTAATATAAACTGACAACGACTTCATCGAGTTTTCGCATCACGCGAACAGAATATTAAACTCAGCCAAAACAAATCCTTGTGAGAACATCAAAGAGCAAAATCAACTCATTTATTTGACTTACAAGTACTTTTTTCTGCGTTTTTCAAAAACTCTAAATATTAATGTGAAAAAAAGAAAATGTATCTTTATCGTTAAGTTACACGTCTTTCTGATACGTACTTGTGCTGATGATGTATTTATATATATATATATATATATATATATATATATATATATATATATATATATATATATATATATATATATATATATATATATATATTTGTGTATATAAATTTTACCGATACCTGAGTTCGGTGTTCGAGTCTTGCTTTTCTAGGTCGGTTGGTTCTGTTCACTCTTTGATTTTAATATATGTATATTGAAGGGAATTATTACTTTATTGTTAAGGTTGTCAAATACATATATGGTCATTTTTCGTAATGCATATGTTAAATGTTATGAACTTCCAGAATTAGAAGTAAATTACTCCTTGTAAACTTAAACGGTTGCGTGGTAAACTTTTAAGAGTTTAAGACACTCAGATATCTTAATTTATGTAGGGTCAATTTTTCACTAAGCTCATTGATTTAATAATAGTTGCTAACAGATATATTGATTTCAGCAATATTAGATTATTTTCTTACAGGACGCAGAGGATGCTGACACGCTTTCAAATATTTGACCAAACGACCAAACATATTTTTTAAGTTCTTCTTGTTCGAGAATTCTTCAACCACCTCCACCATTGTACGTATGTAAATGATAGTAGCAGTAATCAGAACGAAAAACCGATTCAACGAACTGAGTAGGATATTCGGTGGAGGCCACTTAAATTTTGTTTGCGCTAATGCCTTCAGGAAATGCATCTGTAGATTTTTCCCTTCACAGTCTCATCACCATATATTGTGATAAAATCTATCATTACACATATGCCACGATAGGTGATTTGTGAATATTTAAACAAACTACCGCTTAGATAACTATGTTATCTGCCATACATAGTAGTACAAAAGCAGTTGTTCCCATTGTATATATATATATATATATATATGTATGGAGGCACGGTGCAGTAATGGAGAGCCGAGTTCAAATTCCAGTTGAATCCATTACATTCACTTACGTGCTAATACCCTTGGGAAAGGTATTAATCGTTTTCTTCTTCCTCCATCTATGGATAAATAGCAGGACAGACTGGGTTCTATAGCCTTGGATGGCAAATGATCTAGGAGAAGGAAAACTCTGAATTCAAAACCTGAGGAGGGTCGTTTTGGAAGCTTGTGGCACATAGTGCACCAGGTCTCTGTATTCAGCCCTTCAAAAATAAAATTATATTAAATAAAAACAGACCACTTTAAGGTTCCATGTAATAAATTATTTCACCACAGCCCTTTTAAAGGACTGCGGATCATCAGACTTTACTTCCAAACAAAAAATGAAAGCTGAATGTGAACATTGAACTCAGAGCCGACAGGCTGTTTCATGCTAGACGCAATCGTCAGGCCACGATATTTATTACTGTATGTACTGCAAATGTGGCACAAGGCCAAAAGAGGGGTTCGGGAAAAAGGACGGTCATCATTTGTCTTAATTTTAAACTTAGCTAGCCACAACCACTGACCCAAATATACAAAACAATAATCCTACCACCAAAACACCACATTCATAATTACCTTTCTTACTACATCCACCAAAATACCTCATTGTCTCAATGAGAATCCTAATTAACCCCATATGTACAAATAATGTCTGTGGGGGGATAAAATATAACAAGTAAAAGAACCTCAATGAGTATATACAATATGACTTAAAATTATTTACATGAAACTAAACAAAACCCTAAATGTGACAGTAAAATCAATTAACTGGACGAAATCGAAACGGGACTTTAAAAATATAGAAAAACATTCTTCCCTCCCAAACACTCACACAAACACGCACTGATTAAGACACAACAACAAATACGAAAAAACACACCCTCGAAACGAAAGGCGTCCCGCATCCACCAGAGAACTGAAAACACTGACCACCTAACGAGGGATGGGATGGAGAGTTAAACTAAACGAAAAGAAAAGGGGACAGAAAAAAGGGGGCCAATGAGCAAACACACCCTAGCTAAGTTTACTGAAAAAGAAAAGAAAAACTAAAAAATCAAAACCAAAAACCTACTCTAGCCTAAAACCAGGGATGGGTTGCCCACGTTCAACCCAGCAAAACAATATCCTGATGCCTAACCGGTATCAAAATGCCACTCAAGATCAGCCCCTTTTATTCGGCACAAACGCGCAAGATTCACCCACCTTTTGCCAAATTCTGAGGATGTGAGCCGCCGCCTTTCCGTCCTAATCTTGACTTTAAGCTGATGCTTAAAGAACAAGATCAGTTGGGAAGAAGTGAACTTCTCGCCATCATAGAATTCCTTCTGACGCGTCGTCCAAATCACGACTCTCATAACACCTAGTAAGCAACAGAACACATAATGTTCAGCCTTTGTCATCTGCGGCACCACATTGCTACAAACAGAAACGGCCTCAAGGACAAAGGACTTTCCGCGAACCATGAGGCCTTCAACAAACTTGCACAACGGCACTACCACCCTGCACTGAAAGAAGGCGTGAAGAATGGTCTCGACTTCCCCAACACAGCACCGGCAGTTTGGAGAATTCTCCAAGCCCGCTGAACAAAGACTTTTGCCGACCCAGAGGGCTCTAGGAATCACCAGCCAGGTGAGTGATGCCTCATCGTTATTGAGGCATTTCAACCCAAGTGCCCAAGGCCATATTGAGCGAGCCTGCTGCCTCGTAAGACCGAGCTCGCCAATCAGACTATCCTGAACGATCCCCCTGATTAACACTTGATACAATGCCCTACGAGACAACGCCTGAACATTGGAGAGGCCATCCGTTGCCCGTAAGAGGCGTTTCAGAGCACGACGACATTCGTGATAGAAGAAGCATTCGGCTCGGGGTCTACGGCGGGCCTCCTCCTCGCACGAGTGCACACTTCTCAGGGATGGGAAGTTTCTACGGGCGTTTTCCTTCCAGAAGGCTCCCTCCTCATTCGATTCGCGACGCATTCGGTCTAGGAAAGCGATGCGAAACATATGTTGACGAATTTCAATGCTAGGCATACACAGACCGCCCTCAGAGGTATGAAGGCAACAGATCTCCCGAGATACCACAGCGGCCTTGTCTCTCCACAAGAAAGAGAACAAGAGCCTTACTAATAATATTAGTGGGGTAAACGGAAGTGGAAGTACAGAGAGTCGGTAAAGGAGAATCGGGTAGATGTGTGAAACACATACTTCCACCCTCCCCTTCAAGGCAAGTTTCCTCCGAGACCACAGATTAACCGTGATCTCAGCCTTCCCTTGTACCTCCGGCCAATTCATTTCCAACTGGAGATCCGGACCCTACCAGACGCCGAGTATCTTGACCGGCCCATCCGTCCAGAGGAAAGGTTCGGCAAGAGAAACTCCTTTCCACGCACCCAACCGAAAGACAACAAACTTATCGGGGTTGATCTTGGCCCCTGTCACCATCTCATAGCCACTGATCTCTTTGCTGACTTCGTCAATTTCGGCCCTGCTCGACACAAGGACCGAAACATCGTCAGCATAGGCAGAATACCTGGCTGAGGTGGTAGCCCCAGGCAGAGAAATTCCACGCAGGAGCGGATTCGCCTTTAACTTGCGAAGGAAAGGTTCCAACGCAAGAACGTAAAGCAAAGGCGAAAGCGGACAACCTTGACGAATGGAGCGAGACAATACGAAAGTCTTCGATCTTACCCATTCACTTCCACCAGCGCACCGGGGGTCGCATACAAAGTGGGATCCAGGAGCGAAAGGACAGCCTCCAGAAAACGATGGTCAACCCTATCGAAGGCCTTGGACTGACCTAAATTGATCAGTGCGGATTCAGTGTCGACTTGTTCTAAGATCAAGCGTACCATATGAAGGTTATCCTGAATAGTCCTGCACTTCACAGCACACGTCTGTTCGGAGCCAATCAGATTAGACAGGACAAGCTGAAAACGGTTGTCTAAGATCTTCGCCAAAATTTTTAATTCTGTGTTTAACATGGTTAAAGGGCGAAAATACCCTAACCCATCACCACCGTTCTTGTCCTTGCGCAGCAACTTGATCACACCCCTGGTGAAGCGTAGAGGTATAGACTCCTGCTTCATCACTGGTTGAAAATCAGTTCCAGCAAAGGAACAAAAACGGGCGACTGACTCAAGTAAACTTCGTAGGGAAGACCATCTAGTCCCGGAGATTTATCCAGGCCAACCTGCTTCAGCGCTTCCCAGATTTCCGACTCTGTGATGGGACCCTCGTACCTAGCCGCTTCAGCTGCCTCGAGGCAGGGAAATAGGCGTCGAACCGAGCACGGCTCAGACCGGGCTCCCTGGTGAAAAGACCCTGAAAGTAATCCCGAAAGGCCTCGCATATGCCCGCGTTTGTAGTCACGGTCCGCTTATCAGGCAATGTGACGCACGCTATCTGTCGCCGAGACGCGCTCCGATTTTCATTTGCACGCAATTCTGCGGCCATATTCGTCGCCTCAGAGGGCATTCTTCTCAACCTAGCTCTAACTACCAGAGCTTGATCCTTCTTGATAAGCAAGGAGGACAACTCTGCCTTAGCTAAGGCTATTTCCCCACTAACACGGGATTTCACTGCCCGATCAACTTTTTCTTCTAAAGCTGTTTGCGCCGCTAATCTATCTAGATTGAGTCGACGACTAAAATCGGCAGCAAACGTTCTAATTTTAGATTTTAAATTATCCCACCAAGCGTTCCTTAAAACCATCCCCGTCAATTCCCTTTGTATCATTAGTAGCAGCTGGTCCCGGAAACCCTGCTCACTGAATAATGAACAGTTAAATTTCCAGTAACCAGCCAACCTAACCTTAGGCTTATCTAAGTTTACACGGACCCGGACAAGCCTATGATCCGAATAAACTATATAATGGAAACTTGGACACCCTAAGAGCCCTACATCGACTCTCTTAACTAAGACTTGGTCAAGGTAGCTAGCAAGCGACCCAGGAGCCGAGTTGCCACTATTTGTCCATGCTACCTCCCGAGGGTGCTCATTCCGGTACTTATCGACAAGATCAAACCCGCCGATAAAGTCCCGAAATGCCTTCACATCAGGATTGTTAGTACCCGGTTTTTGCCCTATCCGATCTATATCAGGATCAAGGACAGCATTCCAATCCCCCGCTAAAACAACCCGGCGCGATGTCATCAAAAACGGCTCGATATGCCGAAACAAAGCAGGTCGTTCAGCATGGATATTGGGCACATAAACCCCAATGAGACGCAAAGCCTTATCCTTTATGGTAACGTCCAGCACACAAAGCCCCCCCACCCGTTTAAAGGATATTCATTTATTCTACAATTAAACGTGGGTTTAATTTGTTCGGTGGCTTGTTGCTAGTTTTCCTGTTGTGCTTTTTTATTATTTGTGCCATGTTCTCGGTGCAACTGTAGCTGATTTTTACAGTGTTTTATTGAATATCTTGTGTAGAGTGCTTGATTCCGGGAAGTGTTTGTTTAGGAGTTTGAAGAATATTTTACCTACCTAGTTTAAATACACTCTATCTTTGATATTGAGCCCTTTATTCCATAAATATAGCACACCTTAAAACTATATTTCTTCATATATATATATATATATATATATGTATATATATATACTGTGTATTTGGTTACGTTAAAAACGAACTGACAATGTGCTGTGTTTAAGTGTTTTATATCATTTTTCATGTGTCCGTATGAATTTTTCTTTCGTGACATAAATTATATAAAAATTGTCAGAATGTTTTATGTATCCATATCTTTCACCATTATCAAGGATTAATTTTTTGCACTATTTACATTGTTCGGACTGTTGTCCTCATCTTTGTTGCCATATTCACGACAATTCGGCATTTATACGGTCCGGCCTTCTTCAGTTGATTTGTATTTCGAACTGAACCCTTTATTTCGTTCATCGGTGTAGACTGTTCTATTTCTACGTGCCATACTTCTTTCGGATGTGTCTCAGTTATCCCCCTTTAACTCACGACTCTTTGGGGCAAGTCACTGGTCCCAATCAACACTGGGACACAACAGTCCGAACAATGTAAATAGTGTAAATAATTACAATACCTCATGTCCGCATGTATATATGAAGGACAAGATGCGGATGGCTGTCTGTGTGTATACATGTATGTGTGTATATGTATCATTTGTATTATTTTGGTTATATATATATATATGTATGCATATGTATATATATATGTGTATATGTATATATATATATATATATAATAAGTAGGAGGATTTGATAAACATATAAATAAATTCATTGAGTCTGATATAAACCTCAACAGGAAAATAGAGGAAGCACTGGACGGCCGTTTCGTCCTATAATTGGGACTCATCAGCAGCGCGCATCCACCACCAGGTATCGAAACCCTGACAGTTGGGTTGTCAAGCAGACAACATACCAACTGTACCAACCGGGCCTCGACACCGAAGAGATTCATATCAGACTCAACATAGCGCCGCTCACTCACATATTCCGTGGCGGAACTCTCCTGAGTTCGCTATATAACCATAAGACTGTGCTCCCGGGAGCCACGACTACTCTCACCAAGCCGCGCCAACTGGAGCATTAGAAGCCGGATCAAGCAACGATAAACACATATAATAAGTAGGAGGATTTGATAAACATATTAATAAATTCATTGAGTCTGATATAAACCTCAACAGGAAAATAGAGGAAGCACTGGACGGCCGTTTCGTCCTATAATTGGGACTCATCAGCAGCGCGCATCCACCACTAGGTATCGAAACCCTGACAGTTGGGTTGTCAAGCAACTATATATATATATATATATATATATATATATATATATATATATATATATATATATGTGTGTGTGTGTGTGTGTGTGTATGTGTATATATACATGGTCTCAATCATTTCTAAATTAGACTCCCATAAGCAAGTGGGGGTGACGGGATATCAGATGTCGTTTTAAAGAATTGTGCCCCCCTCCCCAACTGGCTCTACTTCTCTCCAAACTTTACAACTATTGCCTCGCTGCTTCCTGCTATCAAGCTTGTTGGAAATCCTCCTCTGTATTGCTTGTTTTTAAGAACTATGGAGAACTCTGACCCCTCTATCACCATATTAGACACCTATACTTTTCGGCAAAGTATTCGAGGTTTTAATCGATGCTGAAGTAGTTAAGCATCTTACCTCTCACGGCCTACTCTCTGACAAACCCGCTCTACCGCTGACGTGCTGACTACTATCACTGAATATGTTCATCAAGCTCTTGATAATAACGGAGAAGATCGGGCTGTGGATCTAGACTTCTCAAAGGCGTTTGACATGGTTTGGTATGCCGGTCTTCTATGTAAGATTCAGGGATGTTGTATCACAGGACGATAGTTCGATTTAATTCAATCACTCCTATCAAATCCTGAAATGATGGTCATTCTTAAAGGGCTCGCTTAAAGATCCTTTCACACGAATTCGAGTGTCCCCCAAGCCTCTATCCTGGGTCCTACGCTGTTTCTGATTTTCAATGATATTCCTGATATCATCAGTTCCCAAGTAGGCATTTATGCAGAAGACACTACTATTTACTCCTGTCTCAATAGCAAATCCGTCAGAACTGACAATGTTAACCAGGCCGCTGCCATTGAAAAGGACAATTAATAGTTAACTGGGACAGGAAATGGATTGTAAATTTTAATGCCTCCAAATCTTAACTGCTGGCATTTCACCACTATAGAGAAATTTCCGCCACCAGTAGGGCTGATGCTCGACTCATAGAGTGCGTCTCAATGCACCTTCTTGGCCTCCTGTTTTCAACTGATTTGAAGTGGACAACTACATTGAATTAGTAGCTACATCTACTGCAAGGAAAGTTGGTTCATTGTGTCGTGCCAGAATGTTTTTTCTCGTCAAAATCCTACATATATTTTCATGGCAACTGCTCTGAAGAACTTTTTCCCTAGTAGCGTGACTACATGAATTTAAGCGTGCTACTAGATTGGCTTTTAGGTCCCACCATTTTACTGTTAAAATAGTTAAATGTAGCCGAAACTTCTACTACAAGTGTTTCTTTTCTCGCGCTTCCCGAGAGTGGAAATCCCTTCTGTTTACTTGCTTGCCTGAAAAGTACAACATTCAAAATTTAAATGCAACGTCAATCTCCACAAGCTCAAAATTTCCTCGCAAAATCTGGCGTGTTATCTGAGACCAAAGATTTAAGCACCCCATTCCTTAAAACTATTGTTCTTAATGTTTGTTTTACATTGGTAGTTTTTCTGTCAGCAACCTTAATTACTTCGGGCCATCCTGAAAATGAGTCAACTAAATTTAAAAATAGCTCCATGCCTTTAATATGGGCATAATCCATGTTAGACCGAGCCCATGGTTCTTTTTAGGCCATTAGTGAATTTTGTTTTTTATTTCAACACATTTTGGGTACCTTTTTACACGGTCTTCTACATCCCGAGAATATCCTGGCTGCTACGCTTGTAATTTTAATCTCATTTGTATCAATGTTATACCACAATGTACATCATTGTGAATACCTTTTAATACTTCTTTTCTTAAACTTTGCATATTTTGCCATTCTCTACAGCTAACTTATGTCTTGATTCTTTATAGTTTCTTTCTGCCACTGAACAACTGCTGCATGTGTTTGTTTTTCTTCTGTTTGAAATTCTACTTTTTTGTATGGTTTACATTTTGAGAATATTTAGGGCTGACACGCCCGTATCAACTCGGTGCAGTATTTTATCTTCTGAATTTTCAGACGTTTCTAATTTTTTAGTCGAAATTTATTCTAGATACCGCATTCACGTGTGTAATACTGTTCTCTTTTATGCATTTGATGTCAAAATCAAAGGCCATAAATTTTATAGCAAATCTTAAAATTCTAGATGTGACTTTTGGACATTCATTTCTGGGGTTAAATATAAACTCTAAAGATTTGTGATCTGACTTTAACAAAGATATTCGCCCGAACAAAAAATGTTGAATTCTTTCTGTGCTCCGTACTATTGCTAACACTTCTTTCTTAATATTTGAGTAGTTAGATTTAACTGATGTTTTCTCGGCAGCTACATTATTGGATGACCTTCTTGAAATAAAATTGCGGCTACAGCATATTCACTTGCATCCGTAATCCCTGTCAATTCGTTTTTGGATCAAAGATTTTTGCAGTTTTAACGTCGTATCTATGCTGACGTCACAACTATTTATTCCTGTTGTAATAGTAATCCTGATCGGTTCGATGATGTCAAACCGAAAACTGATCTAGAAAATGACCTACAATCTGTTTTTAACTGGGGAAAAGAATGGCTTGATATTTTAATGCTTCCAAAACGAAACATCTCTCTTTTAATTGCCTGAGATAATACTTTTTGCCTTTATCAGAATGGCTGATACTAATCTCCAGGATGTGACTCATTTGCGCGTTCTCGAGCTAACGTTTCGTGTTGACATGATATAGAAATATTATACTGAATCAATTGTTAGTTCCGCTGCTAGGAAAGTTGGTACACTGTGTCGTGCTAGACAATTTTTCTCGCCAGAATATCTCTTACATATTTATAAATCTGCTTTGAATTTTGTTGTCACAGCTTGTCTGGTGCTTCTGCTAGAAATTCTTGATAAAATACAAAGAAGGATTTGTAAAGTTATTGATCCTGATCTCTCGGTCACTTTCCAAACAAGGTTACGTGTCTTTTCTATAAATATTTTCATAGTAATTGTTCTGATGAAATTTCCTCTATGAGACCTAGACTTTATGGATTTAAGCACAGTACTTGATTGGCGGCAAGGTCTTATAATTTTACAGCGGAAATGGTTACATGTCATCATAACATCTAACAGTTTCAGTTCTCGCATTTCTCGCTTTTGGAACTCTCTTCCAGCTTCTTATTTTCCAGTTAAAATTGGTTTTCAAAAATGGAAATTCACTGTCAATCATTATCTTCTGTCTTCTTTCCTGTTTTTATTGTTTTCTCCCCATAATAGTTTTTCTCTCATATTCTCCCACATTCAGTAACCGCTTTCTTCTCAATGGCTTTACTACTTTCCTTGGACTGCAACATTCAAAAAGACAGGAAGACGCGCTGGGAAATCTACGTGAACCACTTCCTCACATTAGATCAAATTTCATAAAGTTTGTATTTGGTTTCATAAACAGTTTTGTTCATGCTGAAAGTTTTAAACTCTCATTTGTATGAATCTCTCTCTGTGCACACACACACACACACACACACACACACACACACACACACACACACATATATATATATATATATATATATATATATATATATATATATGTGTTTGTGTATATATATATATATAACTGGTTTTCCTAGTAAAATTCTTTTTTTGTAACTGTGAGATGGCTAGTCATCAAATATTTCCACTGTCCACTCGGAGCTTTGTATCAGCGGAAACATAACAGAGTGATATTGCCATCATAAAATTCGGAGATTTCCATTTGTATCATGAATATTCAATTTGTTTACAATGTTTATTAAACATCAAATTGTATTTCTTTTTATAATTTTGTGAAAATATTTGCCATAAATTCAGGTATGCGTAATGCTATCATTATTTTATTCTGTCAGGAACTGCGTTTCCAGTTATTGGATACGACAAAACTGAAGCCATTTAAGACGCCATATTATCCTGAAAATTAACGAGCAAATCATTTCTCGTTTTTACATCAACATGTTCAACTCGCGAAATAATGTACATGAAACAACTTGATTTGATTTTATTGATACTTGCCATATTTTTGTCGAGTTCCTTCCTTATTTTTCCTTGTATAGTTATTAAACCTGCACATGAAGATTCAATGTTGCTATGAACAGCACAATAACGTGTAACGTTTTTTAGTAAATTCTAAAATTGGTAAATGAAAAATCGACTCTTCTATCAAAAAAAAAAGAAAAAAAAAGAAATTTGAACTTTATAAATTCGCAATTGTATCTCCTCACAAATTATTATTTATCACTTGTAGTATAATTTATAGGATAGGGTATTTAACCTGAGATAAAAATTAGTACAAAATAAATGAATAAGTAAAATATTTAGATGACAATAAAAAGTGCCCTAAAGTTGCAAATGACATTTGTTAATGATTTTTTTTACCAGTCATATCCCACTTACTTTCCAGTTTAACCCAAACATGGATTTTCTTATTTCGGATACGTTTTTAATGTCAACAAAGAATTGACAATATTGTTTCTGTATAGAAGATAAACAATTTATTAGGCGATTCTTTCATGAATACGCAAATTTGACCTCGTATCCGTGAAAAGAATTTGTAAAGAAAAAAAAATGTTTTCATTTGTTTACCATATTTTAAAGCAAATTATTTTGTATATTAATCAATCACAACTATACGACTCAATTTCCTTTCAGGCATTAAACATCTAAATGTGTCCGGTGTCGCAGCATGTAATTCCCAAATATATCACCACATTATATTCGTCCTCTGTTTTGAGAACTGAACGAAAGTTGACTAAAATAACAGAATGATATTATAAAATTAAATACATACTTTTTACTGATGCTAACATTTAGGGTAAATTATAGGCTCTTTAAGGCTTTGGAAGCAGTTATTAGTTTTTGCAAGCGAACCATAATTATCTAGCATATGAAATTCAGCCCAAATCCTCCGAATTCATAGTTTGCTGATTTTGCGCCCTAATCACAAACGAAATTGATTATTCATACGTTAATAACTTCGCTGCTAGGCCTTAGGCAATCACGCTTTTATGGGGATAAAACTAATTGCAGTTCGCAAACACTGTAATTACATTGGCTTGGGTATTCATACTTGTTTTCTATTTTGATTTAGTAATGAACTGATTTGTTGGGAATCGTAAATTTAGCATTTGAAAGAAAAAAAAAACATTGCCACGGCAACCAGCAAAAACTATATTTGAATAGCTTTTGGTCATCAATACAAAACTTCGATTTGCGTTTCTTAATTTGACATAAGGAGATTGTATGAATAAAAAACGAAGAGATTAATGTTCAAGCTTGTTTTAAAATACCGTTTCCATGACGATGAATAAGTGATCCCAGATCTTTCTAGATAATCCAAATATCAATTACCACCCACAAAAGAAAAAAAAAGAAAAGATGGATATGTTATTTCTCTCGCTTTTTCTCCGTGTTTTAAATGTTTACATGTTGAAATAAAAAGGAAAAAAGAACAAAAAAATAAGAGAAAATGAAATATAAAAACAAAATGACGAACAAGTTCATACACAAAATCGATTAGTATGTGAGACGAAACGCTTAAAGTTGTTAAGCAACTGACAACTTTTGAATTAAAGATAATTCACAAGAAAAAAACAATTGTAATAAATCCAAAAATTTATGACTAAGAAGAGAAGGACACGTATGGAGTGTAATATCTACATTGAGTAGGTACTCCCACCACCCAAAAAAGCGATACCGTATGTTTAAAATACATTTTAAAAATGAAAAAGCTTTTATTTTAGTTTTAATTCCAAACTAATAGAATAAACATAATATTCCCAATAAACAAAACACTTTGCTGTATTTCAAACTGAAATTAAATTGATTGGACTAAAATCGCTAAAATTGGCCATATTGACAAATCTGTAAACAAAACTCTTTGTTTTGAACAATTTTTTAATCTTTCAAAATAAAATATACTTTTCTGAAACTTTATTTCAGAAAGTTTAACGTTTAATTAATCTGAATTAAAATATTACTTATTTCAGTTTAAAATATCGTCGAAAAGCATTTTTAGGTATTTTTATCAGCGGTTTACATATTTATCAATAAACATTTTAAACATTCTAATATTTTATTGAATTTATTGAAGATGCAACACTTTATAAATTATTCTAATTATAAAAATTCATCATTTATCGAAAAAGAATTTCTTAAGACAATAGTATCCATAATATAAAATATATAATATAAAAGTATTTAAAAACTTTTCTATATGAAACATGTCTTAGGTTTATTACATTTTTTTATTTTACGATTCAGAGCAGATCCTTTGAACAAAAAAATAAAATCTGGTGACGTATATAAAAGCACAAAAATACGCTTTTTTTATACTATGTAATTCGACAAGCGCAGTTGTTAACATTGTCATCTCTAAGATAGGCATGAAGAGATAATAATAAAAGCAAAATTTTACTGTAACAACTAGGAAATGCTTGTTTAGTTTTGGAAACCAAAAAATGCTAGTCCATGAAAAATAGCGATGTTTGGTATTAGAAAAAAATTTGGAATGTTAAAAATATCCCTTTCAAAGATAGAAGAGTCCATCAAGGCATAGAAACAATTTGAGGAAATGTTGACAAAATAAGAGTCAGAAAATAAACTTAGAAAGTAAAATAATTCATTAAATTTGGAAAATGGGTAAAGAGCCAAATTTAGGCACATGCAAAACCCAGAAATCTGAATCTGTCATAAATGAGGTAAAAATAGCAATTTAAACAATATGCTACCATTTCATTGTGGCTAAATCCCAACTAGTTCAAAAATCTATGATAAAAATTACTTAATCTGGCGTGAAATGACGTGAAAATTTTAGAAAAGGGATGGCAATATAGCTTTGTACCCTATCTAAGTCAGACTTCTATAATCAAAGTGGTTATAGCGTTAAAAAACTTCCATTGATATAAGATGAGAGCGGTAATCTCAAAGAATGATACTTCATTGTTCTTTCTAAATAAATGTATCGGTCAGCGTTCATTTAACCTACAAATTTGTGATAAACAGAAAATTGTGATAAATATAATTATTGTTAATTATATATATATATATATATATATATATATATATATATATATATATATATATATATATATATTGTATACTTCGACACAAAGAATTCATGAATTCATTGTAAGTTTTAAATAATCCATCGACATGGTTTGTATGTTTTACTGTTTTTACATTATTAAGGTTTTACACATTCGCATGAAATTGAGTAACTGCCCGAATTTAAAATTTGTTTATTATTCGAACATAATTGTCGGGAAGATTAATTTCATCAATTAGAATACGGAAAGCTTTCTGTTAGCTTCATCTTTGTATTTTTAGAAATGCAATAATTCTAATTTAAACATTGCAGAGAGATCGGAAAGAATTGAATGGTATATTCAGTTATGATCATGATATTTGGAGTGTTCACTAGTGATAGCAACGTTATGTCTCCATTTATCTTTCCACGGGGCCTCAGACTCAACATAGAAGCCTACTTGAGGAGGTAGTGCTGCCGTGGGTCAAGAATGTGGCTGCTGGAATGTCTAAAAACAGGACTCTGCACCACCCCACACAAGGAGGAGAATCGAGTCATGGCTGCCAGATAATTTGTGTGACCACATCACCCATTACATCTGGCCACCTAACTTCCTAGATTGCAACCCCCTTGATTATTATGTGTGGGACGCAGTTGAGCGAGAGATCAACAAAATTCCTTGTAACACCAAATATGGAATGAAGGCAAGGATTATGGTAGCATTCACCAACTTAAACAAGGAGACCATCCAGAAGAGTTGCAGGAGATTCCGAAGTCGTCTGCAGGTCGTGGTTAAAGCTTATGGCGATTTTATTGAATGAATTTACTCTTTAGTATTTCAAGATATTTCTGTGTAATCTTGATAAATATATCTGTTAAAATGAGATGTCAGCGTTATTTTCATTTTAGCGTAATTTAGACAACAATTTATTTATCTATCGCACACTGTATATATATATATATATATATATATATATATATATATATATAGATAGATAGATAGATAGATACATAGATACATAGATAGATAGATATATGTAAAGATAGATGTATATATACAATTTTGACGATTGCATCTTAGCGTGAGTTGCAAATTGAAGTAAAGATTTTTTGTTTTTATTTCGTTTTACCATTGCTGTCAATTTTTTCGTATTATGCCTTTCTTAAAAATGGCTATAAATATTATTCATTGAATATTTACTGAACAAACTGACTATATATATATATATATATATATATATATATATATATATATATATATATATATATATATATATATTCCAGCTGGAAATGTTTTTTAAAAAATATACTTAGTCTTTTGGAAATTACATACAATGTAAAACTTTCCTATATTTATATAATCTTTTTTTTACTTTCATTATTGGTTTATCTTTAAATAAAAAAGGGAAACGTTAGTGAGACCTTCCTTTTCTCCTAACAAATTTATGGGATTCAAATGACAAAATCGATAATAAATAATAAATAAAAATAATAAATACGGTACACTGGTTGTATGAGAATTCAGTATTTATACTCGTTTGTGTGTTTGTGTATGTATGTGCGCGCAACTGTATGTCAGAAGTAGTATTTTTTAATAAAATCATATACGACGACAGAAAAACCATATATACTACGATACTTCAGAAATATTTCAGAAAAAAAGATATACTCACTTCAAATTACCAAAAGTATTAATTATTAATTTTTATCCTTATACATATTCAAATCATTCATCTAAACAAACGGCACACAAATGAATTTCTTGCGTTCAGAATATTATAATATTTACTACAAAGTCTGGATCTTGCTTATTGTCACAAAGAACGTTAATTTTAGTTTTGTAAATCGAGTTGGTGAATCGAGTGTGTTCACTTAAAATCTTTCAATGCTCAGAACTCATTTCTGATAAGAATAAATATTGCTTTCTTATAAACAAACCAAGATACGAACTAAAGAAATTTCTCATGAAAATAAAGTTGAATGTAGGATCAAACAATGGAATTCTTGAAAAATAAACCCATTGCTGGTATGGGTGACCATTCGTATTCGAGTACACTTATCTATGTTGAAACGGGGATTAAATAATCTCTGTTACAAATGCCTTCTCAGGAACATCTCTGTTGAAGAAACTCAGATGTGCCCACAAATAAAACCTATGGTTTATACTGCAACTGAGCTTAGCAGACTTTAGTTAGTTTCTCAGAGAAAACACATCAACTGACATGATCACGAGTTTGAGCAATTCCTGTACGCTCAAAACCTTGGTCACGAAGACTTGTAACTTCGTACTAAGCACAGCCATCGACAGCATTCTACCCAGTTTTACTCCCAAGGCTTAAGTCAAACCGTGGTATTGTTTTCGGGCACTTGCCAACAGTTCTGCAATTGAAGTTAGGGAGTAGAACAGAGAAAAATGAAAATTCACTTTTTTCCATTTGACTTTCTTGACAAAAATCTAATATTGATTTCTTCAATATAATAAATTAGGAAGCTGCTAAGCCACAACTTAAAATTGGAAATGATGTAATTTAGTAATTGTTTAAATATGAAGCACTTTAAATTTGTGTCACAAATCTCCAAATGGTGAAAAATTATAAAAAACTTGAAATTCATTGAGGTATACATTTAATAGCTTAAAGTGTTTATGTATATTCGTACATTCATACAGAAATATAAACAACTCTCTCTCTCTCTCTCTATATATATATATATATATATGTATGTATGCGCTTATCTGTAACTCTGTGTGTATGATTTTAATATTTTAAAATTCTTCTATAATATAGTTTTTATCTTTGGAGGAACCGTTTTATAAAACTGTCTGATTACCCCATTGTCTATCAAGAAGCTTCTGTTAACGCGCACTAGATGAAATTATCAAATCTGTATATAAGAAAAGTGGCAAAATCTAATTGCTTTATTTTTCTTTTAGATACTGGATATGTTAGATGTCTCTCGTTTCTGCTTTTTTGTTGCTAGCGAACCTCAAAATGTATTGAAATCAACACAGTGCACATTACAGAAAGTTCTAAGCCTACTTGGCTACACACAGTCATACCTAATAGTTCTGCCAAACTATGAAATAAAATAACTCTTCTCAAAAGTATGTTTCTTACCATCGTTCATAGTATCTTTACTCAGACGTACGTACAAAAAAAGGCTATCCTACATATACACCTTCATTTGCCCCATTTTGTCTTCTTTTTATTCATATTGTTCAAACAATAGAATATTTTGTTAATTATAAGTAATTGTTTGTATATTTATTCTTACTCTCTTGTTTAAGGAAAGTCAAATATTCCATCACTAAAATATTCATAACAAATTAATTTATAATACAATGGTTTGTCCATGCGGCAAAAATAAGAAATTTTCGAAACAGTAGAAAATGTTCACCGAAATACAGTAGCTTTTCTCATGCCTTCTTGTAGACTAATTTTCACGGCAGATTACTTGTTTCACAATTGTACTTGACCCCAAGAGGAAAATGAATACTTTATAAAAACAGCACTGTCTTGTGGAGAAATACCTTTTTGAATTTTATACAGTTGTCAGCTATAAAGCGAGCACTCATCAATGCAAGAGTATATGTTACTCACTGACTGGCTCATATGCGAATATTTCTGCTCTATGAAGCTAAATTTGGTGAACAATAAAATCGTATCAAAATTGTTATTGTAGATTCTTTACAAAGTAGCGTTACAATTGTATCGCTTAAAATGCATTACGAGTGATTGATCCATTATTTGCTTTCAGTGTAAAAGTTGCGCTTATTGAAGATCTTATTTTTAATAAATAATGACAATTTCTAAGTATCACTACATGAATACTATACTTATCAGAAAAGAGATCAAGAAAAAGGAAAATTTAATGTCAGTATTAATCAACTGAACGGTAACTACAGTAAAATATTGTTTTTAGGCAACGAAGCTGTAACTATTTTCCGACTTTTTATGATATGCCTAGAATGTCATTTTCGAAAAATATTTATATTTATTTATTTTGCTTGTTTCGGCGTACATATATTAAATTTTCAATTATATTTTATGATCTGAGTTAGGCCAATAACTTTTTATTGCAGTCAGAATACAATACGCAGTATATTATTATTATTATTATTATTATTAAATGGTGATAATATTCTTGTCTCTATTTTGCTTGACCAAATCAAGGGGATTAATTTGTTCCTAAAATTAAAAGAGATATTCTTTTTTTACTTACCTTTGAGTAATATGCACCCCGGATTAGATAATTTCGTTATTTTTCTACAAAGATATGATACTAATCACTGATCGACGATAAATAGAGATTAGGTTTTCAAATGCTTACTTTTAAAAATAATTAAGTACTTATTTTTAAAATAAATATAACATTTTCCTTTAAAGGACTGACGCAACATAATTTATCCATATTCTTATTCCTATTTCCTCTAATGTTTACTAATATAATCCTAATAAAGTATCTATTCATATAATCGGTGATATAAAAAATAAATTTCATCAATATACACTCATTTTTACATATAAAGTTATTGTAGTATAAAGAGAAAACACTTTCGTAAGTTAATACCAAAAACGTTTGAGCCTAGTAGTCTACTTTCGGTTTTTCTCATCACTACACACTGACTTTACTGATATTCCAATTAAGTTTACCAATTTTTACTCTAATAAACTAAATATTCTGGTAGCCAACAGGAATATTATATGATTAAATACTTAATTTCATAATTGTTAACTATTTTTGAACCGTCTTCGGCACCCAATGTACTTTGCAAATGAGGAAAAAGAAGAAAAAAATTAAATCGGAAGGCAGTAACGTCACCAAAACTCAAAAGGTGACAGAGTGTGGAAGAATTAGGAACAGAAACATTAATGATGAGAAGAAAGTAATTAGAAGGACAGCAGATAGAGATTGATATTACATTTCATTTTTACAGATTAAAATTGGAGCCACAAGCGAGAAGAACTAGAGAAGAAACTGTTAGCATAGAATTTACGGCAACATCTAGCAAGCTCAACTGTAAATTGTTGAGATCTCGACGCCAGTCTAGTGCCGTGCTTAAATTAAAAAGACACTAGGTACGATAGCTCATTCAAACAATTACCAAGAAAGTAAAAGAAAAGACGCGGAGAGGCAATCTTATGGCGGTGCGAAAGTGACTGGTGCTGAGTCGCTATATTAGGACAGATAATATTTCATATTAAATAGTAGGGGCAGCGGGCCATATGTGGCAGAATTGATTAAGTCCTCTAGGAGTTTCCCCAAAAGAAGTAGAAGGCTAATAAGCCGATACTTGCAAGAGTCGAGTGGCTCAGCAGATTTCTTAAAAGACTGGAACAACAGATGATGATTTCCAGAAAGCAGGAAGCAGCGAAGCATTTATTATTAGAGAGAGAGAGTTTAGAAAGAACAGTAACCAGTTCGGAAGCACTCTTCTTAATGATGATTATAGGGATACCATCAGCTCCACATGTTTTGTGGGGATCTAGGTTAGAGATGACAGCAGAAAACATAGAAGTGGATTATATGCATATCACTCAACAAAGACGCAGTTCTATGAGGGAAATTAAGCAGAGATATTCCGGAGAATGTACGGGCAAAACATTCAGATTTATCAGCAGAGGATGATAACACCTCATATTGATTGAAGAGGGTAGGAATAGAGACTGATTAGGAATTAATGAAGCATTATTGACAGAATAGTAGTACAAGAATAGCAATGCTGCGGAAATCTCCAAACTCTGAATATAATTTAATTTATTATCTCATATTTAAGGATAAATAAATAAATAAAGAGTTAGGTAAAATAAAAGTAGATTTTTTTGTTTCTCTTTGGTTAGCCATTTTATGAAAATTTTAATATAATAACCTTAAAACGTCGCTCATATCTTATTTCTCTCCACATAGGGTGGGGTAGAATAAAATTTAGGAATTACGTTGGAGGTTACAATCTATTAATGTAATTTAGAATCTAAAATGGTGTATACAATATACAACACATTCCGATGTAAAAGGAATATATAATAATTTTATATCAATTCCAGTATTATGTTATCATGATTTCATACTTTAGCAGAAATCTGGTTTATCTGCACTCATTCTATTCAAACAGATGTTGAAATTGCCATTATCGTGATCTATATGGTAACTTTAAACCTATACACAAAGCTGAGACAAGTATGGAGGTTTTTCCGTCAGCTACCCTGAAAAAGAATTGAGTTTTTTCAAAATTCATTTACTTTATTTTTCATATATAAATCTACTTTCTTTTAACTACTTTCAACTATGATAAAACAAAAAAAATCAATTATTACGAGTTCTCTATAGCAATAATTATTTCTGATGATGAAAATCGAAGATTTAAAAAATGTTTAAACTGTTTTTTCAAGGACGACTATAATTGCTGCCTCATATTTAACGAAAATTAAATCTGTTTTAGACAAATATGTATATGCACGAACTAAATATATAGATACAAATCGAAAAGATAGATATACAAATGCATAAAATGTTTTTTAATAGAATATTTTTTATGTAAATGATGCAAAAATATAATAATTTTTTTATATCACATACCTACGAGATGGGCGTGACAAATATTCTTAATGAGGTTAGAGAACAGAAAATACTTATTTTATTTACTTTAATTTTATTATACTTCAAGGATATCATTCAAGAAAATTTGCTTCAATACAACGTATTAACCACATTTCGTCTTCAAGTGAATGGTAGTAATTGTGCATGCGATCATGAATTTCTTTCGACATAAACTGTATCATTATCAGTAATTTAATAGCAGCACGTTACAATTTCTGATTTCGATTTTATTCTTTCATTGTAAATTAAATATTTAATCCATTATGTCAAGCAGAGAAAATATTGAGAGCAAACAATACGTTCAAACGTTGATAAAAAACACACACACACACACACACACACACACACACACACACACACACACACACACACATATATATATATATATATATATATATATATATATATTTCAATTAAAGGTGCAAATTATAATTTATAAATTCATGAATCATTCATACAAAAAACAAACATAGAGGTTAAACAAGATGTATCCTCGCCATTTAAATCATTAACCTCTATATTTGTTTTTCATGAATATATATATATATATATATATATATATATATATATATATATATATATATATATATATATATATATATATATATATATGTTGAATATCAACACTTGGAATTATAAATGTAACCTTGTGAAAAGGCAAATTGAAATTACCAAGGAAAAATTGAACACTCTTAACTGCAACAAACAGGACACCTACGATAAACTAAAGATATAACTACCCCGGACCAACTGGAAGAAATTACACATAGACTCACGGAAATTACCAATAAATCTGAAGCTCAACACCGGTTTAAAATTATAAAAAAAATGAATGCATTATACAAAAGTACTACCACTCTTCCTAACAAAATTGATGAATTCATTAACCTTTCCAACTGTGAAATAACTAAGCAAAAAGAATTGCTTAACCTTGGACCTAACTGTCATATATACCGTAAGCATAATCGACTTTAAAAAAATAGAAACTGAGACTCTATACCAAAACATAGTTAAACTCCAGGATGAACAACTAATAGAAACAACACCTGAATTTAAAGACTTACTTAAGGCCGAGGCATTCAAGGATCGGCATGATAAAAGCAGAAACTCCTCAAAAATACTTTCTAAAAAAGTAAAAATTGCAGCACGATAACTAAAACAACCACCCTGACATAATTGTAAAAAAAAAGCTGATAAGACCAAAATTTTCGTCAGGCTAAACAAATTGGATTACAACAAAAAACTTGACCACATACTCCATGATCATAAAAATTTTAAAAAACTCAACAATAACCCGACCAACCAACTAAAATCAAAGCTTAATAAACTCATTACGGCTAATAATGCTGAACAGAACTCTTTAAAACTCCCTAAAATGGTTGGTGATTATAGACCTGGTTACATATATGGCACTATAAAAACACATAAACCTAACTATCCTCTCCGTCCTATCATATCGCAAATTCAAACTCCTGTATATCAGCTAACAAAATACATTAACCAACTTATTACTCCCTACCTTCCTAGTAAATATAGTGTTAAGTCAACATTAGAAGTAATCCAAATCTTAAAAAGTGAAAAACCCAACAACGAAATCATAGCTTCACTGGATGTTGAAAAACTTATTTACAAATGTCCCTGTTAGTGAAACTATTGACATAATTATAAGGAATATATACAGTAACTCATCTTTACCCTCTACTTAAAATTAATCCGAATATATTATGGAAACTACTATTAGCTTGTACTACTGAAGTCCCTTTCTTAGGTCATAATAATAATAATAATAATAATAATAATAATATATATATAGAACGTGATGGCGTCTCTATGGGCTCAGTAATGGTTCCGACATTTAGCAATTTCTACATGTCGAACCTCGAAAATAAGATATTTACAGATGTTAAAAAACCTTCCATCTATCTAAGATATGTTGATGATATTCTTATGTTAGTTAAAAATACAGATGAAATACTTCAACTTCAAAAACGTTTCCAAAATAATTCTGTCCTTAAATTCACGTATGAACTCAATACTAATAATAAAATTTCCTTCCTTGACATATTGATAAACACAAATAATAAATTTACTATTTCGCCATACAAAAAACCTACCAACATAAATTCAGGTACACTTAACTACAAAAGCGAATGTCCATATTACTACAAAATAGCAATTATAAAAATCTAATACATCGTGCAGAAACTAATTCATCTACAAAACAGATTTTTTTTTTACAGTGAACTAAAAAATATAAAACAAACACTTATTAATGATAGCTTTCCAAACTATATAGTTGATGAACAAATAAAATGCTTTCTTTGAAGTCTTAATACTAAGCAAATAGAACATAAGACTGCTTTAAGTAAGCCCAAATATATTAATCTCTTGTATTGTAGTCAAATGCATACTAAATATAAACAAGATGAAAATATACTAAAAAAATTAGTAAATACTAATATATCTAAAACAGAACCTAGCAAAAAAATTAGGTTAATCATATATTACACTAAATCTAGTATATCCAACTTAATTAGTCGTAATGCTTCTTCCCCCCTCCCTGTTAGTGATTTGCAAAAACCCAACATAGTTTACAAATTCAAGTGCCATTTGGAAGATCGTATCTCCAATGGATTAAATAATATTTATGTTGGTCACACCACGAACTCCCTTTCACGACGCTTGACTCTACATTTGAATGATAACTCTAACATTTTTAGGCATTTAAAGCCGCGTACACAATTCCGGAAAATCCTTGTTGAAAACACAACTATACTTAAACAGGAAAACAATAAGCAAAAACTAAAAATTCTTGATGCTATATACAGTTGAAACCTAACCTGAACACCCCCCCTCAAAAAAAAAACCCAACGAAATCCCCACAAATATTCTTAAATGCCTATAATTGATCACAGAAGCCATTGGTTTATACCAACGGCTTCCCATACTTAATACTTCTCGTTTTCACTCTGGCGTGGTCATGTTTGACGTCACGAGCTGCGACGCTATTTTCGATTCCGCCTCTCGTATACACGAGTTTGTCGTCGCTTTGAAATTTTTCATGCCACAAAAAAAAAAAAAATTCTCTTAACGACATATTATGGTGCCAAAAGTAATCTTTCACATTGACTGACCAGATGATGTACGCACATAAATGCCATCATTTGATTTGAAATGGATGCCCCCACCCTATCTCAGCTTGACCTCTTTCCGAAGGTGACTGATATGTGGATAAGAATTATCTATTAGACCCCTTACCAAAATGGTCGCCCCAGCCGTTTCCATAGTAATTAATTCTGCGAATGAACATGCTTATAAAGATGCGTAAATTTTAAGGTTGAAAATAATTTTCGCTTGAGGATGAAACAGGATTTGATACTTTAACCCATGTTATTTTTAACAATTATATTGAGGTTTTCGGCTCTTGTTTTGAAAACATGAGAACTCTTATGTAGCGAAGGAATCATATTTTTTAAAAAAATAATTATAATTTAAGATCTACTTCTGTATGGAGCACTGTTTTTTTTTTTTTTAAATACAAACAAAAATACTAAAGAACTTCGGATTATTTAGCTAACGTGTTCTTTCCTATTTTTTCTACACCTGCACACACACACACACACACACACGCACACACACACACACACACATATATATATATATATATATATATATATATATATATATATATATATATATAAAATATAATATAAAATAAATAAATATTTGTCAATTAGCTGATTGATTTGATATTCAGAATCCCGACTCTAGAGTTTCGTAGGCGGACCTGTCCACCCACAGTTCAGTGGGTATCAGCAATTTACTGCTTATATTTTTCGTTTTTTTCTTTTCTATGCATTTATCATTGGTGTAATTTTTTCTTATTTTTTTTATTTTTGTGTGCGTTTGCGCGCGTGCTGCCATGCACTTGTTTGTGCGGATGTGTGTTCGCGTGCATGCGCCCGTCTCTGCAGATATGCTTACGGGTAAGGTGTCGTGATCATTTGTCCTTTTCTCCGATTTTTTGTTTTTTCACTTTACACTCGGTCCTTGTATATATATATATATATATATATATATATATATATATATATATATATATATATATATATATATATATAATAAGCTATTATCATTTGAAAATGCTTAGAATATTTATTTGTGTTTGTTTAAAATCAGCGTGTGTCTGTGTGTGTTTCCACTCCCCAACTACACATTCCAGCATAAACTGAAAAAGTTAAAATATTTTTTCCACGCAAAACTGTTTACAGTGTTCAAACTTTTCTTTTGTAAACATTTCTGCTTATGCATTATGAGGCTAACATGAAATTCTGTAAAAAAAAATGAAAGTCATTCAACATGTGCCTAATGTTATCGATATCGATCAGCTCCGTTTCCCTCTATATACTATAACGTAAATCTCTGTTTGATTTGTATGTGCAAAGAATTATCAATTTTATAACGGTAATTAATTTCGATTTTCCCACTATTAATAGCAACAACTTTGCCCAGCGCATTTCGCAATTGTCATCTTTGTCTATTTAGCCGTATCCAAAATATTCTATTACGAATCGCGATACTGGAAATAAGTTTCCATTGTAGCAGATTATCTATCTTTCAATCCATTCAACTCTCTTTTTTATATAATTATTTCAGATGTAAACGAAAAGAGGAACACTTCTTTAGATATCCATTATCATAATATATCTGACATATATTAAATTTCACATATGAATACACATATGTATGTATATGTGTGTTTTTTTGTGTCTTTGGGTGTGTGTGTGCAGATGTTGTGCAATGGATTCCTTAAGAAAAACTAGAAATTTATTTTGTTAATTCGCGCTAGTGTGAATCGATGAAAGTCTGAAATATTCATCGAGATACAAGAAGCGCTTGATAAAATCACACATGAAAAGTTTGATAAATTTGTTCAAATTAACCAAACTTTTGTATCACACATTGAATATACAAATAGCCATGTACATTCAAACAAACTTAAACATCTTGAAAAGTATATTTCCATAATGTATGTATAATTCAAAAGACACGCGCACACTATTTTCTTATGATACCATGACATTTTTAGGTTGTTTTTACCGTTTATAAGGGTGGCATTTATTTCTTTGTCCTTGTGCCTGTCCAAGCAACTATCAATGAAGCGGGCATACGCGACTTCAGATGCATTGCCTCGGTAGATATAGATCCAGTTGAGTCAAGGGCTTCTGATGAAGTGATTTTTTTCTGCATGGCTTTTGTCTTGTAGGCATAATCATCAACGAAGAAGAATCCCAAGAGAGCCTTGTTTTAAGTTTCAGTGGAACGGAGACCCGGTGCTACTGAAGGCTTTCTTAATTGTGATGGATAGCTATGAAGTATCTAAATACACCGCATCATGCTACTGAATACGCGCACGCCGTTAAACCATAACGACTTCTTCCGAATGAGCTACCGTTGAGCAAGTCCCATATTTCACTGAGGATATTTATGATATTTCCGATCACACCATTAATCCATCAATCCAGTGTAAATCAGAATACAGACAATTGTGTGTATATATAGATGACTCCATCAATTTTTGCATGCAAACATGTCACTTTTTTAGTGTCACATTTTCTAATATCTGTCTATCTATTGCTAAGTATATTCTGAAACTGTTTATTTATACGTGGCAATGACGCAACGTCTTTTGAGAGACATTTTTATTAATTCAGTAACTGATGGACACGTGATATTTTTTTCAATTTTTAAATCCTTCATGCAAATTTCCACAGATACAAGGGGTCCATTAGCAGTAATGGATAGATAGTTTTTCAATGACAAAATTCTATTTTTTTCACATAGTAACCACCATTGCCTATGCACCTTCGCGTGCTGATAACAGTTCAGAAAGTCTTGTAACGTCTTATGTTATACAGTAGTCACTACTGAAACTCATTATCTACGTGTGTGCGCATCTCCAGTTCGGTCTCTATAAATATTTAGTAAGTGCCTGTAAATGTTATTTGCTGCAGTTATTTCAACAAGAAACAATTCAAAACAGACCCTCAGTGTTGCGAGAGTGATGTGTTTAAAATGTCACGTTTTGGATATCTCTTCACGGTTGGCAGACCACGAATTAAAGGGTATGTCGAAAATACAGAGCTAATGGTGGTTACGATATGATAAAAATATTTCTGTAGCTGAAAACCTCTCCTCTATAATGCAGTTATTGTATTTCTTGTAACTATTGTATTTACCGTGGGGATTAATTTGGCGGCATTATTTTAAATGCGCCTTTCTCTCATATATATTTATCTTTCTCTCTCTCTCATATATATATATATATATATATATATATATATATATATATATATATATATATATATATATATATATATATATATTATATAACATACTTATGATTTTATAATTTTTTATAAATAAATAAATAATATATATATATATATATATATATATATATATATATATATATATATATATATATATGTGTGTGTGTGTATGTGTGTGTGCGTGTGTTCGCGTGTCTATGTGTGAGTATACATACATGGAACTCACGTATATATACGCTTGTGTATGGAGCATAAGATTACACACCCATATACATATACATATACATATATATATATATATATATATATATATATATATATATATATATACATATACACTACACTACACTTTTCTCTTTGCACTCTTTTGTGCAAGTATATGAGAAATTTTTACCATAAAATCATTTACATATGCAGACGAATACAAGTATACAAGTAGTCAGATTGAAACTTAAGTAAAAATTCTATACGCTTAGGAAATGAATATTTTTTATATAAACATCACATCAAAGGAAAACAAATTACTTGCTACTTTACTTCGATAATATGTATTTCTTTTGTTGGCTGACTTGAAGAGAAACCGCTTTAGGATTTTCGTTGAGGAAGGTCGCGGATCGACAAAATTGTAATATTTCGGGTGGGAGAGGAAAAAGAAAAAATTCTTGCACTAATGGAAATGACAATCTAATTGTTTGTTTGGTGGTGGGAAGGTGTTTACTCACTCTCTTACAGGAAAGAACCACCCTTTTTACAACCGAGATTACCTGTAAACACGGGTCTACGAATCCCTATCTTATTTTAGAAGAAAATCACTCACTGCAATATACATACATAGATATATGTATTGTTAATGGAGTAAAAGTTTGAGAGGATGATTCAAACCATAGAAATGAAATCCTAAAGCGCATATAAAATAAATAAAAATTGTCTATATAACTGTCTTATAGAATATTAAACTTTTCCATTTCTTACTTTTAAAATTGTTGTTTGTATTGATACCTGAATATAATAAAACTGAATTTCAATTTCATGCATCCTTTTTAAATTTGTTTTCCCGATAGTTTGGAAATTTAACGCAACATCGCAAAATGGTCGAATGTATTACGACTATCATTCAAACGGCGATGTATGGTTAACCTGAAAACCAAATATTTAAATTTTGTTTCTTAATTGGGCTCGATAATTGACTAATTCTTTACGAAATACTCAGGCATGTCTCAAAAATTTGGAGGGGGCTAAAATGTTCATTCTGATTTTGCAGGTAAGACGTATGAATGGGTTTCATTCTCTAAGAAAAGCTTCCAGCAATTACTGTGCAAAGGGGTAGTATTCACTTGCCTGGTTACCACTGGTTAATGTTCCCCACTCAGTAATATTTATTTTTCATTCTTTCTTGGCCAACCTGTTACATTTGCTGATTATGTAAGTTCACTATCTCATCTTTAATTTCATTTACTCTTTTTTCGCATTTTATATAGTTAATCTTATGGTGTTTTTGTTTTCGAATGATAATAAGAGCAGTTTAGTTTTGATATGCTGCGATTTTTCTTCTGACGTAACCATATAATTGTTTATCTTCCCATTTTTGATTCCTCATTTTTGGCTTTCCTAGAGATGTTCTTCATTCTGTTCTTTTTTGTGAAGTTTTTGGCTTTTACATATTCATTCTTGGCTCTGTAGTCTCCATTTCTTGAATGTTTTCATTGCGGAATCGACACAAAATCTCTATGATGAGTATTTTTCTTACACGTCTTCATTTTTAACATACGATCTTTCGACATTTTATCTCATGTTGTACTTTTCAAGAGCACCTCAAATTATCTCCCAAAAATTTTAATAAAACTTTAATAAAATTTCTGTTTTCGAGATTGGTCTTCTAAAATATTATTTGCTGAAAACTTTCATTCTATTCTACATTAATGTATTTGTTTGAAGAAGGCCGAGTTATTTACAATCTCCCCATTTTCTGAATGTTCTGATGGATTCCTGGTTGGTTCGTTCAACTCCTTTAGATGTTTCTCGTTTCTATTTATTCATCACCAGCATTTTTCCTTTCTAAATACGTGATTCCTTTTCCTAGTTAAAGTTTCAAAGCGAGAAACGAAATTCAAGAGATGTTCCATTTTTTCTATGCTGATTCAACTGTTCTGATAACTTTAATGATGGGACATTTCATTCATATTTAGTTCAGCGGTATCATGGGATGATATGTTCCGGTGGAAGTTATCTCATGGATGATACTTCTTTTGGTATTCTACAATTTATGATAGTTATAACTTTTTGTTGATTGTCTACTAATGTTCCATCCATGAGACGATAACAACAGTTTTAATCAAATCTGATACAATCATAGATTAACTAACGAAAAGTTATGAGGTTAGAATATTCCGCGATTTTCGATGGATCAGTCACTACATTTTCAGTAAATTGAACTTATTTAATTTTCTAATTTATAACATTTTTTTTCATGCGTAAATTATATATATATATATATATATATATATATATATATATATATATATATATATATATATATTAAAAGAAGAGAGAAACCGCAAACGTTTTTAGTTGTAATGTGGATTTTTAAAAAATGCATAATTTTGCTACACGAGTTTCCGGTGTCGCGACCGTCATCAGGCAAAGGGTAGAGATTTCCACATATTAAAATAATTAAGTTTTTTCTTTATGTTTTTTGATGTTAAATATTCTCGATATGAGACATTATCTTTTTTTTTTTGTGATCCTAACGTCTTTCTTGAACTGGCAATGAAAATTTCTGCGTGAAGGGTTATAAAGCAATTAAGATTGGTCCGAGAAATGATGGAGTAATTATCGGCATGGTTATCTTTTAATGACCCCTGTGTGTTTTTAGATCTATTTCCATTTTCGTGTGCTTTTGTCAGTTGGCGTGTATATATATTTATTTCCCCTCTCCATACATACACGTATCTGTACACCCACACACACACATACACAAACACGCAAACAAATACACACACATACCGACCCATTACAAGGAATCAGTACAGACACACACACACACACACACACACACACACACACACACACACACACACACACACACACACACACACACACACAAACACACACACATACGCACATACACACATACACATTCCCTTAGCTGCATACCACAAAAGGTAGATCCGGGAACGTTTATGGCAACTTTTTACATTAGTAGCCTACACAGCAACATACCCCATGGACTAGGTAAAAAAGCAATCTCATTCTGGATTGAAAAACATCCAGAAATACTACACCCGAGATTCACTAAAGAGGTCATTAACGATAGTATAGACCTAATTCAATAACACCTTTGAATTTGGCAACAAAAACTATATGTAAACCCTGGGTACTGCTATGGGAACAAAAATGGCGCCAACATATGCCACTCTAACATTAGCTTACCTAGAAGAAAACCTCTATGAAAGGATAGGACAAATATATGGAGAAAATATAAAAACACAATTCACTAAATCTTGGAAAAGATACTTAGATGATTGCTTCATTTTCTGGAAATTTTCATGGGGTGATATTAAACAATTCCATACTCTACTTCAAAACTTACACCGAAAAATCAAATTTACGCAAGAATATAATTTTAACGAATTACCATTTTTAGATATACTCATTAGAAATTAAAAAAAAAACAATCACATAATCACAGATATCTACCACAAACCTACAGACACCCAACAATATCTTCATTTCAAGAGCCATCCCCCAAAAAGCTGCCTAAAATCCATCTCCTATTCTCTAGCACGTAGGGTTTGTACTATAGTGACTGACAAACACCTCCAAAAAACCCGCCTAGAAGAACTACATAAAACTCTAAAAAAATGAGGCTACCCTACAAACTAATAAACAAAGGTTTTGAACTCGCAAAATGAATTCCTCTAGACCAACGTAGAAATAAAAAGAAACTCTAGGATATGTCTCAACATACAACAAAAACAATCCAGAACTATTCACAGAAATTACAAAAAATCTGGACCTACTTAGCAAGAATAATAAACTGAAAAGTATACTGAAAACAACAAAATAATTAAAAGCAAACGCCAATCTAAAAATCTAAAACACATATTAACCTGATTCAAGTTTAACCAACACACAATACAGGGAGTCACAAAATGCAACAAAAAAAGATATGGGGTTTGAGACATCATTATAGAAGGAAACTCCTTCACATTTGAAACCCCTAAAACGACATTCATAATAAATTAAAACTTAAACTACAACTCCAAAAATGTGATTTATGTACAAAAATGTGATTTATGCACAAAATGCAAGAAGTCATATATAGGTATCAGTCAACAACTGAACAACAGGGTCTCCCTACACAAAAGCAACATAAAATTGCCAGACAGCAGAATACTTTTTGTATCACAATACATCTTCAAATGTAACCAGGGAAAAATTTAAAATTATGCCAATATCTCAAAAAGACAATTATTATTACCTACAAATACAAGAAAAAAACTTCATAAACAAATTTAAACCGGAACTAAATAGATCAAAACCCCACACGCAAAAGCACACAAGATGCACAGATAGTGACCAAATACAGTAATCAAACCACTCACATACATGCACGCACGCTCACATGCGGGTTTTTGTGGGGCACGAATGTTTATATATATATATACACATACTGACAAAAGCAGGAGAATTACTCACAGGCACGCACACAAACCCCACACAATTTAGGAAGAATGTGTGTATGTGTGTATGTATATATGTGTGTATGTATTAGTGTGTGTGTATACTGATTCCATGTAACTTGAGAAGTATGTGCATGTACGCATGTGTGTGTGTGTGTGTGTGTGTGTATGTACTGATTCCTTGTAATGGGACGGTATGTGTTTGTGTATGTGTGTGTATGTGTGTGTAGGCTACTAATGTAAAAAGTTGCCATAAACGTTCCCGGATCTAACTTTTGTGTTATGCAGCTAAGGAAATGAATATCGTCCCTGATGTGTATGTACATATGTGTGTATGTGCGTATGTGAGTGTTTGTGTGTGTATGTACTGATTCCTTGTAATGGGACGGTATATGTGTGTGTTTGTTTGCGTGTTTGTGTATGTGTGCGTGTATGTGTGTGTATGTGTTTGTGGGTGTACAGATGTGTTCACTGATTCCTCGTAGTGAGACAGTATGTATGGAGAGGAGATATACACGCATGCTGAGAAAAGTACACGAAAATGGAAATAGATCTAAGAACACACAGAAAATGTTTTATGAAACATTCTCTTTTTTTAAGATTGGTCCGAGAAATGATGGTCATGTTTTATCTTTTAATGACCCCTGTGTGTTCTTAGATCTATTTCCATGAATATTTAACATCGAAAAACATAAAGAAAAAAATTAATTAATTTTAATAATATGTTGAAATCTCTACTCTTTGCCTGATGACGGTAGCGACACCGTATCTCGTGCGGTTTCTGTCTTCTTTTTAATATACACGCTTTTCTCTCGTTAGAACTACTATAACCTCTTCCTTTTTTATATATATATATATATATATATATATATATATATATATATATATATATAGTCATCCATAGACAGACTGTTTCGCAGCCCATCAGTGTGACGATACATCCAATTGCTTCAAGCCGGGATAGAAACTAGACTGATTTGGTATCAGTCGGAGATTTTAACCCTAAGCCATTGGCGCACGGCAGGAATGAAGGTGAATTTAGACGTATTTATTTTTAGACAAACACGCCAGTTACAGGAGAACTAGATTCGTCTTAACGAAGAGTCTTGCATATATATATATATATATATATATATATATATATATATATATATATATATATATATATATATATATATATATATATATATATATATATGTGTGAGATAGGTGATAAAGAGTGTGTGTATGTGTCCTTTATCGATCCTTCTTTCTAGGATACATTTTCAGTTAAAAATTGATACTTGCAAATTCTGCTTTTTGTTTTAATCGCTATTATTTTAGAATATTACACATTGTAAGAGCGGTAGTTTTTGTTAGGAAAGGTAATATTGTGTAAGACCCTGGACGTAAATTTACCACGGAAGAATTTGAAATTAATGTACTTTCTATTTATTATTAAACTGACAAATTACTTCCTTTTTTAATTGATGTTTATAAATTTTCACTTTTTTTCTCAAATTAAACAACATTTTTAGGTAGTATGGTTACCGCGCTCAGGATTTTTCTTTGGTCTTTTTCTGTTGCTTTGAGAATTATTTTACAGAGCATAACATTAACAAGGAAATAAAAATAAACATCCAACTTGTTTTTACGAGATCCATTTGACATACATTCTCTTTCAATTAAAAGTTTAGTCGAAATTATGGTCAGACCTATTACGATGAACAACTGATATACAGAGTGTATTGTTTTGTAAACGAAGCCTTTTTGTTCACATAAACTTTTATTTAAATTCCTAGAGTTTCATCAACGAATTTCTTTTGATGTTTTTACAGTTTTATTTTACAAATTCCCGTTTCAGATTTTAGGTTGATATTTTGTTCGTTATTAATCTAATGTATAAATCTTTTAATGTTTTTTAAATAGTTGTAACAATTTTATATTAGGCTTAGATAATTTTAAAAAAATGTTATTGAGTTTGTAGGCAATATATTATGCGCATAGTTTTATCAATATTATTTACTTTTCCAATTCTATGAATCGGTTGAGCTTTACGACGAGCATTATGGATAAATTGTCACCATTTTATACATTTAATTCCGCGCATGCGCATCGTTTGTTTTTCGTTTTGTCGACTGCTCATTATAGTAGGGTCAGTTGGGTACTGACAACAGGACTCTGCATCATATCACACAAGGAGGAAAACCCAGTCATTGAGGTTTAAAAATTCTGAGTGGTCTTAAGTAGTAGCCGCTAACTATTCCGAATCTTACTTTGTTATAGTACAAAGAGAAGTTTATGACGTCATTTTTTATTGATGGAATTTCGATAGACACTTAGTTTAGAATATTATAAGTACAGTTTAACATGATATCGAGGAAAATTAATGGATTGCTTGTTTCACAAGTAAATTCAATTGTATGTCAGATTTTGTATAGTTTATTCACAAGAACATGTAAAATTTTTGCGTGCATATATTAATAAAGCATCATCAATATATCAGAAATATGATGATTGTTTAGGTAAGATATTTTGGAAAGAAACATTCTCTAGAAATGCCTAAAGGAAAACTACTTAAATATCGCTAACAGGTGATTCCATTGGTAACCCGAATAAAAAAATCATTGCCGATATTGAAATAATATCAGTTTGTTAGGAAACGGCAAAATTTTATACTTTTATCTATTGGTAGAGAGAGGTTACTTTGTTTTTCTCCGAGATTCAAGCATGTGTTAAAAGGCACGTTAGTGTATAGCGATATGATATATAAACTAAAGTTGAACTTTGTCATATTTATGCCTTTTAGTCTTTTAGGATATATTATTCCATTGATAAAAAAAAACAATTATTTCTTCTAAATGAGTAATCTCGAAGGATGATATATGTAAAAATTATATTTTTACCATTTTGCTATTCAGTTACCTACTATTAATCTAATATCGTTTGTATATTATATTCGCCCCGAACGACTTCCAAATACTATCCAAATAACAAGTATGACAATATTATTAATTTTAATTTATTTGACCGTCTTATATTTTAAAATTTTAACAATACAGTTTAGTTAAGTATTTCCTTGACATTCGCTCGTTTAAAGTAGGTTCTACAAATGTCCATAAAGTGCTCGCATTATTTTTCTTATACTTAGGGACAGCATTTTGATGACATGATTTTCAATGAGATTAAGAATTTTTATTTCCTCTTTCGGCGTATAAAGAGGAAAAGTTAGATATTTATGTTATTTTATTTTTTACAACAATCTACAGCAATGAGAAAAGACATTTGACATTTAAATATTTTTGTTTCTCTTTGTAGAAGAACATGTATATTTCATTTACGATTTCACGTTTTCTTCTTTCTCCTGTCTCTGTCTGTCTGTCTGTCTGTCTGTCTGTCTGTCTCTCTCTCTCTCTCTCTCTATATATATATATATATATATATATATATATATATATATATATATAATTTGTTATTTCTAAATGCGTAGCAAATTATGTTTTCGTATCTTGTTAAATCTCTGTCCCACACACAGACAGACAGACAAACAGACAGACACACAACACTGAAGAACACACACATATATTCATGCTTTCTTAAATATATAAATTACATTTATGTTTTTGTGTGCAAAATTAACATTTGAATAGGTAGGAGATCCGGAAAGTAGTAATTTAATTAAAATTGTGTAAAACAAAGGACAATTCCTTACATTACTTCCAGGCATACATTTAATGCGCTTATGCTTTTTTCATCTTAAATTTGATTATCCTTCAATAAAGACCATACGAAATTTTATTGCTGTGAACAGCAGATAACAGAACGTGGACACTATATTTATTGGTAAGTTCTAACCACATTATTTCACGACTGCTTCATTGTTACAATTCGCATGTGGCCGATATGAACAGATAATGAGAGGCAATGAACAATAGTATAGAATTAGAATCAAAAGCCAAGTCAGACAGTCTAATTTTATCAGGGAAATTATATGAAAACATTTCTATCTAATATTTAGGTACATCATATAAAAACATTTCTACCTAATTTTGTCAGGAAAATTATATGAAAGCATTTTTAATTTTGTCAGGAACATATGAAAATATTTTAATCTAATTTTGTCAGTATTAGCATATGAAATCATTTTTGTCTAATTTTGTCAGCAACACATATGAACAGATTTCCATCTAATTTTGTCAGGAGCATAATATAAAACATTTTCATCTAATTTCCCAGGTTAGAATACATTAGAAATACAGAGATATGACCCCACTCATTAGCACTAATTGTTTGAAATGTCATATCACTCTCGGGCGTAGGTGATAGTGAAGGCTCTTCTGATTCCTTTATCATCTCTGAATTGCTATACATACTTAGTAGAGATGGTGGGATGGTTTCTCGTTGCATTCATCGCAGTTTGGAATTCAGTTTTATTTCTCTTAGTCTGGTAGCCACTACCCGCATATTCATTAACACAACTACTAACATCGTATAGCCTGAATATTTATTATATGCCTTTCTATTGGGAACGGCATATTCATCTTAGTTGTTATACTAATGACATTTAGACATTTTTCCCCTCCGAAATTCTTCAAGTGTATTTCGTGCTCGATAACTTTCTCTGAATTGTGTACCGAATACTTTGTTAATCCACCGGGGTAGATTGTTAGCCGCTGTTTTGAGAACTGAAGTCTGGGTATTTTCTGGTGACTGTTGTTTTAAGATATATGGATGCCTTGAATGCATAGTGTGAATTATTAGGACATCCAAGAAGAAGTGGGTCTGCTTTTTTTTCCATTGTGAACTTCATGGAAGCTAAGTTCCCGTAATCGGTTAATTACCTTGAAGTATTATATGTTTGTGTTAGCCACAACTGAAAATCATTGTGCTATCGATTATTTGATTATGAAAGAAAAACTTAAAATTCCACCACATAAGTACACAAGGGCAAAGAGACATGACAGAAATAACTGCTACTAGATATTCTCTGTGCATGGAAAACTGTATGAGAACACCTACCTCCGTGGTTTGAATAAAGTGTTCACCCCAAATGTCTGACAAAGCAACTGAGCACAATGGGTACGTAAGAAGGCCGGAGGGTGCAATAACCGAAATCTTTTTGCATAACAACCAAGATAAGGATTCTGCTCCAAAGAGAAAGGCATATAATAATAATAATAATAATCCTATCACAAATAATCAGAAATATAATATAGTGTATAAATTATTTGGTTTGTTCAGATTGTTTTTGAAATCTTTGAAATTGGTATATATCTGTTAGTTATATACATGTTTGGAATATAATTGTATCCATTACACAACAATAATGAATAGTTTATGTCCATTTCTATATTAGATTGATTAAGCCAAGTGATCGAATCACTACTGTTATCAATCCAAACTTTCTATTCCTTTATCGTCGTCCATTTGTCAAAGTTTTTGATTTGGCTGATTTTTGATATTTTAAAATATGGAAGTATGTTTACTCTATTTGGATCACCTTGTCTCAAATTCTATAAGTTTCTCCTCTGTCTCATATCACACGAAAAATCTTGTTTCACTGGTAGCTAGACAAAATTTTGCTGAACAATTTTTAGAGAAACTAAAATCTAATTTCTCCAAAGTTTATAACGATATTGAAAAAAATAATATCTGACTGTGATATACTTTTAAAATACATTTATAAAATTCAACGGTACAGGTCATCAGTAATGTTACCTTGGCTTCATTACAGATTTCGGGTATAAAATCCGTAATGAAGCCAGGGTAATATCACTGATGATGTCTTTTTTTCGTAAATATATATTTTTTTAGTAAAAATAAAATCATGCGCATGTTTATTTGTACTGAAAGCTAATTGGAAAGACGTATTTCCAAATTCGTGAAGATATTTTAAGATCCAGATTTGATAAAAAGCGATAAAATTAACTGGAACATATTTTATGCTGAAGCTTATTATTTATAAAACTCAGTTTAAAATTAAAGCCAGAGAAAATAATCTTATTTATTTTGCCTCGAGTAAAGATACAATATAGAATTCATGTTATAAGAACATATATCTCTACACAAAAAATAAAATAAGGGATAATTATTTGCCATTAACTTTATCAAGGGTTCAGTATGGAAAATCCGTACTCTCAACTCTACAGATACACAGCTCTACATCAACAGTTGGAATATCCAAAAATGTCAAGATTGTTTGGAAGATCAAAGTACAATTCTAATAGTGTAATTAGATAATGTTTTGTTATGGTGATTGGTTGGCCGGTCACATTTTCTAGCGCTCATAAAAGCGTAAGAAAATGTGATGCTTTTCTGTAATTCTAATACTGAAGAGCTCTAAAAAAGATACTTTGTAAATGAAATAAAATTACTTGCTCATATGAAAAGAAGAAAGGTTCTTACTTGTCGAAAACTGATCGATGATTCCTTCGGATACTGCAAAAAATTTCGAAAATTTAAGAAAATATCAATTTATCATTATGATATGCAACTTATTGAAAAACGCAAAAAACGAGTTGTTAAGAAAAAAGATTTTTTAAATAAAAACGACAAAAATTGAAAGAGATGTTATATAAACGCTTCAAAAGTCGTTCAGAAAATCACACAAATAATAAACTAGTTAAAGCAAATATCAAAATCTTCTGTTCAAAACATCTTGCTCAGTAACTTTCATATAGTTCTGATGTGAGCTAAGCGAAAATTGGGTTCGATTAAACGTACCAAAGAAGCCAGATGCCAGTGTATTGACATGGTGCTCAAATAACAACCTCGTTTGCAGAATAGGGTCTAAAAAGCGCTTAAATCCTGATAGATCTTATTTCTACATTTTATTTGGTATAATCTACGATAAAACTACCGAAACGGATTTCTGAGCTTAGATTGTGGCTGGATTATGCTATGGGGAAGATTCACTGTTTGTGAGCTATGATGTTTATTATCGTTAAGAGAACATTGACAGTCCACAACTATTAAGGACTTCTGCGATTGCTATTATACACAAACGATCGACTAGATTTACGTTGTTTACTAACGCTGTTTTTTTTCTTTTCGTAGGTAACATATTTTGAGAAAGCCCCTTGATTAGTTATGTAACATTTATGGTAAGATAAATAAACAAACAGTAATTGAAAATTGATTGTATGCCATCAAAAAACAAATTGCCTAAATCAACTTGTTTATTTGGGGAAATTCAAATTCTTTCTGTATTCGTTTTTTCGTCTTTAATTACCCTCTATCTTTGCTTTCAGATTGTATTCACTCTTTATTTCTAATTTTCTTTGCTTCATTCTTTCTCGTCTTTTTTATTCGGATTTTCTCCTTTTCTTGCAAGAAATGTCCATCAGTTCAGAAGATTTATATAAAATAAAAAGAGCATTATTCTGTGCGTGCGTGAAACGTATTCAAGCATTCATGACTTAAAGCTTTTTCGGCTACGCATAATGCCTGACAGTCATTGATAAATTGACCCAGAGATTGAAATAAAACATCATTGAATTACTGAAAGATTTATAGAAAAGAAAGGATTTACTTGCTTTGAAGAACATGCTGATAAGGTCATCATTATCATATGGATATTAATTTACTATACGTTTAACTTCGTCTGGTATAGTTTAAAATGGAAATAATTATGTAATTTACAAACCTGTTAGCAGTATATTAAACAGCATTTTACCCATTCATTAAATTATTTACGCATTCAACCTATCTTATAAAATATACTTCCTGTTAAACAAACCTGTATTTTCTCTGCAATCAAGATGATTGGCAGAATTATACTTGCATCTACAATATTTAATCGGAAATATTTTCACTAAGCAAGCCTGAAAATAATTTAGACACCATAGTTAATTATACAAAAACTAAAACAAATTCATTCTTAGGAAGAAAAGTTGCTAAAGTTATTATATATTTATTTACAGACATGTTTGTCAAGGAATGTCTTATACTTTTAGTAATTTCAGTAGAATTGTCATTTTGAAACGTTTTCACATCACCCAACATCAGATGATGTATCGACTGTTGAGAGTGAAAAGAATGTCACTTGCATTTTTCATGCAGTTGTTCATATGTGTAAAATGATGATCAGCTGATCATATCTCAGACAGTTTTCTTTAAGATAATTCATATGAAACGTGTTAAGATTCATAAATATTGTACTACAACGAGTAACCCATGGAATATTTTGTCACGTGTGTTCGTGGTAAAGCAAGAGACTTGTTTCACATTTTAAAACCTTTTACAATACCGTAAAGGAGAAAAGGTTTGAAGCAATAAAAGGAGTCTGAATAATCCATAGGATAATTCAGTTAATTAATCTTTTTTGCAAGTAATCAGAAAATGAATTGTAGTGACTGAAGATTCGTTCCAATTCTTATCACACTAAGAGTAAAAGACTCAAATGTATTCGTATTTTTGACATCAAAAACATTAAAACTCAATCTGCTGTTCATTCTACCTGTGGAAATTAAAACAGCCAATAAGTGAATATTTAATTAGACAGTGGTCATTTTCCTCTTCTATCCAATCTGTTTTTTTCTTTGTTTTCTAATTCAATATGTTGCAATTAGGATTTACAAAAAATAACACAATATGGAATCAATGTCTTCTGTAACTGATGGGTGATTTAAAATTGAAACCTTATTTAAAACTCTATCATAGAAACCGTATAGTAACCATTGATTATATTTTTGAAATATGCATACATACCAAATCATTAAAGAGAAGTTATATTAATATAGAGTTAATAGCAAAAAGTATCACGTCACTTTTTAATAAATCAATGGATCAAATGTAAAATATTTATTTAATTATAAAATGCAAAATTAAATAACTATTTAAAACTGAGTGAACAGCAGCAGTGGATACACCTAATAAAATTAGGCCTTTCATCAAAATAATCATAAATGTCCCCATTTATAATTATTTTGATAAATGGCTTTTGTCTTTTACACAAATTTTCCTCATAATCATTACGTGTCGTTGGTAATGAGCTGGTGTATGTCAGTGGAATTCATAGGGAAATTGGAAATCATTAGTAATAATGCATCATTGTCTACTTTAATCGGAATTATATTAGCGAGTAAAAATGCAACCCGGGAAATAATCATAAGGTCCATGAACATTGAGCCATCGGTTCAATATTTGATTCGACATATATCGTCCAATTCAAAACAAGATTAAAAGCATAAAATTCACAATACTTTATTACAAAGGAGTGATGAAAGGTTCCCATATTGAATCCCTTCCGAAATACTAACCAAGTGACCAGGCATCATGATGTTAATCTCTTCTTGAACGGGCCTAGCGGTGATGGATATTTACAACGGCTTGTTTATGATAGTTCCATGTAAAGCGTAAAGCGTAATAAAAAATAAGTGCTCAAACTGCGTTTGACTAGCTATTTAAATAGAACAAAAGCGTTCAGTTTTTTAAACCAGTTATGGTTTAAAATATGATACTGTGTAATTAATGTGGGAATCATGAGATCGTGGTGTAAGTGGAATAAGCCAATATTGACATAACAGAGTTTGGGCTCATTCAAAACAGTTGATGTTGAATAAATTATAGGATTGGAAAAGAGTCGCCTGCTAAGATTTATGTATGGTGAAGCAAGCTAAGGTTTCTCCCAAGAAGAGCAAACAAAGACAACAATCACCTAAACGAGCTCACAGTGAAGTAACAGAAACAGCATAATATTCCATAAAAATTCGAGGCTAGATGTCTTTTCAATGACCAAACAAATAGTACATTTTGCTAGCAAATTTTATTTCTTACAGTATATTCATCAAATATTGAACCGATAGTTTCGCGAATCCATCTGATATTGAACTTTTGGCTTAGTATTTTTCAAGTCTTCACAAAACTGTCTGAATAAAAATAAATACTGCTTTGAAGACTCTGAAATGCAGTTCTTTCCTTCTGGGTGGGGGATGGAATTATGAAGTTTTTTGATAGATGGCAAAAGATAGTGGATTAATATATGAAATAGGATGTTTGACAACTTAATTCCTGAAAAAGGACGTTTGTTTGCTCATCTTCTAAGTACTCCCCTTGTGAAGCTATGTACTTTGTAAGACGATGGTACCATCACCAGAAACCTCTTAGAATACGTTTATTTGAATATCTTCCAGTGGTTGAGTCACATGTTAGGGTTGATGACAAATCATTTTTCTTTCAAATAATTTTTCACTTTTCGAAATTGCCAAAAATCACAGGCAACTAAGTTTGGTGAATAGTGAATGTCCTATTTGTTATAATGGTTTTCTTTGTCAGGAAATCACAAATTCTTACCGCATCTTTTTTTATCATTCCTAATCCTCCTGTTAGAAACTGCTGCACTATTTCTCTGTTCATGTTTTATTAATTTACTATTAGTTTTAAACATAATGCTTGATTAGAGTTCATCAAGATTCGCACTCGATCGATACTTGCATTTATTAGTTGTATTTTGGTTTCCAGTTTTTGCGTCTGTGGCGACGAAGAAGAAAACCAAGTCTTACATTGGTCATTGGAAAATAATTTTGTTCTTTATGCTATCTGTCGAAAAAGAAAATCCGAATCGAGATAGGGTCGACTTAATATGTCTTGAAATATGGTAAGTGTTTGCGCTTCCATATTAGTCTCAATCAATTTAGCGCTTCGAGTGTGAAGAGGTAGCTGTGCATTGCAATGTGAAAATATGTCCCTTTGATTTACAGTCCCGGTATTTTCTGAGTATTTTTAAGTAGATTTGTTCGAAGGGAAGACAACTATGGTTGCTTTCACCACACTGTTACATGAATATTTATAATTAACCTATGTTAGCATGTGGTAACTGTAGAACCTTATAACTCGACTTACATGTTCTACTTAACTCAAATTGTACATATTATCTTATTCGCGTTTTCATTACTTTTATTTCAGTATTATTTTAATTGCATAATGAAGGCAGAAATATTGATGGGTAGTCCTTTGAATCATTAAGTAGACGGTTTTACATCTTACTTGCTAAATGAAGCAAAGATTAAGATAATCAACTGTCGTTTAATTTTGCTTAACAAAAGATAAATATGATAGGTCACGTAGTGACGATATAACTCTTTATTCTGTTGTAAAGTCAACCACTTTCACTCGACCACAGGCAAATTATACATATAGGGACTAGTTAAAACTTCATTGATACGCTGAGGTATTACGGTGACTGTAGTAAGAATGGTAAATATTAATGTGTTGTTATTGGGGTCTGTTTGGGTCAATGCTTGTGGCTAGCTAAGTTTAAATATAGGATATATGAAGAACAACATATTTCATCCCCATTTTTGGCCTTGTGCCACATTTTCTGTATATAAAATAAATATCACTTTTACTCGACTACTGTTACTACATGCCAAAACGTCCAAAACGTCCTCTGTTCTCCGTTTAGTAAATGCAAACAAATATTTCATTTACAGCAAAAAGGGAAAATAATTATATATTTTTAAAGTCTTATTTAAATATTTGAACATATAAACAGATTTTAAGATGTCATAATCTGCCTGAACGTTTTAAATGTCTCAAAATTGGTTAATTCGTTAAATATGAAAAAAATACTCCTGCAAGTCTTTATAATTTAAAAAATCTTCTATAAAATTTGACGTTTTTAATATTGATTTAAAGGATAAAAAAAGACATCCATAAAATATAAAATCTTTATAGCCGTAAATTTTAAATATACATTTAAATTAATATAATGTTTTAAAACTATGAATTGTTCTACAATTTTTATTCGTTTGTGTATTATGAAAGATCTTTGTTGGACATACGATCTGCTTCAATTATGTATAATAATGAATTTCCTCAGTGTATTCCAAACCATTAGTAAAGATTACCAAAGATTATGTATTCAGTATACTTAGTTATGTCAAGACTTGCAAGAATCAATTCATTCATAATGTGTTGCTATCTTTTTACGACAAGGATGCAATAGTAAATGTTTACTAGACATAATAGTCAGGCAAAATGTAACTAGGTATATAAACTCCCGGGGGAGTAAACACAGTAGCTAAAGATTACAAACGAGTCAGCTAAATATGCAAATTCAATTATGTTGTAGATATTTATCTGTTTCTACATGACGGCAAGTTCGTCACAATGTATGTTTAATATATGACAATCGACGTTAAGAAGCAAGAAAGGTAAATAGTGATGGTAAACAACATTTTACATGTTTTTCAATTAAAAAATAACATTTTTTCAGAGAGAAGACAATATTTCCTATTTTGATTGAGTCTCTCTTTCTTAAATCTTCTTTTTGTCTCTATAATATAGATATCCCCCCCTCATCACAAAGAAAAAGCGATACCTAACATTTAAAATGCATTTTAAAAGTGAAAATGTTATCTTGAAGCTTTATTTTAATTTAAATTCCAACATAATAGTTTAAATCTAATATTTCTAATATACTTTGGTGTATTTCGAACCGAATTTAAATTGATTGGAGTTATTTTTTCCAGATTGTCAATAAAATCGATAAAATTGTCCATGCTGAGAAATCTGTCAACACATAATTCTCTTTATTAAAACTTCTCTCGAAATAAACTATACTTTTCTGAAATGTCATTTGAGAAAAATAGTTGATCTAAACTAGGTTTCGCTGTATTGCATTAGGCATTTCAGTTTATGATTAGTAAATAAAGTTTTAAAAATATCACTTGACCGTTACAGATTAATACAAAATTTTAAAGGTTTATACATTTTTCTAATTAAAAAAAAGAAAGAAAAATCTTGCAAAACTTCATTATTCATCGAATTTTTTTGTAAGACAAATAGTGTCCATCGTATATTTTATTAATAAAAGTTAAATTCTCTCAAGATTGCCATTATCTATATTATAAATTGGAAAGTCGATTTTAGTCTGTCTGACCAGCGGACAGTGCATTAATTATTGAAGAGTGAACACACAAAAATTGTTTTTTTTTGTTTATTGAATTTTTATCGACACCAGAAAAAAATTAAATGTAAATATATTTCTGAGCTTCTGAAACAAACAATTAACTTCATAACTCTACGCCTTATCTGACAAAAAATATAAGCAAACATATGTTTGTTGACATTTTTAAAATTAAAAACTAAATTCTTCGGAAACAACGCATTTGCATCTGCTTTATTTTCTTATTGGACAAAAAATACCAACATAAATTTGTGTTTTTTTTAATTCAAAACTAAATTAAAACATATCGTGCAAATCAGCAAAACGGTAAAAATCAGCATACAGTGATAAAAACATTCTCCAAACGTAATAAAAACATAGTTTTATCGTCAAAATCGTTGTGTTATTATGTCATATTATGTCATAAGATGAAGGAGCAAAGTTTTTAATTATTTTTAAAATTTTTTTACTCCTTTTTAGCACATTCAAAATTTTGAAAATTTTTTTAAAAATTTGTTTTTCTTGCGTCAGCGGTTGTGCTAACTTTTAGAATAGCAAAATTTCGCCTCTTTTTTCGGTAACAAATACATTAATTTGGAAATTCTTGCAAAAATTAAATTATTGTCAGACTGTTATGAAAATTTCAGGATTTTTGCACAAATGTATGAAATTATTTTTTAATTTTTTTTATTAGAAAATCTTGGTAAAAATATATTTTTTTAATTGTGTTTCTCCCTCTTATTTAATTTTATGAAAGCTTCAGAAATTCATCGACATAATTTATAGTGACTATATTAGTTAAACGCAGAATTTTTCGAAGGATTTAAATCAACTATTTTTTATTTATTTATTTATTTATTTTTTGCAAAATCGGACCCGGTCATACCGAAAATTTGTTCCGAATCGGGAAATAAAAAACTCAATAATACTAAGACTTTATTTAATGAGAACAGCTTTTAATTGCTTTTATGAATAATATATATTGTCTGAAGAAAAGAAAATACATGAAAAATGAAGTTTTACAAGATTTGTTTTCATTTTTTACAATTTAAAATTGAATAATTTATAAAGTTTTGAATGTTTTAAAGTTCAATTTCGATGAGATAATTTTAGTGAATATTGCTATTAAGTAGAACTATATTTTCTAATCATATTTTAAAGCTTATTACAATCTGAAGACCCCGATTATTTTTAAAAGAATTTCAATTTGTGTTTTTATATATGAATATCGATGAAGAATTTCTGAAATATGGATGTACAAACCGATAAATTTATTAATATAAGGTAACGTGTTTTAAGTGTTTTCACCTGTTACGAGAAAAAAAAAACAAAAACAAAAAAAAAAAATGATGAAAATTTCGTCTGCTCCACCATAGATAATTATTAACGCGTCAGACTCCGCGGTTAGAAAACGATTATATACAACATTTTATGCTATAAGTAAGTAAGATATGTTTCAAATCAGATTAACTTAACTAGAAATTTGCTAATTGAAAAAATAATTCCATTAATTTGTGAATAAGTTTTGAATGTTTTATTAAAATCTGACAATTATCTAATTTTTATAAAAATTTCCAAAACAATGTATATTTCACTAAAAAAATATACCAAAATTACGGATATGATCCTACGTTTTGGATTGAAAATATGAAATAAAAGTCGTACGGTATCTTCGCATAATTTCAGAGAGACAACTTTTTATTCAGAAAAAAATTACTACATATAAATTATAAAAAAAAACCTTTACGTAAAATGCAACAATTCACGTAATCTCTAGAATTATTCGTTCAAAATATATGGCAAAGTATAGCAGAAAAAGAATTTGTAGAATTTGATTTTAACTCTTTTGTTTTTGTTTTCTAATATACAAACACTATATTCCTTAACATCGTTTCGGTAGTTAACAACGAAGGTCACTGAAAGTTAATAGGCTGACTATGAAGGAGTGATGCTAGAGCTGTGAAATTTTGCATACATTAATTTCAACTCTTCATAATAACTACATTGTTTCTTTCCAGGTAAGTTGACATCTGATTGTTCAAAGAATAGTGTTCAACATGTAGACAAAAAACTCATCAACAGAAGATGTCGTCAATATCACTGCAATACTGGTTCCCAGTCAAGTGCTTTTTTTATGTTGTGGAACAGAAATAGGGAGGGTGATCAACCAGTTCAAAACCACAGACATTGAAACCAAAGACTGATGTATTGGAGCATTGTCCAGATAAAACACGATTCCATTCTTCAGTGTTACTGGTCGGTTGATGTTGATAGCCTTTCTTAACAGCCTCTGCAAGATGGCATAATACTCTCCTTTAATGGTGTGACCCTTTTGATAGATGATAAACACAATGTCTTTTGCAACTCAAAAAACTGAGGCCATCAATTTCCCTGCAGATGAAACGACATTGGCTTTCTTTGTAGCAGGTGAGCAAGGGTGTTTCCACTGCATGAGTTGTCTCTGGCTCAAAGTTATGAACCCAACATCCGACCTGGGTTAGAAAACATTCATGCAAAACAGCTGAATATGTCTCAATGTCAAATTATCCCGTGATGCGATCAGCTTTGTACACTTTTGATCAGATGTCGGAAGACGTGGCACACACCGGGTTGAAACCTTCGTCATGCCAAGTTTACTATGCAGAATATTCACAACTCTCTCACAGAATATGCTAATAGCTTTGGCTATTTTCTTCGTAGTCAATCACCACCTGTCATCCATCAGCATATAGTGAACGCGATCAATGTCTACCTCGGTGGTGGCAGTTATAGGACGTCCAAACATTGGGTAATCTTCAAGACTCCCCTTCTAAATTCAGTTTTGAACTGTTGATAAAACGGAAGCAACATCCCCTAATGTAGCAACTATGTTTGTTTAAATGTTTTTGGGTACTAATGTGATACTAATTGTTGTTACCACGGTAAAACAGGAAAATTTTCTTATGGATAGAAGGAGCGATAAACTGAAAAACTCAGGAACAAGAAGAGTTAATAACTAAAATCTGTGGGAAAAGATTGACGATTTAATTCACATGGAGACGATACCTGGAATTGCTGTGTCGAGGACTTGAACAATGAAAAATGACCCAGCCTTAGAGGGCAATGATGATTGACATGTGTTCTACACAGCTAAAAATTAGAATTATGAAGTAAGCTGACAACAAAGGTGATTTACCGCGCCAGTTTGAGCGAATGTCAATAAATACGAATGCGCGAAGCCAATTCGTCAAATGAGACCAGAGGGAGACAGAGACAGGAGAGAGACTGCAGAGAGTTCATCCCAGCCACAGGTCGTGATACACACCACGTGATTACCTGCCGAAGAGATCCCCCGACGTCAGCCATGTGCCGAACTTTACCAAAACAGCAAACCAAACTTTACCAAGTCAACAACAATATCACTTCCCATTTTGATGCGGGTTGGGCTGATAATTAATTGCATGCTGATATAACCAATTAGTGTACGAAGGACTGATATAAAAACAGTGTTTAGTTTTTGTTCAATTTATTCGAGAGTTATTTTTCCCTGTGCGTCTTCGCCTTGCTTGGACCAGCCTAACATGAAGATAATTGCAAGTATTCGGTCTTGGCCTCCTTGTGATCAAACTTAAAGCCCAACGTGGGATAGGGTAGGTCTGAAATTGAAGTGATCTTCATCGATCAGCCGCTGTGTTGGAAGTCTTGGACGACCGGGGAGGGTGTTGTACGATTAAACTAAAGCCGTTTTCTGAAGATACTTGATGACACCACGGTGCCAAATTTGAAGTCATATTTGAACAGTCAGATATCAGTTTACCTGGAAAGAAACATTGCAGTTATTAATAATATTTTCTTACATATTAACTATATTCTTACAAGGTGAACCCCTATCATGGTCGCGCAGTGTCTGATTGATACAAATTCTATACTCGAATATGTTAAAGTATTAATATATAAGACAACAGTAAAGGTAAGTTGTTATAACTTTCCTTATCTTTTTTGTTTCCTTTTCCGGAAAAAGTTTCACCTCATTCCCTCCTCAGCTTTGTTTATGTTGTCAGTCAAACCATGGCTCCATGATGTTTGAATATTCTTTTATTCTTCTGAATAATGGGTTTAAATAAAACTGGATCTATGACGTTCCCACGGGTTTAAAACCCAGGAATTCGTGTTTTGAAATTAAATCTTACCACAATAAAATGCTTGACAGCAAACGTGCCGATAACAAACTTATTACTAGACTGAATAAATCTGAAAATTGACAGAAAAAACTTACAATCCAAAGTATATTAATATAAAAAAGAGAAGTGAAAACATAAAGAAAATAAATGGCTGAACCATCATAAAAATAATAAAAAGAAAACACACACACACAAATATATATATATATATATATATATATATATATATATATATATATATATGTGTGTGTGTGTGTGTGTGTGTACGTGTCACGTTATGATGCAAAAACGTAATAGTTGACATACCACTAAAAGCACAACTTTAACAAACAATTTTCGTTGGTATTTTAATAAAAAATAATAACACACACACACACACACACACACACACACATACATATATATATATATATATATATATATATATATATATATATATATTATATGAAGATTGCGTTTGAGCATGAAACGGATTGTAGCTGCTGGGTGCTGACATAAATGTCCACAAAGTAATTAAATTATAAAAGCATGACTTTTTCAATATTGCCAAAATTTTTATGTTTGGAATTTGGATATTTAATCGTCCTAGCTTAACTTACAGATAAAACTTAGAAGCATGATATTAATTGAAGTAAGATTGAGTTGAGTATGAATCATCATTGGAAATATTGGTTTTCGAAACCGAGGATAATACATGCTTTTCTCAGCCACCATGTAAATCAATCTGTGTGCACTCTACCCTCAACAAAACCTTAACTCGTCGAACATAAATATTTGTAGCAAAAAAGAAGATTCAAGAACAATAACAAGTTTTCTTTTTTCATTGCAGTTTAACAAGGAAAAGCTGAAGCAGATCTAAATGAGATACTTTCTAGGTGAGAGAGTAAATAAAAAATGCTAAAAATAATGAAAAACTGTAACAGAGTGAATGAAAGAGAAGCAGAATTTTTCATATTACACTGACAGAAAATGAAATTCAAATATCATGACAGATGATGCCAATTCTAATATGAGTATACTATGTGCAATCCCATAGGCAGTAAATATTCTGATAACATTTTCAAAGACTTAATCCATCTTGTAACGTAGTAACGCTCAGTGCATATACGTCCGAGTTTTAATTTGTAATAAATGTTAGTATATTGGAAGAAGCCCGTGCAAACTGTACACCTGTGAGGGGGTCTGGGTATAGGCCTTTTAAATGCCTTCGATGGCGATTTTGAAGAATTACAGAAAATGTAGGATGTGCCGTGTCTGTGGTGTTTCAATGCTATGAACAATGATCAAATGAAAGTTTACCACTAGATGGTTAAGTAATAAAGATGTTCTCCAAAGTTGAAGCCATACAATGGTAGCAGTAGCAGACTGCACGTCGTCCTCAGCTCAGATAAGAGGAAATGTGGCTCCAGAAGTGTCAACACAAAAGTTATATTGCAGCAAGCCCATGTGGATGCCTCTCGCTTAACTTCCACAACACCGTCGTCTAGTGATATGGCGAGAAAGAATCCAAAGACTTAGTCAAGATAGTGAGATAAGGTACAACCTTAATGCAAATGGCGAACATCACCTCAACCATTGGTATCATGATGAAGGCGCCATAAGTAACAATTCCAGCTCGCCTTTGGCCTATGTGTGGAGCTATCTATATATTTGAAAAGTTAGAACATATATTATAAGACCAGATAATTAACAACCGTAAATAAATAATTCTTTCTAAAAAGATTATGAATGTTAACGCTGTTACACAATTAGTGTGCAATTATTTATAACATAGCAAGAGGAAAGCCACGAGTAATCAGTGCATAAAAGGTATTTGATCGATGTTTATTAATTACATTATGAAACCGATAGAGTGCCTAAATATCTCTGGATTTAAACGGACACACACACGCGTGCATACAGGACGGACGTGATGGAAATTTAAGTTCTGAATCTGATCGAGAATGTCTCAAAATATTTGTTATTTCTTACAGATTTTGGTATGGCTTTTAGAACCCACTCATATATATATATATATATATATATATATATATATATATATATATATATATATATATATATATATATATATATATATATATATATATATATCTTGGAAATTATGATTTTGGTGTGTCTTTAAAACCCAGTAATTTTAAAAGTTACTCCAAAATTCGCTTGAGGATGAAATGGAACTAATGTCTTTAATTTAATTACAAAATTAAATTGAAGCTTTCAGTTTCCATTTTTGAAACATGGTTAGAACTGTGTAGCGAAAAAAAACATATTTTAAATCAATTAAAATATATATGTCATCCACAGACAGACTGTTTCACAGCTCATCAGTGTGGCTAGACATCCGGTTGCCTCTAGCTAGGATCGAAACCCGACTGAATTGGTGTTAGTCGGAGATTCTAACCATTAAGATGTCGGCGCACGGTAGGGATGAAAGTGGATTTTTAGCGTATTTATTTTTAGAAACACGTCCAGTGTCCGACAATGACTCAATTGCATCTGCGAAGTATATATATATATATATATATATATATATATATATATATATATATATATATATATATATATATAAGTTTGTATAATTTTATATATCAACAAATAGTATTTAGAAAAAATTGTATGACGAATAGGAAAAAAAAGTTTTCGTGGCACATTTCATCCGTTAATATTTCATCAGACTTGACTTTGTTGATGTTGCACGAAACGAGAGACGCTGGTAGTTTAAAAATGTTTGAAAGAATATTTTTACCAACATTGTAATCATAAACAAGATTACATATATAGAAAAAAATAACTCACTACTCAAAGATACCGACACATAGGAAAAAATAAACGAACAGAAAATAACTACTTACACAGAAAAATTTAACAAAGAAATCAGGAAACTGATTAAAAATGGAACAAATCATGGTATAGACTCACAAAATGTCACACTAGAACAGCAAAATTTTACGATTTCCCTAAGACCCACAAAACCGTTATCCCTATGCGTCCCATCACTTCTGGAATAGGCATTACCCACAAAAGAGCTAGAGCCATAGCAAAAATATTAACCTCTCTCCTTGGAACATAAAAATTCATGCAACCTTGTTGAAAAAATAAGGGAAATAAATATGATTAACAAACTCATATCCAGTCTCGATATAAAATCCCTTTACACTAACATTCCGATTGAAAAAAAAGCATCTGACAAAATCAATGATAAACTTCTAAATAGCTAAAAAAATAGATAAACCTCTAAATAGCTAAAAAATAGATGAACCTGTAAATTGCTAAATAGCTAAATAATTAAAATCACCCGTTTAATCATCAATGCGATTTCACACTCAATAATAATTTTTACCAACCAAAATTTGGTTTACCAATGGAATCCCTTCTCAGTGGAATGATAGCAATCTGGTTCTTTCCAAAACATTTTACTTATAATCAAATTTCTTCCGATATATTGATGATGCTCTATTAATTTATCCCCGTGATATTAACTTACAGGATCTTTTAGATAAACTAAACAAAATCGAATACACATTAGAGTTTACATACGAAATAGAATAAAATAATACTTTACCATTCTTAGACATCATGGCACACCGAGTTGACAACAACCTAAAACTTATTATCCACCGAAAATGACCCTTCAATACACAGAGTAAATGCGAAACAAAAGGCTCATGAAATATTCCGAAATAGAATAGTTGTCCTTCCTGATAAATCCAACTAATCAAAAGAATATATTATTCTACCCACTAACTCTATGCTTAGCTCTATATTCTCACATATAAAATACGTGCATATATGCATATATATATTTATATATATATATATATATATATATATATATATATATATATATATATATATATATATATATATATATATATATATGTGTGTGTGTGTCTGTGTGTTTCTGTGTGTGGGTATGTATAACCGTTTAATATTAATATTGTTTTTAGGAAACTATCAGGTGAATATACCAACGTTTGATTCAAAACCATTTACAGAAAGCCGTCGATTATTCATGGCCATTCTTTTTTATTTACCTTTTCTATTAATATATGATGATTGAATAACCTGACTCGCATAATAAACAATGCTGTTTGAATTAAATAAGATTTTACTGGAAGATTGCAAGACGGACACTAGTGACAGTAAATTGTGTTTCTGAGAAGTTTACTTTCAGAAAACTGCTCTTTCTTTCTTTCTTTCTTTGTTTTGTTTTGCTTTGCTTTCGTCTTTTTTATACTTTTACTTAGTTTTAATTTTATTATTTTGACTTTTTTGTTTTTGCTTTTTTGGTTGCCTTATTCTCCCCATTTAGTCGATTACATTTTTGATTTTGATTTTTCCGCTCAATATTCTGCTTGTTTCGCTTTCCTCTTTTCTCACAATTTCGTTTTTGTCCTTTCTCTTAGTGCTTTACATCTCAATCTTCTTGTGCATATGTTACCGCTTTTACATTTGTTATTATTTTGTTGCGAGAATAATCTCTTCCATTTTATTTTATTTTTTACCACAATTGCTGTCATCATTGTCATCATTCAGTAATCTCAGTTTTACTTGCTGTATTTTGCTCCGAATTCTTCCAGTATTTACTAAATTATTTTTGTTCATTTTTTGATGATTTTTTCATCATCCTTATAAATTCTTTTCCCATTCTTTGTTTTTGTTTTTTATTGATTGTTTCAGGCTTTACTGAAATTGTTAGTTTTATGTTTTAGACTCTAACTTTATTTCATTTGTTCCTATCACATTAACTTCCATCTGGTGTTGTTTCACTTTCTAAATATGTCTTTTTGAACGAAATAGAAATATCTTACTAATTCTAATGTCCAGTCATTGTTCTTTTTTGCGAATTCTACAAGATTGTTGCACGCTTGGAGAACCAAAATCAATACAGTTGCTATCATACGCTCGTGGTTTTGTGCCATTCATATGAAAAAATTAGTAAATATAAAAAGAGTATAGTGATTTGGAATACTAGCAAATATAATTTGGATGTAGCAAATATAAATCGATTTTGTTTCCTTTAGATTTTCTTTCATTTTCTTCATTTCTATTTAAGTTTATGATTTTTTTTTTGCTTTATGTTCTCTTTTTCCGTTTCATTTTACGATTTTCGCACTTTATTGCTTTTTCTTCTTTGCATTATGTTGCTTTCATTTGTAATTTTTCTTTTCACTTTCAATTTTTTACTAAATTAATTTCATCCTAATTTCTGTCCTTCTTTTTCCTTCCTTCTTAATTTAATTCCGTATTCTCTTTCCTTTATTACATAGTATCATATTCATAACTTCTCCAACGTTTACCGGCTACGCCACGAATATTGCAAATGATGCTGTTAACAATGTTTACTTTAGAAGCGATAAACTTGGAGATCATCGATTGTACTACTCAGTGGTGTTACTTGAAAAACAGAAAATAGAGTCTGTATGTACTTAATTACTAGTGGCAATTTTAAATTGGAGAAGACATATCTAAAAGAGGTTTGGTACTATGCATGTGTGTATAAGAGTCGAAGAAAAAGCTCGAGGGTATAACCCGTCAACAGAGTAAAAGGTTTCCACGGAGAGTTAACTGCTGTCATATTTATTCTTTATTTTCATCTTTGAGCTTAAAGGAAAAAAGTCAAGGATTAGGTTCTTTCCCATATTTATGCTTTTGGTAACATATTTTTTGGCTGTATAAAAAAAAATGTTATTTTTTCTTTTGATAATTCACCAAAATAATTACTTCATTTAATTTATTCATAACAGTTCTGTATTTCACCCAAACAAGAGCATTACTGAAGACAATATATTGAACACAATGTGGCGCATCATGTCACCTTCACAACACTGTCTCTTTCTCTATGTATCTGTTGGTTGAGAAGTTGACTTCTCGTTCTCTTTCTCTCTCACTCTGTCGCTTTCTCTGCTTCTCATTGTCTCTCTTGAATCTACCTTTCAATTCTTTTCCTAATATAGCTTCCTAAATTTAGCCTATATCCACGCTCCCGAATACTACGATGATTACATGTCTATACGAAAATACTGAGAAAGTGTTTTGTTGTTATGCAGTAATTGGAGCTGATATCTTTCCAGAATGAAGTGTATAGTATAATAAACAAATAAGCAGATAATAATAGATAACTGCCAAAAAGACATTGTGTTTTAGTATTATCACTGGAGTAAACCAGCCAATTTAATAGTATAATTTGTCTGTGTGGCGCAAGTCAGACGAGGTGATGCTGTTCGCAGGCCAATAACTTAAAACGCAGTTTTTCCTCCTGTTAATAATTCCCGCCAACTACTATTCCTTCATTGTCTTTTCACCTCCTACTCACTGAGCAATAAGGAATTTACCATCCAGACCAGATATAAAACATATGTGTGCGTATATTAAGGTATAGTATGATCGTTAGGAGGAGGCACGGTGGAGTAATGGATAGCGGCGCGGATTGAGGAATCGGGGAGCTGAATTCGAATTCCAGTCGAATCCATTAGATTCACTTACATGCTAATACTCTTGGGAAAACTGTGAATCCTCTTCTCCACCCCTCATCTATTAGCAAATAGTAGAATATACCGGGTCTACCGCAGAAATAAAAGGCAACCTACTGCGGGAAAGAATCTGCCTCGCCAGTCATGTATTGAAAGATACATTTTAATCTTTGATCGTTAAAATAAACCTTTAAAATCTTGAATTTGTCGTGATTTTGAGCTTCGGCAACTTTTTAAAAATGAAGCAAATATCTGTTTATATTTCTGAGATGAGGTATATTAATTACTTCCATTATTTACATTGTTCGGACTGATGTCCTCATCTTTATTGTCATATTCATGAAGTTTCGGCCGTTGTACACTCTGGCCTTCTTCAGGCGATTGGCATTTCGAACTGAACCCTTTATTTCGTCCACGTGCCATGCCTCTTCCAGATGTTGCAGTTCAAGACCTGGCAACTGTAAACTCACTACTCTTTGAGTCAAGTCATTGGAACCAACCAACGCTTTTATCCACTGGGCCTTGTGACCTTGAGGACATGAGTCTATGAATGTTTGGGGCTTATAAATCTAATGTGTCATTTTTACCAGAGATCATATTGTAATTTTGTTGTTATTATTGCTTTTCTCTTGCACTCCGTATTACTGGTTCCCATATTGTATTCCTTAAGGTTTCGCATTTCCAGGGATGTTCTCTGTCTATTAATTCAACCTCCTTCCACAGAGGGCGGTGATCCCCCTTTTCCTTCCATATGTGGTAAGCTACACCTGATTTTTCTACTTCCCCTCGTGTTATGCCATTACGATGTTCTTGCAATTTTACCTAAAATCGGCGGCCTGTTTATCCTCTATATTTCTTACCATTTTGTCGGAGCTGCTGCTACCCAGTGTAGTTGTTATGTTTTCGGGTACTGCTTATACTGAACATTTCTTGTTCAAATGTCTCTGGGTCGTTACTTATGACTTTTGCTCTATGTTGTAAGCAGCGGACGATCCCTTTCTTTACACTGTATAGTTGGTGGGTATTGAAGTTGAATGTTGGCGTACGGTATACGGATACCATGCTCTGTTCGAGATATTAGTACATCCAGGAATGCGAGTTGTTGTCGTTTTCTCTCTCCATTGTGAACTGTATTGATGATATTATTAAGCTCACATTTCCCAGTAGTAGTTGGACCTCTTCTTGGTGTAAGCCAGAGGTCTATTTGCACGCAAGATCCTATACAGTCATGTCTGAAGATCTCTCCAGATGTATTCAAATCATTAGTAAAATCGATGCCACCTCGAGTTATAGCACTTCAATATTTTTCTCGAGGGTAATAGGCGTCTATGTCATGATTTCTGGCACGTCATAGGAAACATATATAGATTTTCCCCAAACGTGATTAGCGTAAGAGCAGCATAGAATGCACTTCAGCTAATGAATAACTTTAAAGCTAGAAAATATTTTTTCATAGACATAGTCTTGACCTAATAATAGTAACATCCGTGTTCCAAATTCTGTTTTAATGTGATCAGTGAACCGTACAGTCACCAGAGCCACTCTGATGGAAGATAGATTTGGGTATAGGGATAACGACTGTCTAATCTTGATGTTTGTATTAAGAGTGTATACCTCGTATTACAAACTTCAACTATCACATATTTCGAGAGGCCCGCTATTGATACTCTTGTCAATTTATATGTAAAGAATTCTGCCAAGATACTTCTTTGGGTCACACATTAAATATCAAAGAACGGTTTCGCCATCCCAGACATATAAATTTCCTTTCTTGATAGATTGTCTCACATTGTTTCACTTTTGTTGCGGTCTACATAGAGAATTGTTAGAATGGTTCTGAAACATCATCTTATTGAGAAAGACTGAGAACAGTTTATGTTCAGTACTAGTCTATTGCCCACATTTACTTAAAAGGTGAACAGGCGAAGGTAAAAAGAAAAAAACAATCAAACAAATAAGAAAACAAAACCTGAAATATCATTATTATAAAGTATTCAAAAGATTTGCTACTTCTGTTTTGAATTTAATCTTACAAAGTCCAACAAGTTACGAATCTTATGAATTAATATTTTTGGATGTAGCACTCCATGAAATTTACTGTAACTAATTTAATTCTTATTTATTTAGTGTTTTATTATTAGTATTTAAGTACCCCATGCCACCAAAAAGTGTTTTGTTATATACAGGATTACATATTTTCTACACCTAGGAGGAGGATTGGATAAAACTTCTCAAATATGGATGCTAGATCGCATATCCTATCATTCGAGCATCGTTGGCACCTTGCGTCTTCATCCATTGTTTTTATTTTTTCTTTACTGAAATCAATTGCACGAATTTCCATAACTCAAGCGGCGATATCAACAAAGTAATCTCGTACGGGCGGGACCATGATCCGCCATATTGTCTGGAGTGTTTCTGTATTAATATTCGCAAAGATGGTAAAATATAGGAAAAAAAATTGAAATTTTTGTACCGTTGTTGTAAGTAACGTACACTTAATAGGGTAACACGGATAATCGTAAAATATTGATTTATTGGAGGAGATCATATGCTTCGAGGAAGAAAGAAAATTATATTTTTCCAATTTATCAGGAAAAAGAAAAAAATAACATAGTAGAATATAAGCCGAATTTTTTAATATATTTCTATATGATGGAATGTATTTATATATTTTTTATTATTTTTCTATTTCATTTCCTACGCCAGTTATTTTATTTTTATTTTTCTCGCATCCGCTTTGCATGTTAATAAAGATGCTGAAATGTTTTTGCTGAAAAATTAAATAATCTATATTTTGCGTATTTAGAACTTTTACAGAAACATATCCAAGTTCACATATATATTAATATGAATTTGTTTATATTCTTTAGACTTTATCAGTCTTTTATCATTGATTCTAATCTCACGATAAGAAATTTACTTTCAGAAGATGTTATTGCTTCTAAAAAGCATTTGTGAGGTCTGTTTTACATCCATATATACTTCAGTTGTAACGATGGACAACAAGTTTTCTATTTTCTGTTAGGACATCAGTAATGTATATCATTCTATTAATTTGTCATCTTTGGAAAGTTATTTAGCAAATTGGGCAATAGTTTGTTGTGGGAACGAAAGAGATTTATTTTGCATGAATATACACTTTAACTTAAGGTTTCTTTTTGTGATTGCGCGAGTCAAAAATGTTCACTGGCTCAGCTATTATATTTATACAATGAATGTCAACTTTACTCTGTAAAAATAAATGTTGAGAAATCAGTTTTTAATGTACTTTAACTAAGGTACATGTATTTTATCGTGATGTTTAAATAAAATAGTTTTGTTGGTTCAGTTAATGTTCTTAATGTACTGCATCTATTTTCTATGTTAACAACATCAGCTTTTCTTGTTTAAGTTTTCATAAAACTTTTTTGTGATATGCTTAAATATTTTCAATTAACTTTTTATTGTACGGAATCTTTAAAACTTTTCACAATTTTCAATGTTTTGTTTCCACTACCCACATCATTCTTACGATCCATGGCAGCATTAGATATTGGAAATTAAAAGAATTAATACCAGAACCTATATTATAATATATATATATATATATATATATATATATATAATATATCTATAGTATTACGTAATTTTGAAATATATAATATATTGAAATATATTATATCTTTAATATATCTATACTGTAATATACCTTCACAATATGATGAGCAACTCTCGAGCGGCATAAATGTAAATAAAAAAAGAAAAAACAAAGTGAAAAACTGAAACTGATATGGTGCATCTATACATATATAAATGGCAGTTTTCTGCATGTGTGCGTATATCCGGCTAAAACAGGAAACCTACAATAATTACGACAAAATAAATATATATACAGATACAGTATCACCCAACCCACTTTTTGTAAAAAAAAAAAAATTATCATCGTATGATTTGTATTTACGAAGATATTTTAAAATTAAAAATACGTAATTAAAATGAATTCGAAAATTCTCTGAATTAAAAAAGTAAAAACGAACGGTAATAATTCCGTTCGTTTTTACTTTTTAATTCTGCTGATATATGTATTTTGAAATTTCTATTCTCTTGAATTTATTTCCATATTTATAGTAAATAAAAGCGTAACTTGAAAAATGAATATTAAAACAAGATAAATTTAAAAGAAGAAATTTAATTTTAATAATATTTTTCAGTCATCTTATAGAAAATAACTTTTATTCAATCTTTAAAAAATAAACTTCTTTGTTTTTTTGGTTTGTAAAAAAGTAAAAAAGTAAATAATTTTAAATTAAGATTTATTACAAACAAAAATGCGCTTTATTTTTTCGAAAATTAATTTAAGTAAAATATAGTCAAATTCGTAAAACAAATATTCAACACGACTAATGTTGACCGTAACTCATACTTGCCTCTCCTAATTTTTAGTTAACTAAAGTTTACCTTTTTCTTTTCAAATATAAATATAACTTGATTTTCAAAACTAAATTCTCAATTCATCTTCTACTATCTTTCAAAATAGTTAGTAATTAAATTCATTTACGAAGAAATGTTTGCTTCTTTCACTTTCTTTAAAAAATCACTAATGCAATCTTTATTTACTTAAAAATTCTAAATTCCCCTCGAAAATAAATAGTAAATAGTTATTTTTCGAAGAGGTAAGGCTCGCTATATTTTTTGCTTGAAAAAAAAATGATTAAATTAAACATTTTTAAGTATATCTAAATTTAAGTTTATTTACTTATTAATAATAATATGAAAAACGTTAATGAACTTGAAAACAACATTAACAGAGCATTTATGTTAGTATTTAATTTGAAAAATAAAGTTTCTTTTTTAATAACCTCACCCTCCTCGAGCGTGGTATTTTCCAAAATTTAGTTATTTTGTAACAAACAAAAAAAAACAATGAAATTTATTTTTTAAAGATTGAATAAAAAATTATTATTAAGATAGCTGAAAAATATTAATAAATTGTCAATAATAAACTATTATTCAGATATATTCCGAGCAACGCCGGGTATCCCCACTAGTTTATCATAAGCAAATAAAGAAAACCTCCATAGTTTAATACCAATTACATTTTGAGCAGATTAACATGGTGTAAAGTTATGTATTGTTATTTGGGTCACTATTTCGTTTAATGTGATAAGCATAAAAATAAAGTAATAATCCTTCGCGGCTTATTTAACTTTGTATCCATCTTACTTAGATTAATTAATTTTTATCGGGACATTTTGTTTAGTTTATGTGACATTCTGTGCATATTTTTATACTAAATATAGGAATACATGCATTTGTTTATGTATTAGTTTACATTAAATAGCTGGTTAATAAAAGCAAAGGTTTCTGATTCCTCTCACTGAACCCGTACTCCCTCCATATTATGTGCACGCAGGCACATACAGATGATGCTTACCAGTACATAACGTACTTATATATGCTTAGGTTTTGCAATATTACGCTTAGATGAAAATTGACTTCATATTTTTCGAGATAGTGTAGACTTCACGCCTTGTTTTAAAATACTGATTCTCAAGAAAAGTAAACTTCATATTGACTCAGGTTTTGAGATTAGTAGTTTCATAATTCCATAGTTGCATAGCAAGCCTTAATAAATGGAATATTGACATAGTAAGCATTAAAAGTTTGATGGTTTTAATTTGTCTAACTAATATATAAAAGAATTCTTTAATATATTAGTGAGACAAATTAAAACCAACACAGAAACACTTTCTCGTTAGTATGCATGTGCTGCTGTTTCATAAAAAATGACACCAGCATTTTAATTTACATGGGTGTCAATAAGCCAATCTGGCGTATATTGTTCTATCATTTTTAAATCTATGCGTGGTTTCCCCTTGCGCGCGCACACACACACACACACACACACACACACACACACACACACACACACACACAAATATATGCATATATGTATGGAGAGAGAGAGAGAGAGAGAGAGAAGACAGATATAGATAACCTTGACAAATCGACAGATATACCGTAATTCTGTAAACACGTATATACAGGATTGTAATGGTCCGGTTCCTTGTAGCACGGTGATAGTCCAAGGTAGAACCAATAAAGAAGTAATCGTACACAGGTTTGGAATAACACAAACAGGAATATATACAGAGTAGTAGAAGTGTTAGTATGAACAATCAGGTTTAGTAGAGAGAACAATGTAGTCTCGACCAGTATCACTATTCCAATGTCTTGCAGTAATTGTCTGAACGTGACTCTGTTTCGGACTGCCTTTGACTCGACTCTTGACTCGACTTGAACTACTGAATCCACTTGAACTACTGATGATATTCAGTCACCCCACCACCAAAAAGGCGTCATGTGGCACAAGGCCGATTTAACGTGGGATCTCCGAGCCCGTGCGCACGGCCAAAAATATGCCCATTGAACCGGTATAAACGGGTTCAGGTTCGGTTTACCTCCCTGAACGAGACACAGCCCTTCGGCGTAGCCTCGTTCGGGTTTCTCCCCGTCCGAAGGCAGAGAGTTCAACCGAACAGTCAGTCGAGTAAGCGACTGGCTGACAATATTCAGTCTCCTTCCACAATGGGGCAACATGTGACACAAGGTCGGCTGTTTATTGTGGGTTTCCTGAGCCCGTGGGCTCGGCCCAAAAATATGCCCGTTTGAACCCGCGTAAACAGGTTCAGGGCCGGTTTTACCTCCACGAGGGAGACTCCGCCCTTCGGGGTAGCCTCCTTCGGGTTGCTCTCCGTCCGTAGACAGAGAGTTGAACCGAACAGTCAGTCGAGAAAGCGACTGGCTGACGATATTCAGTTACCTCCCCACAAGGGTGTCATGTGGCACAAGAACTTTTTAACGTGGGCATTCCGACCAATTAGGCGCGGCCAAAAAATAGCCCATTGAACCCGTATAAACGGGTTCAGGGCTGGTTTTTACCTCCACGAAGGAGACTCCGCCCTTCGGCGTAGCCTCCTTCGGGTTCCTCTCCGTTCGTAGACAGGGAGTTGAATCGAACAGTCCGTCGAGAAAGCGACTGGTTGACAATATTCAGTCTCCCACCACACTGGGGCAACATGTGACACAAGGTCGGTTGTTTATTGTCGGTTTCCCGAGCCCGTAAGCTCGGCCCAAATATATGCCCGTTTGAACCCGCATAAACAGGTTCAGGGCCGGTTTTACCTCCACGAAGGAGACTCCGCCCTTCGGCGTAGCCTCCTTCGGTTTCCTCTCAGTTCGTAGGCAAAGAGTTGAACCGAACAGTCTGTCGAGAAAGCGACTGGCTGACGATATTCAGTCACCACCCCCACGAGGGTGTCATGTGACACAAGGCCTTTCTAACGTGGGCATTAGGCTCGGACAAAAAATAGCCCATTTGAACCCGTATAAACGGGTTCTGGGCCGGTTTTACCTCCCCGAAGGAGACTCCGCAATTCGGCGTAGCCTCCTTCGGGTTCCTCGCGCCCGTAGGAAGAGAGTTCAAACCCAGCAGTCTGTTCAAAAGTGAACGACTGACGATATTCAGTCACCACCCCCACGAGGGTGTCATGTGGCACAAGGCCTTTTTAACGTGGGCATTCCCGAGACATTAGGCTCGGCCAAAAATAGCCCATTTGAACCCGTATAAACGGGTTCATTACCGTTTTACCTCCCCGAAGAAGACTCCGCCCTTCGGCGTAGCCTCCTTCGGGTTCCTCCCGCCCTTAGGAAGAGAGTTCAAACCGAGCAGTCGATTCAGAGGTGAACGACTGACAATATTCAGTCACCCCCCCACGAGGGTGTCATGTGGCACAAGGCCTTTTTAACGTGGACATTCCCGACCCATTAGGCTCGGACAAAAAATAGCCCATTTGAACCCGTATAAACGGGTTCTGGGCCGGTTTTACCTCCCCGAAGGAGACTCCGCAATTCGGCGTAGCCTCCTTCGGGTTCCTCGCGCCCGTAGGAAGAGAGTTCAAACCCAGCAGTCTGTTCAAAAGTGAACGACTGACGATATTCAGTCACCATCCCCACAAGGGTGTCATGTGGCACAAGGCCTTTTTAACGTGGGCATTCCCGAGACATTAGGCTCGGCCAAAAAATAGCCCATTTGAACCCGTATAAACGGGTTCATTGCCGGTTTTACCTCCCCGAAGAAGACTCCGCCCTTCGGCATAGCCTCCTTCGGGTTCCTCCCGCCCTTAGGAAGAGAGTTCAAACCGAGCAGTCGGTTCAGAGGTGAACGACTGACAATATTCAGTCACCCCCCACGAGGGTGTCATGTGGCACAAGGCCTTTTTAACGTGAACATTCCCGACCCATTAGGCTCGGCAAAAATAGGCCATTTGAACCCGTATAAACGGGTTCTGGGGCATTTTCCCGAAGGAGACTCCCAATTCGGCGTAGCCTCCTTCGGGTTCCTCGCGCCAGTAGGAAGAGAGTTCAAACCCAGCAGTCTGTTCAAATTTGAACGACTGACGATATTCAGTCACCACCCCACGAGGGTTCATGTGGCACAAGGCCTTTTTAACGTGGGCATTCCCGAGACATTAGGCTCGGCCGCCCTTCGGCGTAGCCTCCTTCGGGTTCCTCCCGCCCTTAGGAAGAGAGTTCAAACCGAGCAGTCGGTTCAGAGGTGAACGACTGACAATATTCAGTCACCCCCACACGAGGGTGTCATGTAGCACAAGGCCTTTTTAACGTGGGCATTCCCGAGCCATTAGGCTCGGCCAAAAAATAGCCCATTTGAACCCGTATAAACGGGTTCTGGGCCGGTTTTACCTCCCCGAAGGAGACTCCGCCCTTCGGCGTAGCCTCCTTCGGGTTCCTCCCGCCCATAGGAAGAGAGTTTAACCGAGCAGTCGGTTCAGACGTGAACGACTGGCGATATTCAGTCACCCCCCCACGAGGGTGTCATGTGGCACAAGGCCTTTTTAACGTGGGAATTCCCGAGCCATTAGGCTCGGCCAAAAAATAGCCCATTTGAACCCGTATAAACGGGTTCAGGGCCGGTTTTACCTCCCGAAGGAGACTCCGCCCTTCGGCGTAGCCTCCTTCGGGTTCCTCCCGCCCGTAGGAAGAGAGTTTAACCGTGCAGTCGGTTCAGAGGTGAACGTCTGATGATATTCAGTCACACACCCACGAGGGTGTCATGTGGCACAAGGCCTTTTTAACGTGGGCATTCCCGAGCCATTAGGCTCGGCCAAAAAATAGCCCATTTGAACACGTATAAACGGTTTCTGTGCCGGTTTTACCTCCCCGAAGGAGACTCCGCCCTTCGGCGTAGCCTCCTTCGGGTTCCTCCCGCCCGTAGGAAGAGAGTTTAACCGTGCAGTCGGTTCAGAGGTGAACGACTGATGATATTCAGTCACCCCCCCACGAGGGTGTCATGTGGCACAAGGCCTTTTTAACGTGGGCATTCCCGAGCCATTAGGCCCGGCCAAAAAATAGCCCTTCGGCGTAGCCTCCTTCGGGTTCCTCCCGCCCGTAGGAAGAGAGTTTAACCGTGCAGTCGGTTCAGAGGTGAACGTCTGATGATATTCAGTCACCCACCCACGAGGGTGTCATGTGGCAAAGGCTTTTTAACGTGGGCATTCCCGAGCCATTAAGGCAAAAAAATACATTTGAACCCGTATAAACGGGTTCTGTGTTGTTTTCCCCGAAGGAGACTCCGCCCTTCGGCGTAGCCTCCTTCGGGTTCCTCCCGCCCGTAGGAAGAGAGTTTAACCGTGCAGTCGGTTCAGAGGTGAACGACTGATGATATTCAGTCACCCCCCCACGTGGGTGTCATGTGGCACAAGGCCTTTTTAACGTGGGCAATTCCCAAGCCATTAGGCTCGGCCAAAAAATAGCCCATTTGAACCCGCATAAACGGGTTCTGGGCAGGTTTTACCTCCCCGAAGGAGACTCCGCCCTTCGGCGTAGCCTCCTTCGGGTTCCTCCCGCCCTTAGGAAGAGAGTTCAAACCGAGCAGTCGGTTCAGAGGTGAACGACTGACAATATTCAGTCACCCCCCCACGAGGGTGTCATGTGGCACAAGGCATTTTTAACGTGGGCATTCCCGAGACATTAGGCGCGGCCAAAAAATAGCCCATTGAACCCGTATAAACGGGTTCAGGGCTGGTTTTTACCTCCACGAAGGAGACTCCGCCCGTCGGCGGAGCCTCCTTCGGGTTTCTTCTCCGTTCGTAGACATGGAGTTAAATCGAACAGTCCGTCGTGAAAGCGACGTGTTGACAATATTCAGTCTCCCCCCACACTGGGGCAACATGTGACACAAGGTCGGTTGTTTATTGTCGGTTTCCCGAGCCCGTAAGCTCGGCCCAAATATATGCCAGTTTGAACCCGCATAAACAGGTTCAGGGCCGGTTTTACCTCCACGAAGGAGACTCCGCCCTTCGGCGTAGCCTCCTTCGGGTTCCTCTCAGTTCGTAGCCAAAGAGTTGAACCGAACAGTCAGTCGAGAAAGCGACTGGCTGACGATATTCAGTCACCACCCACACGAGGCTGTCATGTGACACAAGGCCTTTTTAACGTGGGCAATTCCCAAGCCATTAGGCTCGGCCAAAAAATAGCCCATTTGAACCCGTATAAACGGGTTCAGGGCCGGTTTTACCTCCCCGAAGGTGACTCCGCCCTTCGGCGTAGCCTCCTTCGGGTTCCTCCCGCCCGTAGGAAGAGAGTTCAAACCGAGCACTCGGTTCAAAAGTGAACTGCTGACAATATTCAGTCACCCCCCCACGAGGGTGTCATGTGGCACAAGGCCTTTTTAACGTGGGCATTCCCGAGCCATTAGGCTCGGCCAAAAAATAGCCCATTTGAACCCGTATAAACGGGTTCTGGGCCGATTTACCTCCCGAAGGAGACTCCGCCCTTCGGCGTAGCCTCCTTCGGGTTCCTCCCGCCCGTAGGAAGAGAGTTGAACCGAACAGTCAGTTCAGAGGTGAACGACTGACGATATTCAGTCACCCCCCCACGAGGGTGTCATGTGGCACAAGGCCTTTTTAACGTGGGCATTCCCGAGCCATTAGGCTCGGCCAAAAAAAAATAGCCCATTTGAACCCGTATAAACAGGTTCAGGGCCGAGTTTTACCTCCCCGAAGGAGACTCCGCCCTTCGGCGTAGCCTCCTTCGGGTTCCTCTCGCCCTTAGGAAGAGAGTTGAACCGAACAGTCAGTTCAGAGGTGAACGACTGATGATATTCAGTCACACCCCCACGAGGGTGTCATGTGGCACAAGGCCTTTTTAACGTGGGCATTTCCGAGCCATTAGGCTCGGCCAAAAAATAGCCCATTTGAACACGTATAAAAACGGGTTCAGGGCCGGTTTTACCTCCCCGAAGGAGACTCCGCCCTTCGGCGTAGCCTCCTTCGGGTTCCTCCCGCCCGTAGGAAGAGAGTTTAACCGAACAGTCAGTTCAGAGGTGAACGACTGATGATATTCAGTCACCCCCCACGAGGGTGTCATGGCACAAGGCCTTTTTAACGTGGGCATTCCCGAGCCATTAGGCTCGGCCAAAAAATAGCCCATTTGAACCCGTATAAACGGGTTCTGGGCCGGTTTTAGCTCCCCGAAGGAGACACCGCCCTTCGGCGTAGCCTCCTTCGGGTTCCTCCCGCCCGTAGGAAGAGAGTTTAACCGAACAGTCAGTTCAGAGGTGAACGACTGATGATATTCAGTCACCCCCCCACGAGGGTGTCATGTGGCACAAGGCCTTTTTAACGTGGGCATTCCCGAGCCATTAGGCTCGGCCAAAAAATAGCCCATTTGAACCCGTATAAACAGGTTCAGGGCCGGTTTTACCTCCCCGAAGGAGACTCCGCCCTTCGGCGTAGCCTCCTTCGGGTTCCTCCCGCCCGTAGGAAGAGAGTTGAACCGAACAGTCAGTTCAGAGGTGAACGACTGATGATATTCAGTCACCCACCCACGAGGGTGTCATGTGGCACAAGGCCTTTTTAACGTGGGCATTTCCGAGCCATTAAACTCGGCCAAAAAATAGCCCATTTGAACCCGTATAAACGGGTTCTGGGCCGGTTTTACCTCCCCGAAGGAGAATCCGCCCTTCGGCGTAGCCTCCTTCGGGTTCCTCCCGCCCGTAGGAAGAGAGTTTAACCGAACAGTCAGTTCAGAGGTGAACGACTGATGATATTCAGTCACCCCCCCACGAGGGTGTCATGTGGCACAAGGCCTTTTTAACGTGGGCATTCCCGAGCCATTAGGCTCGGCAAAAAAAAATAGCCCATTTGAACCCGTATAAACGTGTTCTGGGCCGAGTTTACCTCCCCGAAGGAGACTCCGCCCTTCGGCGTAGCCTCCTTCGGGTTCCTCCCGCCCGTAGGAAGAGAGTTTAACCGAACAGTCAGTTCAGAGGTGAACGACTGATGATATTCAGTCACCCCCAACGAGGGTGTCATGTGGCACAAGGCCTTTTTAACGTGGGCATTCCCGAGCCATTAGGCTCGGCAAAAAAATAGCCCATTTGAACCCGTATAAACAGGTTCAGGGCCGGTTTTACCTCCCCGAAGGAGACTCCGCCCTTCGGCGTAGCCTCCTTCGGGTTCCTCCCCGCCCGTAGGAAGAGAGTTGAACCGAACAGTCAGTTCAGAGGTGAACGACTGATGATATTCAGTCACCCACCCACGAGGGTGTCATGTGGCACAAGGCCTTTTTAACGTGGGCATTTCCGAGCCATTAAACTCGGCCAAAAATAGCCCATTTGAACCCGTATAAACGGGTTCTGGGCCGTTTTTTTACCTCCCGAAGGAGAATCCGCCCTTCGGCGTAGCCTCCTTCAGGTTCCTCCCGCCCGTAGGAAGAGAGTTTAACCGAACAGTCAGTTCAGAGGTGAACGACTGATGATATTCAGTCACCCCCCACGAGGGTGTCATGTGGCACAAGGCCTTTTTTAACGTGGGCATTCCCGAGCCATTAGGCTCGGCCAAAAAATAGCCCATTTGAACCCGTATAAACGTGTTCTGGGCCGGTTTTAGCTCCCCCGAAGGAGACACCGCCCTTCGGCGTAGCCTCCTTCGGGTTCCTCCCGCCCGTAGGAAGAGAGTTTAACCGAACAGTCAGTTCAGAGGTGAACGACTGATGATATTCAGTCACCCCCCACGAGGGTGTCATGTAGCACAAGGCCTTTTTAACGTGGGCATTCCCGAGCCATTAGGCTCGGCCAAAAATAGCCCATTTGAACCCGTATAAACGGGTTCTGGGCCGGTTTTTACCTCCCCGAAGGAGACTCCGCCCTTCGGCGTAGCCTCCTTCGGGTTCCTCCCCGCCCGTAGGGAAGAGAGTTGAACCGAACAGTCAGTTCAGAGGTGAACGACTGATGATATTCAGTCAACCCCCACGAGGGTGTCATATGGCACAAGGCCTTTTTAACGTGGGCATTTCCGAGCCATTAGGCTCGGCCAAAAAATAGCCCATTTGAACACGTATAAACGGGTTCTGGGCCGGTTTTACCTCCCCGAAGGAGACTCCACCCTTCGGCGTAGCCTCCTTCGGGTTCCTCCCGCCAGTAGGAAGAGAGTTTAACCGTGCAGTCAGTTCAGAGATGAACGACTGATGATATTCAGTCACCCCACCACGAGGGTGTCATGTGGCACAAGGCCATTTTAACGTGGGCATTCCCGAGCCATTAGGCTCGGCCAAAAAAATAGCCCATTTGAACCCGTATGAACGGGTTCAGGGGCCGATTTTACCTCCCGAAGGAGACTCCGCCCTTCGGCGTAGCCTCCTTCGGGTTCCTCCCGCCCGTAGGAAGAGAGTACAACCGTGCAGTCGGTTCAGAGGTGAACGACTGATGATATTCAGTCACCCCCCCACGAGGGTGTCATGTGGCCCAAGGCCTTTTTAACGTGGGCATTCCCGAGCCATTAGGCTCGGCCAAAAAATAGCCCATTTGAACACGTATAAACGGGTTCTGGGCCGGTTTTACCTCCCCGAAGGAGACTCCACCCTTCGGCGTAGCCTCCTTCGGGTTCCTCCCGCCCGTAGGAAGAGAGTTTAACCGTGCAGTCAGTTCAGAGGTGAACGACTGATGATATTCAGTCACCCCACCACGAGGGTGTCATGTGGCACAAGGCCTTTTTAACGTGGGCATTCCCGAGCCATTAGGCTCGGCCAAAAAATAGCCCATTTGAACCCGTATAAACGGGTTCAGGGCCGGTTTTACCTCCCCGAAGGAGACTCCGCCCTTCGGCGTAGCCTCCTTCGGGTTCCTCCCGCCCGTAGGAAGATAGTTGAACCGAACAGTCAGTTCAGAGGTGAACGACTGATGATATTCAGTCACCCCCCACGAGGGTGTCATGTGGCACAAGGCCTTTTTAACGTGGGCATTTCCGAGCCATTAGGCTCGGCCAAAAAATAGCCCATTTGAACCCGTATAAACGGGTCCTGGGCCGGTTTTACCTCCCGAAGGAGACTCCACCCTTCGGCGTAGCCTCCTTCGGGTTCCTCCCGCCCGTAGGAAGAGAGTTGAACCGAACAGTCAGTTCAGAGGTGAACGACTGATGATATTCAGTCACCCCCACGAGGGTGTCATGTGGCACAAGGCCTTTTTAACGTGGGCATTCCCGAGCCATTAGGCTCGGCCAAAAAATAGCCCATTTGAAACCGTATAAACGGGTTCTGGGCCGGTTTTACCTCCCCGAAGGAGAATCCGCCCTTCGGCGTAGCCTCCTTCGGGTTCCTCCCGCCCGTAGGAAGAGAGTTTAACCGAACAGTCAGTTCAGAGGTGAACGACTGATGATATTCAGTCACCCCCACGAGGGTGTCATGTGGCACAAGGCCTTTTTAACGTGGGCATTCCCGGAGCCATTAGGCTCGGCCAAAAAAATAGCCCATTTGAACCCGTATGAACGGGTTCAGGGGCCGGTTTTACCTCCCCGAAGGAGACTCCGCCCTTAAGCGTAGCCTCCTTCGGGTTCCTCCCGCCCGTAGGAAGAGAGTACAACCGTGCAGTCGGTTCAGAGTTGAACGATTGATGATATTCAGTCACCCCCCCCACGAGGGTGTCATGTAGCACAAGGCCTTTTTAACGTGGGCATTCCCGAGCCATTAGGCTCGGCCAAAAAATAGCCCATTTGAACCCGTATAAACGGGTTCTGGGCCGGTTTTACCTCCCCGAAGGAGACTCCGCCCTTCGGCGTAGCCTCCTTCGGGTTCCTCCCGCCCGTAGGAAGAGAGTTGAACCGAACAGTCAGTTCAGAGGTGAACGACTGATGATATTCAGTCACCCCCCCACGAGGGTGTCATGTGGCACAAGGCCTTTTTAACGTGGGCATTCCCGAGCCATTAGGCTCGGCCAAATATAGCCCATTTGAACACGTATAAACGGGTTCTGGGCCGGTTATACCTCCCCGAAGGAGACTCCGCCCTTCGGCGTAGCCTCCTTCGGGTTCCTCCCGCCCGTAGGAAGAGAGTTTAACCGTGCAGTCAGTTCAGAGGTGAACGACTGATGATATTCAGTCACCCCACCACGAGGGTGTCATGTGGCACAAGGCCATTTTAACGTGGGGCATTCCCGAGCCATTAGGCTCGGCCGTAGGAAAAAAATAGCCCATTTGAACACGTATAAACGGGTTCTGGGCCGGTTATACCTCCCCGAAGGAGACTCCGCCCTTCGGCGTAGCCTCCTTCGGGTTCCTCCCGCCCGTAGGAAGAGAGTTTAACCGTGCAGTCAGTTCAGAGGTGAACGACTGATGATATTCAGTCACCCCCCCACGAGGGTGTCATGTGGCACAAGGCCTTTTTAACGTGGGCATTCCCGAGCCATTAGGCTCGGCCAAAAAATAGCCCATTTGAACCCGTATAAACGGGTTCAGGGCCGTTTTACCTCCCGAAGGAGACTCCGCCCTTCGGCGTAGCCTCCTTCGGGTTCCTCCCGCCCGTAGGAAGAGAGTACAACCGTGCAGTCGGTTCAGAGGTGAACGACTGATGATATTCAGTCACCCCCCACGAGGGTGTCATGTGGCCCAAGGCCTTTTTTAACGTGGGCATTCCCGAGCCATTAGGCTCGGCCAAAAAATAGCCCATTTGAACCCGTATGAACGGGTTCAGGGCCGGTTTTACCTCCCCGAAGGAGACTCCGCCCTTCGGCGTAGCCTCCTTCGGGTTCCTCCCGCCCGTAGGAAGAGAGTACAACCGTGCAGTCGGTTCAGAGTTGAACGACTGATGATATTCAGTCACCCCCGCCCCCACGAGGGTGTCATGTGGCACAAGGCCTTTTTAACGTGGGCATTCCCGAGCCATTAGGCTCGGCCAAAAAATAGCCCATTTGAACACGTATAAACGGGTTCTGGGCCGGTTTTACCTCCCCGAAGGAGACTCCGCCCTTCGGCGTAGCCTCCTTCGGGTTCCTCCCGCCCGTAGGAAGAGAGTTTAACCGTGCAGTCGGTTCAGAGGTGAACGACTGATGATATTCAGTCACCCCCCCCCACGAGGGTGTCATGTGGCACAAGGCCTTTTTAACGTGGGCATTCCCGAGCCATTAGGCTCGGCAAAAAAAATAGCCCATTTGAACCCGTATAAACGGGTTCAGGGCTGGTTTTTACCTCCCCGAAGGAGACTCCGCCCTTCGGCGTAGCCTCCTTCGGGTTCCTCTCGCCCGTAGGAAGAGAGTACAACCGTGCAGTCGGTTCAGAGGTGAACGACTGATGATATTCAGTCCCCCCCCACGAGGGTGTCATGTGGCACAAGGCCTTTTTTTAACGTGGGCATTCCCGAGCCATTAGGCTCGGCCAAAAAATAGCCCATTTGAACCCGTATAAACGGGTTCTGGGCCGGTTTGAACCTCCCGAAGGAGACTCCGCCCTTCGGCGTAGCCTCCTTCGGGTTCCTCCCGCCCGTAGGAAGAGAGTTGAACCGAACAGTCAGTTCAAAGTGAACGACTGATGATATTCAGTCACCCCCCCACGAGGGTGTCATGTGGCACAAGGCCTTTTTAACGTGGGCATTCCCGAGCCATTAGGCTCGGCAAAAAATAGCCCATTTGAACCCGTATAAACGGGTTCTGGGCCGGTTTAACCTCCCGAAGGAGACTCCGCCCTTCGGCGTAGCCTCCTTCGGGTTCCTCCCGCCCGTAGGAAGAGAGTTGAACCGAACAGTCAGTTCAGAGGTGAACGACTGATAATATTCAGTCACCCCCCACGAGGGTGTCATGTGGCACAAGGCCTTTTTAACGTGGGCATTCCCGAGCCATTAGGCTCGGCCAAAAATAGCCCATTTGAACCCGTATAAACGGGTTCTGGGCGAGTTTAACCTCCCCGGAAGGAGACTCCGCCCTTCGGCGTAGCCTCCTTCGGGTTCCTCCCGCCCGTAGGAAGAGAGTTGAACCGAACAGTCAGTTCAAAAGTGAACGACTGATAATATTCAGTCACCCCCACGAGGGTGTCATGTGGCACAAGGCCTTTTTAACGTGGGAATTCCCGAGCCATTAGGCTCGGCCAAAAAATAACCCCATTTGAACCCGTATAAACGGGTTCTGGGCCGTTTACCTCCCCGAAGGAGACTCCGCCCTTCGGCGTAGCCTCCTTCGGGTTCCTCCCGCCCGTAGGAAGAGAGTTGAACCGAACAGTCAGTTCAAAATTGAACGACTGATAATATTCAGTCACCCCCACAAGAGGGTGTCATGTGGCACAAGGCCTTTTTAACGTGGGCATTCCCGAGCCATTAGGCTCGGCAAAAATAGCCCATTTGAACCCGTATAAACGGGTTCTGGGCCGAGTTTAACCTCCCGAAGGAGACTCCGCCCTTCGGCGTAGCCTCCTTCGGGTTCCTCCCGCCCGTAGGAAGAGAGTTGAACCGAACAGTCAGTTCAAAGTGAACGACTGATAATATTCAGTCACCCCCCACGAGGGTGTCATGTGGCACAAGGCCTTTTTAACGTGGGCATTCCCGAGCCATTAGGCTCGGCCAAAAATAGCCCATTTGAACCCGTATAAACGGGTTCTGGGCCGGTTTAACCTCCCCGAAGGAGACTCCGCCCTTCGGCGTAGCCTCCTTCGGGTTCCTCCCCGCCCGTAGGAAGAGAGTTGAACCGAACAGTCAGTTCAAAGGTGAACGACTGATAATATTCAGTCACCCCCACGAGGGTGTCATGTGGCACAAGGCCTTTTTAACGTGGGCATTCCCGAGCCATTAGGCTCGGCCAAAAAATAGCCCATTTGAACCCGTATAAACGGGTTCTGGGCCGAGTTTAACCTCCCCGAAGGAGACTCCGCCCTTCGGCGTAGCCTCCTTCGGGTTCCTCCCGCCCGTAGGAAGAGAGTTGAACCGAACAGTCAGTTCAGAGTTGAACGACTGATGATATTCAGTCACCCCCCCCACGAGGGTGTCATGTGGCACAAGGCCTTTTTAACGTGGGCATTCCCGAGCCATTAGGCTCGGCCAAAAAATAGCCCATTTGAACCCGTATAAACGGGTTCTGGGCCGGTTTTACCTCCCCGAAGGAGACTCCGCCCTTCGGCGTAGCCTCCTTCGGGTTCCTCCCGCCCGTAGGAAGAGAGTTTAACCGTGCAGTCGGTTCAGAGTTGAACGACTGATGATATTCAGTCACCCCCCCACGAGGGTGTCATGTGGCACAAGGCCTTTTTAACGTGGGCATTCCCGAGCCATTAGGCTCGGCCAAAAAATAGCCCATTTGAACCCGTATAAACGGGTTCTGGGCCGGTTTTACCTCCCCGAAGGAGACTCCACCCTTCGGCGTAGCCTCCTTCGGGTTCCTCCCGCCCGTAGGAAGAGAGTTTAACCGTGCAGTCGGTTCAGAGTTGAACGACTGATGATATTCAGTCACCCCCCCCCCCACGAGGGTGTCATGTGGCACAAGGCCTTTTTAACGTGGGCATTCCAGAGCCATTAGGCTCGGCCAAAAAATAGCCCATTTGAACCCGTATAAACGGGTTCAGGGCCGGTTTTACCTCCCCGAAGGAGACTCCGCCCTTCGGCGTAGCCTCCTTCGGGTTCCTCCCGCCCGTAGGAAGAGAGTACAACCGTGCAGTCGGTTCAGAGGTGAACGACTGATGATATTCAGTCACCCCCCACGAGGGTGTCATGTGGCACAAGGCCTTTTTAACGTGGGCATTCCCGGAGCCATTAGGCTCGGCAAAAAAAATAGCCCATTTGAACCCGTATGAACGGGTTCAGGGCCGGTTTTACCTCCCGAAGGAGACTCCGCCCTTCGGCGTAGCCTCCTTCGGGTTCCTCCCGCCCGTAGGAAGAGAGTTTAACCGTGCAGTCGGTTCAGAGTTGAACGACTGATGATATTCAGTCACCCCCCCCCCCACGAGGGTGTCATGTGGCACAAGGCCTTTTAACGTGGGCATTCCTGGAGCCATTAGGCTCGGCCAAAAAATAGCCCATTTGAACCCGTATAAACGGGTTCTGGGCCGGTTTACCTCCCCGAAGGAGACTCCGCCCTTCGGCGTAGCCTCCTTCGGGTTCCTCCCGCCCGTAGGAAGAGAGTACAACCGTGCAGTCGGTTCAGAGTTGAACGACTGATGATATTCAGTCACCCCCCCCCCCACGAGGGTGTCGCGTGGCACAAGGCCTTTTTTAACGTGGGCATTCCCGGAGCCATTAGGCTCGGCAAAAAATAGCCCATTTGAACCCGTATAAACGTGTTCTGGGCCGGTTTTACCTCCCCGAAGGAGACTCCGCCCTTCGGCGTAGCCTCCTTCGGGTTCCTCCCGCCCGTAGGAAGAGAGTTTAACCGAACAGTCGGTTCAGAGGTGAACGACTGATGATATTCAGTCACCCCCCCACGAGGGTGTCATGTGGCACAAGGCCTTTTTAACGTGGGCATTCCCGAGCCATTAGGCTCGGCCAAAAAATAGCCCATTTGAACCCGTATAAACGGGTTCAGGGCCGGTTTTACCTCCCCGAAGGAGACTCCGCCCTTCGGCGTAGCCTCCTTCGGGTTCCTCCCGCCCGTAGGGAAGAGAGTTGAACCGAACAGTCGGTTCAGAGGTGAACGACTGATGATATTCAGTCACCCCCCCACGAGGGTGTCATGTGGCACAAGGCCTTTTTAACGTGGGCATTCCTGAGCCATTAGGCTCGGCCAAAAAATAGCCCATTTGAACCCGTATAAACGGGTTCAGGGCCGGTTTTACCTCCCCGAAGGAGACTCCGCCCTTCGGCGTAGCCTCCTTCGGGTTCCTCCCGCCCGTAGGAAGAGAGTACAACCGTGCAGTCGGTTCAGAGGTGAACGACTGATGATATTCAGTCACCCCCCCACGAGGGTGTCATGTGGCACAAGGCCTTTTTAACGTGGGCATTCCCGAGCCATTAGGCTCGGCCAAAAAATAGCCCATTTGAACCCGTATAAACGGGTTCTGGGCCGGTTTTACCTCCCCGAAGGAGACTCCGCCCTTCGGCGTAGCCTCCTTCGGGTTCCTCCCGCCCGTAGGAAGAGAGTTGAACCGAACAGTCAGTTCAAAGGTGAACGACTGACGATATTCAGTCACCCCCCACGAGGGTGTCATGTGGCACAAGGCCTTTTTAACGTGGGAATTCCCGAGCCATTAGGCTCGGCCAAAAAATAGCCCATTTGAACCCGTATAAACGGGTTCTGGGCCGGTTTTACCTCCCCGAAGGAGACTCCGCCCTTCGGCGTAGCCTCCTTCGGGTTCCTCCCGCCCGTAGGAAGAGAGTTGAACCGAACAGTCAGTTCAAAGGTGAACGACTGACGATATTCAGTCACCCCCCACCCACGAGGGTGTCATGTGGCACAAGGCCTTTTTAAAGTGGGCATTCCCGAGCCATTAGGCTCGGCCAAAAAATAGCCCATTTGAACCCGCATAAACGGGTTCAGGGCCGTTTTACCTCCCCGAAGGAGACTCCGCCCTTCGGCGTAGCCTCCTTCGGGTTCCTCCCGCCCGTAGGAAGAGAGTTTAACCGAACAGTCGGTTCAGAGGTGAACGACTGATGATATTCAGTCACCCCCACGAGGGTGTCATGTGGCACAAGGCCTTTTTAACGTGGGCATTCCTTGAGCCATTAGGCTCGGCCAAAAAAATAGCCCATTTGAACCCGTATAAACGGGTTCTGGGCCGGTTTAACCTCCCCGAAGGAGACTCCGCCCTTCGGCGTAGCCTCCTTCGGGTTCCTCCCGTCCGTAGGAAGAGAGTTGAACCGAACAGTCAGTTCAGAGGTGAACGACTGATAATATTCAGTCACCCCCCACGAGGGTGTCATGTGGCACAAGGCCTTTTTAACGTGGGCATTCCTGAGCCATTAGGCTCGGCCAAAAATAGCCCATTTGAACCCGTATAAACGGGTTCTGGGCCGGTTTAACCTCCCGAAGGAGACTCCGCCCTTCGGCGTAGCCTCCTTCGGGTTCCTCCCGCCCGTAGGAAGAGAGTTGAACCGAACAGTCAGTTCAAAAAGTGAACGACTGATAATATTCAGTCACCCCCCCCACGAGGGTGTCATGTGGCACAAGGCCTTTTTAACGTGGGAATTCCTGGAGCCATTAGGCTCGGCCAAAAAAATAGCCCATTTGAACCCGTATGAACGGGTTCTGGGCCGGTTTAACCTCCCTGAAGGAGACTCCGCCCTTCGGCGTAGCCTCCTTCGGGTTCCTCCCGCCCGTAGGAAGAGAGTTGAACCGAACAGTCAGTTCAAAGGTGAACGACTGATAATATTCAGTCACCCCCCACGAGGGTGTCATGTGGCACAAGGCCTTTTAACGTGGGAATTCCCTGAGCCATTAGGCTCGGCCAAAAATAGCCCATTTGAACCCGTATAAACGGGTCCTGGGCCGGTAAAACCTCCCCGAAGGAGACTCCGCCCTTCGGCGTAGCCTCCTTCGGGTTCCTCTCGCCCGTAGGAAGAGAGTTGAAACCGAACAGGTTCAGAGGTGAACGACTGACAATATTCAGTCACCCCCCCCACGAGGGTGTCATGGCACAAGGCCTTTTTAACGTGGGGATTCCGGAGCCATTAGGCTCGGCCAAAAAATAGCCCATTTGAACCCGTATAAACGGGTTCTGGGCTTCGAGCAGCTTTACCTTCCCTGAAGGAGATGAGGCTACGCCATGGGCGGAGTTCGCCTTTCGGAATAGCCTTCGGGTTCCGGGCCTAATGGTAGGGAAGAGAGTTGAACATGAACAGTGGGGTTGATAGAATATTGAACGACTGACTATTATTCAGTCACCTTCCACGAAGGGTCCGCCTTCGGCGTAGTTCCTTCGGGGCACAAGGCCTTTTAACGTGGGCATTCCTGAGCCATTAGGCTACAAAAAAATAGCCCATTTGAACCCGTATAAACGGGTCCCTGGGCCGGCTTAATTTTCCCTGAAGGAGACTCCGCCTTCGGCGTAGCCTCCGGGTTCCTCCCGCCCGTAGGAAGAGAGTTGAACCGAACAGTCAGTTCAGAGGTGAACGACTGATAATATTCAGTCACCCCCCACGAGGGTGTCATGGCACAAGGCCTTTTTAACGTGGGAATTCCCGAGCCATTAGGCTCGGCCAAAATATAGCCCATTTGAACCCGCATAAACGGGTTCTGGGCCGGTTTAACCTCCCCGAAGGAGACTCCGCCCTTCGGCGTAGCCTCCTTCGGGTTCCTCTCGCCCGTAGGAAGAGAGTTGAACCGAACAGTCAGTTCAGAGGTGAACGACTGACAATATTCAGTCACCCCCCCACGAGGGTGTCATGTGGCACAAGGCCTTTTTAACGTGGGCATTCCCGAGCCATTAGGCCCGGCCAAAAAATAGCCCATTTGAACCCGCATAAACGGGTTCTGGGCCGGTTTAACCTCCCCGAAGGAGACTCCGCCCTTCGGCGTAGCCTCCTTCGGGTTCCTCTCGCCCGTAGGAAGAGAGTTGAACCGAACAGTCAGTTCAGAGGTGAACGACTGACAATATTCAGTTACCCCCCCACGAGGGTGTCATGTGGCACAAGGCCTTTTTAACGTGGGAATTCCCGAGCCATTAGGCTCGGCCAAAAAATAGCCCATTTGAACCCGTATGAACGGGTCCAGGGCCGGTTTAACCTCCCCGAAGGAGACTCCGCCCTTCGGCGTAGCCTCCTTCGGGTTCCTCTCGCCCGTAGGAAGAGAGTTGAACCGAACAGTCAGTTCAGAGGTGAACGACTGACTATATTTAGTCGTCCCCCCACGAGGGCGTCATGTGGCACAAGGCCTTTTTGACGTGGGCATTTCCGAGCCATTAGGCTCGGCCAAAAAATAGCCCATTTGAAACCGTATGAACGGGTTCAGGGGCCGGTTTTACCTCCCCGAAGGAGACTCCGCCCTTCGGCGTAGCCTCCTTCGGGTTCCTCTCGCCCGTAGGAAGAGAGTTGAACCGAACAGTCAGTTCAGAGGTGAACGACTGACAATATTCAGTCACCCCCCCACGAGGGTGTCATGTGGCACAAGGCCTTTTTAACGTGGGAATTCCCGAGCCATTAGGCTCGGCCAAAAATAACAGCCCATTTGAACCCGTATAAACGGGTTCTGGGCCGGTTTTTACCTCCCGAAGGAGACTCCGCCCTTCGGCGTAGCCTCCTTCGGGTTCCTCCTCGCCCGTAGGAAGAGAGTTGAACCGAACAGTCAGTTCAGAGGTGAACGACTGACAATATTCAGTCACCCCCCACGAGGGTGTCATGTGGCACAAGGCCTTTTTAACGTGGGCATTCCCGAGCCATTAGGCTCGCCAAAAAAATAGCTCCATTTGAACCCGTATAAACGGGTTCTGGGCCGAGTTTTACCTCCCCGAAGGAGACTCCGCCCTTCGGCGTAGCCTCCTTCGGGTTCCTCTCGCCCGTAGGAAGAGAGTTGAACCGAACAGTCAGTTCAGAGGTGAACGACTGACAATATTCAGTCACCCCCTCGAGGGTGTCATGTGGCACAAGGCCTTTTTAACGTGGGAATTCCCGAGCCATTAGGCTCGGCCAAAAAATAGCCCATTTGAACCCGTATGAACGGGTTCTGGGCCGAATTTAACCTCCCCGAAGGAGACTCCGCCCTTCGGCGTAGCCTCCTTCGGGTTCCTCTCGCCCGTAGGAAGAGAGTTGAACCAAACAGTCAGTTCAGAGGTGAACGACTGACAATATTCAGTCACCCCCCACGAGGGTGTCATGTGGCACAAGGCCTTTTAACGTGGGCATTCCCGAGCCATTAGGCCCGGCCAAAAATAGCCCATTCGAACCCGTATAAACGGGTTCTGGGCCGGTTTAACCTCCCGAAGGAGATTCCGCCCTTCGGCGTAGCCTCCTTCGGGTTCCTCTCGCCCGTAGGAAGAGAGTTGAACCGTGCAGTCAGTTCAGAGGTGAACGACTGACAATATTCAGTCACCCCCCCACGAGGGTGTCATGTGGCACAAGGCCTTTTTAACGTGGGAATTCCCGAGCCATTAGGCTCGGCCAAAAAATAGCCCATTTGAACCCGTATGAACGGGTTCTGGGCCGGTTTAACCTCCCCGAAGGAGACTCCACCCTTCGGCGTAGCCTCCTTCGGGTTCCTCTCGCCCGTAGGAAGAGAGTTGAACCGTGCAGTCAGTTCAGAGGTGAACGACTGACAATATTCAGTCACCCCCCCACGAGGGTGTCATATGGCACAAGCCTTTTTAACGTGGGCATTCCCGAGCCATTAGGCCCGGCCAAAAAATAGCCCATTTGAACCCGCATAAACGGGTTCTGGGCCGGTTTAACCTCCCCGAAGGAGACTCCGCCCTTCGGCGTAGCCTCCTTCGGGTTCCTCTCGCCCGTAGGAAGAGAGTTGAACCGAACAGTCAGTTCAGAGGTGAACGACTGACAATATTCAGTCACCCCCCCACGAGGGTGTCATGTGGCACAAGGCCTTTTTAACGTGGGAATTCCCGAGCCATTAGGCTCGGCCAAAAAATAGCCCATTTGAACCCGTATGAACGGGTTCTGGGCCGGTTTAACCTCCCCGAAGGAGACTCCGCCCTTCGGCGTAGCCTCCTTCGGGTTCCTCTCGCCCGTAGGAAGAGAGTTGAACCGTGCAGTCACTTCAGAGGTGAACGACTGACAATATTCAGTCACCCCCCACGAGGGTGTCATGTGGCACAAGGCCTTTTTAACGTGGGCATTCCCGAGCCATTAGGCTCGGTCAAAAATAGCCCATTTGAACCCGTATAAACGGGTTCTGGGCCGAGTTTACCTCCCGAAGGAGACTCCGCCCTTCGGCGTAGCCTCCTTCGGGTTCCTCTCGCCCGTAGGAAGAGAGTTGAACCGTGCAGTCAGTTCAGAGGTGAACGACTGACAATATTCAGTCACCCCCCACGAGGGTGTCATGTGGCACAAGGCCTTTTTAACGTGGGCATTCCCGAGCCATTAGGCCCGGCCAAAAATAGCCCATTTGAACCCGCATAAACGGGTTCTGGGCCGTTTTTAACCTCCCCGAAGGAGACTCCGCCCTTCGGCGTAGCCTCCTTCGGGTTCCTCGCCCGTAGGAAGAGAGTTGAACCGAACAGTCAGTTCAGAGGTGAACGACTGACAATATTCAGTCACCCCCACGAGGGTGTCATGTGGCACAAGGCCTTTTTAACGGGGGAATTCCCGAGCCATTAGGCTCGGCCAAAAATAGCCCATTTGACCCCGTATGAACGGGTTCTGGGCCGATTTAACCTCCCCGAAGGAGACTCCGCCCTTCGGCGTAGCCTCCTTCGGGTTCCTCTCGCCCGTAGGAAGAGAGTTGAACCGTGCAGTCAGTTCAGAGGTGAACGACTGACAATATTCAGTCACCCCCCACGAGGGTGTCATGTGGCACAAGGCCTTTTAACGTGGGCATTCCCGAGCCATTAGGCCCGGCCAAAAAAATAGCCCATTTGAACCCGCATAAACGGGTTCTGGGGTTGTTTAACCTCCCGAAGGAGACTCCGCCCTTCGGCGTAGCCTCCTTCGGGTTCCTCTCGCCCGTAGGAAGAGAGTTGAACCGTGAACAGTCAGTTCAGAGGTGAACGACTGACAATATTCAGTCACCCCCACGAGGGTGTCATGTGGCACAAGGCCTTTTTAACGTGGGAATTCCCGAGCCATTAGGCTCGGTCAAAAAATAGCCCATTTGAACCCGCATAAACGGGTTCTGGGCCGGTTTAACCTCCCCGAAGGAGACTCCGCCCTTCGGCGTAGCCTCCTTCGGGTTCCTCTCGCCCGTAGGAAGAGAGTTGAACCGTGCAGTCAGTTCAGAGGTGAACGACTGACAATATTCAGTCACCCCCCACGAGGGTGTCATGTGGCAAAAGGCCCTTTTTAACGTGGGCATTCCCGAGCCATTAGGCCCGGCCAAAAAATAGCCCATTTGAACCCGCATAAACGGGTTCTGGGCCGAGTTTAACCTCCCCTGAAGGAGACTCCGCCCTTCGGCGTAGCCTCCTTCGGGTTCCTCTCGCCCGTAGGAAGAGAGTTGAACCGAACAGTCAGTTCAGAGGTGAACGACTGACAATATTCAGTCACCCCCCACGAGGGTGTCATGTGTGGCACAAGGCCTTTTAACGTGGGAATTCCCGAGCCATTAGGCTCGGCCAAAAATAACCCATTTGAACCCGTATAAACGGGTTCTGGGCCAGTTTAACCTCCCCGAAGGAGACTCCGCCCTTCGGCGTAGCCTCCTTCGGGTTCCTCTCGCCCGTAGGGAAGAGAGTTGAACCGTGCAGTCAGTTCAGAGGTGAACGACTGACAATATTCAGTCACCCCCCACGAGGGTGCTGCGTGGCACAAGGCCTTTTTTAACGTGGGCATTGGAGCCATTAGGCTCGGTCAAAAATAGCCCATTTGAACCCGTATAAACGGGTTCTGGGGCTGAGTTTATCCCTCCCGAAGGAGACTTCGCCCTTCGGCGTAGCCTCCTTCGGGTTCCTCTCGCCCGTAGGAAGAGAGTTTGAACCGTGCAGTCAGTTCAGAGGTGAACGACTGACGATATTCAGTCACCCCCACGAGGGTGTCATGCCGGCACAAGGCCTTTTTAACGTGGGAATTCCCAAGCCATTAGGCTCGGCAAAAAATAGCCCATTTGAACCCGTATGAAACGGGTTCCCGAAGGGCTCCGCCCTTCGGCGTAGCCTCCTTCGGGTTCCTCTCGCCCGAAAGAGAGTTGAACCGTGCAGTCAGTTCAGAGGTGAACGACTGACAATATTCAGTCACCCCCCACGAGGGTGTCATGTGGCACAAGGCCTTTTTAACGTGGGCATTCCCTCGCCATTAGGCTCGGCCAAAAAAATAGCCCATTTGAACCCGCATAAACGGGGTTTGAACCTCCCCGAAGGAACTCCGCCCTTCGCGTAGCCTCCTTCGGGTTGAGCGCCCCGCAGTCAGTTCAAGGTGAACGACTGACTCCCCTGCCTGCTCCTGAGGCGCAGTATTTATTAAGTATGGAATAGTCCATTATTATTATTATTATTATTATTATTATTGGTAAGACATCATAACAAGTATTGTACATATATTTTATATATGTTTACTTGATTAGTGATGTGTGAGTATTTACTGAAACGTTTAGTTTCTGCACATTGCTATGAAATTTAAATCGCTTAACTTTTATTAATACAATAATACTAATAAATATATATGTATAGATATAAAAATCTAGAACTAGGCGTATAAAATATTTCAAATTTGAGTTGTAAACCTACATATCTGATAGGCGGAATATTCATTTACATATTGAATGCATATAAGTTTTTATTTTGAAACATTGAAAAACTAGAAGGGAATGAGCATATTGAAAATAGATGACTGAAACAATCAGTACGAATTGCTTTTTTCAATTTATATCTGGGGGCGATTTTAAATGTCTCCCTACTCTGTCTAGTATTTCAATATATTAAAAGAAGTGCTTTCAAAGTTCATTGCCATAGAAATGCTTATTCGTCCCATCAATACAAGTATGTCTATCAATGGAAAGTTGTATGTATATATACATTATGATTATCGGTGTTGAGCTTAGTCTGCTGCAGTGCCAAATAATGGCAAACGGGTTGGAACCTAGTGTTACACTGTTTTTCTATGTGGGTATTGCTTGTTTTTCTGGAAAATCAGGATTCATAAATTCTTGTTATCTTTTTGTCAATGCATAACCAACTCTTCAGCCAGGCCTTAAAATTGCTGAACTAGATATTAAAGATTATCTCATATGTAGGAATGTTGTGTTGGAGTATTCTTCTTACAGAGAAATGACTGCATGCCTTAAAATATATATTCGACTTCCACATCTTTTGCTTAAGATTGACTATTAACCACAGTCACCGGTACATCTATGACTAAGGGATACTGAAAAGTCCTCGATTAAACCAATTTCTCGAAATTGATGCTAGCTTAGAGAAATACTGAGTATGTTTTAGCACCATTTCTTATCTAATAAATACAAAAATAGACATTAATATTTAAGTCTGTAAGGAAGTAAATGTAAAATGAATTCGCTTTTGAGTCTGAATACCTATAACAGCTGTACACTTATATAGTGGAATATAACTTTAAGTAACATTAATCTAGGTAGCTGCTCATAATAGCAATATGATGTTCTTTTTTAGTATGGGAAAAGGCTAATTGAGAAAATGCAGGAGGGGGAAATATTTAACTGTATCAGTCTATCTTACTTCCAAATCAGTGTATGTGCTCTTAGCTATTATATGATCTTAAACATTGACTACTGGCAACAATAGGAAACAAGACATATCCAAATAGATATGTGTGAAGCTTATCTATATTTGGCACAAGACCCTAATTTCGGAGCGAAAAGTGTGAATCGACTGACTAGCCATACAGTATCTCCATTAATGTATTGTCTAAACATTGCATCGTCTGTAACATAGTTATAGTATTAGCTCAACAGTGAAGATCGAAATTGAGAAATATCGTAAGCACAATGTTATGATTCCAGCAATGATATAAATTAGACAAATAACTGATTTTAGTATAATTTTTAGACAATTTGTTTGATGTTCTTGCGCCTAGCCAGTTATCTCCTAGAAAACTTTATTTGCTTTATGAAGTAAATTCAGTACAACACAATAGAAAGCTTATGATTACCGCACACACAACGCTCTTAAAATCTATTTACGGCTTTTAATCCAATATTTCAGAAGGATATTCGAAACTATATAATTATTTTCACTCTCATCGTATAATTGTCAACATCTGCAACAGTTTATTAAAACGCAAGAATCTTCACACACACAAGCACTTACACAAACACGCATACGCACACACACACACGCACACACACACACACTTATATATATATATCGATATAATTATTAATCATATCTATAACAACCCTCTTATGTAACCTCTTAAAATTAATCCTAATATACTCAAAAAATCATTTGAATCTGCACTACCCAGGTTCCTTTCTATGACCCCCTTAATAATATTTATTTACAGGTTGAGGGCGTTTCAATGGGATCTGTCCTTGGTCCAACATTTAGCAATTTTTACATGTCACATCTTGAAGATAAAATTTTTGGCATTATTGAAACACCTGTCATATACCTCCGTTATGTTGATGATATCCTTATACTTGCTAAAAATTTCGATGAATTAACCTTTCTGCAGCAATCCTTCAAAAATAATTCAGTTCTTAATTTTACACATGAACTAACTAAAGATAATAAGATTCCTTTTTTGGATGTTTTAATTGGTACTAGTAATGGCACTTTTACCACTTCTGTATACAAAAATCCTACAAGCGATAACAGTTGCACCCTCATCTATCTTAGTGAATGCCCCATTAAATATAAACGGTCAATTATTTCCAACTTAGTTACTAGAGCAAAACTTATCTATTCTACCAATAAAATATTTTATAAGCAATTGACTAACATCAAGCAAACCCTTATCAATAACGGTTTTCCTAACTATCTAGTTGATAATGAATTTGATAGATACTTCTCAGACCTAACAAGAGATATACCCAGAAAATTATCCTCAATTAACCTCTTTTACAGAGGACAAATGCACAGACAATACGGTATGGATGAAAAGGCCCTTAAGTCTATAATACAACATAATGTGTTTCCTGTTGATTCTAACAAAGCCTGACAACTTAATATATATTATAGTAAATTTAAAACCTCTAACCTGGTAATGAGCAATAACCCTTCTCCAGTTGCTGCAGTGGTTGATAGGACTAATGTTATGTATGAGTTTAAATGTCCTTTGGAAGAATGCTCTTCTAATCCACATACATACATTGGATTTACAACTACCCGCCTCTCCAGACGATTAACTATGCATTTAAATAATTCTAGTGCCATTAAACAACATCTTATGTCACATACTATTTCCCTTTTGCATTCTGACATTCGTAAAATCCATATAGAAAATACTAAAATTATTGATCAACATACAGACATTAGACGCCTTAAAATTTTAGAGGCACTACTTATTAGAAGCAATCGACCTCTTATTAATCGAACAGCTTAAAATATTTCCGGAAACATCCTTCAATGTCTATAATATATTTCTACGTAATTAGATAAATCACATAATCATTTTCCTTGAACTTTTTAAAATTCCATAACGTATTTTACGATTTTTTGGTTTTTACAATAAAAAATCTTTTTCACCCCTTCACTCGCAGGTAAATAAATTTTAAATTTTTTATTTACTGAAAATTTTAGTTCATGCCACATTGACTGAAAAACCTACCAGTACAAAAGAATTCTCCTATTACCATATTAGTACAAAAACGCACAATCTTAAAATTTAAAAATTCAACCTCAGCGTTGCGACCGCACGCTTCAAAAAAAAAAAAAAAAAATTCTTACAATTAACATTGTAACACATTTCTTAAAACATATTTCGGATTACATTTCTTAAAACATATTTCGGATTACATCTATATTTTCGTTACCGAGAAGTAAAAAAACAAAAAAATAAATCTATTTCCAAACCTGATGATGTCTGTATGAACAGATGAAAGCTTGTAAAAAACTAAAAAAGGCCTTATGCAACTGGAATTTATAAAAAGGGTCCATAACATTCATCTACAGGTTCGGGGTTAATGTACTTTATTAAATTTGTTTGCGATGATGTATTCACGCCATTTATATCATTAACTTCTATATCTGTTTTTTGTATGAACGAGGTTATGTAGAAATTGCATAGTACTATTAACGCTGTATATTGTAAGATCCTATAATTTAATATATTTACTAAGCATTCCTACATTTAAACACGTCTATTAAATGGACCGCTCACGTAGTTTCAATTTAGCCTTGTAGTATGTTGTTCTTGGAGTCGAAATATTCGTTTTATCGCAGCTGTAGATTGTAGAGAGAAAAACAAAAAGATATACAGAGATACGCGTGCACGCACGCACGCATATATATATATATATATATATATATATATATATATATATATATAAAGTAAAAATATATATATATATATATATATAAAGTATATATATATAAAGTAAAAATATATATATATAAAGTATATATATATAAAGTAAAAGAATAGATAATTTTCTTGCGTGTTACTCTGGGGTCGTTGACGTTAACGTGATATCAAAATAGAATCGAGATTTCCATTTTTTTCTTACATCTGTAATAAAACACACGTACATATATACGTGCATATGTGCTTATGTATGTATAAGAAAAAAATATATTATTATTTTCTCCCATTTAATGTTGATTTAATCACATTGCATTAATTATCCCAAATTAAAATTTGGCAGCCACTCTAATTTTTTTTAATGTCAAGGTGCTTCTAAACATACACAGATCAATATTACTGCAACATATTTTAAGATTTATAAAAATCTAAATTAAATTTATTTAGATTTTTGTATCTTATCATCATGCTCCTGATTTAATTGAATTTGATTTACATAAATAAATCGATTTTAATATGAACTTCTTTCAATTGTATATAATATTTTATTGCCAATACACAATCATCTTGACGCGGCTGCTGGTAATTTGATGTTTTATAAAATAGTGATGTAAGTTATTCAAGCCATTTAAGTAAATACGTAAGTAAACATTTTACACATTTTTAAATTCCAGTGTTAATGCAAGAAATGTTACAGCGAATGCAACGTAATCAAATCGCTTGCTTCATAATTGAGATGAAAATAAGTTTGTTTTGAACGAAACGCGTCACTAAGTTTCTTACATTAAATTTCTTACATTCTGTCATTCGCTTACACACTATTAGTCTGATATATATATATATATATATATATATATATATATATATATATATATCATATTTTTATTTTTAGATAATTATGTTTTTTCTCAGGAAGTTAGCACATCCATTACGCCCTATCTTTCCTTCAGATAAATAATAGACCATTCCGTTTTGACTGAGAGGAAAGACAGAAGAAAAAATATATCGGAGACGATACTTGGGTTTAGTGAGAAAAAGTAAACATTCATAAAAAGAAAGAAAGGAAAAAGAAAAGAAAGGTGGAGGCAATAACCATCTCATGCTTTTAACGTCTATTTCAGTGACATGGAAAACATTGTCAATTTTAAATCTTTTCGTTTGCACTTTCTTACCTCTTCCAATAATGACCTGAATTCATACTTCTAGTTGTTCTTGAAATATTTTGTTAAAATCGTTAAGTTTTAATATTTACCAATGCAATAGTGGAATTTAATTTTATAAGGAGCTTATTCAATCATATAATTAAACATTAAAATTAGGATTAGTCATAAAATTCAAATAGGAAAACGGTGAAAATTTCACGTTTACTTCGTATTAAAATAAATTTCATAAAAATTCAACAAATGCGAACTTATTTTAAGCATGTTTGATCTTTTATAAATGACAGCTGGACGTGTATTAAATGTAATTTTGGTTCAAGCGAAAAGGAAGTCCTTTTCGAAAATAATTAATGTTATTTAACTAGTTCCATTTTCTTTGTTTTTAATCGTTGTTTCGGAAGCCAAAGGCAGATGACCCTCTCTCGGTCTGTTATGTAATATCCGTCCTATTGTATGGAAGTGAAGTCTGGAAAATCTAACAGATGAAGAAGAGGCTTGGAACAACGGAAATGTGGTTCTTCAAAAGGATGTTGAGAATACCATGTGTGACGGTTACACACCTGGCCCAGGGTCGAATCCTTTGGTTACGGCGCCAACTGTGACGTCGCTCCTCCTGGTTCCAAGCGTGCCGCTCCAACCCCTTGGTTAGATGATCACCAGCCCCGCCTTTCCCAACTCGCTTCCAATACCTGTTTACTGAAGCAACTGTACTGATCTCCGGTCTGTCTACCCACGCTGTGTTTAGATCTTAGACAGACGGGACCAGCAGGGATTGGGGCCGATACAAGTTGAGTCCGACGGGGGTGGCAAAACACAAGTAAAAGAAAAAAAACTCACGAGACAAAAAATTACTGATAAAAAAGGGTGACAACCTTTTATATCTAATGTCCGTTACATAAAGAAAAATTGTTCTTACTTCCCGACCCGCTTTGTGGACTATGGCACCAAGCCTCTATCATACAACTTAAAGATTTCGAGTTGTCTACTCTTCAGAATTATGTATGTCGGAGTGTGGTCCAGTTCGACTCTGGGGCTAATTTCTGTCAATCATTCGCAGTTGATTCCTCTCTTCGACTTGAGTTGTATTTCTTCACTTCGATCTGGTTGGGTCGAATTCTGTTCTCGGCTGGGCTTGATTTCAACTTCTTCTTCTTCGTCGACTTAGATGGAACTTCTCTTGTCTTCGACTTGGGTTGGAAGGATTTCTTGTTTCGACTTGGGCTGGAAGGATTTCTTGTCTGAGGATTCTTTTGCCCGCAAAGAGGCGAGTGAATCGGGCCTGATGCCCGCGTTCAGGCTCTTTCCCTGCCCGCGGTCCAGCTGCAACTGATTTCTGTCGACTGGGGTCCTGCTTTTATTGACGCCGCAACAAACCGGGGTGGGTTTGTCGGCGTCAGGGGTTTCTCGATAATTCCAATAGCCGCATTATTTCTGTTTTCCCATTATCGCTATTATTTTTACCCCTACTTCCTCATAGTGCCTCTGGGGGAGGGGAGGACGCACACCCATTTCTCCTGGTATCTCGTATGTCAGGTGACCGTTTTCGACCAATGGTTCCTGATCGAACATTCCTCCTCCTCTCTCCGCATGCCACGTGACCGTTTTCGACCAATGGTTCTTGATCGAGCATTCTTCCTCCTCTTTCCGCATATCACGTGACCGCTTTCGGCTAATGAGACCGTGGTGGGACCCCTCCCGTCACCAATCGGGCGTGGCTTACATCGTTCTTGTTCTAAAAAAAACAAAATCTAACTTGGCCTTTTTCGCACGTACGAAAAATGATAATCTTGGCTTTTTCTCACCTGGGTTCTGTCAAAACAGCCTGCCGCTAATTAGATGTGACTTCAGGAAAGAATATTGGCGCTATCTGTGAGCCGAGACAATCGTTTCTTCACCTCTTTGTTTTTGTCAGTCCTGATAGTCAAAAATCTTAATTATCTGAATTGAAAATGTCTCCGCTTCCTCATCGTGGGGTTCCAATCCTTAACAGGTCAGAATCTGTATACAGTTCCACCGGTCACCCCCTCAACCCAAAAGACACCTTTCCTCTGATTAAAAATTTCGTTCTCATTGTTCTAAAAAAAATTCCCTTTCTCCAAATTGATAATGAGTCTTTCTACGCAAAAGTCGGTCATGTGCTTCGACCGATATTTTTTTTATTATCAATACACTCTTATCAAGCATGGTCCCTTCCATTCTCTAAATGACTTTCCCTTCTAAATAACAAATCCCATTGTCTTTTCGAAAATCGGCCAAGATGTTGGCCTAAATACCTTTCTGATACGTGTTTTTGTTAATGACCGCTTTTTGTATTTCTCGACCTCTCTCTTTCTTTCTTTCCTTTTTCTTTTAGGATCGTCTAAGTACAACTTAGTGAATTATTTTCAAACTCAATTATTCTTCGTCTAAAAAAAAAAAACTAACAACCTGTTTAATAAACCGAGTAAAAAAATTAAATCATATTTCTATGAATATTTCTAATAATGCAAGGTGCCACAATGTGATTAACGACAAAGTTCTAGAGACAAGAGAAATAGAAAAGACATTATAATTAACATCAGGAAGAGACAGTTGAAATTTCTAGGGCACATAACGAGGAAAGAGTGCTTGCAAAATTGATAGCCACTGGACAGATCGAAGGTGAAAAAGCAGAGAAAAACAATGCATAATCTACTTGGTGATCTTGTGTGAATGGATGGCAGAGCAGGATTTGGGAGGGATGACGAAAAGACAAAATTTATTGAGAGCTACAAAGAGCAAGAATTTGTGGAAACGGTCTTTTCTATAAATATATTCATGATAATTGTTCTGATGAGCTTCCTTTCTTGGTGAAGTACCAAGAAGGGAAGCTCATCAGAAACTACATAAATTTAAGCGTAGTACTAGATTGGCAACCAGGCCTTACCGTTTTACTGTTAAACTAGTTAGATGTAACCCACACTTCTATTCTAATAGTTTTGCTTGCACTTCTCGCCTGTTTCTTGTCTTCCGCCCACGTACAATTTTCAAAAATTAAATGTAGCATCAATCGAAATCTCTCTTTCTCAAACCTGTTTTTTTCATTGCCCTTTCTCCTCACTAAGTTTTCCCATACTCTTTTCTCTCCCAGTAAACCCGTGTGTCTTAGTGGCATTATCGCTTTGCTTGAGCTGAAATGATTAAAAACAAAAATAAAACAAAAATAAAATATTTGACCTCATTAAATTAACATTACTCTTATTCCTTTCTTGAAAATGTCATGTTACATTTCGAACATTATATCAACTACACTTTGTTCTTCCTAAACGAGTTATTGCATTTAGTTTGAGTTTACAATACAAACTTAGTTTTAAACGTTCGATTTATATTATACATTAAAGATTTATACTTTCTGTTTCTCTTTCAGTCACACATACACACTCAACATTTGCTCTTCTATGTATATTTCTGGATTTGGATTTACTGAATCTCTGACTCCAACAGAGCGAGAAAGAGATATTACTATTGCAATGCCATGAAAATGTGTGGGCGGACGCATGCGCATATAAACGGAGGCGTCTTTAAGTATGAAAATAGAACACACAATTTCTTCACTTTTTCATTCTTGAATAAAACATTTTTTTCGTACAATTCCAGAAATTTTAATACACACGACTTGACGCTATTCAAGTGTAACTCTGGCAAAATGCCTTCAGCTACATAGTTTTTCAAATTTTTAACAACATTAAATAAGATGATGTGAATATTAAAGTGAAATGAAATGAGAATTTGATAGCACAGACTAGATTAACATGGAAGAAGGAAAATAGTAACAGATAAAGAAAATGTCATTGTCAAGAGACTGCAATCTCTTATTTTACAAAAATAAATTCAGAAAATTCTGTATGTATTAAATTCATATTTTATCATCACACACACACACACACACACACACACACACACACACATATATATATGTATGTATTGTAATTCTTTTATGAGTGGTGTTATTGGCGACCTTGGCAAATTCATTTCTGCCTACGTATTGTTACATTGACTTTTATTTACACAAAATATACTGACTAGCATACACCGATGATTAGTGTGGGCTAATGATTATTAGAGCAAACCTCTTTCTCATGACTACTTTATCTAATAACCAATAGCAACAAAAACTGGCAGTGACCAATCTTATACACATATATGAAGATCGTTCCGAACGTAATGCCTCATGTATATTACGTTGATCTACCACGTCAGAACCCTAAATAATTCTATCACTAATTAGCGTATTAAATGTTGAAACTTCCCGACATAAGCATATAATTGGCAAAGTAGTCTGGCAACAAAGTGCGTCTGAATCCTGTAACAATGAATCCTGCACACAGAAAATATACTATTGTTATTCATTTACGCTTGATGATATTTTACAGAAACCAAACTGTAGATAGAAACAAAGGATATGGGTGAGGTGTTTCAGCAATGGTAACAGCTGTGTGTGTAGTAATCGACATTTGAGGCCATTGTGCGCAGTTGTAAATCCTTGAAATAGAGCACCTCGAAAAAGGATAAACAACTGTGTGAATTAGGTGATAAAAAAGGTTTGTGATTGAGAAATGCTTCATCGAACGGTGTTATTGTATTCCCTGTATCTTTTCTAATGTCCGTGGAAGGATATTGGAAGCATTACATTTTTTCAAATGTGCGTGTGCTTGTGTATGTACATATTCCGTCAGGTGAACACACACACACACACACACACACACACACACACACACACACACACACACACACACACACACACACACACACACACACACACACACACATACACACGAACTCGAATATACACACGCGCACATATAAAGACACAGGATATATATATATATATATATATATATATATATATATATATATATATATATATACTGTATATGAGAGAGAAAGAAATATAAATTTTCATATACCAGAAAAATGTCATGAAAATTAATAACAAATTGGGAAAAACTTCTCGTGTAGATCTTAAGAAAAAAGAAAATCATTTTCATGTCTTAATTGTTATATCTTTTCGTCAGAAATATTTAAATGGTGCTCTACCAATTGGGCAAGGTTGAGAGAGAGAGAGAGAGAAAGAGAGAGAGAGAGAGAGAATAGTGTATGACGTAGAATGTCTATATTCAGAGCCCTAATCTTTCCCATCATGCCATCGTGCGTTGACATGCAAGAGTAACCCCCTTCCAATTGATCATCGAAACTCGTTTAAAAAAGTAAAAAATAATTGGTATATGCTTCCAGTTGAGGATACCATATCTCAGTATTAACTTACATTAATTTTCAGAAGGACATAAGATACATTCTTCATATCATACGAACGAGTAATGTCAGCGGGTCGTGCTGATTTGGGTAGGATAATAGGATTTTACTTAGGTCATAACCATTGTCTTATTTGTAAAATGGATTATAAAAGAACCACTTATGTCTTTTTCTAAATGACGAAAAGATGTTGACGTATTGAGGACCGATCAGATTATGTGGAATCTATTGGTCATGTACTTATAATTTACACAATCCAGTTGGGATATTATTGTAGTATTGGTTAAACTGCGCCGTTATGGAATTTCTAGTTATACCATATTAAGTCATTCTTCAATTAGAGTGTTTTTTCAATTGAAGTGGATCGTCCAGAAAAATGTATTTTCTCGATTAAATCTGCACAAACATTATTAGCATTTCTAGACACTTAAGGCATTATTTCCATAAACAATGCAAATATGACCTGCCGCTTCCGAAGATGATAAACTTTTTCAACTCTAAAAGGTTTTAGTATCGCAAATTGGTCTCATTTGTGCACATTTTATGAATCTCATTTATTTAAAAATGACTTGCATTGATAACAAATATTAGTGAAAGGAAACGATAATGGTAACTAAATTATATGCATCAATACAATTTAAATAAATAATTTTGAAATTAACAAATTAAGCCAACTGACAGGAGTTTCTTTCCAACTTAATTTCTCACCCATTAAGCATGAATCGCCTATTCACGAGACTACTTTCTGCTAGCGGTATCCCTTGGAGTGAAATCTTTAGTTTTCCTACCAATTGTGCATCTGAAGTTTCTTTTTGGGTGTAACATCAAAATTTTTGTCCCTCATCGTAAACACCAGATGTAACCACAATCTTCTCCTTGGCTTAAATCTGCCTGTTCAATTGCTATAGCTCACATAAACCACTTCTGGCTATACTAACGTGTTAGTTCCGATTACAGCAGACGCCACTTTGTGCCTATCCATAATAAGTAAATCGTCGTTGTTTGCTGATAGAGCGAGGCACGGTATAGCCTCTCACAAGTTTGATTCTCATTACTACTGACAGCTCTGTAATAGTTTTAAATGAGGGTAAGTCATCAATCCCTCCTCTGTTAAATAAATTTGAATTTGCAATCATCAATGTGTCAATAAAGCGGAATACTTTCCAGCCAATTCTCTTCAGATTTTACTTTCGACTCATCAGGCGTAACTTTGCTCGACTTTCCACATTGAACTGACTCTCTAATGTGTGATATGCATGTAACTCTTTCCATTGTTTGATAGGCATATAACTCCTTCCATGGACTAGATGGTATCCCTGCAAATGCAAAAAAATGTGCCCTGAATTGGCCCCTTAGTGATGCCTTGCAGATTTTGCTTTCCGAAAAACCTCTTCTATAGTTCCTGTTTTTAAGAAACTTGCGAACCGTCTGATCCTTCGAATCGTCGAGTCTTCTATTGCTTTTTGACAAAGTATTAGAGGCTCTAATCAACGCCGAATCGTTTTGACGGTTATTGCTGAAAGACTCTATCAAGAATGGCGATATTTGGGCTGCTGTTTATTAGACTATGAAAACCAGCGTTTATGCTTATCTCGCAATGCCGGGATAATCTCTTTTGGATCTAATATAATAACGGTAGTAAAACTTTGAAACATTTGCTAGGAATTAAATATTTCCAGATCACCTGTAGTAGAAAGACCTTTAGTTTGCAGTTTTGATCGTTTTTTAGTCTCTTCGATTTAGAAGTAATGATATCAATTTATATAGACGATCATCTTTAACACGCCATTGATTCCGATCACAACTTGAAGCAGTTGCTCCAGCAAATTCCTTCTGTATAATTTTATATGAAAATAATATGTTTTTTATCAGCTAAACATAATTCACAAGGTGGTTCCTTGCGCCAAAAAGCTAAGAATGTTTTCTCAATGTTGCCAATTTACAGCTCCTCCTTGTCTTCTAAAAGCTGGTAGCCTAATCCAAGTGAGAGTAATGAGGTCTTGAGTCAGACTCATTCAAAAATTCCTGTCCCTGAATATTTCATATCGGCGTAACAGTAAGGTTTCCAGAAATTTTTCATTTATAAAAAAAATTAAGGTACCAGAAACAGAAAGAATATAAAAATAAATTTAAGTTATACTTATTTAAATATTATTTAATAAAAATGTAATCCTCTTTTCAACAACAGCAGCCGAACAAATTTTCGATTACAAGTTAAAAAGATTCTGGTCTTTCCCCGATAAATATGGAAAGGGTGTGGAAGATTCCTCTGTCCTAATTATTTCATTTTTTCTTGAGTTTGTTTTTGTTGTGGACTGTTTAGGGGCCAGAAAGAAAGACACGGAAGACGAAGGTCGGTTGGAAAAAGTATATTGAAGATATATACAAAACAATAGTGTTAGTAATAAGTAGATTAGCACTGCGTCTACTACTCCACTCCACTTCACACTCTTTGCTCCCGTCCGACTCTCGCAGTTTGTATTTATGAGAAAAGGAAGAGTTCATTATACTGTAAGGGGGTTTACCACAACAGTTTTAAAGACTGTTCTTCTGCATTTTCATTCTGGAGAATAGCACCTTTTCTGTTTACTAAAGATGAACATTAAGTTCATTGCCATAAAAGATGGCCATTGAGTTCCTTGTCAGAAAATTCAGCAGTGATAGTTGTTCCATGTTCCAAAAACACGTAATAGACAACTTTCCTATCTCAGTAGACATAAAGTAAATGCTTCTTTCTATAGAGCTCACGTTTGGTATTGGCACTGGTTTCTCATTTCATGATAAACCACAGTCTTTTTCGTTTAATATTGACTGGAATTATATCACCCACGAATGTTTCGCGTTACTAGCTTAACCTTCTTTCTAGTAGTCTCTTAAAAGTACGGAAACATTTGTGGATTTTCAAAGATCGCATTTCCTTGACTTAGATATATTCAAACCTACTGTGATATATGATTGTTAGCCTATAGTACCCCATTTTTAAAGTGATAGTATCGTAAGAAATATGAATTAGTAGTTTATTCCAAACATTTAAATTATGTAAGTCGACAGTGAAATCTACTCTGATAATAATCACTAGGAAATTAACCGTCTTGAAAGTATTTGTATCTTTTTAGGTTGTAAAGTATAGAATTTGATTGGTGTTTTAACTACCGCTTTTAAAATCTTTCACGCCTATGTTTATAATCATATTACGACGACAAATATAAGATGAGATATAAAAAGGATTTATCTAGAAGTAACATTGCGAATTTTCATCTCGTTTTTCTGTTCTGGTTGAGCATGCCCAGAACCGCTTATCTATTAATCAACCAGTAAATTATTTTTACTTTTCTGAAGAAGATTTATTTCTGCGTATGAATCACTAAGCAGGTTTTATTGTTGCAGCCATTCTGTTTATCAGATCAAAAGGATTTCAATTTGCTACCAGAAGAAAGACACTGACAGCCCAATGTAGCAGTTCTTGAAAACCAGAAAAATTATTGAATAAAATGTAACAAACTTTAATATATAAAGTTGCGCGTACATATATACTTCATTCTTCCGTGTATGTAATAGAGTGTAAAATATTCAGAAATTTCTTTGTATATTTCCTGTAGTGTAAATATAATTGTTTTTGTTTTTTTTTTAATCTGAGAAGATAAAAACAAAAAGATTCTCCAAATTTACTTTATTCGAAATAAAACAAGACTTGTTGCCTGACGAAGCAATCTCGGCTGAAACAGTGCTTGCAAGTAGGGCAGTGTTTGTTACTCTATATATTAATTTGCCCTAAATTTTCGTTTTATGAAAATAGTATTGAGTACTCTTTTTATTTTGGCCGTTCTTTTGGTGAACATTCAGTCAGTTATGTGCCATACGTGATACATGCTTAAGCGATCATGTATATTTCGATACACGACTGACGAGGCAGATTATTTTTCCCGTAGTAGGTTGCCATTTCTTTCTACGTTAGACCAGTTGCCATCCAAAGCTATAGAACCCGGTCTGTCTTGTTATTTACCATAGCTGTGAAGAGAAGAAGAGGATTCATACTTTTCGCAAGGGTAGTAGCACGTAAGTGAATGTAATGGATTTGGGCTGGAAGTCCGATTCCTCAATGCTACCCGCTATCCATACTCCACAGTGACTCTTTGGTGAGCACTACTTTTGCCAAAATTTTAAATTTATAATTATATAAGGGGTTGGGGCTGTCGGATCCTTATTTTGGTTAACTTTTCTAAAAACAAACGTTCCCCTTTCTTAGACAAAATAAATCATAGTTTTAAACTATTTACAGCGTTTAACTGTTCATTGCCTCAGTTTTGTCATTAAATTAAAAAATAATATTAGAGTTCGCCGGTTAAATAGACTAAAACACGGAGTAAAAGCAACCGTTCTGATCATTTTGGCCGCCACGAAGTTTTGCAGTAAATCCCTAAATCATACATAACTTTTGTATTATCCTCTTACACCAAAATCTCAGGCAATAACAAATAATATCGTATTTATTGTCTGTTAAATTATAGAATATAAAACAAGTTTGATAAAAATTTATACCTACTTTTCTGATGAAAATGCTGTTCTGAACATTTTGCCCGCAACTGTATATATCAGTAGACATTATTATATAACTTGATTGTATTTTGAATATTAAAACTGATGTATTACAAAGGAGTTTAAAAAGTTAAAGTTTTTTATTAACTCGCAGAAAGCAAATTAATATCCCTTAAGATTAATATCATGAATATCACTAATTATGGATTATTCTTTATTGTGCGAGGACCCAAATGTAAGAATATAGTGATAGGAGTAATTTGTGTGGAAAGAGTTCTGATATGATTATTCTTATGTTATGATTTACCAGATTTTCTCCCTTTTACTATGTTTGGGGGTGTAGCACATATCTATGAAATAAGATAACGTGTAGTTTATCTTTTTAAGAGAAAAATGACAGGAACCATTAAAAAAAACTTGCTTCTGATATATTTTCCTTTTATACATATTTTCAAAAAGATATTTACTTTCAAACTCGAGGATTAAATAATATTTTGAAATTTTCATATTTGTTCCTACTGACTGTAAGACAACACAAATAGAAACTACATTTAATACAGCAGATGCACATTCCGAGAATAAGAATGTTGAATCGTGAGAGAGAAACGTGAGTCTAATGCATGAAGGGGAAAGCATAAAGAAAACATGTGAGAATGATAAAGTTGTATTGCAGGTCGATAAGATACGATGCGAAAAAGCAAGTCGATGAAAGATAAGGAAAAATGGGAAAAAGATGATATAAGCAGGTTTTACCCGGCAAATCCATTGCAGCGGTAAAAGCAGAGAATGCACTGCCCTTGTTCACTTATGCCAGAAATAGATTCTTTTCTAGAGAATTGACAGTAGAAAATGCACATCCTTAATGTGAGAAGACAAGCGGAAATCTTCGGACCGAGCTGGGGCGAGACGAACTTTTTTTTTAAAGTGCTATCTAAGAGAAAGAATAAAAAGAATACGCTTTGGGATGGATAGGAACATAGACAAAAAAGCAGAAGAAAGGAGGACAAAAAGAAATATGAAAATATCTTTGTATATATCTGTTGTTGAGGAGCTCATGATTTTAGAAAAACAATCAGTGTCATTTAAAGATTGCATAGCGCCAAAAAAGGTATATTTGCTAGTAGTTAACAATATCAGTCAGTCCGTTAAGTGCCATACAGGATACACGATTGAGCGATCATGTCTGTTTCAATTCATGACTGACTAGGTAGAAGACTTTACCGCAGTAAACTGCCGTTTATTTCTGCAGTAGGCAAGTTGCTATCCAAGGCTGTAGGACACAGTCTGCATTGCTATTGAACTTATAGCTGCGGATGAAGAAATGGGTTCATACCTTACCTAAGTGTGTTTGCGCGTAAGTAAATATAACGAACCCGACTGAAATTCTCTCAACTTTTCCTGTTTCCCTCTCTCTACTACTACTTTTTCTTTTCTTTTTTATCTCCCTATCTATTTTCTCTTATTTGTTGTTTGTTCCTCTGTTTTCTTGTCTCCTTTATCTTTTTTCTACCCTTTTTTAATTTTAAATTAAAAAAAGAAGAAGTTACAATTCATTTTTTATCAAACGTTTTAGTTTTGATAAGCTCTAGGGAATTTATCCCAAGGAGCGAAATGGCCATAAAAATGGGGTACAATTGAGTTTCATTTTTATGTAATTCATTTCTATGCTCTATAATAAATGTATTGAGCATTCTTTTGTGGATCATTTTTATATTGATAGGATTCAATTGGATTATTTACCCCTGTTTATATATATATATATATATATATATATATATATATATATATATATATATATATATATATAACAGGCACGGTGGTAGAGTAATGGATAGCGGCTCGGATTGAGGAATTGGAGAGGCGAGCTCATATTACAGTCGAATCCATGACATTCACTTACGTGCTAATAGCCTTGGGAAAGGTATGGATCCTCTTCTTCCCCCCAGCTATGGGTAAATAGCAGGACAGACTGCGTTCTATAGATGGAAACTGGTCTAGGAGAAGAACAACTCTGAATTAAAAACCTGCGGAAGGTCGTAATGCACCAGGTCCCTGTATTCGGCTCTTCAAAAAGTGTTGCTGGTTCTGCACAAATCATCCACCACCATAATCTGTGTGCAAATGTCTTGCTGTCTGTTCCTAGGAACTGAGTTGCTTGACCCTTATACGTCGAAAAAATGACAGGAGAGTCCAGCATATATATACACATATATATATATATTCGGATTTAATATGTATATATGGTTACTGATTTATCACGTTCTTACGCTATTGTTCGCACAATACAAAAGCCAATATAAATATTTACTGAATGATGTTTTATGAACGCAAAATTGTAGATTATGAGGATATGTAGGATACATAATGGTTAGCTCAAAACTTGAAGATGTTAAGAATGTGATTTTTGAAGAAGCATCCTCCAAAGTATCTCTTTTACAAAGCAGAAGCTCTTGAGACGATACTATCTGAATGTAAGTTCCTTCTTAGAAATTGAATACAAGGGGAATCAGAATGGTTCGCACCTGTGAACATGCCATCGCGGGTCTGAGCTGTTAAAGTTTGAACTGAAATGTAGTTTGTCAGGGCATTATCCATGGGCTTGCTATGTTTCATCTGTGAAAAAGGGGTTGCTGGGTGTAAAATAATTTATCGTCTACAAGGCCACGTAAACGTAGGAGTCAAACTTGTCAAAAACGTCAAGGATTGAACAACTTCATCCCAGATAACCAGCAATACCATATTTTAGTTCTGGTCTGATTTCTGTAAACAAAGTCAGGTACTTGCTAGAGCGTAATAAGAATCTGATAATTTTCCCAGAACCGTTGAGAGACAGATTGTGTATATGATTTCCATTTGATGTATAGAGTGAGCTTAAGTCCCAACAGACACTCAAAACGAGGAGCCTCTTTGGGAATGCAACCATATATTGTCACTGGTTAGAATTTAGGGTTAAATTGGTGTTGATGAAAAGTCACCAGCTTAGTTTGGGGGATATTAAAAGTTACAATTGCCCCCTCCCCATTAGACCCACTTCAGATGAAAGGTCGGCAACTAGACTGGTTATCTACATTTATACACTGATATCTCCAGATATTTACTAACGATATAAGAATGTTCCTTGGAAGATCATTAATGTACAGACATATGAGGGTTGGACCAAGTAGTGAGACTTGTGGAACAATTGATATCATGGGCTTCAGAAAACTAACCATTGACCTTCAATGACCCAGGTGATAAGACGAACTTCATGTTTACAATGACTATTCCAGATATTTTAGAGCTGAAGAGTGTGTGTAGCAACCCACTATGCCAAAGTCATTTGAGATATTTAATGTGATCTCTCTTGTGACGAAATTATTATCGTGCCTCACTGAATCTGTGCTATATGAGTGTAGACCGAAAACAGCGAAATCCATACTACTTATATTATTCCTGCTGAGATGATCAACAGATTTTTATAGATTTTGTTAATAAGCCTAAGGAAGCCGATAGGTCGATATTGAAAATAGGACCAGAGCTCTGCATTCTTGAAGACAGGGCAGACAGCTGATACCTTCCATAGGATTGAGAGATATTTCTCCTCTAGGAAGCGGCTAAACAAATTTGCTAAGACTGGAGATAAAACTGAGATAAGGTTCTTAAGAACAACCACTTGAACTTTATTCAGATCAGTGGCATTCGTAGAGTCAAGGTGTTTGGAAACATCCATTTGCTTTGATAAATATCACAAACTTTATGCTCCGTGAGATTGAAGAAAACGGGTAGGGAATGACTCTTTTCTACAGTGTAGATAGAGGCAAAGTTCACCGTAAAGAGAATTGTCTTAGACGAGGTTGAGATAACCTCAGAGCTATTAATCATACTAGGCACTTACAGTTTTCTTTTATTGAATATTCTTCTGTTTTTAACTTTGGCTTGGATGCCTACGCAAAGCTGATCGTTGCATTTTCCAGGACTCCCTGACAATGACTGCGGGTAGTCAATGTGACAAGGGTTCTGCTGCACCTTTCCCTGTGATAAAGATGGCAGTAGGGACTGGGGTTAGGTAAGAATGTATCAGCTTCTGCTCGGAACAAGCGCTGTCAATTCGGCCGGAAATGAGGCAGTTGTTATGGAAGCTCAGTTTTTGAATATAGAAGAGTTTCCGCAATGTAAGATCTGAAACTACAACAGACTTCTTTGGTGAACAGTAAGATCGTCCTATGAAATGAGACATCGGAGGATACCTTCGGTTTAGAGTCAATTTTGGCATTGATCAGTAAATGATACCCCCTCAGCGGAGCATTCCTCAGGGCAGGGGGTGAGAATAAGTTCAAGGATATTTGGATGTTTGCGTGATGTTCAACTATATTAGGAACACGGGTATGTTTATATTTATAAAATTGTGACGTGTCAGTCTTTTCAAGAGTATTCTGGGTTACAACAGCATAAAATAAGATTGAATTCCAGAAAAAAACAAAAAAAACAACTCATGTACGCACACACAGATACAGAGATAAACACACACATATATATATATATATATATATGAATGAGAAAATACGTATATGTGTGTGCGCGCGAGAGAATGATTAAACTAGAAAGTAACTATCGATTAACTGATTCATAGATAGACATTAAAAAATCTTCCGCCTTTAAATGCAAATTTATAGCTTATTGAGAAATATATCTCGTCGCTTGAAAATTCTTACATTTCCCTTTGTTCTTCACGCATTTGGATTTATTATCAAATTTTCTGTGCAGGTAAATAAAAATAAAGAAACAATGAAACATAATTATTCACAAACTTGATTATGGAAAGTTAAAAGAAAAAACGATAGATGAAAGATATTCATTAGTCATTCATTTTTGGTTGAAGGAAAGAAAAATAACTAAAGACCCAAGTGAATTGAAATATGATAATGTAAACAGGTTTGTTTTGTCTTTTCTCGGCCTTCTTTTGTTTTAATGGATACTTTGTCTGATTTACATAAGTATCTGCTTAATAAATGGCCGTTATACCGGAAACATTTCAAGGAAAAATGACCAACACAAACTCGGTGGCATAATGGAGAAAACAAGAAGAAAAAAATTAAAAGGTTGTCTTTCTATCATCGATAGAAATATTGAAGCTTTGCGAGTATATATGATTTTAGCTGGAATAAGTATTTTTTCGATAATACAGATGATCATGATACATCAATATATGCAAATACACACATACAAACACACACACACACACACACACATATATATATATATTTATATTTATGAATATATATTCATATATATATATGTTTATATTCATATATAAATTATATATTATATATATATATATATACTTATATATTATATTTATATATATATATGTATAATATATATATAAATTCTATATATATTATTTATATATTATATATCATATATGAGTGCTACTTATTGGAAAGTGCTCAATATCGGTTATAGAGCTACCATACTTAGTTGTACTGATGTGAGTTTGTGACGATCGCAATGGCGTGAAACCCAAGGTCACAAGCTCGCATCAATACAAACTAAGTATATATATATATATATATATATATATATATATATATATATATATATATATATATATATATATTCAAACTATCCTTGACAGCGAAAGCATTTGTTCTCACTATCAACAGAAAGAAAACTGAACTAATATACCAGCCAGTACCAGGTAATCTATCTCTCACAAATCCTTCCGTATTCATTGATGGGACAGCATTAAAAACTGTTTTGGCTTTCACATATCTTAGATCAACAGTCTCTTCTGATAGAAAAATAGACAGAGAAATCTAATTTAAAATAGCCAAAGCCAGTACAGCATTCGGCAATCTTAAACATAGGTTATGAAACACCAAATACGTGCCTCTCAGAGTAAAAATCGATATATACAGATCAGTCGCTCTCGTAGCCCTTCTCTATGGTGCCAAAATTTGGTCTCTATACCGCAAGCACATAAATCGACAGAAGGTGCTGTATAGACAACTACTAAACTCCAAACGTTCAGTTGGACGTCCATTCTTACGCTACAAAGACAAATTGAAGGACAACTTGAAGCGTCTCAACATTGATCAGAACCTGGGGAAGCCCAATCATCAAACCGAAAGGAATAATGTAAGACAATTTCATTAAGTTAAAATGTTTTTGAAAGCAGTAGACTGAAGCACCGTGATCAGCTTCGTCAAGATCTGAAGCAGAGACGCCATCAAAATTCTGCTTTAACACATTTCGTCTGTCTTTATCGCACGCAAAAATGACTGGGCTATTATCACACTTAAGAAAGCACAAATATGTCTTTCCCATACCTGATTTTCTTCACAATAGCCACTGCTAGCTTTGCATAAGTGTAAAACGAAAGGCACCATTCAATGCTGGCGCTCATTTATCGTTCCCGATAGGAGAGTCCATCATATATATATATATATATATATATATATATATATATATATATATATATATATATATATATATATATATATAGTAATATAATGAGGGATTTGGCAATCCGTATGGATAATTCCAAAGAGGATGTAATTCAGAGTGCTCAATGTAACACCAAAGCCAATATTAATTAAATTAAAAATGAGAAAACTCAAGGTTCAATAACTATAATTTATTTCCCCAGAAAATATATTTTCCCTAGTTCATCAGGTCATATCCCTAGTTACAAAGGAATTTTGTTTCTTTTATTTTTAATACAAATTTTTGAGAGATAGTTTTCGATTTATGTAAGATGAGAGAAAGGGTGGGAAAGGGAGGATCATAGAATGATCTTGATTAGAAATGGAAGGTAGCGACGTTGTGTTTAACTCCATCTTTAAATTACTTAGGTTCAACTGTACACAATCAAGACGTCAGACAATCCTCTTAAATATGTTTTTAGACAGGAAAAAGAAAATGAAGACAAATTGTAAATCAAAAACTAACAAAGTATGAATGCATAAAATAAAACATATTAATAATATTATTTATAATATTATTAATCTTCATTAATACAATTTGTAGTTAATACATAATATATAAAAAATATTAACAATAGATATAATAAAAATTTTAAAAAAAGAGAATGTATAAAACTTAATAATATTATTAAAAACCACTATTTTTTATTTTTATTATTTATTTTTATTTAAGTTTAAAATAAAATATAATTTGAAATTAAAATTTAAAAAATTAAAATTAAAAAATTATAAATGGTACAGAAAAATATCTAATATCTAATATTAATAATCAGAGTAGTTACTACACTAATATATTAATAATAATAATAATAATTACTTACTACACTAATATATTACTACTACTAATGTTAATAATAATCAAATGAAACATAAATAAAAAATAATAATAATAATATCAATAATAATAATAATAAAAACGTTGTAGGTTCGATCGCCAAAATAAAATATTCCAAACGGACCTTAAGAAATGTTACGGGGAAATTGGAAAAAAACACCTATACATGTCCAAAGACCACCATCGATTGATAATGTACAGACATTTGGGAAAATATCTGAAACAGCCCAAAGGAATATAACTCAAATGCAGAATAGATCCGACAAAGAACGAATGCTGGATACACCTCTGCAAGAATGGGAAAATATATCCGCAGATGATGTTAGGCAAGCTCTAACGAAATCCCCAAAATGGAAATCCCCCGAAAATGACAAGGTACCCAATTTCTGGCTTTATCATCTCTCATCTATCCATAAAATCCTTGCAAAAACATTATCAACGCTTGTAAATAATCCCAATAAAATCCCGGAATGGATTACTGAGGGTATTACATACCTCATACCAAAAACAAATGAAACAGCCGACCCGAAAAATTATAGACATGTCTCTCCACAAGGTATAAGTTGATCACGTCTGTACTGACGAACCGTACTTATTCTTTTTTTGAAACAAACAGCATTCTTCCGCTGGAACAGAAGGGATACAGAAGAGGTTCATATGGCTGTAAATATCAACTACCGATAAATAAAATGATCCTGGAAAAGTGCAGGAGACGACGTAGAAATCTTAGCGCAGCGTGGATTGATTATCGTAAAGCCTTTGATAGTGTTCCACATTCTTGGATCCTTAACATTTTGGAAATGTACAAAGTCTCCCCTGTGGTATTAAATTTTTTTTAAGCACAGCATGGGAATGTGGAACACCAAACTATACCTTAGTCACACCAGAGGCACTGCCATATCCAACCGTCTAAATATCCGACGTGGAATCTTTCAAGGAGACTCTCTGTCACCCCTTCTGTTTTGTTTATCCTTAATCCCTCTTACGCATGAACTGAACAACAGTAGCTATGGTTACAAAATAAATAAGAAAATATTCAATCACCTACTCTACATGGATGATCTCAAACTCTTTGCCAAAGACGTCAATGAGTTGAAGGACCTCCTCAATATTATAAAATACTTCAGTGACGACATAGGTATGAACTTCGGATTAGATAAATGTGCAAAAGTAACATTCAAGAAAGGTAGAATTACAGAAACACCCTTAATAGATTTAGATTTAGTCACAAGGATTAGGGAACTGGAGCATAATGAAGCTTATAAGTACCTAGGAATTAGCGAAGGAGATGACATACAACACCCACAAATGAAAGAAAAAAAATAAGAAAGGAATACTATAGGCGTGTACGTCTGGTACTAAATACTGAGCTGAATTAAAAAAAACAGAATATCAGCCATAAACACCTTGGCTTTCCCTGTGGTGCAATACAGCTTTAATGTCCTTAACTGGACCATAGCTGAAATTAAGCGAATGGACGGCAAAACGAGAAAGCTTCTCACTTGCTACCGCATGCATCATCCCAAAGCTGATGTTGATCGTCTGTATGCTCCCACATCCGAAGGAGGCAGAGGATTAGTTCAACTAGAACTGTCCTACAAAACTACAACTATTGCCTCCAAATTGAAAAAGAAAAATTGAACATAAAATGTTATACCCGTGAGGTAGTTATGCGCAACACTGCAAAATCCAACCATTCTCCTGTAAACTTAAATAGCCTCCTCAGATCGAAATTTTCCTATGGTTGCCGCGAAAATCATTCAGAAATATCAAAACAAACTGTTAGCTGAATACAACCACTTTCAATGATTAAACAAGACTTTTAATGAACTTGAGAAAACTATTTTCTTAAAAGATTGTTTTAATAGAAAGATTTTTATAAATTTCAACTGAAATTATCACTGACTGCTCGGTCAACGAATGTCAAATATTTCCTTTTAAGGAAGTACCCATTATTACTATTACGCATTTATTATAAACCTAGACTTACAATCAAGCAACTGAACTTCTTTCTACTATATTTTGGCGACATAGCAGCTTTCAAAACGGAAAGTACGAAAACCAAGCATAAAAGACTAAAGTAATTGGGAATACGATGATGGAAACATTGTGTAACACCATTTAGAACGTTTGTCTCAACACTATATCGACTAAATTAATCTTTTACCGTTAATTTAAATGAAGACATTTCTTATAAAGATTTCTTGAATATTTGATAACTTTGCTTAGACAATTATTAACATGTCCACTTGAATCTTCATTACTTTACATTTTATTCACACTCATATTTCGTCAGTTACACTCGTCTAAGTAGAGTCTGTATCGCAAATATTTCCCCACGTCTGCAAAGCTCGACATGGTGACCTGGAAAAACACCAGGTTAATTCCCGGCTGCACGCGGATTACCTGATATCTGGAATGAATTGCGTGCAATGTATATTCCTGCATCATACTACGAAAATATTGAAGCAAGGATGAAATGTTAAAATTAAGATTCTATGTATTAGCGTTAGTCATTTCGACTTACTTAAGAAGAATCAAATACAGCTGTTTAAACAAGATTTTCTAAATCTCGAATATGATAAAGAACATTTGAATTTATAGACATTGATCAAGAGTGTAAATAAGTAAAAACTAAAATGTTTCCTTTTTCATTTTAAAGTTTTCTTCTGTTTTTGTTGCTGATGAGATCTGAATCACAAAGGCTGAGTAGATATTTTAGCTGAAAATCTAAAGTTCAGTCCCAGCTTTGTCTTCGCTAAGCACATTATTCGATCCTAATCAGACGAAGACTTTAAATACAATCAAAATTTCAAGGATTCAAGAAATACACAGAGATACACGGAAACACGCATAATCAATAAATTTATAAAAAAAGATCTCAAATGCTGAAAAACAATTTTAAAAAGAAAACATTTTGTTGGACAGTTCTTTGCAGAATTCTTTAAAATATTTCTGTCTCAGAAATAGCATCCCATTCAAAGGCAAAAAGATGGATTAATCTGTAAGACAAGGGTCTTTTTCTAGAATTCGTCTTTAATTCTTTGTTTTTCCTTTTTTTCTTATTCTCTTCAGCTCTATTCTTGCACTGATCGAAAGAAATATTTTTGAAAACTGTCTTTGCTTTTTTTTATTTTGTTTTCTTAATTGGCTGCGTCCCAACTGAAGCGTTTGTCTTATATGTTTCCCTAATCAGTCTAAACGTGACTAAATGATTGTCAGACACTTGGAACGATGCCCGAAGTGATAAAGCCACGTTCAATTTCTCATTGTCCTGAGATTTCTATTTGCAAAGAAAAATGGCGAGTGAGATTCAAGAATCGATTCATTCAGAAGAATTATTTTTTAACTTAAAAATAGTATAGCAGTTATTTACTAAGCTTCGATTTGAGTACAAGGCCACAGTTTGGGTGAACACAGCGAGGATCGATCTCAATAAACAGTTATAATAATCAACCACTACATCTGGCTAACAATATCTCCGCTATTTACTAAAATTAGCTTAGCTTTGGCATCAGTATTAGGCTTTTAATGACGAGGAAAATCACCGCTACTTTTTTTTACTAAGATTTACAAGCCCCAAGAGAGACTCAAGGTGGGTGGCTATGGAATGAAATAAGTGATATCAACATAAGATGAGTAACTAAGAAGTAAAAATTACCAGGATATACAGGGTAGATAACGATTAACCCTAGACTTGAAGAGGGTAAGGTTGAGGAAAGCATTCACGCTAAAGTCTGTTCCACACAGTAGCGGATTTGGGGGAAAACTGTCTGAGTGGACCCTTCTTCTTTCATATTTATTTGGGAATAAGTAAGGAAATGAGGCCGATTCAGACGTGTGGACATAGTAAAGCGGATCTTAACTGAAAAAGTATGAGCCAAAGAATGGAGCTCGTTTGAACATTTGCCATGAAGTAGCGATAGACTTGCGACGTTGGTGACTGTTGGAAAAGGGGCTGCTCAACTAAACTCTCCGATAGAAATTATTTCATACCGAATCGACCTACGCCTTACAGTTAAGATATTTATCTTAAACTGTTAAAATAAGTTGAAATATGTTGCTATCACGGTGGGAGATATTATTTTGAAATTGAAGTTTAGGTATTGTTATTATTGATTATTAACGTAGCCTTTTTAAAGTAATACTGGCAACATCGGTACCTTTGGAATGATTCAGTCACGTGTAGTGGTGAGCATTAGAGTCACCGAAGGCAAATATGTCTGCAGATGGATGGAAAGAAAGTCCCTTTTCTTTAATATCAGCTATTGCGTCTACTGCAGTCTTGGGAAAAGGGGGGAAATAAAGGAAAAAGAGATAGCTGACAGAGTTTAGTAGCGAAAGACGGAAGCACATGAAAGTGTAGTCGGTGGCCTCGAGAGACATCGGAAGATTATCCCGGATGTAAACACCAAGGTCATGCATGCGAATACAGGAATCTTTTCGGCAAAGGGGAAGATACCTCGGAACCAAGAATCCATTGGTAGCAATGGAAAAATTCAAGTTGGTTTCACAAAGAGCAAAAATATCTGGCGACCATTCTAGGAGAATAGATTTTACGCTGCAGAAGTTAGAAGGGATATCACAAATATTGGAGAAAGAAAGATTGATCAGCTGGGTGTATTTTTGTTAGCTGGTTTAGTTTTATTCCTTTTTGTTGTGATTTCCATGAAATATGTTTTGAAGAGAGAGGGAAAAACCACTAAATTAGTTACTGTCGTCAATGGCAATTCGGATCAGCCAGTCCGTAGCTGACAGAAAATCTGATCTCAGTATTGACACCGGAAATACATGCAGGGACACCTGCCCATGAAAAAAAAGAATGACATAGACATTAAAAGATCTGCAACAACAAGATGGCACAAGGCAAAGTAATTTACATAAGGGCTCTAGGAATGCTTCCTTCCAATCTTGAACTACGGATGAACTTATTATCAGTGGTATTTGGAGAAAAATTATGGCTGCTTGAGATGAGATGGGATGGGCGAGTGAGTGGAGGGTGGATGTGAAGGAGCCGAAAGATGGTGAGGTGATTCACCTCGCGTTTCCTTCGCAATTTTTTCTTTTTTTTTGGCTTCTTCCGAGGAATTGATAGTCATTCTCCAGTCACCAAAAATAGCGACTCATCTACGTACGATTGCATAATCACCAATAGTATCCATATATATATATATATATATATATATATATATATATGTGATTATTTAAAGAAACAAATTAAGTTTAAATGGCCAACAATCAAGAACAAAAAATAAAATAAAATAATATTCAAAGCATCACAGAGACATTTAAACATCGACAACAAGAAGGCAAGGTGATTTACATAAGGGCTCTAGAGATGCTTCCTTCGAATTTTGAATTACAGACGAACTTATCAATGGTGTTTGGAGAGAAATTATCGCTGCTATCGGCTTTCGTTGGGAAACCACTCTGGCTTGAGATGGGATGGGTGAACAAGGGTGGGTAGTGACGCGAAAGTGCCGGAATCGTTCAATAGCGGGGGGGGGTCTACTTCACGTTTTCTTCTTCGCCATTTTTTTTCTCTTTTGCCTTCTTCCGAGAAATTAATAGTCATTATACATATAGACAATTGATAACTTAGTAAAAAGAAAATTAATAAGCACAGGACTGGCTTTTGTGGAAAAGTTCTTTATGTTAACATGTAATACTTATAGGTAGACGAAGATCCGGAAACAAATCTTTAGGCATTCGAACAAGCAACCTAAAATAAAGGCATCTCAGGAAATGATGAGTTATTTTGAGAAAAACTTCTCAACATTTCCTTGCTGTAATCATAGACATTGACTTCGTATTTAAATTTCCTCGCTCTCAAAATCTGCTGATTTTTCATTCTCTGTTAAAACTGTTAATCAACTCCTCATTCCATATTTAATTCCCAGAAACGTTGCAATTCTGTTCTGAAAATTTTCTGCTTCCTCTCCTGGAATATATTAAGAGAAACCGAGTGAATTCAAAAAACATTCAATAATATTATTATTTCCTCGTAGTGATTAAAATTGGAAAAAAGAAAGTGAAAGAAAAAACAACTAACACAAATTTAATATTTTAAAAATTAATCTTCTCATTTATGTATAAGCATAATGTGCTAATGATGTTAATGAAATAGCTGTCGGCAGCGTCACCGTAGCTTGATATCATTGAAATGCCTGACATCTAGTGAGTCAGTATGAACACTAGTTAGGTCACCCATGATAAGCTAACGAGAAATTGTGAGAATATTTGACATATATGATATTACTTAAGTGTGTAGCAGGAATTCCCACGTTGGATAACACTGCCGGCCGACTTTGTCCATAATGATCCTGACCGCATTCGGCCATGATCTGGACAGAAATTTCTGTGATAACAGAGAAGCGAGACTGATTCGTGACTTCAACGTTTAAGTACTTAATAAAAATTTGCATCCATTCGTGACTTCCATGTACGTTAACAACGATGGGTTGTTCGGATAATGCCCCTATTCATCGAACCCAGTTTGATCAGAATTGGCCGATATTAGATTTATCGAACATTTATGAGACGTACTAGAGCTACGAATTGTTGCATTGCGTCTCTTGCTTCTTTTGGACAATTGGCAACTCCTCAGGCCACACTGAGGCATCAAACACTGAATGAAACCCGGTTAATTTCTTTGAGTTTCATTTTACTTGATTTATTTTCATGGAAACATAGTAAAAGTAAGATCTTTTCTTCGAAGAAATGAGAGGGAGATATAGAGAAAGGACCTCAACAGGTTGACCAGCGACTTGCCATCACCAAATGGGAACTTGAATCATTCTGCTGAAGCCAGGCATGTCAAGGAATCTGGGATCGAAGAGGCATCTTAAATTTTCGTTTGCTGTCATTGGAGTGACTATCTTCGGGCGTTTTCGGTCTTCTAATAAAAACACTAAATATGTTAAAAACTAATAAAAACCTAAATATATTAAATGCTTCGGAACGTAGGCGATTATGACTCTTGACAGATATATTTTCATAATTATTTGTAAGTTGCCATGTATTCTTGGGAAATGTAGAGTAGTAATTTCCCTTTGCCATCTCCAATTCAACACTGTCAAGATTCCACGATGTTAGAATATTCGATATTAATGTTTGAAACTCTATATCAGGGTGTTTTTATAATGCAAAGTCCCTTCAAAACGTAGGTGATCACAGATTCCTTTTCTTTTTATGTGAATTGCTATGTATTCCTGAGAAAACTGGAGGTAAAAATTTGATCTTGCCATCTTCAGTGTCTACTTTCTGTTAAACATGTCGCCAACCTAAATTTGAGAGCCCAGTCAACCGTGTTCTTTAATCACTGGAAGGAGAAGAGATGAATTCATGCCTTTCCCAAGGGCATTTTTGTGAAAATGAATGCAGTGAACTAGTCCGGGATTTGATATCATATCCCCGATTCTACTTCCTGTGCTGCTAACCGTTTTACTGCTTGCACATTCACACCACGAATCAAACAAATTTAATTCAGTATAAAAATTCAGTATATATAAATCTTATCTTAATTCTGGTGTAGTTGCCCGAATCCCAAGACACAAATATAAACATCTAACACAAGCAAAGTTTAAAGAATGATCCTTGTGAGATTTCTTCAAGACTTGGCTAAACATTTCTCCTCAGAGATCTGTCTATTCGACTACATATTTCACATCCCTTATCGATATTAGAGAGAGGAGAAATGGGTTAAGTTTTAATAAAAGAAGACAAGAATACAGTAAACTAACAAAATTACTAAACATTAGTTGTGCATTTCAACTTAGAATCAAGCAGTATTCTTGCTTCTGTTAGCTTCATCAATAAGTAAATTGGAATTTAATTGAACATATATCTACTGTGCGCATCTCTGTGAGATATTGATTGCTATACTAGTCGCTCTGTACTGAGTTCGATCCTCACTAAGTGGTAAATATGTGCATTATTGTACCAGACTTAATGTTTAGAAATACAAAGATTGTTTCGAAAGTAATGCTTCCTATTATATTCTTCTCGCTCACAACAACAGATGAAGATGCATGCTGACATGACAGTAGAGGGTGAGATTTCCTGCGGATAATCCATAAATATTTTGCTAAGATACAAATAATAACTGAGTGGAATTCTGACACAAAGTAGAAGTGAATTATTAAATTCATTCATATAGATAAATTTCATCTACTGGTAATCATTGAGACCAAGCAATAGAGGTTAAGCACATGTAGCATTTTTTAGCAGTGGTGACACAGCAATGCTTGTGATAATCCACACTACCGACGCCGACTCCGGACTGGATATGAATAATCTGGAGTTATTAATTCCTGAAAGCCTCACGTATTCCTTTATATCTATCTATCTATCTATCTAGCTATATACAGTGCGGTTCGATAAAAGTGACTCACCTGATTTTTTTTACTAAATGTTCTCTTCTCCGATGAAACGAAAGTTGAGCTAAGCGATCTAAAATCACTTTTATCGAATAGCACTGTATATATGGAAATTGTTATGGTATGGTCATCAATGTTGTGGAGTGGTAAGGGGAAGTAAGATGAGACATGCATGATTATATTAACGCTATCAAATATTTTTATAGTCATTGGGTTTGAATAATCTCCTTGTTTCCATTATTCACACGTAGTTAAGAACGACGTTAAAGAGTTTTGTGAATTGAGGAAATCTTGAGATATCCACTTTGAAGAAACTGTTTTGCACGCCGTGAATCGTTTTTATGACAGCTGCCAGAGAGAGAGAGAGAGAGAGAGAGAGAGAGAGAGAGAGAGAGAGAGAGAGAGAGAGATGATTTATTCTCTCGCAATTCTCACCTGTGGAAGACTTCCAGATTCTATCTATCTTTTCAACTACGATGTTCAAAAATTTAAATGTAACGCAAATTTTCATCGGTCTCTTTAAATTCCGTTCTTTTTATGTTCCTTTCTACTCAACAACACGTTTCTTTTTTTTCTGAAACCTTTGCGTCTTAGTGATTAAAAATATCCATAGTACAAATCAGATCAATACAGAGCATTTGGAATCGTTTACTTGTAGCAGGAATACAGGTAAGTATGACTCTTGCCAGAATTCCATCTACGTCACAACAGTGATGAGCACGACCCCAGTTGTATTGTGAGAGAAACACTTTGGGGATCTAATGGCGTTCTGTAGATTTTAGTGTCAAGACCAGTTTCTGCGCCCATAGTCATTTCCATGTGCAATCTTTATTTGGGCAGCGGCATCTTTCACAATGAATTTACCCCTAACAAGCACAGGTCTAATCCTCATGGTCTGGGGTGCCATGCATTACATCTCATACTCGATTTTGCTATTTTAGTCGGAAATTTGGACTGTGACATGTACTTTGGGCAACAATTTCTGCAGCTATTCCCACAACAGCAAAATGATATGCTTTATCAAGAGGATATTAAGCACCGGCATCAATTCGGAGAGTATAAACCTGCTGAAATAACAACAAGCTCATCAAGATATTTGACTACTCTTTACTATACCATTACTAAACCTGTGCCCATTAAATATGTATAAGGCATGCTACAATGAAGCTTGTCTATTTCAGTTTTCTCAGCTGTAACTCTTGCTGTATTTTGTCAGCATGTGCAACAACCCTGAAAAAATATATCAAACAATGTTATTCGACATCTATACGATCGTATGTATATGAGTGTACAGATCTGTGTTAATGCCCAATGAGGACATGAAGTATAATATAGAGCTCAATACTACTGATATACTGATTATTTCGGAAAATGTATGTCCATTGATCTCTACATATGTTCATCTACTGCAATCTAGCAATAACTGTCGTACCTTTTACCTACAGTTTATATTCAAAATTTTATAAATACCTAATAATGTTTTATGAATTATATCTTGTGATGGATATAACAGATTTTGATAAATAAAACTCTTAACTGCTGTATAATTGGTGATAACGTTCTATGAACGTCAGTCATTTATCTGGAAATATTATTTTTCATATTTCGTTATTCAAAGCTTGCACGCCTGAACGGAAACAACAAATTCTTCCACTTTCCGCTAAGCATTCAACTCTGCATGCAAGTTTTGAACCTTAATGTTGGTGGCCTACAGTCAACCCTCTGATCATGTTCAATTTGACGTTCATGTAAGAGTACTATGAGAGTAATCAATCATTCAACTTACAATTTCTTGTCGGCATGGCTGACAAGGCCACAGGTCATTTCTCGCGAGAAGTCATTTGGTCAATGGTCTCACAGAATGCAAACAGTGATGAACATCGAGTTGGCCTTCAAGGGGTATTAAATTCTGGTTTAGAGAAATATGAAGGCCGGTTATTTTGATTAATATTTATGGTTACCTTGGGAAATTAAAACAACCGCCACAGATTCAGAAATAAACAAATATTCACTAAATTTGATGGATATCAGCTATATTTACAGTCTTCGGTGTGTTTGTATGTGTGTGTGTGTGCGCGCGCGCGCATATGCCTAAAATTAAGTACGCGTTTAATTAATTATACTAATTTTTGTATGCCAACAAGCCAGATATGATAAATTCAGAGCAGAAAGATTGTGTTGAGGCAGTGATGGTAGCCAATTAAAAATATAAATGCTATTCTAAATCTTGACGTACCTGTGATCGAACCCATCACACTAAACAAACTTGCCTTTTCTCTATGTATCAGTCTCTCTATCTAGTTAACATTTTAGGCATTACATGCTTTGGAATTTCTTTCAATTTCATGTCTTCTTTAATCTTTGGGGATTTTCAATTCCATATTGTGCGCGTTTATATTAAATTAGGGAATATTTTCGCAATAAGAAGGTCCATATCATAGTGTCTCCCTAATTAATATACTCACGGTCACTTGCGCTTTTATATTTCGTTTACAATTCTTCATCTGGACGTTGAATTAATCTCAGTTCCTCAATCTACACCGTATATCGTTTATCGTTTATATTATATCGCCAGCGCCATATGCGTATCACATATGCACGTCTATAATCTTTCTTGTCAGACAAGCTGTTTGAAATTGTTACAAGAACTGTTTAATTTTTCAAACTAATATCCTTAACTTTGTTGTCTTTATGACAAAATTTCAGTTGATATCTATTTTATAAATAGCATTCCATATTCCTTGAATATTACCCGTTACCTGATTTATTTAATTCGTAGACATCAGAAATTGTAGTTCAGATTTTTGAATGAATGAAGTAATATTGCGCCCACCCAATAAAAATAGGATGAAAGCCGAAGAATATACCTGCAAAAGATGCCACGGTAAAAATGGAAATGTGAAACACAAATATAAACAATTTGCGAAATATTTAATCAGTAACTATGTGTCTATGCTACTCGATGGAATACAAAATATTTAATATTCAGTATATTAGTATATATACGAGTCTAGCTAAGGTAACCGTCTAAGCTTAGCTTAGATGTGGCACAAAGACGAAACTATGGGCAACCCATGAGGATGGAACTCAGACGTAACTGTTTTATCAAGACAAGTTTGCTAACCATTACACAATGTCGGGGTAGCTATATTCATATTAGATTTCTAATTTGATTAATTAAAAAATAGAAATTTTCAAGTAAGGTATTTATTGTAGGTAAAATTTATGCTTAAATGGTAATTTAAACATGATATAAAATATTATCTTCCCTGTAGAAATATTGCACCACCTGAACTCATAAACCTAATTAATTTATCATTAAATTTTTAGTTAGGTTATAATGTATTATTCGGCTTAAAGCGTATAGGAATTATACCTATAACCAATCTATTATATTAACGGCCACTTAAAATCTCTTACTTGATTTACAATTCAGGGCTAAAACTTGCTGGAACAATTTCTCGTGTGCAGTCAAAAAACAATTATCCGTGATCACGAAATTTAAATATATATTTAGTGTAGTTTTCGGGCGAAACAATCTTCAATGAATGAATACTCCAAAGCTTACATAAGCTCACGAATGCATGTGTGAGAGCATATTTACTGGAACACGAAAAATTCCCAAACATTTGGATCGTTGGATCTAATCAACAACTCACTGAAAAAGGAGATTTCTTATCAGCTTATAGTCCTGTATTCATGTATGTTTTCATGATTTAAACACCCTTATCACTATCCCAAAGTATGACATCCCCGGATAGCTTTCATCTAGCAATATAAGAATGGAAGAAAATATTGTTTCTCTCCTGATATTGTAACGTGTTTCTTCCATCGAATGTTTAGTTTTTACAGCCACGCTGATGATGAGCCGACGATATTTTTCTCCACTTTCTTTGCCTACTAAGCATATGCTTTTCTACGTTGTTAATAACCTGAAAATTATTTTATTTTTTATGCCAAGCATTATTTTAATTTGCATTTCTAACATTGTGAGAATGATATTTTATGACTTTTCTTAGCTTTTCTTGATTTCGTTTTAATTTTGTCACTTTTCTCGCATTTTTATTGATTTATTGATTAATTTGTTACTTCCTCTTGAAACATCTTTTTATTTTATCTTCGTTTTCGATTTCTCACAGTTAATGAATTTCTTTAGTTTTAACTTGCATTCATGTATTATTTTTTGGAATATCATACAGTTTTTCAGTGTTCATTACTTTCGCTAGTTGTTAATTTATTTTATTTCATTTATTATATAATTGTTCAATATCCATTTTATTTTCATTTAATCCCTAAAATATTCAATTTTGCCTTTGTGGTTGCATGTCTCATTGACATTGTTTTACCTTCAATGTTTCAACAATTTCAATTGAAAGTATTTTGAAACCAGCAAACGCACATTTGCAAGATACTGTTACTATAAATAGAATATTCTGAAAGAGTAAAAATTCAAAGAGTTTATCGTCTTTTTTTTTAAAAAAACAAACAAACCCGTAAATCGCATTTCTGTGACGAATGCTGGAACAAGAGGAAATATGATTTGACCGAAATTGGCGAACTGTAGTCTAACCATTGTTACTCACTTGGCATTTGCTTCATAAACGCAAAGCTATGCTTCAAAAATTCTCAGCAGTCATTTATCATTTATCAGTAAACGTTATTCCTTGCGCATAATAAACCATAATATTTGCTCGAAATTAAACAATTTATGGTATTACAAATGTCGATTTGAAATAGTGACATTTTAAAATACTAAGTTTAAATATCAAAAGCTGTATTTCTTTTCTTAAAGGACGATTGGGATCATTTATACGCCCAGGTATAATTTGTGTACCCGCGTATTGTAAACAAGGAAAAAACGGTCATTTTTTGCATTTGTTCTTTTGTGATATATCATCATCAATTCACGGTATTCAAAGATCATATATTTTATCTAAGCAAATGTCACAATTGTATTTATCAAGCAATCTAAGATCAGCAGATATTTCTCAGGTTCCGTTTCTCTGAATGTTTATTAGGAAAGTCGTAGTATCAGTACTCAGGTCTTTATCAGATGAATAACCGTTCTGAAATCAATCTGTACACGCTACAAACGTATAAAAGTATTTTGATAAAACGTATTTGATTTTGGTGATTTTGCGATTCAGCATAAAAATGCGTAAGAAATTCTAGAATTTTTCTTCACAAAATATTATTTAATTAATTTGTTTTGTAAAATGTCATTAAGACTTCTTTGTTTTTACTACTAGATAAAAGAGTAAAATGATTTCTAATTTATGAAAACTAAGGTGAATGCATAATTGGAATGCGGTCTAACAGTAACATTTTTAGAAATTTATGTAATGTTTTTTTTTCTATGTAGATACCATTAGAACAATGTGTCAACGTGAAAATATATCTATGAGGAAGTGCGAGATGAGTTATCAGTTGGTAAACTAAGCAAATCAGCGAAACGAGTTAGAAATTCCCTTAAAAATGTTTATAACAAAGTGTTAATATAATACTTGAGAAAGTACGAGTTTAATCTTGTTTTAATTGAATGAAAATTAATCGCTTTATTGGCATACATTAAAAGATTAGGCCAATAGGTAAATGACATATCTGTATATTTAAGAGTTCACGCAGTAGTAACAATATTCTATTCCTTAGACATTTTGAGAGATGGAGACTAGTGTCTAATTTTTTTTCTGGGTGATGGAAAAATCATAGATAAAGCAAATATTCATTTAAGAATATTAGAACTAACAGAACAAAAACATGCTCATCAGCAGGATGTATAAAATCCAAAGAAGGGACACTGATATTAGAGAAAGATGAAATAATTCAGAGATGGAATGAATACACCAGAGAAATCTTCCACGAAAGAGAACGACCGACAATACACAGAAATATTAAACTCTGAAGTGTTATCACTAATGGCCAAATTGAACATGGAAAAAAGCAGCAGAACCAGAAGTAATCGTAATAGATTTCGGCATTGCCAAGATTACAGGCATAATAAATGAAATATACCACAGTGGCGATGTACCAGAAGACCTAAGTAAGATCCATGTTCATAGCACTGCTTAAGAAGCTAGGTGAACACGAATGTGAATTCATCGAACAATCAGCCATGTAAAAAATCTTATCCTAATCTTGCTGGATAGATCACGCAGCAGAATCAGGCCGGAAATCGAACAAGAACAATTTCTGGTTCGTTTAAAACACTGGAACAAGAAATGAGGCATTTATGCTCAGAATTATATCAGAACGAGCAATACAAATTCAAAATAATCTATACTTATGTTTTATAGATTATGCAGAAGCGTTTGATAAAGCATGTCACAAAGACTGCGGGAATTGCTAAGCAATCTTAACATATGTGGGAAAGATATTAGAATAATCTAGATTATATATTGGCTGCAAACAACCTGCATACAGTTCAGCAAATATGCAGAAATAGAAATTGGTGTAAGACAAGGATGGGTCTTTTCACCAGACCTTCAGAATTCCTACCGGGATTCCTTATCGCGGCCACAGTCTTAACAACATAAGATATGCAGATAACCCAGTGCTGATAGAAGACAGAAAAGAAACTAAAAGAACTCTTACAAAAATTTTTGATAGACATACAGCATTAGAAAACATTTCGCTACCTCGAGTGTATTTAGTTAATATTATTTCTAAAGCCTCATATGGAAAAATATGTGATTATTGTGTTAGACATTTTCATGACGGTCGTCTTCGAGTATAGAATCCAGAGGTTGGCAGTGAATATTTCGGAGACAGTAGGAAAGCGTAGTGCAGGTTCGCAGTGGATATCGCAGCAAAGTAGCAGAGCGTAGTTCTTCCGTCTGTCATGTTCGCCGGACAAGTTGCCTCTGGTCCTTCCGATAGGAGAAACAAAGATGGCCGCCTTTATACACGACGAATACAGTGTTGTGCGGCTTCTGATTGGTGGACCTTCTATTGGTCGACTATAAAGGGAAATAAGTCATTCTGACTCGCTCACTAGTTATATACATATATACACAAAAAACCGTAACATATTGTGCATAATATAATTTTTTTCTGTTCTGTTATTCGGTAAACAATGCTGCGTTTGGGGAGAAAACCTACTGAAATGTAAAATGCATTTATTTGACAATAATATAATAATTATAATTGTAATTGGTAGTTAGGTAGATAGGAAAATCGAAGCAGTCAAATCTCTACATTGAGAATAAATACTGAAGATAAACCAGACGACCAAGAAATTCTATTTATCATCCTCTATTCTTGATGTTATGGTGTTCAATCTTAAAACTATGACAAGACACGGAAAGGGGAAATAATAAATTTCGCGCCGTTCAAGACCTTTCCATTTTACATCATTAGCAAGAATAAATTAACTATTTATGCAAGCATTATCATCTTAGCCTGATCGCTCAGACTTCTATCGCGGGCCTCACAATGAAATTAATTCTTTTATTATGTTAGAGGCAAGAGATGTAGAGAGGAAACCGAGAGTATCCTACAAATTACATAGTCTGACCAAGATATTTAATATGACTAATTTTTCAGCATAATTACCCTTTGCGGTCTACGCACTTTCATTGGTGTTGCAGTACTCAGGGCTCATTAGCAACGAAGCTTTTATTCTATTGTCCAAAAAAGTGCAGATATGGCGTCACCATCACTGTGATACTGGTTTCCAGCCAATTATTTTTCATGCTTGTGAATAGATGATAGTGTAGAACTGCGCAGTGATTCCACCTATTTTTATGTGCGCGCGCGCGTATTGCACCCCTTTTCTTTCACATTCGGCTAGATATGGTAGTAAACAGCCGTTTGTTGCCGACGTGAGGAAGTTTGCTGCGACTGATTCCAGTTAGAACAGGATTTGAAGTTTTCCCGCGTATTCTCTGACGTCGAAAAACGCCGTCAAGGGCGGCGTTTTTCAAATCAGTCGCTGCCTGGTTCCAGAGCAAGAAGGTCGACTCGTTTATTTCGCGCCCCCTTACCCATACGCGGGTCGAAATATCTTAACTACCAAACTTCCTAGTGACTCCTTGGCTCATCATGCCGAATCTTTTCATGTGATTGCAACTTTCTTCGAACAACTTGTTTGAACTTTTCTACGTTTTTCTACCAGAGAACGTAGAGTTTACGACACTGTCGTCATCACGCTTTTACAATAACTAATTCCTCGTCCTGACGCAAACAACTTGTTCGAACTTTCCTCCGTTCATTATTAGGGAACGTAGAGTTTTTCGACACGGTCGATTGTTGAACTTCATATACACCTTTTGAACTCTAACCTTTAGGAACCAGTTTTAAAAAAGAGATAACATTACACACACATTATAAAATCTCGCAGTGAGTATTTTCCTTGTTGTGTATGCGTGTACCTTTTGTATAAGAAGACTCTGTTCCAGAACTTTCCTTCTGAAGAAACTTTTCCCGCCTTTGCCATTTTGATTTTCGTTTTGGCGCGGAACATTAACTTTCTATTACTGACTACTTGTCATTACATTATACATTTTGCCTACTGGTTAAGAGCTAGTTTTTACTTTTCTGATAGTCTCCACTGTTTGAGACCAAACACTTTTTATTAAAATAAAATCTTATGTTTGTTTTCCACCAGACTCGTTTTCGTCGTTCCTCCTGGCTATCTATATTTTACCATTTTTATGCATGTGTTGAATGACCCTTTTTCCTCACGAAAGATCACACATTTATTATTTTTACTTTGCTAGTGAATTCGGTAGTCGTGAGTAGTGTCTGGCACAAGGCCACCTTTTCGTTGGCCAGCACTGCAAGCTACCGGGTCCGCTACAATAGTCATATGAGGCCAAATCAGGACATTAGGGAGGGTGATCAACCAATACAAAGCCATGATTAAGGATTTCTTGGCAAAACAAGACGCTTTGCGCCAGTTGTCCTGGATGTCTTGTGAACAACGTTGGCTTTCTTTGTAGTAGGTGAGGAGAGATGCTTTCACTACATGGATTGTCTCTGGCTCAAGTCCATTGTGCAGAATATTCTATACTCCCTCATGAAATATGCAAATATCATTGGCTATTAGCCTGCCATCCATCAGCATGTAGTGAAAACAATGAATGTTTTTTTCGGTGGTGGCTATCACGGGATGCCCAGACCATGAATCCTCTTCAGAACTCTCCTTTCCCTTCCTAAGTTCGGCTTCCCACTTTCCATTATTGATAAAGCCGATACGTCATCCTAGAATGTAGCAACCATGTTAGCATGAATGTTCTTGGGGAAAACGCCTTTTTCCGTAGTAAAACTTTGTCTATTTTCAAGACTAGTCGCTACTAGGTACTTTTAAGTCTTGTTTGAACAGACAGATATGAGTTTATCTGGATAGAGACAATATCGTTATGAATAAGAAGAGTTGAATTTAATGCATGCAATATTTTACACCTATAACAGTACTCCTTCATAGTCAGACTATGAAATTTTCAGCGCACCCTCATAGCTAATGATCTTGAACAGGGATTGAAAGGGATATTAAGCAGACAACCATTGCTTATAGGATAGGAAGTTGTGGATATCCATGACTTTCACTTTCCAAAGAGAAAAAGGTCAATCAAAACACATGCACATATTCATATATATATTTTCAAAAATGCAGATACACATTTACTTATTGTTACAACCCTGTGACATAAATGAACGAGTGCATATGTCAAGGCAACTAGATAAATTATTGAACAAAGAAAAATGTTGAATGTATAAATAGAAGGGAAGAAGAGATAAATTTGAAGAATATATAATGACATAAAGGAAGGACAAACGCTTTGAGAGGGAAAATAGATGAAAGAAAAAACAGCATAAAAACAAAAAAAATTATCATGAAAAGCAATTAATTTAACGAAATAGATAAAACGGAAATCATAAATAAATATATAATGAAGGAAATAGGTAAAACCAAACAAAAACAATATTATAAAAGTATGTACACAAAGATACAGCAAGAAGAAATTTTGAAAGAAACGTAAATCAGAAAGGTGAATTTCCCACTATCTACTCGTCGCCGAAGTTATCGATTGAGGTAGTTTAGGACGAGAAATATCCCTACCGATAGTAAACGACCACACAAGCAAATATTATTCGAACTGAAGTGTCAGAAATGTTGGACAGAACCAGATACAGAAAAGGCAGTACAGCTTCATGTAACTGAGAATGGAAAGTCTGAGATTATAAGAAACAATTTGGAATTTACAGTCTGGAAGAGTAGAATTCATAAAATTAATTTATCACATATTTGATGCGTGTTTTTTCGATTTTGCTCATTTATTTTCATGTAAACATTTATGCAACTTTCTAACGAGTTCACAGTTTTCATAACTTCTTTTTATTCATTTCTAATTCATACATATTTATTTCTTCTATTTAATACTGTTGTTTTATGGTATATTGGATGCGTCTCTATTTTTTAGAAATAATATCTATAATGAATAAATGGGTGAATAAAGTGAATGATAAAACTTCGAGAAAAAAATTGAAAGGATATTCAAAGATAATTTATGAAAGATTAAAGAGAATAAAGTAAAATAGGAAAAAAGTAGCAAAGATAAGAAATAGGGAAAAGGGAATTCAGGAAACTAAAAGAGAACTACAGAAATACAAATGGGTCAAACGTGAAAAGTAGAGAAGAAGCACAAAAAGATAAGCGGTAGAATGCAGATAATATGAGTTTATAAAGAAAATAGAAACTCAAATTGCTTGAGTTATACATTATACGGGCTTAGAAAGAAAGAGAAAGAGAGAGAAAGAGAGAGAGAGAGAGAGAGAGAGAGAAAGAAAAAGAAAGAAAGAGAGAAGGACCGAGGGAAAAGTTCTCAGAGATAACATTGTTTATTGAATTGATTAACGTAGCAACAAATGAGGCAAAAACAAAACAACGGGGAAAGAAGAACAGATACGGAATAACAAGTAAAAGTAATTTGAATATTGCATGCGAAAAACGGAAAGAAAAGGAGAAATAAAAATCGTAATACAATATCGCGCAAAGTCTCATATTTATTGGTAAAAAGTGACAAGTTGGTGAAGTACAAAGAGAATGACTAGATAATAGCAATAGCTATAAAGACGAAATGGTAGAATGAATCGGCTGTGACAACAGAAGTTAAAGAGCACTCGAATAACAGGTGCGATTTAAATTTGGATAGGATTTGCATAAAAGAATTTAGTAAATATAAATGTATCGTCTTGAAAAATGGAGAAATACAAACTTAGCCTTGGAAGGGTTTATTTAGTCCGGTGTAACAACCTAGACTAGCCCATCCCGCTATAATTTAATCTAGTGTAGAAAAATCCCCGCGTATTGTTGATGCTACCCTATTTTATACCTCGATGTAAGAAATAGTCTAGTCACAGCTATATATCAATTTAGACCCAGTTTTTCAAATAGTATCAACAACTGTACTTATTAATCGTTGACCAGACACTAGTGATACCACAATACATATAAAATTTTCTGAGAATTAATATTAAATTGTAGCCTTGATGATGCACAAACAAAGCAACAGTAACCAATCACAAAGATGGTCACTCTTCAATTGTTTTGACTAAAAGCAATTAACATCCTGAAGTTATACTTACGAATGTGCAAAATCATGGAATCAGAATAAAATTGGAAGCTTTAGAATGAACCCAATAAATCTATGCAAACGTGTGACAATAATGTACGTCTTACATGAGAAAAGGTGGGGATATATTTTGATTTACCCCATTTTTTATGCAGTGATATAAATTGCTCTAACATATCCTCCGATTATAAAACATCCTAGCCTAGCATTACTCTGGGTATACTTTGGTCTGGATATGTTATCTGGGTTGCTACACCGGGAATTTGAAATGCCAGATGATATTTGAAAGGAAAACTGATTGACTGATTTTTTACTGCCTATCAACACTTTGTGGAATATTAAATGATAAACATATATCAATATGAATAATTTTTTTCTTGCAAGTGAATATTGCTTTAACAATTTTCTTGAAAGTCACAATGATCTTTTCAAATACAAGACCTACTATTTACCCCATAGGAAATAAAAATGCGAATGTACAACTTCAAACATTATTTTTGCCTCTTTATATAATCATATTCTGTTGTCTACCTGTTTTTATTCAGATAAAAGGAATTCGTGCCATTATTTCATTCGTGTTATTGACTTTTATTCACATACCACTACTTTAATAATTAATATTTCTACTGATCTAATATATCTGTATTTGTGATGACTATGGGAAATATGGATATTCACAAGTACAGAGATATTTTAGAGATGGAAAAACGTTAATGGGAGACGAAGAAAATACTGGGGGATGACGTAAATAAAGGGAAAAGTGTTGGAGAAAATGTGTTTTGTTTCTCTTGTGTTAATGGTTCTTTCTTTATTTCAATAAAGCAAAAGTATACCGGTTCATACACTCACATATACGTGAGTAATAACTAATACCTTAAAGCTGACGATTACTAATCACGTTACTAAGAAAAGTTTCTGCCCGTTCTCGGTCTCACTTTCATCATTAAAATAATTGCGGCCATAATTGCTGAACACACAACCAGTTACTATTATCCACGAGTTTAGCTCGCTCAGAATTGCACCGTATTGAGGTAAATATATATTTACCGATTTTATATTTGAGGTAAATATATATTTACCGATTTTATTTACCACGCATGGCCACAATTGTAGGTCATCTTGTTTATATTAAATTTACTACTAAGTAATAATAGGCTACTTCATCAGTTTGATAACCATCATTTTTGACTCATACAATCGACATTTACAGATATAAACCTACACACATATATTTGTGTGTATGTATGATATAATGATTGCTATTATCTAGTAAAAGGCAGATTCGCTTTCCAATAACGGCATGTGCTTCTGATCAACACGTGCAATGACCTACCCGGATTCTTCCTTGATTCAGTCGCGCCTAGCCAACAGAAAAATGGAAAAGCAATGGTTGGTAATGAAATCAATAATTAATCAATTATCTTGAAAGCAATATTAATGTAGTCTATGATTTATCGGCGAACATAAATAATTAGTTCGTCTCATTGATTTAACCACCTCGCGGACCAAAAATGAATTTCGCCATTAGAAAATGAAAGTATCTATTCTAAAATATGATGAAAAAATATTTTATAATTTGGTCTGTATTACTGACTAACATAGTCGTTATATTGATGTACGTTCATTCGGTGAGATTATATTTGTGCTCAGGTGAATCACTAACAAATGATGACAATCGTTCTCTGTTCTAAATAAATACTATCTGAAATGGGTTTTCGTATTATCAAAGTAAATTAAGAGTTGTAGTGTAACTCTGTTGCAACGAATAAATGCTATTGCTAATATCATTATTGCTACGTATAATGTCTTTCTCCAAGGTTAACTAGAAATTTCATGCATGATACTTATCTATATAAATCGTTTTTTATTATTAGTTATAGTGTATTCTTGATGTAGATTTTTAGGGCACAGAAAATCAATATTATAAAAGAAAACCTGATTCTCTATCCGTCAGAGATTGTCTACATGTAAATTTTCATACACATATCTAATGTATATGCATATGTGTTGTGTATGAGTGACTTTCATATACTTGGGCCATTTAAAGTATACACAAGCACACACACACTAACACATACACACAAGTTTGAAATAAGGCATTGGAAAAAATAAATTCCTCCCTCACTCAGTCTGGACACCCCATAACTTTGGCTGAGGAGTGAACGCTAAAAACATTCAGATAATTGAACATTTCGGGAAATATTCAGTAATGAATAACATTAGATTTTCTTTATTTTTCTATTTTTGTAGAAATATTTTAGGCTTATTATTTAATTGAAATATACGAATACACACTCGCAATTCTCTTCTGTGTATTATAAGCTTCGAAATTTGTGGTCCTTTAAAATAATTTTTATGATTCCTTTTGTATATAAACGGACAAGAAAAATTAGATTTTAAATTTATTATACAGTCAGAAAAATAATTTTAGTTCGTTGGAATTAACAATAAATTCTTTCTAATCAAACTTCTTGGTGTAATAAGAACATTTCAGATATGTATTCACTGGGAGAAATTTTAAATAACAATATTTGGCACAGGAGATTCACAGATTATTCGAGGTCATTTTCACACAAAATGATAAAAACCATGATATCTTCCATCATTTTTATCGATACTGAAATCATTTTGCGAAGAAAGAAATTAAAGAAATTCCTGTCATTTTTCAGTTGATAAGAAATAAAGTACGTCATCATCATCATCATCATCATCATCATCATCATCATCAATTCCATGACTGGGTATAGTCCTGCACTGCTTAGCACCTGACACATTCCCTCCATATGTCTGGGTTGAAAGTCAGAGAGGAATTCATTCATGCGTAGAGTGTCTTGGGAAAGTAGACCTGGTGGAGCCTAACCCCCTAGGTCAAACCACAGCCGATGTCCTCCAACATTAAGGTTCATGGATACGTGACCGTTGATTCCATCCGGTGGAACCCCCATTCTGGCCGTTGATTTCAGTGCGATACCATGTAATCATCGTACTAGTCGCATACATCTTGATCAGGCTTGATTTCCTGGTATATGACACATGTTCACTCCGAGGTGTATGCCTGCATTTTCCTCTTTGCTTCATTAAGATTGCTGGAGGCAAATGTTTGCTGAGTTGGCCATATCAACACAACAGGACCACACAAACCTCCTAGAACTCTTTAAAATACAGTAAAAAGTCTTCAAATTCGTAATAACGCTCCACCATCAAAGAGCAGACCTTGAACTTTCACCTATCATGATGAATGTATTTTCTTTCAATAAGGCTCCTTGCTTTGGACGACTATTGGTAATAATTCCCACCACAGACCTCATGTGGAACAGTACGTCTGTCTTGAATAATGATCCGATGAAGTGTTATCTCACTTCAGACCACTCACTGACCAATGTTAAAGTTGACGCCAAATCGACCCCACCCCCGATGAGGTGTCAAAAAATTCATTATTAGGAGGATCGCCTTAGATAAAGCAAAATGCTTTTATAACGTGTGGCATGGGTGTTGCTGCTCAAACTCTCCAGCTATAGATACTCTGGAAAGTTTTTTTCAATTATCAATCCTACCTAAAAGGTAGGTCTAAAATGGCCGATGTAAATGGCCAATCTCTTGAACCGCATGAGATCAATGCAGGCATTCCCCAAGGCTCTTTTCTCGGTAATAAAAATTTCTCCTTTATATTAACGATCTGCCTAAAAACACACTCAGATCTTTTCGTGAATATCTATGCAGTTTATAGGTGAACATCCAAAAGTTTAGATAACCAGAGGGTGGCTGCTGATCTCTCTTCTGAGCTCTAGCAGCTAAATAGCTTGTAACATACTATATATCCACAACAAATAGTAACGCTTCACCATTACGTAGCAGACCCCGAAGTTCATCTATTGAGAATGATGCTCATCCCAGACCTCAAATGGAAGTAATATATACGGACCATCGCTAAAGATACCTGAAAAATGTCCAGTTCATTATACGTCTCCAGCAAGTACTTTTTTCTATACTCTATCTTTGCAAGAGCCAAGTCAGATTAAAAATGGATTACTCCTGTCAGATCTGGGCTGGATTTGCCTAGTCCTCATTTGCCAGTCTTGACAGATTCAAAAGCGTTTACGTGGCCTTGCGGGTAATAAATTATTTTCCGCCCTGCAACTCACTTTCCACAGATGAAATGTTACAAGCATCTCGCCAATATATTAAATGGAAAATGTTATGACATGCTACATTCTTAGTTCTACCAGTTCTAACCTTCAGACCTAAGATACGTCATGCCATGCACACTGGGACGTGTCCTCATCATTTTCTCTGTATTTCCGTTAGTAAAAAGGAAATTCCACTGGGAAAACGTCTTCCTCAGAAACGGCATTTTTGGAACATTATCCCGAAATGATTTCCCGATCACTATGATTTTGACATATTCAACTCAAGATTAAATGTTATCTTTCCTATATAACCTCCTAAACTGCACTTCTTATCTCCTCCTCCTCTTATGCTCCTACAACATTTTTTCAGAAATCCTCTACTTTGAGTGTCTCAGTTTTCTATTGGGTGAACATTAGTAAAAAATAATAAGCAATAAAGACTTTTAGTAAGAGGCATAACTCAAAATAAGCCTGTACTCATTCCCATTATTTTTCATCTTGACTCTGGTATTGTCAAGGAAAAGCCGCTATAGTAAATTAAGAAAAAGTGTGTGTAAGCACACGTTTAAGACACAAATCTATATTTGTAACTGCCTGCGAAATGGTAGAACATTGAGAGCATTGACTATTTGTAAGATGTTACTATTTAAGAAGAATTTATATTTAAGTAAAGATGGGATCACATAATTTAAACTCTTTGGTTACTGTTTTAGAGAAAAACTGGACCTTCAACTGTATATTTCATCAGGTTAGATAAAAGATTTATTGAATGAAAAAAATCGAAATTAACACATTTATGAAAGGAAACATTTTTAATACCATGTGCTTTCAAGGCATGGGCTATTATGGTTCTCCACAGATTCCTTTTTATCAGTGAATTTCTATGACTTTTGGGGGTAAAGTTGGTGGAGGGAATATACATTGATCTATCCCGGTTTGTATTTCAGAATCGTCCTTCTCCTAAAATGGTTGCCACCCAAGCCTATAGATCTTAGTTTAGCCTACTATATAACACATAGTTTTGGGGGCATTTACACGAAAGTCAACGCAATAAAAAACGCTGGAATGTAAACCCTTACTTGCTGATCACGCTTTTCGCGCTAACAACCGCTACATTATTTACCCATCTGAAATAAACATTTACTGACCTCTAAAAGAAAACTAGAACCAGAAGATCTCATTTAAATATCGATATTTCTTTTAATATTTGTTACATTTAAATTGACATGTTTCAGCTATAGTTAATGTCAGATGATATTTGCGACAGTTTTCAAAAGTGAAAGTAAATAAAATTAAGTGTACACTTAGTTTACACGTTAAAATCGTGTTATAGCTGTGGAGGCTGTGAATGTAGGACGGATTAGAAGCAAACATAAAGATACATTAGCATAGTCCTTGGCATGTTACGAGTTTCGAAATCAATTCAGGGCTATTTCAAAACAGCTCTTTAAAATCAAGCGTGTCACACACACACACACACACACACACACACACACACACACACACACACACATATCTCCACCTATTTTCACTGACTCAAAACAAAAACCAACAATTACGCACACATATACTTTCATATGACTCTCTTCTTTCTGCAAAGATTTTCAAAGATACGTTGCAGTCTGCAGGGGCTGCCATACGAATATGGCTCTAATTAGCTTTGATTGTTCTGAGTATGTGTATTGTGAAGCCCCATAAAATTGTCCTATATTCGCAACCGGGTCTGGGTGGTTTTCATATCAATATCTTTCAGTTTCGTATCAATATCTTCCCATAGAAATTGCAGATTTTCCAGTCACTGTCTTGCCGGGTTTTATATTCAGTGGGTGCCAATACCATGCAACCTGATACAAGATAGTCAACTGTTTCTGGAATCTGCACTTTGGGCTAACACAATTTTTCAGTATGTCTGCTTGATAATTTATAGTTAACAAGCATTGGTCCTGTGCAGCAAGAATAAAACTTTCGGTTTCAGATGTTTACCCTGCACTAGCGACTGATGTGTACGGGGTTTCTCTACATCAGTTTGTTTGGTATGGGCAGTGTACTGGCCGCGAAGCGGATTATTTTGCCATCGTTTATGTATCTGGTCGGTTGCATTTGCTTTTGATTTCTTTTTTAGTATTTTGAAGCTTCAGTCGGTGTATTGTGCTTTACTGGTATTTCTTCATCCATTATTATTATTATTATTATTATTATTATTTTCTTTGATTTCTACTGTGTACAAATTTCTTTCCGGGTCCCGCCCAGAAACCTGAGGTTAGAAATAGCATCATGACATTTTCCACTGACCAATTAAAAAAACAACAAAAAAAACACTCACATATTTTACATAGATGAAGCCCTTTGCAATGTGTGGTCTGTACTCGCGAGAATTTTTTTGTATTTCTTTAAGGAATGGGCTTCCAGGAATCCCTTCAACGAGTCTACTGGAATCTTTTTCCAACAAATCCGAGTGCTCAAACTACAACAGGAATTATTGATGTTCCCATGTGAGACATTTTTGAGATTTGGTTTTCAAGGTCCTTGCATTTTGATAGCTTTTTCAAGATATTCAAAGATACATTACAATCTTCACGGACTGGCATATCAATAAAGAGGCACCTTTTTGTTTGCGGTCTCTGATAACAATGTCTGGGCGGTTAGCTTTGATTGGTCTGTCTGTGTGTATTTTTTAGTCGCATAAAATTGTAAGAGGTCTTATCTACCTAACCAGGTCTGGGTGGTGTTCATACCAATTTCTTTCAGTTTCCTTCCCGTAGAATTGCACGTTTTCCAGTGAAGATGTTGGCTCACTCTGTCATAATTATCGGACTTAGTCCATTTCATAATATATATATATATATATATATATATATATATATATATATATATATATATATATATATATATACACACACACACACACACACACATATATATATATATATATATATATATATACACATATGCATAAATGTATATACACACATGCGCACACACACACACACATATATATATATATAACGACAAATGTTTTTCAAGACACTGAATTGGAAATAGCAAACGATACGACTTAATTGGCAATCTTCCTTCGGACGTTATCTTACTAAATTCCGCCCATGAAAAAGAACACACTTGTGTTCCTGAAAAGGAGAACACCCAAAAGCTGGACAGATGGTCAATTGTTCAAAGGACTTTACTTTCATGATTATCTAAAATTACTAACAAAATTTTACGTTTGCCAGTTTTAGGCCTTTTCGTTTCTCGTTGGTAGCTACGATATATTACATTTTAAACAATTTGAATGGGTGATCAAGAGAATTTTTTCAAATTTGCTTTGGTTGATATGAAATGTCTTATATATATATATATATATATATATATATATATATCACCGTATACAAAATAAAATTAATAAAAAAAACGGAAAGCTTCATAAAGAGAATGAGATGAAAAGCGTATTTTTTAAAACCAAGAACATAACACTTGGTGGGGGGGGGGGATGCGGCTTTAAAACAAAAATAAGTTCCCCGTAACACAAAGAACTCGACGACTTCAAGGAAAAATGACTAACTTAGTAAATTTCAGAAACAATTAGATGCCTTCAAAAAAAAGAAGCTATAATTGAAATCAACAACTCACCTAACGTACTTAATGGACAAAATTAAAATTGACACAATCTAAGCCCCCCCATCCCAAACTACTCAAGGATAACATGACTAAAACATACAGAAAAGCACCACAGGTAACAGAACATGATATTAATATGGAAGCTAAAACTTGCAATCTAAAGTACAATCATTTATCTTACTACAAAGAAAATTACAGAACAAACCTAACACGCAGACTTATAAACTCAGCCGAATGTGAACTCGGTAAAATATGTTAAATAATACTAGAAAGAATGACTTCAAAGCTAAGGAAGAAGTTCGGCGTAATTCAATGGAAAATCAGTGACAACTACAGAGTGTTTCTTCAACCTAAAAACAAACATAATTTCCAAATTATACAACTAAATCTAAACGAATTCTACCCTTCTATAAGAAAACCCATGCTGAATAAGGCCATTTCCTTAGCTCCAAAACAAATAAAAATAAAATCAAACGAGCATTATCATTATTCGACAATGAAAATGCGTGGATAAAGAAAGAATGGATCTTTGACATTACATTGGGAAGCTTTGACGGTACAGAAACCCGCGAACTCATACGTATACATTTGCTACACGAAATAAGTAAAAAAAATGATAAAAATGTTACAGGGGCGACGGTCCCATAATCTTATATTGTTTGACACAACACACAGAAAAAATCAGAAAACAATCATAAACATTTTCAAAAATATGGGATTCGAAATAGACATAAAAATTAACTTAAAAGAAGTAGATTTTCCAAATATCCGTTTCAATCTAAAAAAAAAAGTTACATATCAACCATACACAAAGCCTGATAACAAAACACTGTACATAGACACATTTCCAACAACCAGCCATCAATAATCAGTGAAACCATACTCAATGAAACCAAGAAAGACTATGAAACATCCATAAAGATAATGGTTTCTCGACAACACTCGCATACATTCCATACAACACAAAAAAGCCGATAGGAAACAAACATCATATGGTTCAACCTACCGTACAACAAAAACGTAAAAGCAAACGTAGTACAAATATTCATTATACTCGTACACAAACATTTCCGATATCAAGCCCACGTTCTCAAGATATTCAACAAAAACACAATAAAAATCAGCTACCGTTGCACTGAAAACATAAAAGAAATAATAAAAAGCACAAATAACAAAAAGCACCAACCAACTACCTGAACAAATCAAAACCACGTGTAACTGTAGATCAAAAGACGAATCTCCCTTAAAAGACAGTTGCTTGCAAAACAATTTCACATACAAAGTCACTGTAAAATCAGCATATAATGAAGAAAAAATACATAGGAATAACTGAAGAATCCTGGAAACAAAGAAAATATGCACACAAATCATCCTTTATACAGATAGGCGAACAGCGCAATACTTTCTAAACATATCTGGGAGATTAAAAAAGACACCAAATTGCAGCAAAAGTATCAAGTAAAATCAGGAATAAACCAGAAGAACTATTAGAACAATACAGTAGACAGTTCACAATGCATCACTGACCTGCATTAGTAAATAATATTCGAGCAAAAACGCAACGCATATGGCCTGACGATTGCGTTGAAACACGAAACAGACAGTCGTCACTGGATTTTGACTTAAATGTTCACACACACACACACACACGCACACACACACACACACACACACACACACACACACACATATATATATATATATAAGCATTTTATTATCTATTTAGTTGACCTACAGCATATATACATACATAAATACACACACACTCACACATATATGTATGTGTGTGTTTTTACGTACACTGTTTTTCTAACAAATCTATGTATTCTATGTATGTATTTATCCTAATGACTTTATATGTGAAAGTAACATTTTGTTACGTACAAAAGAAAAATATTTTTCATGACGTTGGAGAATTGAAAGAGACAAAAAATTCATTTGAAATACTCTCAGTGATCCAGCCAATATTTCCTGTGACAATCCATCAAATCTAAACCTGGTCATTGTAGATCTTGATTTTAGTACAGGCTTAATCTTCATAAAGAATTTAAATTGGCATTGTGTTTCTTCTTTCTTCCACAAATCTGATCACGACCACATTGGCTGATGAGATGTACTCCTTTGCAATTAGGCAAAGTGCTCTGACGCGGCGAGTGACGTCGGCTCGCCGGCAAAACAGTTGCTACTGACGCTCACGAAGCAATACTTGTAACGCCACTTTCACATGCTGAGCATTTGGCATCATTACTTTGATGAAGGCAGCATGATTTCTTAAAATATTCTACTAGAGAATATTAGTCCTATGGAGCACTCAGATATTCAACAACAATATAACTAAACGATATTTATGGCAATTCTAATTGTGGTACACCATAAAATTTTAACCCGATTAACTAGCATTGTTTTAACAGAGGTTGTTTTCAAAGGTCCAAAACATTTTTTCATATTGAAATATTGTATTTTGACATGAGGGCTACTTGATTTGCTACAATCAGGATTCATACATTTTTCTGAAGTCCTTATTTTATCGACAATCTTACTTAAATATATTTATTCGCCTCTTAAGAAATTGCTCATCAATAAATGAATGGAAACAGAGGCCGCATTAACGAAACAGTACTAAATAGGAACAAGATGAGATATCCATAGAAATGGAAAGCGGAACGAGAATAATCTACACCATATGTTAAATAAACTTTTCATTTCGAAATTCTCTGAAGGTTACTTGAATTGACAGATACTTGAAGAATACCAAAGTGTACAACAGCCGAAACTATAAAGAGGAAGACATTATTCCGAATGTAAATGTAAATAATGATGATTCTTCCTCCTAAAAATTCTAACAGAAAGCATGAATGTTATATTAAATCTGCAATCTACGACAAATTCCTCAACCCGACTAAGACCTCTTTCAAAAATATTCTGATGTTTGGTCATTTATTCGGATGTTGGGCAATGGGTCGGTTGAAGATCGTTTCATCACCCGAAGATAAGTTAAAAACAACTGAATGGTCAAGTTTGTTTTTAGTAGCATTGCCTGTGTATGTGTGTGTGTGTGTGTGTGTGTGTGTGTTATAAATAAACATTCATATCGCTTTGAAGATTAGGAAGAAGACTAGAAAGAATAAAAACTAGAAATATACTACAAGCAAATGTTGAACATCGTATGTTTGCTGATATTCATCTGGAGGATGAAATCTAACATTTTCACATTTGACAAGTTTAATACATAACGTGTTTTCATGAGCCAATTAAATTTTATTATACAAGAGTGTGCTGAAAAGGTTTTAGGAAAGTACCTTGAGCCGATAACCTTTCAGCAGTTACACGTAACTATTACAGAAAGCGTAAATGTGTCGAATTTGTTCTTGACAACAGACAAATGTATCTCTATGAATGAGATTTCGTTGATACTCTAAAAGTACGAAATGTACGCAATTTGCAGACAGTGTTATTTTATATATATATATATATATATATATATATATATATATATATATATTAGTATGTAATATAAGTGGATATTTGAGGTGAACTGAATTTTTTATGTACACTTCAATATACGATCTCCTACGAAAAAAGATATCCTATTTAATGTTTTAAGTTTTTCTTTGTATTGAGTCTTATTTAATATTTTATTGTTATTTATAAACATTTGTCTTATGTTTTATATTATTTTTGCGATTTATGATATGTTGGCTAGATGTGCACATACTGCAACAAAATTTTGGCAGTTGACCCAAACGAGTGTCGTCCATACGTGGCCAATGTGTGAATGAATAAGAATTCTTATTAACATAAGTAGATTTTTATCCAAGTAGATAGAAGGTAGCGCGGAGAGGAAGAAGAAAGGATTAAGCATAAAACTATAAGAAGACAGTGTGCAGGATGAGCCCGAAATGCGATTTGAAAGTTGGGAACCCTAGAAACGGAAGTTTAAATATCTGGGAAGCGTCTTGTCAGAGGACGGTAAGTGCAACACTGAGATCCGTAGGCGTATTGAGAAGGCCAAAGACACATTCCAAAAGCTGGGAAGAGTATTGCGAGACAGGAGGATTTCTTTGGTAACAAAGAAAAAGAATAATGAACTGTTACGTGACAATGTTGGACGATTTCCTCAAAGATGTAGAAGAAACTCAAGGCGACAAAAATGTGGTTCTACAGAAGGATGCTAAGGATATCATGAGCCGAACGTGTGAGCAACGATGAGATCTTAGAGAGGTTGCAAACAAGTAGGAGGTTTTTACTTAACATCAGGAGACATATAATGAGGAAGGAGGGCCTGGAAAATCTGATATCACGGGACGAATAGAGGGAAAGAGAGACAAGGGAAAACAACGCGTAACATACCTGGCAGACTAAAGCAAGTGGATGACAGAACGTGGTCTGTGGGAGTAAGCAGAGGGAAGAAACTTGTTGAGAGCTGCAAGGGATAGAGAGAGGTGGAGAGCCATGATCGTCTACGTCCTGAAAGGACATGGCACATAAAAAGAAAAAGATAATTTGGAAAATAAGTATAAAGATTTAAGAAAGCTCGTTCAGAATTACAGGCGCAGGGACATATATGTATATAATAACAAGAATATATAAATATGTGTGTACGTGTTTGCGTGTGTGGTGTGTGTGTGCGCGCGTGCACATATAAACTGAATCCATGTATGTAGTGTGTTTTCGCTCACATAAATTCTAACGTTTTTATATTTATTTATGTAGATATACACATATATACATTCATATTTGTACGGATAAGATTACATGCATATATTTATATGAATATACACATACATATATATGTGTGTGTGTTTATATACAAAAAATATATATATATATATATATATATATATATATATATATATATATATATATATATATATATATATTGTGTGTATTTAGGCAGCATTTTTTCATTCATACATGTTTCATTAAATAATATAGACAAGTGTTGTCTATTTATTTTATGTAAATTCTTTTCATAACGTCTGGGAAGCTTAACCTTGGACCTAACTGCCATATATACCGTAAGTACAATCGACTTTTTAAAAAAATAGAAATTGAGACCATATACCAAAACATCGTTAAACTTCAGGATGAACAACTAATAGAAACTACACCAGAATTTAAAGAATTACTTAAGGCCGATACATTCAAGGATCGATATGATAAAAGCAGAAACTCCTCGAAAATACTTTCTAAACAACTGAAAATTGACGCACAAGAACTACGCAAGCACCCAGACATTATCGTAAAAAAAGCTGATAAGACCAACATTTTTTTCATCCCAAACAAACTGGATTACAACAAAAAGCTTGACCACATACTCCATGATCACATAAAGTTTTAAAAACTTAACAAGAAACCGACCAACGAACTAAAATCAAAGCTTAATAGACTTATTAATGCTAATAATGCTGAACAGAACTCTTTAAAACCCCCTAAAATTGTTGACGATTATCGCTTCCAGTGTCTTATATGCACGTATTTATCGTTGCTTAGAAATCATCCATGTAAACAGAAACAGTCTATCATCACTGTCACTATATTGCTTAATATATTGTACAGTAATTGTCATCTTTGATAATGGCTTATGTAAGCCGAAATCTTAGATTGGATTAAAAAATATGTATCAATATTGTGATTTTCTTTCTTCGTTTAATGATAATGTTATTAAGCTTATCACACGTTATGAAAAGAATTTACATGAAATAAATAGACAACACTTGTCTATATTATTTAATGAAACATGTAATATATATATATATATATATATATATATATATATATATATACATGCACACACACACACACACACACACACATATATATATATATATATATATATATATATATATATATATATATATATATATACTTTCATACAAGTACACATATTCATTCATATTTGTACACATATGTACACTTGCATATATTTACACATAGAAAGAGAAATGAGAAAATGAAGATAACAAACATGTCTTTAATAAACGTCCTTGCGTGTGTGTGTGTGTCAACTGAAAATATTAATCTTCGAAATTAAATTTCTGTAATTAATTATAAGAAGTTAATATTTTAAGGAAAATATAATCTAATAGAGAAAGTTTCTTATCCGTTATCTAGAACTAAATGTATGAGGGCGCTTGACCTTAGCGCGATGCTGAGTAAGTTTTTCCGGTAAAGTATTCGTTTAATATTATTAAATTCTGTAATTACTGGGTAACAAAATAGCGTGCTCTCACTGACCTAAACTCTGTCTCTCTCTTTCTCTCGATATATATATATATATATATATATATATATATATATATATATATATATATATATATATATATATATATATATGACCAGTACTATTATTCATAACAGAATAAAGAAATTTCATTCACTTTGATTTTTTCTTACAGACATATTGATGTGTTTCAAATTAGACAGAGGAAAGAACGAGAACAGTTTTACTGTTCTGATTGAATTGGTGATTGAATAATGTTATCACGACTCAGTCCCTCTACTCAAAGAAGAATTCAATGAGTGGCTTGCCAAGAGATAACTTTTCATGAGTGCAGGAGACATTCTGATGACAGCAATATAAATGTCTTGACATATTGGAAATGTGAGATATCTCTCTATAGTTGATTTCCCAAATGAAATAAGGGTATATATATATATATATATATATATATATATATATATATATATACACACACACACACACACACACACACACACACACACACACACACACACACACACACACACACATATATATATATATATATATGCATGGAATTGTATTTAACATTTTGTAGTTGATAGTGCAATACCGCTGTTAAATAAGCAAAATTTAGTGTCTGATTTCTTCTTAGAGAGAGATATTCTACAGACCGATTTTATTAAAGCTCATACATAATACATAATAGATCCAGCAATCAACACTATGGTTTTATGTAAAAGATGTCAGATTTTATAAAGCAAGTCAATATTCTCACAATAAAAGTGTTATAAACCAAGAGATGTGGGTGGAATTTTCAGCATATATTCACCGCTAAAGGTACCGCCAAAGAAATGCGATAAGTCAGGTTTTAAATGATTTCTTTAAAATGTAAAAAATCTTTCTTGAAGCTTGTATGTTTGTTTAAATTTTAAGCTAATAGTTTAAGTTTAATATACACAATACGCAAAATACTATATTTCCCTATTATATTCCAAAATCAATGTAAAATGATTGTAAATAGTTTTTATCGTTAAAAAATCACTAATTTTAGCGCCATTTTTAGCGCCATTTTTAGCTATCTGCCAGCACAATGAAATACTTTTTATTGAAAAATCTTTTAAAGATAAAATATACTTTTCTGAAACTTTATTTGAGGAATTTTAGCTGATTTAAATTTTATTGAATCTGGTTTTAAACATATAGTATTTACTTTAATTTAAAATATCGCAGAATTGCATTTTTAACACAGCGGTAGGCGTTTATTCAAGGTATTGACAGGTTGACTGACAACCAAAAGTTTTTATAAGTTTTTCAACCCGGGCATATCTGTAAAAATTACTTGAAGAATATAACGTGAGCGCCTTTTTATATGATTTTTTCACTACCCAATGATCTTTTAAAATTAGGAAAATCTGCTCAGTAATCTAATGTTTCATTGACTTTTAAGTACTTTGGCTTTAAATTTACTATAGTTACCCTCTTATTTTTGATAATGTCGCCTATAGACGTCTGTATTTACAAAAATCAGCATGTTTATACACACACTAAAAATTTCTTTTTAAAATATTGGGTCGCTGAATTATAGTAAACTATTCTATTTATAATTAGTAAAAATAGTTTTTACTTAATAACAATAACCCTAACCGAAATAAATTTATGGAGAAATTTAACGATTTAAAACTATATAAATTATGAAAAAATGAAAACATTTATTGTAAAATATCCTTATTCATCTAAAAATGATTTTCTTATACTAATATTTGGTCCCACCAGACCCTTCTGAGAAAAAAAATTAATCAAAGTTTCGAATGTTTTAAAAATGATTAAAAAAACATAGTTTAATAAACATTCTTTGGTCGTTTCTCTTAATAATAACATAAATTTTGAAGAATTTTTTTTTTATTAAGTTTGGGGCATTTTTTTCATCATGGCATGCTCAATTTTTAGCAAATCTATGGCTAATTTACATGATAAATTTTCCGGACGTATGAATTTATATGCTCGATATAACGTGTATTTTTATTAGGAAAAAATTACAACAATTTGATGTGAACATTTATGATACAACGCAAGTGTTGTTCCTCATATTTTAGATAAATATATAGGAAAGTATATTTATTCTTAATCATTAATGAACTTTAGATTGCCATGGGTCGTAAGAAAGATAAAGCCTCAAAGAAGAAAAAAAAATATTGTATATTTATTTGGAATTTCCGGTAATGCTGAACAGAGACCACAGAACATTCAAAAATCAAATTAAATAAATTGGTACAATAAAAACAAGAAAGAGAATTGGTTTTATGAATGTTACAGTGATTTGAGAAAAGTTAAAAGGGTAATAAGCAAGAAAATAAGCTTGGCTAGCAAAGATTATTTGAAGTAGTTGGTGTTGCGAATGTAAATAAAGAGAAAAGAAGCAGAATATTGAGTAAAAAAACATCTTTAAGAATACAACAAAATTACAACTTTAAGTAAATAACGCAAAGATAAACGCAGAAGCTAGTCAAAGAATTACATGAACACCTTTTGTTCCACAGGTGAATGTAGAGCTGATGTCTGTGATAGCAGAGTCATAATTAATTTCATAAACATAGTCAATTAAAATGACTTAGAAGAAAAAGTAGTGAAGTGGAGTAAAGTTTTTGACTAATATTGGAGGAATTAAAATTATACTTCCGATCAAAGTTTGTGATTTTGTAAGGGAAGAGTTATACATTATGTCAAATAAATTTAGAATTTGTAAAATGTCATTTTAACATTTATTTTAGAATACTTCCAAATGTAAGAGAAAACAAAGATTCATCTTCAAAAAACATTTGCGACATATACAAGCAAATTTAATTAAAGAACTTGGAAAAGGAAACGAATACTTTCGTAACATTTACTTTGCTGCACAGCATCTGAGCTGTGACGATATAGAAGAGACTTGATTGATAAATTTCAAATTTCATTTGAGGTTTGTAACTACTCATCATTTAATGGCTTTACGATGAAGCAGAAGAACTCTTTTATGTGGAATATTGATATAATAAAGATTCGAATACCTATACTTTGTTGATATTGAATACAGTTGAATATTAATCAAATTACTCGTTTACTCTGGTTATACAACGGAGTGGTGAAAAGTTCTCAGCCAGACTTGCTTCCCAAAATATGACTAAATATTAGAAAATAATTCCTGGAAGGGTTTCTTGTTCGGATCGAGAATTTTCATCTTCTATTCCTATATATACGAGGGAATGCGCGTTGTGTATGGGTGCGTATAAAAGCTTAAAAAATGTTTGTGTTGTAATTTTTTATGATAATTAAAACCATTATCATTGTGACAGTCGGTCCCATTATATATATATATATATATATATATATATATTGTAGTTGACCCCCCTGAAGTAGGCGCGATATAAAATGGCCTGCGCGCCCAAATAGTCACAGGAGGCCCGCTAACATTTATAAATTAATGACGTGAAATCAGACAGGTGGAACAAAAATAAACAACAGAACGATGATGTTTAAAATTAATACAAAATTTATTTACAATAGCGATCAGCATGCAAGTCAACATCTTGTTCAGTTCACATGTCCAGCGGAAGTGCTTGCGTTGAGAGGTTGCTAGGTAAGTCCAATGGTGAACCATCTGTAGTATTATAACCGAAATGTACAGAATAGGTTATCTGAAGTCTGACGATATTGGTGCTGGTGTTGCTGGTCGGGTTCGATGGTGAACCTTTTGTAGTAATATAACCGAAGTTTGCGGAATAGGTTGTTTGAGTCTGGACCAATGTTTAGCCGGAAGTTCGGGGCTGTTCTAATCAGGTCTATTAACGCCAATCAAGAATGGTGAGTTAGACTAAAAGTAAGTGATGAAGTAGTAGTAGGGACTAATCCGGAAGTTCAGTGCTGTTTTGAGCAGGCCGAATAACGTAGATCAACCAGGTGAGTTATGCTGAAGTAAATGGTCAGAAATAGTAGGGCTAAGATTGCCAGAAGTTTCTACTCTTCCCCGTTTTCCCTCTGGGTTCGGCGAGAAGTCACCAGGTTATATAGAATGGGAATGTAAACACTAACTGGTCCTACAAAATACTTGAAATCTCAAGAAAAATAAACTAAGATGTACTAAGAAATATAAAAGTATAAAAATCTTCACAAAGTGTATTACGGCTAGGTTCGTAGCACAGAATTTACTACAAAGTTATTAGGCTTATTATTAATGTAAATGAACTTAAATTGAAGGGAGTGTGACAATGCCATAGCGTCTGCCTATGGTCATATGGACGGAGTAACGAAGGGCTACGATAATATATATATATATATATATATATATAAAGGAAGTGGTTATAGTTGTTCCAACGAGAGAAAAGTATATATTTTAAAGAGAAGAGATAAACCGCAAACGTTTTTGGTTATAATGTGGATTTATTTAAATATATATTATACTTTATTGTCCATATTTTTCTACACGTGTTTTCAGTTTTGCAACCTTTATCAGGCATAGAGTGGCTATTTCCACATAAAAGGATTTATTATTCATTATGTTCTCCGATTTTTAATCATTTTTTATGTGTAATAGTAAGACATTTTTTCATTGGACTGGTGGAGATATATTCTTCTGCTTAAGGAGTAATAAACCAATTAGATTGGTCAGAGAAAGGTCGAAAGAAAGGAGGTCTTCGTTCTTATCTTTTTATGACCCCTATATCTCCCTAGACGCATCTTCATTTTTGTGTATTGTCATTGCATGTGTGTTTTTGCTAGTATGTGTATGCATATTCCTTCTCCACACATACATACTGTCTTATTTTAGGAGTATATATATATATATATATATATATATATATATATATATATATATATATATATATATACACTTTCAATGCTGTGTAGGGTTCGTCTGTGTGCTTGTGGGTAGTCTATTTTGTTTGTTTTGCCAGTATGTATATATATATTCGTTCCCCATAGATACTTGTGTGTATATGTGCCATCCGACCAATGTATTTGGCGATTATGTGTGTATGCTCTGTATTTATGTGTGTAAGGTTATGATCTGTTTAGTGCTGGTTTAAATTTGTTCTTGAAGTTTTTCTTGTATTTGTAGGTAAGAATAATTGTCTGTTTAATATATTGGCATACTGTTTTGATATATTGGCATGATTTTAAATTTACCTTGATTGCATTTGTAGATGTGATGTGATACAAAGAGTTTGCTGTTGTCTGGTAATTTGATATTACTTTTGTGAAGGGAAACTGTTTTTTAGTGCCTGGCTGATGCCTATATAGGACTCGTTGCATTTTGTGCGCTTGAGTGCATGAATCAATTTTTTGGATTTCCAGTTTAAATTTTTATTTATTGTGAATGACATTGTGGGGTTTTCAGAAATGTAGGAGTTTCCTTTTATAATGATATCACAAACCCCACATCTGTTCTGTCTGTCCTTAATCCATTTTTTTGCATGAACTAAACGGTAATAATAACTGTAGATATAAATTTAAAAAAGTAAGTGTTTAATCACCTATTCTATATGGATGATATCAAAGATGACAATGAGTTGAAGGATATCCTCAATACTGTAAAATGTTTCAGCGATGACATCGGTATGGATTTCGGATTATACAGAAGTGCAAAAGTAACATCCAAGAAAGGGAGAATTACAGAAATGTTTGGGCAATCATGTATCTTTCGATACATGACTGACGTGGCAGATTTTTTCCGCGATAAGTTGCCATCTTTTTAACCCTGCTATTCAACCGATGAATGAATGTCAACAATTTGTTAATTAGCTACCCAAAATCACTTTGCCACCGAGGAGAGAAAAGATGGATTCATACATTTCCCAAAGGCATTTGTACGTAAGTGAATATAACGAAGTCGACTGGAATTCGAACTCGACACTCCGAGTTTTCATTCCGAACAGATATCCATTATACCACAACGCAAATATTAAATACCGACTTGAATTAACAAAACTGGTGCAATACAGTGTCAACACCCTAAATTGGACCATAGCTGACATTAAGCGAATGAATGTCAACACAAGAAAGCTTCTCACTTGCCACCGCATACATCATACTAAGGCTGATGTTGATCGACTGTATGTGGCAGAGGATTAGTTAAACTAGAAATTTCTTACAAAACCACAACAATCGGTCTTCAAAGATACCCGAAACCATAGAAGAGTGGATGGAAATATGAATATCTATAGCTTAACGGATATATATATATATATATATATATATATATATATATATATATATATATATATATAAGTAAAACGTACCAAAATTCAATAAGAATGAAATCAAAACATAAAGACAAATATTGACAGATATATTAGTATTTAGGCATACAGGCAGATGCAGTTGAAGCTATATCAGTTGGTCGATTTTAGTCATTGGATTTTCTTTGCAAATATTAACATCTACTATTAAAAACATTCGTGAATTAATCAAGAAATCAATATTCAGAACAATTACGGATATAACTGCACAATATGTTTCATTCAGTTTCTGTGAGAAAGCTATCATTATGAATAGGACATGTCGTCTTTTTCAGATCACAACAAGTTGCGTTTGCGCAGAGAAAAGACAAAATAAAAATAAGAACATTTCTGGGTCCAGCTGATTGGTAGAGTTATAAATTGGTACGATGTACATTTACTGATAGATATATCTATTCCTATTAAGTTTATCATCTAGATTCAGAGTATTTATTATCTTTTATTATTTATTTATTAATATATCAGGGGTAACTTACATGGACGATACAACCCAATAGTGAACGATTTACGATTTTAAGTGAGTGTTCGTTTGCGTTGAAGAAAACAAATACAACTTTAGATGAAAATGTTATGATCCAGTTTTATCTGCTATGATTTGAGTTACTTTACCAAGAATATAATTACATGTGGGGCTATGACGATATGACATAAGTTCTGCTTTTATCAGCAATATATATTTCAATCTCATATCCACACAGTTAATAGTAGGTTCCACCAAAGAAGCGTGATACGTCAGGTTTAAAATTAGATTAAATTTAATATTTACAATAAGCAAACTGCTTTGCCAAATTTAAATTATTTTTGCATTTTGCATATTGACGAATATAACGTGAGCACCTTTTTCTACAATTTTTAACTATCCAGTAATCATAAAAATTTAGGGAAATGTTAAATTTACTATAGTTATCGCTTCTATTTTATGATAATGCCGTGTATGGACGCCCGTGTTTACAAAATCCAAACGTTTATACACACACAGCCACACACAGCCACAAATCAAAATTCTTCTTAAAATACTGATGATCACTGAATTGTAGTAAACGTTTCCATTTAGTAAATATAGCTTTTACGTAATAACAATATCAACCAACACGTACAAATTAATATAGAATTTTAAAAGATTTAAAACTTTACGAATTATCTAATTAAAACATAAAGAAATGAAAACAACGCTTGTAAAAATGAATTATTTATTGAAGAGTTAAACAGGAGTGATTTTGGGTAGCTAATTTCAAAATTTGAATTAAATTTCCATAATATAGTTTTACCTTAATTAGCTATCATATTTCCATAATATAGTTTTACTTTAATTAGCTACCCAAAATCACTCCCCTCTAACTCTTCAAATGTCGACAGAAAAACCAAAAACTAATTCTAATTTTCATATTGAATCCCCATCTCTAAAACCCTTTTATGATATATTAATTATAATTTATAAACTTTCTCCTACTTGAATATCTCCTTAACTCTCTTTTCGTTAATACCTTACATCATTTTATCTATATATTTTAATTTTATTTTTGGATACAGTTTTTATTTCTCTTTTCATTTTAAATTAAAAATTCATTTTTTTCATATAACCCAAATTTAGTGTCCTAAGGTCGGGTTTATTCTAATAAAATTCTTCCCTTTAAGACGGATAACTTCCACCCTCCCCTGTCCCTTGCTCGTACATTTCGTCTGACTGAAACATTGAAATATAAATTCTGTATTAGATGTTTTCGGAATGTTGGATTTTGTTAGATTTCACTGGGGTTGATAAGATGGACGACCGATATCGTGATCTGCCGAAATAGGCTATTCCTCATATGAGGGAATTTCGTATATATATATATATATATATATATATATATATATATATATATATCGAGAAAGGAATATTTCTTAAGTTCTTATTCAATTTTACTTGTGTACTTACAATTTCTATTTTTTTAGAAACGTGTACGTGGAAGAATTCTCCATTGTATCTCTTATCCCGATTGTTTAAAATATTTAGCCATTTTCAGGAGTGGGGAAATTTTCGTTGTAACGAGGATTGTTAATATATGTTTGCTTTGTTTCCTATACTGAGTTGTGTGAGAGGAATTTTGTAGTTTAATTCTTAGTGGTGTTTAGTTTCTCAAAACAGTCAAGAAGCTTGGGCCCATTTAAAGAATTTATTAATGTAGGAAGTTCTATTGTTTTTATGAGACCTGCTTCTAATATCTTCAAACGATTTTACAACTAGATGCTTTTATCAGCTCTATGATGTCTACAAAATATTTCTTATATATTAAGAGAGTTTTCCGTGTGTATTTAAGTCTTTTCTTATCGCACTAATGTAATATATGCGGTTGCTTATAGTCAGTGTTCATATAAGTTTGTATCTCTGTGTTTCTATTTCAGATCTTGAAGTTACACTTTGACATTCAATTGAATACATATTTTAGATCATGAAATTTATAGTAATTGAGTTTTCTCCCACAATTTGTGTAAATAGTCAATAAACCTTGACCAACCGTTTTATTTATTGATTAATAAAGAGTGGTAGATTAAAAATGCCACTCATATAATAATCTTGCGCATGCGTTAATTTCAGTCACTTGCTAATATACAGAACCGTGTTTGTAGTTAAATGTATATAATTCACTGTCTGTTAACTTCTACGCTTAGAGCTCGATTTACATACATCATTCGCAGACAAATTAATGTTTTGTTTTAAAATATTTTTCCAAACTTATAGATAACGTATTTTATTCATTTTTATTTTAAGATAAATATATTAGTAATTTCAATTCTTTCTTTAGTTAGATAGAACAAAAGTATGAATGATTCACGAGCATTTATACATATACACTATCATCTATGACTGAGAAATCTTATAAAATACTTCAATCATTTAATAATTCCTGAAAACATCAAATGATGTCTTGAAGACGTTAAATTTATAATTAAATTTATAATAGAAATGTGTACATATATTATTAGATGGCGATTAACACTACGATCATCAAGACTATTTATAATTTACAGTCTAACTGAAAATGCGTTCACTTCTAATGAAATTAATATCGATTTAAATGTACCGAAACGAAATCAATACACCTAAGATTTTATGAAGTTATTAGAATATTGGTGTAATGCTGATCCGTAATATACTCCAAGATGAGTCCTCAATGATGTTCTTGGTTTCATTAAAATTTTAGGGTTTTCAACATCAGATATTTTCCGTTAGAGAAATAGTTTTAAGCTGATACATATGTTAAATGCAACATATTTAAAATAACTCACTATGTGTATAGATGTCTGTGTCTTTTACAGTTGTATGAATCTAGTGAATGTCATTAATCAGAAAAGTAATTTATGTCTGTTGATTCATCTGAATTGTAATAAAACATTTATATATGGCATATCTGAAACAGTTTTACTTCATCATTGATAAGTGTCATGCACCATACTACTTAGATATAAAACTTCATGGATAAAAAAGTATTAATCCACAACCAAGAAACATTCAGTAGCATAATGTGTGTGGCTTGTGGTGAAACATTCGTTTGTATTCATATTGAAGTTTTATTTCCACAGCCAAATGTTAAAACTAGGGAAACCAAATTAAAATGAAAAGTATATTTTCTCATCGGAAACCTTTTGTTTTTCAATTTTGAAGCATAATAATTCTTTGATGGAAAGAAAGAAGGCATAACCCTAAAATTCTCAAAAGATCTCATCCTCGTTACAACATGTACAATAATGTGTATGCAATTTTTCCATTACACATATCTGTATCAAAATATTCCCATGAGGCAATTTCCATATACAGAGGAATAATATGTACTTCATTGAATGTGATTATTTTTGTCAAAAATAAATCTTAACGTTAATGTATAACGCCCATCGTTTCAACTTTCATAAGATTCGCAAAACGTATGCATACTTTGTTTTCGCTAAAGAAATGTTAGTAAACTAATTTTGCGCTTTTGTTAATAAGAGTAGCGTCGAAAACGTTAATGCTACTACTATTACTACTACTACTACTAATAATTATTATTATTATAAGAAAAAGAAGAAGAGGAAAAAGTTTAAGTGAATTATAGAAAGTTTAGATAAAAATAAAATCGAAAATGACTTAAATGTTAATGGTAATAAGGTTAGTTTTTTTATTGTTCAGAAAATATTTAATGGGGGTTTTCATTATAATATATAAGACACTAGGCGCAGCATTCAAGCGTTGTTGAGCATTTACTGGGTGAATTGAACTGATACTGAGTAAATATTTCAAACTCTACACATATATCTGACTCTGCCTCCTTTTTAAGTTGTGAAGTTATTTGATCAAAATAAAAACCGAAGATAAAATTCAGATGAAACGTATTTAATATTCATCTTTTTACTTGACCTTGCAGTCTACAAATCTTATCACTTTCAGATGTTAACGGTTTTGCAGCATTCTTGATTTCTCTCTGTTGTATGTAGTCAATTTTTATTTCTTAAATATTTCATGCTATTTCCAGTTCCATTCAGTGAATTTCCATTTAATTTACCTTTCTTTCTTTCTTTCTTTCTTTCTTTCTTTCTTTCTTTCTTTCTTTCTTTCTTTCTTATCAATGTACAATCATACTTTTGCTTCTTTGCTTTACATGTTTGCTTTCTGTGATTTTCTTTATAATTTCTTTCATTTCACTAATCATATCTAGTTTTCTCTCACCTTTCTTTCTTTTATTCATTTTCAAATTACTTTCATGTATGTCTTTCTATCAGTAATTTTTGTATTCTTATTGACTTAGTTTTTTTATCTTCTTCTGTCTTAATTTTCTCTGATTTATTGAAATTTTCTTACGTCTCTTTCAGTTTCAGTTTTAGTTCGTTGTTCATTCTATTCTTGCTTTTCTACTCCCCCGCATATAAACAAGTTCCATTTCTTCCGTCATATCCCCATGTAGCTCTCTTTTATTCTGATCGACATTGGTTTTCAGAGAAGAGACATCCACTTGGTTCTCAGCCAAGTGTCTAGATCGCCATTTGCTGAGAATACGGCTGTCACGCAACAACTTTCAGAGATCAACAGACTCTTTCTTTCTTTCACAAACCCATATATCTTCCCTACTTTTATGACGTTCTCTGCATCTGATATACTCTCAAATTTTGTCTGAAAATGTACAAGCAGTTAAATACTGACTGAAACAAAGCAACTTCAAAAAACATACCAACAGAAAATTGGTATTAGGAAAGAAACAAATATATATGCATTCAAAAATAGGCAGTACAGTTTATTCAATTTTGTTTTGTTACCATGAAAACTGTTATATTAGAATAAAATATCGCTGCCGACATTTGAAGTTGAACATAGATCGCCAGTGAGCAAACACAGGCGATCCGATTGTTGAATCAAATAGACCACGTAACCATAGAAGAAACATATTTCTAGTCTATCCTCTATACTATACGGATCTTTATTTCTACTCTATGCTCTATTACTATATGGACCGCCATTCTCTACTTTATTCACTATACTATTTCTCTATTCGGGTCACTATACGGTGGTTACTTTCGAGCGAGTACTATCGAGCAATTACTATTAGTGCGGGATTATTCGAAAGCGTCTGAAACCAGTATTGTTCAACGGCGTACTATAGCTGTGTCGGCGATTAAAAATTCTTTACTACCATACCATTTCGAACGGGCATCACCAAAAGTCTACTTTAAATAAGAACAATAAAATCCGTGTATGAGCTGATTTTTCATCGGGGTTAAATGAAAGTTTAAAACAATATAACTTAACCGATATCAAGTCCAGAGGAAAGTTTTGCCAAATTGAATTAAGGTAATTCTTTTCTAAATTGGATCTGTCAGTAGCTTATCTACAAGTACTAGTGGACGAAGACTGTTCAAAATTATTAACAATTAACACTCATAGAGGGTTATACAAATTCAACCGATTTCCTTTCGGTATAAAGGTAGCACCAAGCATATTCTAACAGATAATGGATACCATGCTTGCCGGTTTGGATTGTGCTCAAGCATATTTCGATGACGTACTTATTACAAGCAAGACCCGAATGCAGTATGCAGAAGATGTAAAAAAAGTATTTGAGAGAATTAAGGTATATGTTTTTAAAATTAGTGAAGGAAAATGCGAATTTTCTATGTCCAGACTTAAGTATCTAGGACAAATTGTCGATGAAAAAGGTAGACGACCGGATTCTTCAAGAGTGAGCGCAATAAAGTACATGCCCGCTCCAACAAATGTAACAAAGTTACTATCCTTTTTAGGCTTTGCTAATTACTATATATATATATATATATATATATATATATTAAGAAAAGTCCGACAATTTATTTATTAAAGACATTTTTATGTTTAACGTTCTTTTTTATAGATATAAGTATTTAAGTAAATGCCCTGTTTATATTAAACAGTATTAAATAACATTTACCGGCCTGAATGTCTGCATAGGATGCAGGTTTGAATCCTGTCAAAGGACGAATATTTTCTATGAAAATTTCTCGGACATTCAGGCCGGTAAATGTTATTTATTACTGTTTATTATAAACAGAGCATTTACTTAAATACTTGTATCTATAAAAAAGAAAGTTAAACATAAAAATGTCTTTAATATATATATATTGCCATCATATTTGCTATGAAAATGTTTCACACATTTATATATGATAGAGAATTCATACTACAGACAGACCATCGTCCATTATTTTCCATATATAAATCAAAAATGGGTGTGCCCACACATATCCTATTGAACTATAATTATAAAATGGAGTTTCTACAATCCCCAAAATGCAGACAGATTGTCTAGACTAATACCAAGATTCCGCAAACCACTTGAAGTCACAGTTGCGATATGGGCCGAAAATGAAATTAAGACTGTATTATATAATACTGTAGGAGAACTGCCCATAACATTGGAGGAAATAAGAGATAAGTTGGAAAAAGACGATTTTATAATTAAAATTAAGAAGTAGTTAAGATTTAAGGGGAAAATATTACTGGAAATAATGCATTTTCATTACGTAATGATGCACTCATGTAAGCAGAAAGAATTGTGATACCAGCATCGGTGCAGAAACGTATGCTAAAGGAATTTCACATAGGACATCCAGGTATTTCTCGAATGAAATCCTTAATGAGGTGTTATATATATTGGCGAAAAATGAATCAAGATATCGAAAATTTAGTGAAATCTTGCAGAGGTTGTGCTCTGGCAGCGAAGTCACCGCCTATCAAAATTCAACTTTGGCCGAATGTCAATATGCTATGATTCAGAATATAGATAGACTTCGCAAGACCGTTAAACGGAGCATACTATTTATTGGTAGTTGATAGTTACACTAAATGTCCAGAAATATTAAAATGTAAAAGTTCGACAACCGCGGTAACGATAAATTTCTTACACGAGATTTTTGCAAGGTTCAGTGTTCTTGACTCTATCGTTTCAGATAACGGGACTCAATTCACGTCTAGTGAATTTAAGTTTTTTCTTTTTTTTTTTTTACAAATCATTTGCAATAGAACATATTACAACTCCACGTTATCACCCAAGATCAAACGGAAACGGTTTGTCGATAGGTTTAAAAGGGCACTAAAAGTCAGAGGGAGAGAAGTTAGATGAAATAATGCAACAATAATTTTTGAGTGTTTATAGAATAACACCAAACACGAAAACACCGTGTCTGAAATGTCGCCTGCAGGTTGATGTTCGCCAGTCCGTATTTAACAAATTACTACCAGAATGAAAAACGAGAACATCAAGGAATCAAAATAATATAAATAAATATTTTCAATCTGGTGATAAAGTGTTCTTAAAATGTACCAACATGGAAAATAATTCTGGGATGACGCTGTTATAAAAAAACGGATGGGAAAAATGTCATACATGGTACAGGGACAAAAGTGAGATATATAGACTCTAGGGGAAGTCATCTCAAAGGCGATCCCATTAATGGATTAAGTAGAACACGTGACCATCGAGGAAGGTCGAGTGACGTCTAGATTGATCGCTATCTCTATTCTATTCTCTCTACTATACGGATCGCTATTGATACTCTCTCCTCTACGAACCGCTATTCTCTACTATACTATTTCTCTATTCAGATCACAATACGGTGGTTATTTCGGGCGAGTAATATCGAGCAAATACTATTAGTGCGAGTGTTAGTCGAAGGCGTCTGACTCTTGTATTGTTCGACGGCATACTATAGTTCTATCGGCGATTACAAAGTCTCTACTACAACAAGCATTACGGAAGTGACAATGCGTATTCGTTGACATTACAAAAGTGTCAAACAAGTGTTCGTTGACATCACAAAAACATAATGAGAATAACAATGAAATATCAAGAAAATTGGTTAACTTTCGATACACCTTAATTTCCTCACAGATTAAGAAGTGTCTTTAGGCAATGGTTATGTAGAAAGGACTGCTGAGAATATCATGGACGAAGCATGTGAGCAAAAATAAGTTTTAAGTGGAAGCAAAAAGGCCATTGTACTTAGAATGAGAATTAGAGGCAGTTGAAATTCTTGGGACTCATAATGAGGAAACAGGACTTGGAGGATATATTGAAGCCAAGAGGAACAGAGAGATATTATGAATAACGAACTTGGCTAAATAGATGGCAGAACAGAAAATGAGCAGGATAGTACCAAAAATTGTGGAGAGTTATGAACACCATGTTTAAAATATACTTAAACATGTATAAAATGCTTGTTATTTATGTATTTTTAATGTTTTTGTGTTTGTTTTTTCTCCTTTTTTGATTTTGCTATTTTTTTTATTATTACCATAACAGACAGCATAAAAATAACTTACCCAACCTTAACCGAAAATTCATCAGCACCAGCACTAAAACACAGTAAGAGGTATAGTTCCCAGGAAAACAAGAGGACATAGACAAAAATATAGATTGTGAAACGGCGAAACAATCAGAAACCTCACAGAAAGACGATATGAGCATCACAGGGAACTTCTGCATAGCAACACTTTAAACGCACTGGTGGTTGACCGTAATATTTCTGACCACAATTTCGACTTAACAAATGTTAGGCTAGTCAGAAGAGTTAAGGATTCAGTGAGAAGAAGATGCTTTGAGTGTACATTAATTCTTGTCAAAACACTTAAGATCATATCACCAATCATCGAAAATGCAATAATAAAAAATGCGGTATAATAAGTGGGCTGATTTTAAAGCCAAAAGACACCAACACCTCTAATATATATATATATATATATATATATATATATATATATATATATATATATATATATATATATATATATATACATTGCGGTGCCAGCTGAATTTTATCTTTAAACTTTTTGCAATCCCGCTAATTTAAAAAATATTTTGTATATTATTATATAGTATTAAAAATCTGAAAGTTTCAAATAATTGTTATGAGTAGGAAATCAGTTATTGTAAAATTATTAAAAAACTCGACAAACGATTGGGGCATAATTATAAGGCCATTAAAAAAATATTACAAAACTGACAAACATTAAAAATTTATAGATATTAATATTTACTTTGTTTTCCGTGAAAACAATTGGAGTTTTGCCTTTGAATTCGAATGCCGCCCAAATCATAACACTCCCTCCTCCTTGGACACACTTGGAAAAGACCAACTTCTCTTTTTAAGGTCATGCTAATAATGAGATGACCCCTCCGGACCGTCCAAATTAATTTTTTCTCATCGGAAAATGCCACACCTTCCCATTGCTTGTCCCAAGTCATATGAGCTTTGGCTCAGTTGAAGTGGTCTGACATATGATGTTCAGTCAAGGATGGAGCGTTCATAAGCTTGCCATAACTGAACTCAGATGATCTGTTAAGTTTTCTCCAAACGAGCGTAAAACAACCAATTCCAGAGTTGCCTGGATCTTGGAACACGATGTGACCGCATTGCTTGCTTCTTTTTTTATCAGTCTGACATCCCTGTCACTTAATTTCTGAACTCTTCCGCCTCGTTTCCTGTCTCAACATTTATCTGTGTTTGATAAAAGTTGTTCATAACCGTTTTTGAATGCTTAATCCTCGCGGTAATTTCTCTACTTCTCAAATTTTCATTTTTGAGTGCGATTATTTGACCTTTTTCAAATTCACTTAATTTTGTACCCATAGTTTATGCCAGTTGTGTTATGCGAAAATGCTGGTGAGTTATTTATAATAATATATAAAATTTTAAGCGATCGTTGATTTAAATTATTTTAACTTGCAGTGATCCTTTATTTTAAATGGCTTTAATGCACCAATCGTTTTTTAGTTTTTGAATAATTTTACAATACCTGATTTTCTACTTATAACAATTATTTGAAACTTTCGGATTATATATAAAATATTAAAAAAAAATTATTTCAATTGCGAAAGTTTAAAGATAAAATTCAGCTGGCCTTATGATTATTCATCACACTGTATATATGTACACACACACACACACACAGACACACACACACACACATATATATATATATATATATATATATATATATATATATATATATATATATATATGCACACTGCTAACCGATTGCATATGTATACTGTTTGATATATTTTCGATGTTTTGACACCTGAAAATGGAGAAATATTGCAAATAGTTACACATTTGAATTTGACCTTTTCTTTAAAACCATACATGCTAATTTAAATGAGAAAATTAAAAGAAACAACATGATATTCTATTAGAGCGAATTATGTTTTTTGCAATATTTTTCTATCTCGGCGTTTACAAAGCTGCTTTTCAGAAAGATTCTAAGTCTACAAGATTGGAACAACCAATAAAAAACCTAATCATTAGAGAAATAATTACCTGCATGACTTGCATTTCTCTATAGTTTAGTTCTCATTTATATTTATAGTTAGTGAGCTGAAATGTGTTTTTAAAAATATAAGATAAAAGACAGAGCTTTCGGTACCTATTTAGAATCGAGCAATATTCAGTCGTAATAGCCAACGAAATTAGCTTTTTAACATTGCTCCAAGTACTTTTTACGTGTTGTGTTTCATTAGGAATTGCGCGTGGATGGCTCTCCAAAGCTACCTGTCCGTTGTAACTCTTATATATATATATATATATATATATACTAGCAGCATGGCCCGGCGTTGCACGTGCTTGATTCAAAAATCGTACGACTCATATAGCAATCGCTATCACTTGACTTAAAATATTTTTGCCCTTCCTTGCCTTTAAAGGAGTGCCATTTGCCGTGCTGATGTTGCTACATGCCTTACTTCTTGCCTATATCACACTGCGAATTTTTTCTAAGCTCTATACTAAACATTAAATCTGTTACGAAAAAATAATGTTTGGATGTAGGGCCTAAATAACCATCCTGGTCACATTACAGAGTTTTGGTGGACGCAGGTTTCTAAGCAACATAACCGGGATCCCCACTTTAAGTTCCAAAATGTGAGGAGGGAGACCAGCGGGGTAGAGGCTGTTTAAGAACACCACTGGAAAGTTCGCCATTTCAGCGGGGTCTGGAGTTCTCACAATGGATTTGTAAACGTGCAACACTCCTCGCACAGTTTCCAGAAGCTGTCTATTAAGGGTTGTCACAGTGGTGTTTTTTGGGGCAAGAATTGCCCGCCCAGCAAGCCACTCAATATTTTTGTAGTTGGTTTGAAGATCAGGAAAAACTGATTACCTAAGTGTTGCTGGCGTTGTGACCACTGTAGACAACCCTTGGACGTTTACAAATCCATTAGTGCCCGCTGGAATAATACCTTCGCCAAGGGCTAATAAAGTATTCGAAAATTCGGCGGACCCAACATCGCCAGTTAGGTGTGCACGCATGTTGGTGGTAAGGTGCAATGGTGTAACAGTGGGCCAAAGTTGTGACTATTTCAAGCACGCTATAATAGCGTCGGCCCTTTTCCCCTTAGGTACAACTGGGAGGGTCTGGTGAAAGTCACCGGATAGAAGGACAGTTGTACCTCCCATAAGGTCATCGGAGTTTCAGAGAGCGGTTTACAGCCTCGAGTGCAGTTTTGGGACTGACAGTGCACTCATCCCAGACGATGAGCTTACATCGTTTGAGTACCACCGCTAGACCTGATTGCTTGGCTATACTGCATACAACTGTTTCTGCATTAATCATATCAAGCGGAAGTTTAAACGTTGAGTGCACTGTTCGGCCACCCGATAGTAATGTGGCAACAATGCCTGAAGACGCTACTGCTAGCGCCACTTCGCCAAGGCGCCGAATTTCTGCAAGAAGCAGTTTTGTTACGAACTATTTTCCCCTTATCCCAGGTGCGTCCAGGAAGAAAAATGATCCTGTATCCTGCCTGGTGGATGCAAGAACCGCATCGTTAGCGGCCATTTGGTCTATGAGAAGTTTTGGCTCATTTGTTGTGACATAGGTGTTGAGCTTCTCAACAGAGTAGTATGTCTCCCGCACAATCTCAGGTGAGAGACTGGAGGAAGCCACACGATCTGGCGTTGGAAGACCAATATCGCCGAGAGATTTCCCCCTCCCCATTTCAACAAACAGATTCTCAATGATTATAAGCGCCCTATTGTAAATTTCATCGTTGAATGTAAGAGCCATTGTTGGACGGAACAGTGGCGCTTCTCTGAGTATATCTTCGGACAAAAGTCCTTGTATTTGTCCCAAAGTGATTTGGGATCACTGGGTCCGCACATTTGTAAGATTGTGGTGAAGAGTGGCGCAAAGCAGAGGGAATTTTTAAAATAGCACCCTCAGCCATTGTGGCATCCCACTGGCTGTCATCTTCCAAAAGGCCAAGACGGAGGCAGGCCTCACGAAAAGTGTCACATAAAACTCCATTAACCGTCCGTAAGACTAAATTCGTGCAAAAGGATTCGCAAGTAAAAACATTCCTGTCGCAATGGGGGAACCGTGAATACCCTTCCGAGTGTGGCGTCTTTTTTGACGCCTGCATAGCCCCCGACGTTGGCCCCGCACTTCTGCCGAGCCTAGGTGTTCTTTTTTGTCCACACGTAGTATGAAGGCACGTCTGGGTACAGTAGAGTCCTAGCAAACTCTTCCTGTCGACAAAATTTGAAGAACGCTGTCAGCGTTGTGTCTTTAGTACGCGCAGCCACATCCATTGCTGTATCCGCAGAGAAATAACGAAGTTCGTCGTTTTGTAGGTGCACAGCAAGCTGGACGATTGCTGGGAATGAATATGTGCCAAGAGCCCTCTGTGCTGCTGATGACGCGCCCTGCAAGGAAGTCCTGGATTTCGTCTACGGAGCCTTCCTGCCTAATACCAAACATTGCAGCATCAGTCCCTTTGTTGATGTACGTGCATACATACTTGATGGAGCGAACTGAATGGCAATATTCGACATTGATGTGCGCATTGAACGCTTTTGTTAGCAGGGAACAGTATGGCACTACCCATCTGTTATCCACTTGGTGGCCCTTTACCACGGCTGTAAATCCTCCCTCAGCGGGACTCCTTCGCCAGTATAGTGGATAACCATCGCTCCCTATAATGCTTTCGCTCACGAAATCTCGTGGGTACTGCCGGGTGCATTTGCCGTCCCTGTTGTGACAGCTGGTGTAATTGTAATGCGACCCGCAGGGACCATGAATCATGTTGGTTGTCAGTATTTCGTACAATTCAGGGTCAGCCGACGGATTAGGAATTACAGCAGAAATAATATGATCGATTTCTGTGGCTTCAGTCTTGTCGCACAGCCAAATTAGTATATGTGCGTGAGGCAGGCTGCGTTTCTGCCACTCAATAGTGTACATGCGACAGCAAACAGCCCCCAAAACCTGGCCGTTTGTAATCACATCCATTAGCTTTCCCAACTTCAGATGGTAAACTCGCGAAATGAGGTCTGGACGGACGTAGGCCGATTCCCCTGGCATAAGTTCTTTAGTTGCGTACCATTTTGGGTTACATGTGAAAGTTATGAATAGGTCTGGTCGGCTGTACTTACGAACGTATGTCAACGCGTCTTGCGTCCTCGCGTGCATGTATCGTGGACTGCCTGTGAACGTTGCGTGGATCACTGTCATTTCGTAAAGCATCACGGAGGTGAATGTGAGAGTCGCAGCGCAACTTGGTATGAGTCAATCTGGTTTAACGGAGTCTTTAGGATTCCATCTTAGCAGCCATGTCTACTATGAATTGATGGAAAATTTGGCGGCTTCGATGAAGATGATTGAATACACCCTCATGTACCATCCATAGGTAGGCGTAGAAAGCCCTGCAAGACACTGTTTTTAAGGTGGACCCATTTTGCAGAATGCCAAAGTGGTACCCATCTTCTCCGTAAGGGAAGAGAAGTGGGTATTGCAGTGTATCGTAGGACCGGTGCGCTTCACTGATTTTTCGAAGCCCACTGCCGCGCGATTCGATAACAATGTCACGTTTGTTGTGCTGATCACCGCTGACAATGACGGAAATTCGTTACTTGCGGGAGCATTATAATGAAATTCGTGCTCTCCCTGTGGCCGTTTGTCAGCATCAATTACAATAATGAAATCAGAAGTCTGATTTTCGAGAGCATACTTAAAACTGCGGACATAGCTATTTGTCTCGTGGAACATTTGTTGGAGACTCATTATGATATCCCTGCGAGGATGACTGTCCTGGCCTGTATCATTCTCGGGAATAATGCCCATGCGGGCATCTGCCTGTTGATTATAGTTAGCTATGAAGTATATTTGTAGAAAGGCCGAATCAGTGGCAGTTTCCGGCAAAAGAGACCCTATCCGGTGGTAAACCTGACCTTGAAACTTAAAGGTGGGATTCCAACCGACTTCGCGGAAGGCATTACAACCAAAAGAGATCATCTGGAAGGCACAATTGTACTGTCTGATTTTTGCTTGGAAATGTTTGGAGTCTGGACTGGAACCCTCCAACAGAGCTTTCAACGGAGCAGACAGCGCTTGAAAAGGTGGCAACTATACCTTACCGTCTGAACGACACAAACCTGTAGACTCACAGATAACTGACTATTTGGAGGACTTTGCGACCGGAAAGCCTCAAAACTGGTTCATAGTTGAACACTGTGCATGGCGGCGCTGGTTAACAGTCTGCAACCTTTCAAGCCTTTCAGTAGGTCTTTCTACAGCTCTAGCAGCGGAAGTTGAAATTGCATCGCGTTGCCGCCTTGTGCGCTTTTGCGTGGAACTTTCCGACGCCTCTGCAGCAGAACTTGCAGCGGCGTCGGCTGCATGGCGTGCGGTTTTCTCAGCTGGGACCGTCGAATGGACGTTGCCGCAGTTTTCGCTGCATAACGTGCAGTTTTCTCAGCCGTGGTCTCCTGGGACCGTCGAATGGAAGTTGCAGCGGCGTCGACTGCATTGCGAGTAGCTTTTCGATGCGGGCTCTGTCGAGACCGAAAAAGCGCTTGTGATAAAGCCGCTTTTTTTCTTGCAAGCGTTTAGGTAGTTTCCTCTTACTTTTCAACAAATATGTGTAAACTGATTTGCAGTAAAAACGGTAGTTACGCTCACCAAGCGTTTCATGTGACAGAACATACTGCCTCCGTTGAGATTGACTGGAAAGCCTCAAAGAGACCTCTACCTCGGTTTCCTCCTCCCGCTTTCTTTTTGCCGCAGAGGCTCTTGTAGAACGCTTGCCTCGCCATGGTATTTTGGCACGCTTAGCAAAGCTGCCGGGTCGGTCATCGCCACGGCACTCAGAAGAGTGCAAAGCAGAGGTTGGAGTAGACGCCAGCCGCTTCTCCCCCAAGGAGGCGCACTCAATGTAATCCTGCTCCCGTTTCCCCTTAGCCGGTGAGGTTTTTTAGAACGCCTGCTAAGGTTGCCTCGCCTGGGCGTTTTTGCAGCCTTTGCAAAGCTGCCGGTTTGGTCATCGCCATGGTACGCAGAAGATTGCAAAGCAGAGTTTGAAGTAGACGCTATATAATCATCTGTAACCGGAGTTATTATGTGCTCCTCCGTAGCCGCCTGTTCTGCATGTGTAACGTTAACGGTATTAGGGGTCTTCAGTTCTGAGGTGTACTGAAAGGCTTAGTAAAGGCAGTACACTTCAACTTACAGTGAAAACTGTAACGTGGAGGTAAAATAGGTTGGGCAAACGACTGAGTAAATAAGTAACTTGCGACAGCACTTAACTGTCTAATTGCAAACCTGAACTACGAATATGTAGAAATAGGTATGGACCGCTAAGATGGACTGGGCTGCGCAGTAGAGTCGGCACGCGAAGATAAAATGGGTAATGCAAACGTTTAAGCAAATAGGTAACTTGCGGTAGCAGGAAGCTGACAATTAATCCAAGGACAGATGCGTTAATGGCGATCAAATCTAGACGTGTGTGCAGATGCAGCCGCGCTGAAGGTATTTAAAGGGAGCATGACCTGACATTGATTGGTGTAGCCTGGAAAATGGCCATGACTTAGACCAATGAATGAGCTCACGCAAAATGGAAGATGCTAGCGTGTATTCACGCACGCGCGCATGATTTGGCAAGCGCGAGGCTTGGCCGTAAGCTCGAGGCTTGGCCGTGGATCAAACTGGCTGCTGTATATGCAGCTTGGCTCTAACGCACGTGATGCCGGCGATGAGAATGCAAGGAACTGCAATGAAGCGTTTGCTCGTTTGGTTTGTGCGACAACGAAAAGCCGTTAACAGTTTGCCGGCATTAGCTTTGAAATGGATTGGGGGGAAGCTCTGCCGTTTTAGCGCAAAAACTCCTCATCAGGTCTGGGATGCAGCCTGGGCTAGGGGAAAAGGTTTAAAGAATTGGAAAAGGGACTGCTGAGGGCGGAACCATTTTCACTCAGCACGTATGCGGGTTTTTTCTATAAAGACGTGAATAAAGGAAGCGCTTGTTTTGGTAAGATGCGACGATTAAAGAAAAAGTGTTGACAAAGTCGAATATGTCATTTGTGGCTCAAAGTCGGACCTGGTAGCAGGGATAAAAAAGCCGAATTTAAAAAAAGAAATTGAAATTCAGTGCAATACGGTTTGTATATAAAACACCCACTTCATTAAACAAATAAATAAAGACATAATCAGATAGATAATGATAAAACACAATCCTCCCGACACATAACGACTTGTAGACGCGCCATAAAAATATCTGGGAACTAACTAAAGGATGACCGCCAACATTAGTCTTGAAATAGATACCCTACCCAACCTGAGCAAAACCTCTCAGAAGATGATGAATCTATATATAAGAATTAACTCTCTGACCACTTAACCAAGATGACTCGCCTAGCCATTCCCACAATAACGAATGTTATAACGAACCATGCTAAAAAACACACGTAAACCAAGAGATAGCTTATTCCTAAAATTTCGCTTAAAGATGAAACGGGACTAAACACCTTAATTCAACTTAATTTTAATAATTATTTGGATGGTTTCGGCTCTCGTTTTTGAAACATGAGAACTTTTATGTAGCGAAGGAATCATATCTTTAAACAAAAAATATTATAATATAAGCTCTACGTCTCTATGGAGCACTGTCTGCTTAAAAATAAAAACAAAAAGACTAAGGAACTCCGGATTATGCACCCAACGTGTTTTTTTTCTATTTTCTGCATACCTGCGCACTTATATATATATATATATATATATATATATATATATATATATATATATATATAAACAAACTTTCTTGTTGTCGGATCTGATGAGACAATTTAATCTATTACCTCTCTTATCTTAAAAAGTCTCAATGCATTTTCTTTACACACAGTTTTGTCTTTCATTCCGACCTGAAGAAACCGAAACCAACAGACGTCAGCGAAGCGAGTCTTTTCTCTTTATTTCATTATCTCCACACACATGCGCGCGCGCATATATTAAATTAAATGCATTGACACAAAGGGAGATTAAGTTAAAAAGTAAAAATATGTTGCACAAAATAATCCCTATTTATCATAAAAAATCTATCTATCTATCTATCTATCTATCTATCTATCTATCTATCTATCTATCTATGTCAGACTGTTCGTATCTATCTATCTATGAGAGAGCATCAGTAAATACGTAATTTGATATGTTGATTTTTCCCTGAATGTTTATCTGATGTAATGCCCAATTTTTGTGATTTATCAATGAATAAAGTGCGTTGGCAAAGGTGGAGATTACGTAAAAATATTTATTTAAAGTGAATACATGTGTAGACATGCATGCTTTAATGCCAGCATCTCATATATTGAATGCCTGTTTCACTGACAGCTCTTATTTGTCATGATAAAAAGACGTGTATCAATAGCTTTCTCAAATTTTACGCACCTATTTACATTTGTGCTTGCGAAATTCTACCAGGTTGATCTATTCAAAATGATTAGATTAACCTATTTTGTTCAGTTTTGCGATCCATACGAAAAGTTTTCTTCACTTAAACGAATTTGATTTAGAGGTGGCCAGCGACAAACTTCGCCAATTTTTTTCTCATTTTGTTATTATTTACTTTTATATATTTCATGATTTCCAAGGAGATTTTGACAAATTCTGATCAGGTACTATATTTTTCATATATATAATAGTGTGCATATATATATATATATATATATATATATATATATATATATATATATATATATATATATATATATATGGAAATAAGCAGCTCTTAAAAAGAAACTGCCGTGTATGCACACCAGAGAGAATAGTGGTCAACACTATACAATATGGTAGAGCGTTTTATAAACAAAGATACACTTGTCCATCCAGTACTATATTTTTCATGCCTTTAAGCAATCGTCAGGCGATCACCAGCTATAATGCGAAAGTGGGAGCTTTTATGAAGGAAAGACCAAATGGAAAAAATATGGACGGTATTCGCACCAAGCCAACCAACCTTTCTCACCTGGTGTGGGGAAAGCACCTATCTGGCTAAAATCAAAAACAAAATCAAATCTGAAAAATAATATTTTGTTAGAGTGATTTGTTTTTATATGAACGTTTATAAAGCTGCTTTTCAGAAAGATACAATGTATACAAGATTGGGACAACCAAATAAAATCCTAGTCACTAGAAAAAATAATTACCTGTACCTTTTTCATTTCTCTATAGTTAAGTTCTCATTTATATTTACTGCGCTGAAATGAGTCTGTAAAAAAGACAGCTTTCAGTACCTATTTAGAATCGAACAATATTCAGTCGTAATAGCCGACAAAATTAGCCTTTTCATATTTCTACATGGCAAGATCTATTTTATGCGCTGTGTTCCTTAAGGTTGTGGGCGATCATGAATCTCCAAAACTACCCGTCCTTCGTAACTCTTAGCGATATTTGTCTTTTTAGTATCCCTCCTAGTCTCTGTTATGTCACCCATTTGCTCAAACTTGTTAGATAATTTGCTCGCTGTTTCACCTGACCGTCTTGACTTCAATATGTTCCGTGAGTATCAAATTCTCCAGACCTCTATTCTTCGACAGTGTTCGATCATGCTTTAACACAGAATAAGAATTATAATATGGAATTTTTCATGTAAACATGTTTACAAGAAAAATTCTATGTTATAATGTTTCCAAACAATAAAATCCTGCTAAACTAGAGACATGAATTAACGGTGCTATGCCACCATTGTCTACCCTTCACCTTAAAATATAGTTAATTTTTTTTAATAATTACGTATTATAATTGTTTAGGCATTATTTTATTAGTATGTAATGGTTCATACAACATTTATTTGATTTATTCAACTATAATACTGCCATGTTTTACTTTCTATTCAGTATAATTAACAACTTATATAGTTGTGTCCATATTTGTAATTTTATACTTAGGCCCCTTTAAGAAACTTTCTGATTACTGTTTTAGAAAAATTGTTTTAAATAATTTTAAAAAGAAATCCGATAAATTTATGTCTACTTCAACAAATTGCCAAATCATACTTGGATACACCAATATTACATTTGTCGCGGTAATTGTTTGCTAGCATCGTTGAATAACATGTCTAAGCATCGGTTTTTATGACATATAATAATAACCTACTCACCTCCACCCTCTGAACTTATTTTTATAAGTTAGCGTAGACGTAACGTTCATTGGTTAATCTAGACATGCCCATAAGTATATTGCTAATCTTGACCTTATGCCCCACTTTAACTTACGTTATGATTTGCTTTTGAAATTTCCCTAATAAATTATTTTTATCATTAGTTATCTACCATCGCCTGATGAGGTACTATCTCAGTACCAAAACATGAAATGTTTTGTGTAGTGATGTAAATTTTTATTGTAATATATTATAATAAGAATATATATATATATATATATATATATATATATATATATATATATATTGTTACGTTAGCACAATATTTGTACCCTCACTTCAGAATAACTTCTTTATTTCTTGAAAAAGCAGATTGTGAAATATATTTGTTTTTTTCATCCCCAGTTGAATCAGGGCCAGTTCTCGGATGAGAACCTCTCATTTCCAGTCTGGTTCTTGATCGTAGGCCAGACGAACGCTGTTTGACAATAAGTGCAAATGACCATAACAGTATTCCATGAATGACACCTACGCATTTTTCGTAGGCTGGTACGTGACGGTTTTGTTTCGCGCGCGTCGGGATAACAATTCTTCACTTAGCTGTTTGCCCCCGGACCAGGTGGACGTCCCCAGAGTCAGTCTTAGCCGTTTGCAGGTGGAAGAAGTAGATGTCGCCAAACCCAAATTTCGCTATTTGCTGCCCGAAGAATTAAGAACATCATCACCCAAGTCGGCTACGCTTTTATGATTCACATGTATATATGAGAAGATTGATAATCCCTCCCTTATATGTTCAGAAAAAAAGAAACAAAAACAGAGAATTCCCTTCCCATTGTTCTTTTCTTTACTTTTATATTGAACCCTTGGATCTCTTATTTATTTTTTTTATTTTCTCGTTGCGTCCCGGCTATCGTAGTCCTAACGAAAAGCCGAGCGTAACAATATATATATATATATATATATATATATATATATATATATATATATATATATCATAGAAAAAGCAGAAAAAAAAAGCACATTCTATTTCTATATCCTCCTGGAATATACGGACTCTTGATGATATCAAATTAGTCATGGAAATCTTCAAAGGCGGACTGTTTTTGTAAAAAGCGAATTACAGCAATTTAACTAATAGCGATTTAACTACTTTCTCTGAGACATGTCTCTTTGGGGAGTATTCGAAAAAATGGCATCGTTCTACGTTTTCTGGAAAGGTAAACCTGGGGCTGGGGACAAAGAATCTGGGGTTGGATTTGCACTGGGATTTTGCTTGGTTGAGAAAAAATTTAATCTTGCATATGGTGTCTCTGTTCGTATAATGATTTTTTTCATCGCTCATGTTCGTTTGGTTACTATTATAAGTACGCTGGCATCTGGATGTCCTTTTTCTGTTTCCTCGGGCGATTTCAATGCCAGGGTGCATAGAGGCAACCTAGTATGTCCTTAGCATAATCACTACTCGTACTTTTTATCAATAAAGTGAAAAGCATGGATGCAACCGAGGTCTAAACACTGGCATTTGTTGGATTACATTCCAATTCGTCAATCTGATTGATTTATAATAACGATGCATGGAACAGAGTACAGAAGAGGCAGCCATTAAATCCGCACTATTCCCAGGATAAAATATTTGATGTTATTTCTGTTAGACTAAGATGGAAAAATAATCACTTGCAGTAATCACTTGCAATAACCCCGATTTAAACAAAAATAAACACATTATTAACTTAGTCTATCACAACCAGTGCACGCGAACTATAAAAAGGATGGGAAAACTATTAAAATAGAATACATATAACTTAACGATCGCACCAAACACCTTAGATTTATTATTTATTATAAAAAGTCAAATTATATAAACTAATTATTGCCAGTAACTCGAAACCACAAATATCTCCACAATTTAAATACATTGTTGTTGTGTATGAATTCTGATGCCCTCTTGGAGACTGCATGTTCAGTATTAACAATAAACAAATAGAAAATTCTTTCGTAGGTTGATCTGTCAATTATTGAAATTTAGTGTAATTCGTAAGCATATCTACCATCATATTACAAACTACCAAAATAGATCTATAAGACAAATATTGGTAAGTAATACCAAAATACAATAGAGTACCCACTTTAAGAAAAGACTCCAAAAGATGCAATCTATTTTTATATAAAAGAAACAACCTATATTTTCTTTTACCACAGAAGATGGTATTTTGAAATTTGTATGAACTATTTAAAAAGCGCATATAATAATAATAATAATAATAATAATAATAATAATAATAATAATAATAATCTGGATAACATTTAATACACGCTTTTCTAGTGTTGTCTTACCAGCTTTACCCGCTACACATATGACGCTACGTTGAAGACTTTCAAATTTCAGCTCTGTAAAGTTACATCGATTCAGTCAATGGAATCTTGTCTACTACTGTAACTGACAATACCTAATTCTTGATAATGACTGAGACGGTCGAAATTATTTGAACAAATCAGAATAAACAAAGTTCAGACAGTTTATTTAAAATTTGTGTCCTAATATACAACATCTCATTAAAAAATGTATGCAATATCAAGTGTGAATATACGGAAAATTCGTCCCGTATTTTACTAAATATTATTCAATAAAACTCAAAAATATTTTCCGAGAATTGGCACTGACATAATTTAATAAAACACCTCATTTTCTTTCAGATTAGACAGGAAAAAATCTAGTCTTAATATATATTTAAAAAAGAGATTACTTGTAATTTTTCAATGCGATTTTGAAATTTATCCTTTTGCAGGTTACCACAAGAGTTTCTTTTATTAAATAAAGATAAGTTTGTTGATTCAAAAAATGTAAATTTTGATGTCATTTTCTAGTGTGAAATTTTTTAAAAGAATTTTATTTTTATTTTTTCTTTTAACAAATGTTATATTATTTTTGGTATTGATTTACAAAAAAAAACCTAATTCTGATTTCGCGTTGGCTGACTACTATTCAATATCGGAGTAGTAATATCTCCTATTCAGTCAGTTTTTGTGTCTTGAAAGTACTATTTCCCAATCTATCAGTACGGGTGTCATTTTTTTTTTGCATGTCTCTGTTTCCTTGCATTTATTTACAGGTTCTTGTATACAAGTAATTAAACGTAAGTTGTTATTTCAAGGTTTTATTATTAAAATCAAATCTTTGTCTTATTTTTCCTGCATCATTTATTCCCTTCAGCACCAAGAAAATATTCAGAATTACGACATAATTATATTATCGGCTTTCTATACAGTGTAATGGTTAGCAAGTTTGTATCGCTAGGTCTAATTACGTCTAAAGTAGTCAGTTCGAGCCTCGCTGGGTGCTCCATACTTTCGACCTTGTGCCTCGTCTAAGCTACGATTTGAAAAACACCCTATACCAAATAGTTTCTTGGACAAATCTTAAATTAATACTTTATAATTTGTCTTTTAAAAATGATGTCGATAATTACGTGGTTCATTTAAACAACGTATATAAATACATCTTACAAACTTAAAATGTTGAAAAAACACATTTTGCTATTTTTTCAAAGCCTCGACTTGATTGCCTGTCACATATTTTAAAACTTCCCTTGAGTTTTTATTTCCGCAGGCCTTGTTTTACCGAAATTTTTATTTATGTGGTACGTAATACTTCTCTTAAAATAAATTAGAAAACGACGAGTGGAAATTTTAACGACTTTTACATAAAAGTACATTTAATTCCTCCCTTCAGTTGGAAATACACAGTTGTTTCAGTGTCAAATATAAAATAATTAAAGAGATGAAATAAAAAAGAAGGAGAAATGGAAATAAAGAAATCAACGGATGAAAAAGTAAATGAAGGACAAAATGAAAAAAAAAGAGAATAAACTGTTATGGCGAGTACAAAAAACTGAAAATTTTTCTAAAACAGAACAAAAATATGAAAAGTGATATAATGTAAATAAAAGAGTGTAGTCAATATAGCCGTCATAGATAGACATAAATATACTGAATATATACAAAAATAACAGAGAAACGAAAAGGAAATTAATATGAAAGTATCTTGACTGAAAAGAAAATTAAATTTAAAGAAAGAAAGATTGAAGCAGTAAGTCGTAAACGTAATGATCACTTGGAGTTTATCAAATTTTTAACACGTTCCTTATTTTTCGCATCAAGTTCGTTAAGTTTCTTCTTTCATTCTTTACTTGTCAGTATTTAAGAAATGAGGAAGCGAAGAAAGACAATGTTCTTTGTATATTTGGTGTAGGAAGTCATTTTTGGCGGAGATTATTGCTCTGTGCTTTATGTTAGCGTGCCAGGTTACCCTCAGAATAAATTTGAATTTTATCAAAAAGGTAATTTACATAAATTTATTGCCTGGAAGTTTTCGTATTTCAAAGTGTTCAAAAAATATAGAGGATATTATAGTGGATATTATCTTAATACGTGAACAGGATTGAAGGATAATTACACTTTTTAGGAAGACAAATGAACGCTGATAGTAAAGTAGAAACTTTAATCTGCAATGTTATATGAAGCAACTTTCAAATCAATATATATGTAGGTGGTCACATAAACACATTCACATTTAAATACATACAGGCAATGCAATATATATATATATATATATATATATATATATATATATATATATATATATATATATATATATAACAATTAAACTAGAATCACAAGAATGTATTCTCTCAAAACCACAAATTCATTCCGATGCAACACAATTTCCAAACATTCTTAATCCTGGTCATATGAATGCTTCTAATTTACTTTTGATCCTAATTACCACAACAACTTTAACTTTGGCATTCGATGAAAAACATAGACTTTTTAATACCTCCTTCAATTTCTGAATGAAGCAAAATTCTAAGGGTGGCAAATAGGTTTTGTTCAGAGACTGCGCACTAAGTGTGAATTTCAGCTTTCTCACTGTTTGCGCACTTTGCTAATTTCAGTTTGAACTCGGGTTGTCGTGATATAAAACTCTTCTCGTTTCCTGCCTCATTGTATTGATGCACTGTTTGTATCATATCGAACATAGTATGTACTTCTGTTAAACCAGTTGTTCCACTAATATTTCTAAATATATAATCATCAGAATTTTCTCTTTCCTGTTCTTCTCGACGTAGTACTAACTATTCTCATAATCCTTATCGTATTTTATTTTAATTCTTGTTATTTGTATTAATACACTTTACGTTGAACTGTTTGTGTCACAAAACATAAGTCAAATTCGTAACAATTTTTAATCCTAAAGTGTTGTATGTTGAACAGTGTCGTCACATGATTCATTAGGTTTTAACTAAAGTGTAATGATTCACTTAATTTTTAAGAAGGACTACTCTAAGAAACACATTTTCAGATAGTTTCCATGATGAGCTCCAACCGTTTATTAGACTGATTTAAGTTTACCGTACAAATTTATGTCCCGTGTCTTCCAAATTTGTTCTTATATTTTATGTCGAATATTTGAATATGTGTGGATATAATATAAAAGGGGGCTGGAAAAGTCTTCGATCATCCTACTTCACAAAATATGAGGAATCATCAGATTTTCAGGGTTATTTTCTCCTTGATAAGACACATAACTTTTCAGTACACCTTGCAGAACAGATATAGTGTTTTATCTCTTGTGGAGTAAGGTCATTTTGCCCAGAGTGATTTGTAAAAGAATCAGAGCAACATCAGCCAAGTCTGGACTCAAGGTGGACTGCTAAACATGTTAGTTGCTTCTCATCAACTTCAAATAAGTTTTATTTAAGTGACGACATGTTTATTAATTAGAAGGTTACAGGGCCTTTTTTATGCGGTCCTCGTTAAAATCATGATAGTATATTGACTGAATACATCATTCACCACATATACTTTCCAGAAATCTGTTCAGATTAAAAAGAGTAATTAAATTTCACAAATTAGGCAATTCCAAAATTTTCGAATCTATAACACAGACTGATTGTTGTCTAACTTTCATTTACAAGATCATACCTCGCCTATAAAACAAAAAGGTTGTATTTTGTTGCTGTTAGTATCGTCTGTACTAATACAAAATATCCGTGGTAAAGTTCTTGTTTGACCTTAAATGACGTACATGAATAACCAGAAACCATATTTTGTGATAATTAGTTTGAAAATCAGTTTGGCAGATATACAAAAACTTCAGTTATTTAGATAAGCTACATTAGTCCCCACCTCTTCTGAATGGAACATTAAAGTTCCCAGGAGAATAAAGTCATTCCTAAATACATCGTAGAAATATATGTATAAAATTTTAGGACTTTTCTGATCACATTAAAGGATTTCTTCTTTATATATTGGTTAAGACATAAAAATAAACAGCTTCTATTGGAGCTTTCAGATTGTAAAGTTAAATCCAGATATGATATAGGCTAAGTGAAGTTGACTGAAAATATTATTCGACGGCTCTAGAGGTCAGCAAAGAGCGGAAACATAGTCTTTCTAACCAAATGGAGTAATTAAAAAATGGAGTTTGATATTGAGTTTTCTATGAAATAGAAAAACGATTTCGACTTTTGGCTCATATTTGTCCTCGGAGATCAACAGATCACTAAAAGTTACTTTGGCGGATAAAACTTTTTACAGCGTAACAAAAAAAAAGACTCAATAAATAGTCTTTTTTGTTTCCGTATCATTGTGTAATCCTTGAAAAAGGTATTAATTTCCAGGATTAAATTCGTTTCTGTCTATATTTCTGAGATGAGGTGTTACGTACACTATTTATATTATTCGGACTATTGTCCTCATCTTTGTCGCCATATTTATTACAACGTTTTGTCCGTTGTACGCTCTGACCTTCTTCAGGTGGTTGGAATGTTGAACTGAACTCTTTATTTCGCTTACTGGGGTAGACTGTTCTAGTTCCACGTGCCATGTTTGATGGATGTCAGTTATCAGTTATCTCCTGTTAATTCCCCTCTGTAAGTTCTCCACTGCCTTAACCGGGTATTGAACTCACAACTCTTTGGGTCCTGTCACTGGATCTAACCAACACCTTTAGTGGATAATGGTGTTGGAGTCTAATTGAATTAAATATACAGATACTGGAATCTAATTGAATTAAATATATTTAATTAAAGAATCATTTAAACAGTTCCCAACTTTGCTTATTTTTTTTTCTTAAAAGTACATTTTACTTGTTTCAATTCTGCCTTAAGTGAACGTTTTCTTTTATAATCGCTTTCAATTGTTTGCAATCCAGTTTTCTCCTTTATTTTGTTATTTTAGTTGTCCTGCAAGAAATCACGTACAGCTTCAGTGCTTTATTTTTATAACATGCTATCTTAGGTGAATGCGAAGTATAATCGGTATTAAAAAGGGTTTGAAGTGAATCTTCTTTTCCTCTTTCCCTTTTTATTAACTTTACGGTAGGGTAGAACATTGTAATGTCAGATTCCGTGCAAGACAGTACGTTATGTTAGCTCAACGGAAAGGATTTGCACATTTCCTTTCGAGAAATGCCGATATAAATATGATCATTTGTTTAATGGCTCCTTCACGAAACAGTTTTATAGAAGCAAACAGGAAATCTACAAAACCTTTAAAATTTTCCATCTCGTATCTGGTGCAAGGATTTTAACATTAGGAGTTTCATAGAAACGATGCATAGCTTTGACATCCACTGTATTCATTTGAAAGCAAGAAACATTGGGGCAGACGATACTCTTCCACAGCGTTAAGTTTCCACTGAAGAAGCTTTCAGTGAGGGACATTAGTTAGAAACTTTGACTATGAGGCCCATAAGGTTTGATAAACCATGTGTTGCGAAGAATTCCTTCTTTCATTTGTTTTAAGATATCGGCAATTTATATCAAACTGTTCTGTGATCACGTAGTTGGCGAGACGTGCTACTTGCTCGCATCGGTAAGTCTTGATGGCATAAAGTCTTATCGTCTGTTAACGTTTCTTTCCTCGGATAACTGCTAATATCTACTCAGCATAGGTGAATCTATGTACAGCATAGATCGCATCGTGTCATAAATGCTTCTACGAAGATTTTAGGCCTTGCTATTTGCCGTTATGAAAGTCAGTCAAATGTTTCTTCTTGACTATGACAACGGCATTTAATATATACCATAAATTGAAGACATTTTATCAGTTTATATAGCTGTAAACCTTAACATGTGTGGATGTTAAGGGATAATTATTCTGGCCAATGGACTCTTCGTCTCATTAGACATGTTACAAGAATTAATGTACGTGTCTAAATGTAGAAATTATATAAGGTTAAAACTATATTATTTCATTATCGTATATTTACTTACACGTACATCATACTGAAAGATTAAGCAGCTTTTATATTTCTATAAGGTATTCAATATATTTGAAAAATATTAATAATATCTAAAGCAACACAAAACTCAGGTAATAATAAACATAAAATAAGGTACCTTGCTATGATTTGTCCTCTTGAAATAGTTGTCCAGGATTAATTTGGTTAAATTATAAAACAAATTTCCCTTACATTAAAAATATTCCATTTCTTAAAGTTAACAGATTACTACAGGGTAACAACGAGGTTAAATGTTTAATTTTCCCTTGGTATTAGATGATGGGAGATAACATAAATATATGTTTCATTTCAAAAACGTATACGTAACTATTCATTGTCCATTTATGTATATTTTAGGAATTGATAATTATAATTAAGTAATTCATCGAGGCTAGAAGAAACCTCAACAGAATGCAGAAAGCACTAGACGGCCGTTTCGACCTATATTTGGGACTCATCAGCAGTGCGCAGCCACTACCGAGAATTGAAACCCTGACAGTTACGTTATCTTGCAAGCGTCATACCAACTGTTCCAACTGGCCTCGGTGGCGAAGAAGTATCAAATCAAACTCGATATAGCGCCGCTCACTCACATATTCCGTGGTGGAACTCATCCGAGTTCTTTTGCCCATAGGACTGTGCCTCACCCCACGAGCCACGACTACTATCCCCAAGTGTGTGTGTGTGTCTGTGTGTGTGTGTGTGTGTGTGTGTGTGTGTGTGGAATGAAACAGTATCTCATTAAATTCATCTTGCATTCTCAGCACATAGACATATAGGTATATAACAGGATTACAATAAATTGATAAATTTTAATTGTTGTGAATTTATAAATATCTCTTCGTCCCTTAAGCAGTATATCTCTCCACATAGCCTATCATATATACACTGACACTTTAAAGGTAATAGTATTGCCGTATATATATGTAATAGTAGTAAATTCCATCGTGCACTGGCTTCTGTTGTGGTCTAACATCTGCTGAGTCAGCATGAACACTGGCTCCGATGTTCATGATAAAGCGACAAGAAATATATGATTTTGAACAGAGATTGATAGTAGGTGTTAGATGCATGGGTCATTCCATTTTAGAAACTATGGGGGCATCACTTGTTTTACTGAGTGATGTGTTCGCTGATTATATCTGAAGGTACTACTGTCACTCTTGGAAAGCACAATAATTCATCATATCTTTAGTGATGGCAACAAGAGGTATCTCGTACTGGCTCAAATTGCATTCACAATCAATGCAAAAACCAGATATACATCCGGCATTCCTAATGTCGCTAGTTGGATCTTATAGGACTGACAACGTGAGTGTGGTCCAGTCAATCAGGGTTCTAACTGTTTTGCTCAAGTACCGTTTAAGACTTGTGGTCGTTTCATAACGGTGTAGGAAATGTTCACGTCGTGGTTGGTGCCACTCATTCCTCTGGATACTTCACTGATAGGTGGCATCTACGTTGCACTTCTTTGTGAGGATTTGCATCCATTCATGTTCTCCTAATAAGATGGCTTATCTCATCAGAATAATGCACATAATCACAACCAAGCTTGCCAGAATTGGTTTCAGGCGCATTCCTGAGACTTACAACGAATACTTTTCATGTTCGCCCGACATGAATGGAAGGCGACGATTCCTCAATCCAAGTTGCTATCCATAGTGCATCCATGTTCAAATCACTTACGTGCAAATACCATTACGAAAAATATGAACCCATCTCTTATCAGATATGGATTAATATCAGGATGGACTGCGTCCTAGAGCCTTGAGTGGCAACCATTCTATGAGAAGGACAACTCTGAATTCAAAATCTGAGTAGCGTATTTTGGGGACATTGTGACACGCTGTTCACCAGTTCTCTGTATTCGCCTCTTCCAAAAAGTGCGGTTAGTTCTGCACAAGCCTTTACCACTATAATCAATTCATATGTACGGTTTGTATGATTATTCGGTTTTAGGAGATGAGCTACTGGAGAGTTATACGTCAAAAAATGACGAGAGTGTCCCCCCCCCCCATACACACACACGCGCGCGTATGCGCGCGCACGGGTGTCTGTGTGTGTGTGAAACCCCGTTACAGAATTTTAGAAAATGCCATAGATTTAAATATTGTCACTGGAAAATCATTTTTTGTACAAAACTGTCTCACGCAGAAATTAACTCATATTTACACATGGTTCTGCTATGAATTTGAATTTCTATATGCATAATTATTAATCAATCAGCGACGTCATATGTTAGGCGCGGTATCCTTTGAATTGTAGACAATTAAGATTTGTTGTTTGCTACTAATTTTTGGAAGATTAATTCAGAAAATTATCAACAATATTTTTCCTCCTTAAAATGAATATTTAAAATTTGGGATTATATTTATTAACCAATAAACTTGAGATTAATAAATCTATTTTTTCTCTGGAGCCGATGTTTCGTAATAAAAGCGAACAATATTTGTTCACTATCTGTCTATATTTCTGAGATGAAGTATTATGTACACTGTTTACATTATTCGGACTATTGTCCTCATCCTTGTCGCCATATTTATTACAACATTTCGGCCGTTGTACGCTCCAGCCTTCTTCAGGTAGTTGGAATGTCGAACTGAACCCTGGGGTAGACTGTTCTAGTTCCACGTGCCGTGTTTAATGGATGTCACTTATCACTTATCTCCTGTCAATTCCCCTCTGCAAGTGTCGTCCAGCATTTGAATCGAGGTACCTCAATTTCAACTCCCACCATCCATACAGCGTAAAGAAAGGGATCGTCCGCTGCTTATAAGTGGCGACCCAGAGACATTAGATAAAGAATTGGTCAGTATAAGTAGTACCCTACAACGTAACAACTACTCTGGGTACATGGCAGCAGCCCCCAAAACCTGGGATACACGGGTACAGGAGGAGGTCAACAACACTCAGAAAACAGTCTGCCTGTCTTATGTGAAGGGGTTATCAGAGGAAATACAAAGGATCATATAGCATCAGGACAACCTTCAAAAGCTGGAACACACTTCACAGATATCTCTCCCGAGTAAGACCCGCCCACACAGAAGACCTTGACTAAAGATTGTGTGTAAGCTATCCCGTGCAGCTGCGGAAAGAAATATAATGGGGAGACAGGTCACCCCCTTAAGGTAAGGCTTCAAGAACACCAGAAATCTGTAACACGAGGGGAAGTTGATAAATCTGGCGTGGCTGACCACATATGGAGAGAAAAGAGAGATCATCGTCCTCTGTGGGATCAAGTTGAGATCATAGACAAAGAACACCATTGGAAAATTCGTAAACTTAAGGAATCAGCACATATGCTAGGCCACAAAAATCTCCTGAGCCGACCAAGCATAGAAATGAATTAATATGGGTACCAGTAATAAGGAGTGCCAGAAAAAAAGCGATAATAACAACAAAAATTGCAATATGAGCTCTGGTAAAAGTATGCAATGATAACAGCAAAAATTGCAATATGAGCACTGGTGAAAAATGGTTGCTGAGACATTAGATTTATAATACCCAGAAATTCATACACAGATGTTCTCAAGCACCCTGGATAAAGGCGTTGGTTAGATCCAGTGACAGAACCCAAAGAGTGTGAGTTCAATACCCGTGGAGAACTTGGAGAGGGGAATTGACAGGAGATAACCGATAACTGACATCCATTAAACATGGCATGAGGGACTAGAACATTCTATCTCAGTGCGCAAAATAAAGGGTTCAGTTCGACATTCCAACCACCTGAAGGCCGGGACGTTGTAATAATATGGCGACAAAGATGAGGACAATAGTCCGAATAATGTAAATTTGTTCGTTAGTTAGTTTTTTTAAATTAACCTTTCATCAGGGGTCGTTCGTTATACAAAACTGATATTCTCACAATTAATTACTTACATTTTGGCATATTTATTCAGGTATATTATATTTTAAAAATGCTTATCGATATTGACACATAAAAACATACGGGCCATGTTTGTCAACAACATATATTAACATTAGTATTAAGACAGCTCACTGCTTATTTCAGCTGACGACTGCCACAATTTATACACATTCATAAAACAACGAAATTATTTTCTGAATTCATTGTATATTCTTAAATTTAAGGACTCATTACATTTGCCAACGTAATTGGAGTCTCTTTGAAAGAATACGTCTTTAATGAAATGTTGAAATAAATACCGACAAAATTAATACTTCATAATTTAAAGATTAAATAGATTTTCAATATCTTCCCCTTTTGGCTATTTTCGAGGGAAGGATATTTACGTATAGGACTTATGGTTGAAATACTCTGGTTATTTCCTTCAAATCCAGATAAAAAGAATTCGAATGTGGATTTTCATAGAAATTTGCGCATTCTCTATTCGAAGACTTGAAAAATACAATTTTCCTATAATACTTTTCTGGTTGACGAGACTAAGAGTAGTGAATACGACGTAATCTTCATAGATCTGTAAATTGAAAACAATAACTGGAAGGAAAAATTTGCATGGTTATCAAATCAAAGTTTACTTTCATTGCTTTCTTACCAAAGGCAATTCCAAATCTCAAATAGATAATCTTTTGAAAGTGAAGAAAATAACTTAAATTCAGTGATCAGGTAAACATCGTCTCAGTTGTGCATGGCTCTCCAACATCATGCTGCCAAGTCCGCAATTATTTACCCGGAATTTTGCCAAGTATCGATTGAGATTGAGAAAATTGGAAAAGTTTAAAATACTATTTCGAATAATGTTAAACGTGTGATGCAAGCACAATAGCCGTAATAATAAAACTTTAAACAATTTAAACGAAGAAAAAATTGTCAAACAAGGAAGAGAAAAAACTAACTTCCAAAATCGAACGTTTTCTTGACTTCATTCTGAGGTTACTTTGTAAATGGAAAAAAAAAATGCAAAAAAATTATATTGTAATCCCCATCAACAGCGTCAGCATCATTTTAAAAATCGTTTTTGTCCCTTTTTATCGTTGTTCTTTACGGCTGGTCTTTTTGAGTTTATCTTTTTCGAAGTTCTTTTATCTTATCGCCATTCTATTCTTTCTTCTTATTTCCGTATTCTTTTCCATTTTTCATCTACGGTTTTTCTCCTTTCCTTAATTAATTTTGTTGATATTATTGCTGTTAATGTCCTATTTCTTTTTGTCTTCTTTCTTTTTCTTTATTCTTTCTTTCTTCATTCTTTAATTGTATTTTTTTTATTTAATCTTTATTTATTCTTTAATTATTTATTTATTCTTTCTTTAGTTTTTCTTTATACTTTATTTATTTATTCATTCCTTATTGTTTCTTTATTCATTCATTCATTCTTTATTTTTTATTTATTCTTTCTTTTTTATTTATTTTTCATTCTTTCTTTCTCAACTTCCTCTGAATCCTTTGTTACTCTTTTATTCAGGCCTTATTCCCCTTTTTCTTCGCTTTTTTCTTCTTCCATTTATTTACTCCCATTTCACCTTTTCCTCTTCATTTTCCCTCTCGGCAATATTGATTAGTTATTTATTTTTACTTTTTTTTCTCATTTTCAAACATTCCTAACGACTCTTTACTTTCCTTTCTTTTTGTCTCATATTTCTGATATTATCCTAAAGAATTAAATATTTAAATAAAATTTAGTTTCTTTGAATTTAATTTCAGCACAAATGAAATAAAGCGAAAACAATTCTATGATAATTATTTTTAATATTCTTTTTAAAAATAAGACTTCGTTGAAATATGATCTTTATTGCTAAAGGGTGACACTCTTGAATAAAATTGTCATTTTTAACTAACAGCTTTTAAACATAAAAAAATGACGAGAAGCCGTTTTTGAATAAAGGGATGACGGATCTCTTTCTTTTTTATTTTTCAGGATTTGACCATATCTTGTAGAGAAATTGCGTAGTCCCATGTTATCTTTGAACACACGATAAATACCTTGTAACTGACCAGAAGAAGAAATAGAATTAATTTATTTTTGCGTGAAAAAAACATTATAAAACTTTCTTTGGATAGTAATTATTCCAGTATAATCCACTACATGCAACGACGTATTTGTGAAATGAAGTTGTTGTCGTTCTGACTAATGAAAACACGTTGAACATTTTTATTACGACAAAAGTGAGATATCATATATTGAACATTATATTTTTAAAACTCCATATCTCGTCAGTTACTCGCGTCCAGTGTGTGTGTGTTTATGTGTGTGTGCGCGCGCGTGTACGTGCGTGAGCGCTCACATGTCCCACATCCAAAAAGTGGACCTTGCATTCTTTTCTACGGTGTCTGAGAGAGACACTGTTCATCTTACCGCCGGGGCATGTGTTTATATCTCTCTCACTGTCATGCGGTTCTCTTCCACACTTGCAACGCACGTACATCCATACCCGGATCTCTTAAAGATTTTGCATGACATTAGATGTAGTGTCTATTCTTGCATTATATTGGGTGAAAAAATTTGAAAAAAAGGAAATATGAATTTAAATTTTTTCATCCTGAACGTGAATGTGAAATGATTCACGAACAATATTCGGATATCATATGCGATATCTAAATATTGGTAAAACATCATTTCATTTATCAAAATATAACTTTTTCCTTAGAAGAGCGCCTTGGAATCTTGCAGTATATTCTTGATCTCTTTCCGCATCAGAGTAAATTTAACAGAAAGTGAACCCTTCACTCAAACGTGTACATAGAGAACAGGTAAAAATGATTCAGTCTACCTAAGTAGTACACTTTTGAGATATTTCTGGCGCTGAAATTAAACTTCTCACTTTATGAATGTCTCGATTTGGATTTCTAGCAAAAAGGCCAGATATGTAGGTTATTTACAAAGCGATGCTTAGTTTCAACACGAACACAAAAGTAGAGGATATTTAGTGTGGCAACATGATAATATACAGGTTTTGGGCCCATAGATAATCTGAAAATTAGACTACAGATTTGCATGTGCAGAGACAAATGTAAATGCATTCTTTGCAAAACATTTAATATTAAACGGTATAACACTAATCTTTCCATATTTTTAAATCTTCTCAAGGAAAGTTTTTAAGCTTCAACTGATAATATTAACATGTAAGTTGATCATAAAATGAACAGGAGGCTTGTAACAACAGAGAATATATTTTACAAATGGCTACTGAGAATACCCAAGACGGAACATGTGAGTGCCCAAAAAGTTTCAAGGAAAAAAACAAAACAGAAAAAAAGAAAAAACGAAACAAAAAGGACATTTATGCATAAGAAAGTGACAGTTGACATTTATGGGACACGTTATTTAGGCAAGCAACCTACCCTAACGAGATTGTGTAAATGGTTGGAAGAGATAGTAAGGAAATAAACATTATTTAGAGATACGAAAGATCGAACGTTATGAAGACCTATCAACGCCCACAACCTGAAAGGGACTCGGCGCATGTAAGAATTTGGCCATAAGAGAGATATACGGTTAACACTCCAGCTAATATATCTCTTTCCAAATTCATCAAAGAACATAATTTGAAATAATTTTGAAGATCAGAAATAAATTACTTTAAATTGTATTAAAGTTATTAAATTAAACACAACTTGTCTTACATTTATGAAGGGTATCCATGAAAGTAAAATTAACATCTCAATATATAATTCAAATAAATGTGTATCTATTTTTAAGATTTTAATAGAAATATCGTGGCTTTTGTATATGCAGAACGAGAGTAAAAACACACACACACACACACACATATATATATATATATATATATATATATATATATATATATATATATATATATATATATATATATATATTTGTTTTGCCACACCAGGGTAAAATATTCTTAAGGACAAAGATCATTATTTATTATTAAAATAGGATACAAAAAGTATCACACGTTTAAAATTTTAATTTCGTCCGACACTTCTTCAAAAATATAATCGTCGGCAGAATAAAACAAAGTAGTTGATAAGAAAATTTTTTTACCAACAACTGATATTAGGATGTAAATTACTGAATATCTTTGGGCTTTCTTACCAGTCTTTACCGAAAACCCACTTTTTCTGGGCTTTACTTAACTTGGGACTCATTTGCTCCCAGAACCAGAAAAAAATAATCTTATTAATACCCTTACTCATCGTGCTTTGAAGTTGTGTTCTGAGTGTAGATTTAACGCTGAGTTAAATAAAATTAAACAGCTGTTTATAATGAATGGTTAACCCGAATGTGTTGTTACATATACCATTGAGCAAAACATTGTTAAGGTCAATGAAGTTAAGAAACGTGGTCCCGCTAAATGTCCTGTGAATCTTCCATGGATTCGTCTCATAAAATTTCTAATTCCATCAAACGGTGTTTCAATGCCCGTAATGGTCCGGAGCATTTTACAACCGGAAGGGATTTCCCCTCATGTCAACCAAGTCTAGTTATATATCAATACAAATGTCGATGTGAGATCGACTATGTGGGGAAGACCATCCAAAGGTAAGGATCGCCCATCATGTCCTGGGCCATATGCGTAGACACGAGCCTGTACTTTCGGGTGTTCTCCTGAGTTCTTTTCTGTCTTGCACAGTTCACGGACCAGACTCCATTTAGACATCTTAAAGCCTGCTATTATTAATATGCAACGTCCTGCCCGGGGTCGACAATGAAACATAAGTTGGTCTTATTCGGGGAATCAGTCACCTGACTTGGAAGAATATTAATTTTTTTCCTATTCTTTCCTCTAGTTCGGTAACCTATGTCTTAATATCAGTTGTTAGTAAAAAAAAAAAAAAATTCTTGTCACCTACTTTGTTTTATTCTGCCGACGATTATATTTCTGAAGAAGTGTTGGCCGAAAATCGCCTTAAAATTTTAAACGTTTGATACTTTTGTATGCTATTTTAATAATAAATTATGATCCCTGTCCTTAAGATTATATATATATATATATATATATATATATATATATATATATGTACTCACGCATACACACACACTCACACACACACACACACACACACATATATATATACATATATATATATATATACTTATACTCACAAAGAAAACAGTTTTTACTCATTTTGATAATCGCTACGTCAAAGAACGTTTTTAAATTATCGCAATACTTTTTTAAATTACTGTCCAAAATAGTGTACCACGCTGCCTAAAATATACAAATTCTAAAATGTTCGTAGTACATTGAATGTGTAGTGAGATAGTGAATATATAGTGGAATGCAAAGTAGGTATACAGTAATGAAAAACAAAACTCGCACACAAAACTTGTATTGATTATACAAACATATATGCACGTTTTGTTTTTCGTTACTGCTTCCTACTTTGCATTCCCTTGTACTATTAATAATACCAACATCTGACAAGTTAATAATCATGTTCTCATTGAAAATGTGTGAACTTTGTATGAATGATTCATGAATGAATATATATATATATATATATATATATATATATATATATATATATATATATGCATATGAATATGTGTTTCACCCAAGCAAGGCTGGAAGCCACTAGGGCGCAAGGGGGTTACAGAAGATTTGGAGCAAGGTCAGATAGGAGTGATAGAGGAAAAGATGAGGAGAAGGATGGTGGATAGATCAAGGCAACTGGAGATGTCGATTGACATTACATTTGAATAGTTGGAGATTATAGCTATCAGGGAAACTGGAATAGGGAAGGGAGTTCCACAGGCGAGAGGTGCGAGACATGAAGCCATTGGAGTAGAAGAGACGGCTACATTTAATAGTTTCGACAGTGAAAGGGTGAGAGCGGGATGCCAGCCTCGTAGGGCGCTTGAACTTATGAAGTCTGGGAACCAGCGAATGCAGCTCCTCGGTGCAATTGCCATGAAAGTATTTGTAAAAAAGACAGAGAGAGGCGACGGCGCGTCTATGAGAGAGAGACTGTAGACGAGATGTCAGAACAGGGCCAATTATATTGCATATCCGCCTCTGGAGCCTATCAAGAACCCAGAGGCAAACAGAAGGGGCACCAGACCATATATGGCAACAGTACTCCATGCAAGGGCGAATTGTTGATTTGTAGATCTGGAGGATCGATTCTGGGGAGAAAAATGTGTGTGTGTTTGCGTGTGTGTTGTCATTTGTTTACGTTAAGATACGCTTTGAGCAGATATGATCGTTTGAGAAAAATTATGGGAAATTTGTTGTTTAAAAACACTAATTTGACTTTGCTTCCTCTGTAGCTAAATAGTATAGCACGTCAGGCCAAATGACACTTCCGTGTAGGATAGAGGTTCAATTTCTGTCGTAGGACACATATTTTCTACGAAATTTTTCGGACATTCAGGGTTAGAAATATAGTTAATACTGTTTATTATAAACAGCATTTACTAAATATTTGTTTCGATGAAAATAACGGATAAACAGAAAATATATATTTATTTATTTGAACATGTCTGATTAAACAATTTGGACATGTTGTGTTTACTTATTTTCAATAAGATCTTTTTCTAAACATGGATGAGCTTTCTTGTTTCATGATTAAACACAGCGAGAATGGTAATGTGGTTATATTTATTCATTTATAATTTTCCCGAGTACTTTTGATATTTTCATATATCATTATCAGGGTTTTGATGACTAAGATATATAATTGTGTTTGTCCGAAAAATATATATATATATATATATATATATATATATATATATATATATATATAATCATGTCATCCTTCGAAAGGTAAAAAAGCCGCTAAGACACAATGGGTTACTGAGTGTGAAGGAATATGAGGAAAAGAAAACCTTATTAAGAAGAAAGAACAATAAAAGGAAGAAGATAACGATTGACATAGCATTTCAATCTTTGAAGTTCACTGAAAAGCAAGAATCCGGGAGATAATCCCACAAGCTAGAAGTGCAATACAAGAAACGTTTAGCACAGATTCTACAATTACATCTAGTCATTTCAACTATAAAATTATGAGACCTTTCCGCCAATATAGTACTACAAATTCGAAATTTCTATAGAGCAAAGTTCATCAGGATAATTTTCATAAAAATATTTATAGGAAAGGCACAGGGATGCTATGTTACAGTAGTGGGAAAGTGACAAGCTGAGATGCCAGATCAGAACCAATAACATTGCATATTCTTTGGATTTTATCAAGAATCTCTAAATACATTGCAGAAGCACCAGACACAATGTCCAATGCACAGACGAATGGTGGACTTATAAATGTGTTAGAAAGATTGTGGCAAGAAAAAACTGTTTAACACGACACAGTGAACCATTTTTCCTAGCAGCACATCTAGCAATTTATTCAATATAATCTTCCACTTCAAATTAGCGGAAAACGTTAGCCTGAGAAGGGACAATGAGCCACGCTGCTGGAACTTAGCATGAATGCTGATGGAAGGAAGGCAAAAAGGGTCCTTCAGACGATTAAAAAAAAGCAGTTTCGTTTAAATTAACATGTCATACTTACCCCAGTTAACAACAGATTTTAGGTCATTTTGAGACCACCTGCTAATTTTAGGTTATCGAACGGCTGTTTTCCTATTAAGACAGGATAAATAGTTGTTTTCCACTCGGTATCTATATATCATTATAGATGCCAAGTTGAGAACTGACAACGTAGGTTCAAGGAAAAAGCCATGGATTACACCTGCATTAATGCAAATCTATCTAGAAAAGGAGCCATTCAAGACTTCAAGACTTTCATTTCATGATTTGATAAAAAAGACCGAATCAGTTCAAACATTCATCCAGAAATACCATAACCTCTCAACATGTGAAGAAGACTAGCATGCCAAACCCCGTCAAATGCCTTCGAGATATCTAAAGCAACTGCCCGAGCTTCACCATTCTTATCTAAAACTTGATCAACTCTTTCAACAATAATCGTTAATATGTCAATAGAAGTGAAAGCTATATTGCTTATCCGAAAGAAAATCCAGATAATTGATATGCTTAATCTATACTGAGTTGATCAGAGATTACCTACCCCAAAAGTGGTAGAGTGCTAATAGTCCAATAGTTAGAAGGATCAGACGGCTTGCCGGAGTTTCTTCTTACAGACTGTACCTACAATATATATATATATATATATATATATATATATATATATATATATATATATATATATATATATATATATATATATATATATATATATATATATATATAGTGGTACTGCTTGAAAAACCTTGGGTATTTCGGCTTGTAGTATAAAAAAACACTACCCAAGGAAAAAAATGAGGAATAAAAAAAAGAAAGAACATGAAACTGAGGCGAAAACAATCGTCCAGAGTTCAAGCTCAGAGTCCAAAGAAAAAACCCTCCAAAACGAGTAAAGCATCTACGTAAAGAGCTCAATACACGAAGTAGAGCAAACCTAATATAAACCTAAGGAGCCAGACAAACCTACCTAGGTTTCACCGAAACGGATCGTCAGGGTAATGCTGAATTTATATATATTGTGTGGGAGATAACAAGAGCTACTGCACAATGATCATATGCACGCAAATTTTATTTTATCTTAGAAATGACAAACAAAATAGACAACAATATACCTACATTGTAAATCGAATACCCTTTTTCGACAAGCATCAAATTAAAACATTTTTCTTGAAAATCAAATATTTTAAAATGAAGAACATCTTCAGAGAAAGTAGATCAAACAAGATATTCGAGAAAAATATGCAATACAAAATTTGCTAAACCGATTCTTAACCAAAAACATTCAAAATACCACTTCTGTTCATCTCTTCTACTACATTCGTTAGTTTAATTTATTTGCTGTCTGAAAAGGGTTAGCAGATTAAATAAAGCGGAGAAAATTCAATTTTTCTATTATAGATCTTTTAGTTATTCACAAAATGTATTCATTTGATTTTCACCATAACTGTTGTGTTTAAATAATCCCAGTAAATAAAACAAATCCGATTAGAATAAAATACAGAATAAATTATTTAGTTATTTACGATAAAACAAGTTTTAAAGATAATATTTGAAAAGTTTGTCTACTTTTGCTAGCCCTTCAGAAATACGTGTCGTTATATACCTTACGGTGGAGTAATGGATAGCGGCTCGGATTGAGGAATCAAAGAGCTGAGTTCGAATTCCAGTCGAATCCATTACATTCACTTACGTTATAATACCCTCATCTACCCCCGCAGCTGTGGGTACAGAACAGACTGGGTTCTATATCCTTGAATGGCAACTGGTATACCGCAGAAAGAAAAAGCAGCCTACAATGAGAAAAAAATCTGCCTCGTCAGTCAGGTATCGAAAGATACATGATCATCTACACGTGTATCAACCAATGACACACAACTGACATATATCAGTTTGCATTACAAAATATGATACAAAAAGGTGAACATTGCCTACTTCTTTTTACTTACAAGTGTTGATGAAAATGCTAAGTTGGTTAAGTATTCCTTACATGCAACAGTTATAAATAATATAACAAAATTTATATTTATATCTACACACATTCATACGGACAGAGGGCCAACTTGATAATAATTAATTTTCATTCTTTCAACATATATATATATATATATATATATATATATATATATATATATATAATATCGTCGGTTAAAATATTTTTAGACAAAATTTAAATGAGATTATGTTTCGATTTGATTAGAGCAATATTTATTTTCGAAAGGATGAAATGGAACTAATGTCTTTAATTTAATTACAAAATTAAATTCGAGACTTTCAGCTTCCATTTTTGAAACATGGTTAGAACTGTGTAGCGAAAAATATATTTTAAATCAATTAATTTATAATATATATATATATATATATATATATATATATATATATATATATATATATATATATATATATATATATATATAAAGATAGATATGGGTGATGGATTTTAAAATAGATTTTACGAATATTAATATGTGTAATACCTATTAATATTCATAGCACCCATCATTAATATCAATGTTTATATATCCATACACATATATAATCCCTATAATATTATAGATCGTACTTGATTATTTTTTTACGTGTGTATATGTAATTTCACCTTTGTAAGTATAAGGCTATGTTCAAAATTATTTATAACGTCATAACATATAAGTAATTTAACATCGTGAGAGTTAAGTTTATTCTATAAAACATTACTATAATAATATATTTCAAGAAACACCAAATATTTCTATTACAACTAACGACGTTTTTTAGGCAAAAAATGGTGTAATCCCCCTTGATACATAGCGTGTTTACGTAAATTCAGTTTATTTTTTAAAATTATATAATTTATTTATTTTGTTAAAAAATTTTCGTTTTTTGAACTTAAGACTTTGATCAAAATAAATTATAAATAGCTTTTATATATAACTGACTTATAATAATATATTTATGAATAACTGACTTTATATACATATATATATATATATATATATATATATATATATATATATATATATATATATATATATATATATATATATATATATATATAGATAGATAGATAGATAGTAATCCGTTGATATAATCCAAGTGAATCCTATTATCACAATATTTTAAATATTAAATGTTAAAACTAAAGACCTACACTTTTTTTGGCATAAACATTCGATACCTAAGGTTTCAAATTAAATTTTAAAATTGAAAAATCTTTCTTGAATATTTCATTTTAGCTTTAATTGAAATTTTAATAATTAAATTTATTGTTTCCATTAAGTAAAATATTCTGGAGTATTTCAGATAGAAATTGTATGGATTGGAAAATCAAATTTAATTTTGATTTCTTAAAATTTTCTTAAAAGTGGCCATTTTCTTAATTTTAAGAAATTTGTAAACAAAACAAGTTTTTCTATTTTAAAATCCATTCAAAAATTGATATATATTTCTGGCATGTTATTTTAGTAAAATTAGAAAATTTAAAGTTAAATTAATCTGATTTGAAATAAATATTACTTACATATAACATAAAAAAAATAATATACAACCAATTATTAACGATTGGTCAGGTTCATGTGATCCAACGTTTGATGGACGTTTGATATACGAAGTGATGACAGCTACTATGGATGAAAAAAATGAACATATTTTCTGCAATTATTTAATATTTTATTGACTTTTATGTACCTTTCGAAGATACAAAAATAAAAAAAATTAAAATAGTATAACATTTTCTTCAATTAATTTTATAATTTAATAACAAATGAAATACCATGATTACTCAATTGAAGTATGTCCCCCGTTAACGTAAATATATAAAATAAAAATATTTACTGAAATAGTAATTGAAAAAAGTAAAACCTGTTGAAACTGAATCGACATAATAAAGGGACAAAACTTTTAGATTATAATAATGTCAATTTCAGTCTATCGTACATGAAAATATGAACGTATTACGTAAAAAAAAATTCAAAATAAAAATTATTTTAAAAATAGAATAGCACAAGTAAGTTGATTAATCTTTTCAGTTTTGGATTTGTAAATTTTGTTTCCACTTAATTACTATATAACATCCAGGAAATAGCCCAATACAGAATTTTACACGATTTCAAACTATTATAAATTATTATAATTAAAATTAAAAAAAATTAAAAATTCTTGTAAAACTTCATTATTAATGTTCTTAATATTACTTATTTACAAAAGCAATTAAAAGCTTTTCTAATTAAGTAATATAGTTTTATTGCATTTATTATTTTTCCATTCAGAGCAGATTTTCAGTTAGATAGCTCAAATTTGAAAAAAAAGTAGGTGATTTATAATCTCCAAAGACTCCTACTTTTAACAAAAAAAAAGAAAATTTCAGGAAATAGAAAGGTTTTGTGCAAAATTTCATGAAATTAAGTAAGTGGGGGGTAACATTACGAAAACATTCTAAAAAAAAATTCAAAAATAATCTCATTCATTTGTGAATAAGTCCTGAAAATTTAATTAAAATCGGACAACTACTTGATTTTTACAAGAATTTTCAAATCAATTTGCTTTCAACGGAAAAAAAGCGCCCCCTAAAAAAGACGTTATTTTCATGTCACCGCGATGACGTAAACAAAAGAAGACTTTAACCAAAATTTCGAACATGTTAGAAAGGATTAAAAAATTTCAAAAAATAATGAAAAAATACTTTTGTCTTTCATCTTAATAATAACATAAGCATTTTAACGATAAAACTTTATTTTCGTTAAGTTTGTAGAAATTTTCATTATGCCATCTATTTTCCAGCAAAAAACTGGAGGACCCTAGTTAAAAATGACTCACCAAAAAGCGCTCAATGTTTATTTTCTAAACAGACCAAAATATTTCATACAATTGAACTGTCAATGGTGGCATATTATTGAAATAGAAATGGCTAGAAGAGGAAAGAGAGAAAGAGAGGGAAAGAAAAGGAAAAAAACGGGAGAGGTAGCAAGGAGAAACTGCAAGTAGTGTAATATGAGAGATGGTCAGCAGGGGAAAGAAGGGAAAAGGGAGGAGAGAGGAAAGGTAGTAAGGAGACTCTGGAGGTAATGTAAGACATGGTATCGTGGTGGTCAAAGGGGAAGTGGTGAAGAACAGGGAAAAACGAGAGATTGACCTATTTAATAGTAGTAATAAGACTGAAGTTTGGTTCAACAGAAACCCTCAGATGTTAAATGCAAAGAATCTAAATTGTATAAAATCTTAAGCGGTAAACTCAGTGAAAGAGAGATAATTCATAATTAATGGTCTATTAAATTACCCATATCTTAGATAATAAGAGGAAAATCTTAAAGATTTAGAGAGAATTCAAAAAAAAATATATAGTCATTCGCATACAGGCTTGTTGCGCAGCTCACTAGTGCAACTAGACAAAGCCAGAATCGAAACCCGACCGGCGCCTTGACATAGGGAAAGACGAATTCTAGCGTATTGCTTTTTCACACAATGAATAGGAATTTTGCCGAAATAGATAACTCAGGTCTCTATGATTTATGATGACCAATAAAAAAGGAGGCATGACATGTTGTTAACTATGAATTATGTGGGAATTCCAAGTCGGAATAGTTTGACGATTTATTTCACTCTCAATAAATATGATGCTCTGTCGTTTCCATTTGTGACAAAATAAGCCCGAATGTTATCTCATCACAAGATATTACGCTGAGAAACAATAATTACAGATGTAATAAAAGCAAATAAGAAGAAAGTAAGTGTATGGATATTTAACTGAAATACTTACAAAACATTAAAGATACACCTATATACACACACACGCATATATATATATATATATATATATATATATATATATATATATATATATATATATATATATATATATATATACTAGCAGCATGGCCTGGCGTTACCTGTGCTTGATTCAAAAATCGTACGACTCATACAGCAATCGCTATCACTTGACTTAAAAATTTTTGCCTTTCCTTGCCTTTTTAAAGTAGTGCTCTTTGCCGTGCTGATGTTGCTACATGCCTTACTTCTTGCCTATCTCACACTGCGAATTTTTTTAAGCTCTATACTAAACATTAAATCTGTTACGAAAAAAAGAACTAAACAAAATGAACACAAAACGATCAGCTTTAAAAAATAACTCGTAACTGTTAAAAACGAATGAAAAAAGAATGTTAACAACAAATACTTTTTCACACCCAACCCAGTTCTGCGGAATCAGAATCAACGTTCAGTATAAGCAAGCGAATGAGCCAATTGGAGTAAAGTGCCATGCAGATTTAAATTTTTCCCACTTGTGACGAATGCAGCTATCGATTTTTTGCATGCTAGCACGCTAGTTAACATTCGTGTTAGTCAGCTGTTGGCTCTCACGCTGGCCAATAGAATCTTCCTGCCTATTCGTGGCAGCCAGCTATTGGCTATCACTCTGGCCAGTACAAAATAGCAGCAAACTACATGAAAACTGGCGTAGAAGCATGAAAAAAATCGATTATTTCCGCTATCGATGGGAGTTGGGAAATGCAAAGTCGGTCTTGGCCTTCCCGCTAACTTGGAGCATGTGCATGTCAATTTTGGTGCAAATCCGTCGAAAATTGCGGCCGTGCATTCGTCACACACACGCACGCACGCACGCACGCACACACACACACACACACACACACACACACACACACACATCCTGCCTTTTATATATATATATAAATATGCATGTGTGTGTACATTTCAAGCCGGCTATCATCAGTCCCTAAGTGTCTGTCTCCTGATGATAGGACTGATGATAAATGCGCACAGAACAGCTTGAAGTAGACAATATGTTGAGGTTATTTTTTTTGCTGTAAAAAATACATATGCTCTGTTAAAATAAAAACATCGAGCTGTCTGTGGATCAGTTTTAATAATTAATATTACTAGGATCTACCCGGATTTATATATACCAACATATCGATTACCTGTACTATATATATATATATATATATATATATATATATATATATATATATATATATATATATATATTCTCAGATGGGGGCATATCTGTAGAAGAGACAAAATGAATGAAAAGACAAGAGGAAAACTATACTTAGATTTAGCAAAACTATACTTAGATTCTATACCTATTTTTAGATCTAAAAGCACCCATAGTGCACAAGCAGGAATATATAAAATAAATAGCTTCTTCACAAAACAGTGGGAAATATGCAGAAATAAAAAAGGCGCCTCTATGAACACAAAGGGACCTTATAAATAACAATTTAACAAATGCTCTAGTCATACACAGAAATAAATTTGACCACAATTTTGATCTAAAAATGACACACTCATCAAAAGAGAAAGTAATTTACTCAGAAGAAAAATTCTCGAGTGTGACGCCATCGAATATTATCAAAATGTCAATCTGCATCCCGATTTTTTTCCCAATCTCACCTTTCTTGAAGGAATTACTACATTCCCAAACCAACGGACACAACAAATATGTTGAAAAATCAAAGGAAAACGGTTGAATCCATCAGTTCAACTTTCAGAGATGTATAATACAAAAAAAACGTGTTTTCGTGTTTTCGTGTATACTAAATGCCGTAATCTAATGTCTAAATCCCTAGACATTTCATTTAACCTGATGAATATTTATGAGCATCTTTAAATTTAAAAATCCCTTTTCGAAGATGCCCATTGGTGTAATCTAAATTTTAAATGCCTAGCGATTTCAGTTAACCTGTTGAATATTTATGAGCATTTTTAATTTTTAAAAAAGTTCCTTTCGAAGACAATCTTTTCAGTTGATGACTATTTATGAACATTTTCAAATGTAAAAAATTTGAATAACTGTCAAATATATACCTGTTAGAAAAAAACCACCACATCTGCCTTGATAAAGTCAATTAGATGATGAAACGCGTCGTCTAAAAACTAATTATAGTTTTCCTTTTGACTTTTCATGAAGAAGAAGGAAGTATATGTTAAATAACTGAAGAGAAGAGACATAAAAACTTAGCGAATTAAAAACTACATCAAATTAATTCTATCTGCTGCCTGTGTTTGGCTGCTACAAACTTTTACGCAAGAGAACAGGGTATGTGAAATTCCAAAGCACTTTCTAGACTCCCAGATTTTCATCAGTCGAGAAATAATTGTTTACGCGTGCAGATTAAATTGGTAACACATTAACAAGAATATAACAACACAAATAAATACGCATTTAAAATTAAAAAAAAAGATTGACCGTCTGTTATACATATAAGTTTACTAATTTTTAATCATTGAAATTGATATTCTTCCTAACTTTCAAAAAAGCATTTAAGGTGAAAATAATATTTCAGATTTCTGCCTATATCTCTAAGATGAGGTATTATGGTTACTTACATTATTTACATTATTCGGACTATTCACAACCTTTCGGCTGTTGTGCGCTCTGACCTTCTTCAGGTGATTGAAATTTAGAACCGAACCCTTTATTTCGTCCACCGGAGAGGATTGTTCTATTTCCATGTGCCATGCCTCTTCCCGATGTTTCCCTTTAACTCAACTGTCTGAGTTTGGTTCAACACTGCTGTGGCCATGTGTTGTGAGTTCAATACTAATTGAACTGACAACACTTTGGGTCTAATCACTGGAACTAATCAACGTCGTTATCCACTGGGCCATGTGTCTTTGAGGATATATGTGTATGAGTTTTTGGGACTTATAAACCTAATGTCTCATACCGTTTTTACCAGTGCTCATATTGCAATTTTTCTGTTATTATTATTGCATTTTTACCGGAGCTTTTATTGCAATTTTTGTTTTGTTTCATTGCTTTTCTCTAGCACTACTTATTACTGTTTCCCATAGTGTATTCATATCTATTCTTGGTCGGCTCAGAAGATTTTTGTGGCCTAGTATACGTGCTGATTCCTTACGTTTTCCCATTTTCCAGTGATTCGCTCTGTCTATTATTTCAACCTCATAACACAGGGGGCAGTAGTCACATTTCCCTCCATATATGGTCAACTACGCCTTATTTTTCTATTTCTCCTTGTGTTAGTGCTTTACGACGTTCTTGCGATCTTATCTTGAGAGGGTAGCCTGCTTCTCCGTTGTATTTCCTACCACAGCTACACGGGATAGCGTACACACAGTCTTTAGTCATGTTTCACATTTACTCTGTAGAGGTATCTGCGATTCAGATCATCCCTTCACAGAGGGTAGGCAAACTATTTTCTGAGTGCGGTTATCCTCTTGGACAATTCTATCCCAGTTTGTTGGAGCTGCTACCATGTTTCTGGGTCACCACTTATGATTTTGTGACTTTTGCTGTAAGCAGCGCACGATCCCTTTCTTTACACTGTATGGATGGTGGGAGTCGAACTTGAGGTATTGTCCGGTGAATGTTCGCTTGCGGTATACTGATGTCTTGAAGCCCTGTTCTATCTGTTCGAGATAAGAGTACATTCAGGAAGGCGCGTTTGTTGTCGTTTTCTCGCTCCATTATGAACTCTATCGATGATCTTATTGAGTTCCGGAAGAGGCATTGTTCGTGGAACTAGAAGAATCTAACCCGGTGTTCGAAATAAAGGGTTTGGTTTGAAATTCCAATCACCTGAAGACGGCCAGAGCGTAAAACGGCCGAAACGTTGTGAATATGGCAATGAAAATGAGGATAACAGTCCGAATAATGTAAGTGTTGCAGATTTGTTTTCTTCAGCGCTATATCTTGTCAGGTTAAAAGTGCGAAGCCGCGATATTTTTAGATTCTTTTCATCTATAACTAGACTTTATTCATGCCACTACATATGGAAGGTTTGCAACATTTGTTAATTATATTCTTTTCATTTAATGTGCTGTCACCATCCAGAATGTGGGTGATCTGGCTCTGCGAAACTTCCTCTCCTCTTAGCAATGTTTGTTTCTTTTATCACCTCTCCCATGCGTGCCATCTATTTATGCAATGTCGTTAGGTATGATACTCGCTGTTCCGCTCTGCCGTTCTTGCTCTGAATGTGTCCTGTAAAGAAAAATTTGCACTCTGCCACAGGAATTGAACCTGCGTCACTCAGAGTAGACGGAGCTACCGTTTAGAACGGCACGCCTTATAGATTTGGTCAGATATCGTGCTTTCAATCAAAAGATCTGTCGAAGTTTTTCATATCTGCCAAGTTTCATTTCCAAAAATGGTCAGCCTAGCACTGCCGTCATTTTCGGTCTTGGAGTATTAAAAATGGGGACGCATCCAATTGGCCATCAGGAGTTGATGCAGGAAAAAACTACCACCAGCATTTCCTTCGGCCAAATAGCAAGTAACCTCTGTTTCCTGTCAGCTTGCTTGATTCTCTTTGTAAGTAATCATTCAATTTTAATCTCTTCTCTTGCTGTTCATTTTATTTATTTTCGATTACTGTTATCAATTCTATTAGTTTTGAAAAATGTTCTTTGAAACTGAAGCGAATTTTAACTTCCACGCTCTAATTTTTCTTTGGGCCTTATTTTGAGATCATTGTTTGAATATGAAATCCTTGAAATTATCATGCTAGCAGCGGATACTTAACTCAACCGCGTATAACGGCCATGATGTGGTTTAAGTCTTTCTTCCCTCCCGCCGAAATTCATGTTGGCACTTCAACTAAGTTGAAACTTTATATATATATATATATATATATATATATATATATATATATATATATATATACATGTTTAGTGGTACAAAATTTTATCACTGCCATGAAAAATAACCAAAGATGCGACCGGGAACAGGCCAGGAACAACACTGGCTCACATTAACTAGGTACACAAAGCTTGTCTAACCTAAACAAGGGGGGGGGGTCACAGGAAACCACCCGGATGTGACGTAAGTTGACTTAAAAGAGAAAATCAAGGGTAGTCCCATTCAAACGAACCAAGCTCGCCTCAGTCAACCACCTTTCGCTAAAGACTGTCGAATGCAAGCGTTTCCTATCAGTTCTAATCTTCATCTTGAGCTGATGCTCAAAGAATCAGATTAGATCCTGATGAGAATGACGGTTGCCTCGCAAGACTTCCTCCAGTCGCGTTGTCCCAATCACCATTCGTTTCACCCAAGAATATGGTGGCGACACATTGTCACACGCTTTTGTGCGATCCATGAGCACGAGCTATTCGGGAGTGAGACGGCATGGTACCATAAGAGGCGAACCCGGGGACAATGATAGAATGCGTGCGAAGTCGTTTCTTCTAAACCAAGGCCACACCGTTCACAGTCTGGCAAATAAGCCAAGCCCCATGTGAAAGCCTTGTCAATGAGACGTAGCTGATTCCGAGCCAATCGCCAGGTAAGCGAAAGCTCAGGGTTACTGAGATAATCTGCCGCTGGCGCCCAAGACCAGAAAGAGCGAAACTCGCGACCCCCTCCACTAGAAGACGATAGAAGACCTTCCTAGGCTGTGAAAGTTCACTGGACCGAGGAATGTTCGTCAAAGCGTACCGACACTCGTGAAGGAAATCCGATTGATCCCGGGGTCTAAGACGGCACTCAACCTGCGAGATGGGGAAAGGGAACGCGTCCCTAACAATCCCCGCCATAACCGAATTTCCTGTCAATGCGCAGTGTAGAAATGTCAATCTCGAGGCGAGTTTGTGGCTCACCAAGTGTGGCATTCCCAGCCACCCCCGATGACACGGACATTGTGCTTAGACTCGTCTGTCGTCCCGATTCCCGCGTCCACTCCATAACATGGAGGATATCTTGCGTTCGAGAGGTTTTCTATGGTCGTCACAGAGAGGAAGTACGGACAATCGATAAAGGACAATCGGGAAAATGTAAGTGGCACACGCCTCCGCCTTGCCCTTCACGGACAACCTCCGTCGACGCCAAGTCTGACCGGCCGCATCGACCTTTACTCGTACTTCAGACCAATTTTTCTCCAGCTGGAGGTCGGGTCGAAACCACACTCCCTGAATGCGGACAGGACCATCCGTCCAACGGCCTCAACGTCGCTGCGGGACGATACAAAGCAGATACGTCATCGGCGTACGCGAGAACCCTGACTCAAGCCCCTCCAGGACCGGCGATTCGGTGTTGGGCCGGACTGCACACCCTGTCCCTCAGCCGGCGAAGGGGCGACAGTGGACAACCCTGACGAACCGACCTATACAGCGCAAAAGCGTCCGACAGCTTCCCGTTCACCTGTACCACAGCACTGGGGTAGCGATACAGGACGCTAATCTGGCGGCCTGCAAGGTAGCGATGATCAAACCTATCCTTGGACTGATCTAAATTGAACAGCGAGGCCTTATCGTCTTGTTTTACACCCTCTATGATCGTGCGCATCTGATGCAGGTTGCTTTGAATTGTTCAGCAGAGTAATGGGACAGTAATCATCTAGTTCCCCCCACAACACGCTTTTCAACAGTATGATCACATCGGATAGGGACCCCTGCCGGAACTAGTTGTTGAACACCAAGATGTGCGACAGCCTCAAGTACAATTCATAGGGAAAACCATCCAGACCAGGCCAGGCGACTTGCCTCTGCCGACCTTCTTCAATGCCGCGTATACCTCGCCGTCCGTGATCTCTCCCTCGCAGATAGCCGCTTCAGTCGGCGAAAACCGAGTACAGTCAAACAAATAGCTGCGAAACTCCTCCCCATGAAGACAAGGCTCCTTGGTAAAGCCGAAACGCCTCGCACATGTCGTCAGTGGCCCGAAGAGTATGCCCATCCGGGGATTTGACTTCACGAATGTAACGATCGCCACCTCGACGGACCTCTTCCTTGCGCAAATCTGCGCCCATTTTCACAGCTTCTGAAGACATCTTGCTTAACCTATTATCTGGCCCATGTAGCCCTCGCTACCCAAAAGCTTCAGGGCCTCCCTAGCTAAGACCATTTCTAGGGGATCCCCCCAGCCACCGCCCGGGAAAACCTATCCTTAAGCGTGTTCACCTTCTTAGCTCTATCTAGGGCGAGCTGTTTGCCGAAATCCACGGTGAAAGCCCTAATCCTACACGTAAGTCTATCCCACTAGTTAGCTTCTCCTGGAAGTCTCACCTGTCCAGTAAGGACAGATTGAACTCCCAGTAACCAGCCATTCTAGGCTTACCATCTAACGCCATCCAGGCAGAAAGGAGTTTCTGGTCCGAATAGCCTACCCAGTTGAATGTTGGACAATCTAACAAGTCTACGTCGGCTCGTCTAACATTCTGTCCAGGTAGCTAACCACCTTGTCACAGTGCCAACTAAGAGCCCACGTCCACATTTTCCCTCCGGGGTGATCGACCTGGTATCTATCAACGAAACCAAATTCGTTGATCAGATCAACCAAGGTACGATCGCCCCTTCTTCCGCTAGCACCCCGCCCCCGATCTAACTTGGGGTCCAGGATGGCATTCCTGTCCCCCATTACGATTAAGCGCGTTGAACCCACCAGGAACGGTCCTAACTGTCGAAAAAACGAGACCCGCTCCTCCTGGCCGTGGGGTGCATAAACCGCAGCCACTCGGAATGAACCATTTTCATGGTAATATCGGCCACAATCAACCGGCCCTCGGCATCGGTATGTACAAGGTCCACCTACGCATCAAGAGTACGCTTACCAGCAAAGAAACTCCTCTGGCGTGCCGATTCCTATATGCTGAATAGACGACAAAGTCGTTAGACAGTACACACGCATCGACGCTGCAAACAAAGTGGGTCTCTTCGATGGTATCAACATCCACGCCGAAAGACAAGAGATCCCGAAGCAGGCGGGCAGTTTTACCCCGATCCCTCAAGCCCTTCACATTCAGAGTGGCTAACTTGATTGACATCTTTTACGCCTGAAAGTAGAAAAGTAAGAATTAACCTACTCACATATCGGGCGAAAATCTGAGACAGTAAGGACCCCGACGGATTGTCCTAGGCTTCCTGTTCCCAAATCCGTCGTCATCCAACGATCTGGGACAATGCCGCCAACGTCCGTAGGGTACGTTAGTTTAACAACCCTATATAAAGAGGGATGGAGAAAAACAGGGACCCTTCCGGCTCAAAAATGCCTAAGTTTCTTCAAATTGGAATTATCCAGCTCAAACATCCTAATGTTTGGGTATATGCTTCTTTTGCCTCAGATAAATGGCTCCATAATTTTAAGTAAGCCCCCCTGTCCTGCACACAGGTGCTTACTTGTCCTCAATAGATAATGTAGAATCAATTTTTTTATTGGGCATAACCGGACAAATTTAGAGGATTTCTCAAGAATTGATATCTTATTAACATAATCCTGATGGTCAAGGATAACGACATCAGTACCTTTGTCGAGTTTTATAATTACCAAAGCTTTATTATTACGAAGTGTTTTAATTACCCAAAATTGCTCTTCGTTCCACTTCGATTCATTATGTAAAACAGGTGTACTTGCGTAACAATGTGCTATATTATTCAACTTTTCCTTGAGGTCGCTGACTTTGCTAGCAGATTCAGGTTGGAGTTTAGCTAGCTGCGCAAACAAAACCTAAATATCCGAATACACCTCCTCTCGCTTAATATGTGAGGGGGAATACAAAAATCCAGTCCGTGCGAGAGGATTGATAGTTCAAGCTCGGTCAACTGGTATGAAGACAGATTCAAAACATATTGATCAATACTAGGATTTGCAGAACACCCACATTTTTTATAAATTAAATGTTGCAACTTATTCTGATGTTTAATCGTAAGTCAAGAACGACTACATTCGTGAATAAGTGCTGCATAACGGACAAAACGAATCCTATCTAAATAGGAATGTCTGTCCATTGTAGTACTCCATAATTGATAATATTTCTTATACAAATTGGTCTGACTATAAGAAAGCTTAGATATAAAATAGGTAATAAAAGCTTCCCCAATTTTCTGTCAATTGGCCCTTTTAATTCTAAAGGAAATAAAAGGTGGATAGACTTTATTAGTCAAGCACAAATGAAGAAAAGATTTGTTAGCAGCGGCAGTTCTTATTTTATTCTTAACTTTTAACAAGGAATTCAATCTACCAATTGAATCAAGTGGGTACTTTGTCTTAAAATATTTAAAGATACGTTTAGTGGTACAAAATTTTATCACTGCCATGAAGAGACAAAAATTAGTTTTATTATTACCACTCATGATAATAAAAAGTAAAAATGAAAAATGGGCCAGCTAACCGGTTTCATACCTCGCTCAACAGAGCTAAATCAAGGTAAATAGAGTAAATTATATAATAAAAAAAAACAATGGACAATTTTATTAGTGGGAAGAAGAAAGAAAAAAAATAATCTCATGATCTGTTCGGACATCAAGTTAGATGATGAACTCAGGTATATTACTTCTACTCTCTGCAACAATGCCTACCCATTAGGAAATTATTAAGAAAAAATTGCTAAATTTAACAAAGTGAAACCTGCTATAGTAAAAAGATGTCCTGTGTATCTACGCCTTCCTTGACTGGGCAGTATCAGTGATAGGATTGCCAAGAAGGGTTCTACTGCAGTTCGACATTGTTACTTTGCCGCTAACACTCGTGTTGTTTTCTCTGCCAGGCCGTCTATACGTAAGGATGTTCTCCCACCGCATCATAACAGTTCATTAATTTATTCCTTTAAATGTAATTGCGGTTCGCATTACATAGACAGAACGACGCAAAGGCTAGATATTAGAATAAAACACCACGTTCCAGCGAAAATCCGAAACCGGAAGTACACTCCTTCGGACATTCTGACATAGGCCTTCCATCGCAGAACACCTTATAAATAGCCACAATTGTGCTGTTAGTTTTAGTGCGGACGCTTTTACCACAGCGTGTTGACTGGCTTTCTTTGACGTGTATTGGTCCAGCTTGACTGTCTCACTACTTTTGAACTGTTAAGTTTTTGATTTGAATTTGTTGAAATCTTTTTTGAAATTTTTCAGTTTGTCCTTTTTTAAGTTTGTGCATATATACTTGCGAAATTTCTTCTGTTGTTTATTTTCATTTTTCGCATTTCTTTTTTACCCACCCCCCGTTTTATTTCTATTCTATTTTGCTTTAATTGTTTTATTGTCTTTGGTTTTCCACGTTCTTGTTTTGGTTTATTGTTAAAAACTTTAAAAAAGCAAAAAAGCAAAAAGAAACCACTTATTCTTTCGGTCGTAGTGTTTTTGTTTTTTTTTTAAACCAGCATGGCTGACAACAATGACAATGCCAATACAACGTGTCCAAAACCGGTCTCACCAGACAAAATGGCCATTAAAATAGATGCAGCATTCTATGTTGAGCAAAGGAAAACATTTTAAGAATCATTTAAAGGTAATACCTTACCATACCTGAGGCCCTAGATGCCTTAAGCTTGCGCACAATATTCCCGCTGACTTCCGATGTTAAAACGCGAAAATTAATTGGGGTCAGCAGGGAAAACATGGAAGAAGTATTGAAGGCTTTAAATATCACTCCCAAAGTATTAGCGAGGAGGAGGAATGCTTTATGGGATATGCTTTTACAGACGGAACAACAAGCAAAGGAACTAGCGGGAAGTGTTCTGAACACGAAAAACGGAGGATAGAATGGGGGCCTTTTTAATAAAATACGGCGAAGTTAGTGAAGTAAAGGCCCTCATGAGTAAAGCGAATATAGCGACTGGAGATATGGAGCTATACATAACAGTGAACAGGAAGAACTTCCAAGAAATACAAAATATATTAGTAGTAGTGGAGGCCATGTTGTTGGTCACGTGGAGCTTCGGGGCACATGGCGAAGGAGTGCTCCGGTAAACTTATACAAGCTCCACCTCGTCCAGCAACGAAAACAACAACAGCAGTAGGAGTACCAACTGAGAAGGGAACATCCTTAATGACCACGGGTGGGGTCTGGAAGGAGGTGAGGAGTCGAAAATCAACAAACGTTCCGTCTCCGTTCACAAAAAGACGTGCCTCGGCCAAAGAGGCAATCAACACCGCAGGAGCGGCCAGAAAAGTAGCCACAAAAGAAGGTGCAGGCACAAAAGGAGTTCCAGACACCAAAGGAGATGCAGCCAAAACATCCGCACCAAAAACAACAGCAACATTAACAACAACAGCAAAGTCAACAGCAAAAGCAGCAGGAACAACAACAGCAACAGGAGATAGACACACCAATAGATGTGGGCAAAACGCCTACATCTCGTGCAGCATCATTGAAATGGAGAGAGAGGAAGAAGAGGAAGACGAACCATAGCAAAGTCACTCTGGCTGTAGTAGGGCGAAGAGGGGTATGGACAAAACCAGGTCACTCTCCCTCCCGGCTTCGCCAAAAGAAGCCAGTGTCTCGCGCAAAGACAGGAGCCTCCCTACTTCCCCTTCCTGTGCTCCATCCCCCTTCTCCCTCCACTTCTTCTCTCAGTTCAGTATCTATACCCCATCACACGTCCACTTCTTTCCCTCCCCAACCATCAAGGGAGAAGAAGAAGAAAATGTTCCCAGGCCCAAAAGCCATATGTAAGGTAGACAAGGAAGAAATCAAAAAGGACCTATCAAAACAAAAAAGGGCCCTCTTAGGACTTCTAATCAAGTTGGACATGATAGAGGGCAAATCGGAGGAGGACCCTCGGAATTTTCCCCACGCCCCGAGAGTAAGCACTTGTGGGAGGGACAGGGGTGGGGGCTTACTTAAAATTATGGAGCCATTTATCTGAGGCAAAAGAAGCATACACAAACATTAGGATGTTTGAGCTGGACAATTCCAATTTGAAGAAACTTAGGCATTTTTGAGCCAGGAGGGTCCCTGTTTTGCTTCATCCCTCTTTATATAGGGTTGTTAAACTAACGTACACTACGGACGTTGGCGGCATTGTCCTAGATGGTCGGATGACGGCGGAGTTGGGAATGTCGCCCGGTATGTGAGTAGGTTAATTCTTACGTTTCTACTTTCAGGCGTAAAAGATGTCAATCAAGTTAGCCACTCTGAATGTGAAGGGCTTGAGGGAAAAAAAACAGGTCTCTATCTGTCCCTGGCTCGCCAGAAAAAAATAGAAATGCGGCGTCAACTTCTAGGAGCCTCTCCCCTTCATACACTCGTGTTCTACACTCTCCCTCCACTCCCACATCTACACACCCACTCATTCCCTTACCTTCAGACACGTCACCTCCCCAAGCATCCCCTTCGAGACACAAGGAAAAAAAGAAGAAAAAGAAACTAAAATTAAAAACAGATGAAATATGTAGAGTGGACAGGGAGGTACTAGAGAATGACCTCTCATCTCGTAAAAGATCCCTATTAGGTCCCTTGTTCAAAGTATTCTCCGTTGATGGGAAATCGATGGAGGACTCAAACAATTTTCCAAATGCTCCGGAGGTTATTGCTCCTATCAGAGACACAGGGAAATACCTGAAAGTTTGGTCTCATGTGTTTGAGGCCAAGGATGCGTACCCCAAATTAAGGATGGCCCTGATGGGTACCCCAGATTTAAAGAAAAGTGCAAAACTTTTGTTCAGGGAGGGTCTCGGTAATTCACCATCCCTCGTTATATAGGGTGTTAAGACTAACATATTCTTCGGACGTTGGAGGGATTGTCCCGGATGGTGGCATGACGACGGAGTTAGAAACGAGAAGCCTCGGACAATCCTCCGGGGTCCTGTCCGCTGCAGATTTCCACCTTGTATGTGAATAGGTTGTTTTCTTCTTTTTTTCTTTTCTAATTTCTTTTTTTCAGGCCTAGAAGATATCTATCAAGAAAGGCTTGAGGGATCGGGGTAAGGCTGCTCCAGGATCTCTTATCTTTTGGCGTGGATGTTGCCGCGATCGAAGAGACCCACTTTGTTTGCAGCGTCGATGCGTGTGTGCTGTCTAACGACTTTGTCGTCTATTCAGCATATGGGGATCGGCATTCCAGAGGAGTTTCTTCGCTGGTGAAGCTTACTCTTGATGCGTAGGTGGACCTTGCGCATACCGATGCCGAGGGCCGGTTGATTGTGGCCGATATTGCCATGAAAAGTGGTTCGTTCCGAGTCGTGGCGGTTTATGCGCCCAACGACCTGGAGAAGCGGGTCTCGTTTTTTTGGCAGTCTAATTGGGGGACTGGATGCCATTCTGGACCCGAAATTAGATCGGGGCGTGGTGCAGGCGGGAGAAGGGACGATTGTAGCTTGGTTGATCTGATCAACGAATTTGGTATCGTTGATCACCCCGGGGGGGGATAATGTGGACGTGGGCTCTTAGTTGGCCTTCTGACTTTGTGGTTAACTACCTGGACAGAATGTTAGTTAGAGGAGCAGATGTAGATTTGTTAGACTGTACCACGTTCCACTGGGTAAGCTATTCGATCACAAACTTGTTTGTGCTCGGGTTGCGTTAGATCGTAGGCCTAGAATGGCTGGCGACTGGAAGTTCAAGCTGTCCTTACTGGACAGACATGACTTCCAGGAGCAGCTAAGTAGGTTAGTACAGCGGGAGCTAGTGGGGGCGGTTATCGGGAATAAGTGGTGGGAGAGACTTAAGTATAGGATTAGCTCTTTCACCACGGTTTTCAGCAAACGGCTCGCCCTAGGTAGAGCTGAGAAGGTGAACACGCTTAAGGCTAGTTTTTCCCGGGCGGTGGCTGGGGGATCCCCTAGAAATGGTCTTAGCTACGGAGGCCCTGAAGCGTTTGGGTAGCGAGGGCTACATGGGCCAGATAATAGGTTAAGCAAGATGTCTTCAAAAGCTGTGAAAATGGGCGCAGATTTGCGCAAGGAAGAGGTCCGTCGAGGTGGCGATTGTTACATTTGTGAAGTCAAATCCCCGGATGGGCATACACTTCGGGCCACTGACGACATGTGCGACGCATTTCGGCGGCGTTTCGAGAGCCGGTTTACCAAGGAGCCTCGTTTTCGTGAGGAGGAGTTTCGCAGCTATTTGTTTGACTTTCCTCGGTTTTCGCCGTTGCGGCTAGTTGCGAGGGAGAGATCACGGAGGGCGAAGTCTACGCGGCATTGAAGGGTGTTGAGGGAAAACTAGATGATTACAGGCCCATAACTATTCTAAACACAGAGTTAAAGATTTTGGCCAAGATCCTGCAGGAGCGTTTGCAGTCAGTTGCCGAGTTTCTGTTGGGTCCGGAGCAGACTTGTTCTGTGAGGGGCCGAACAATTCAGAGCAACCTGCATCTGATCCGAACGATCATAGAGGGTGTAAAGACAACGATAAGGCCGCGCTGATCAATTAGGTCAGTCCAAGGCATTTGATAGGTTTGATCATCGCTAACTTGCTGCTGTCCTGCAGGCCACTGGATTTGCACCCGACTTCTGCCGCTGGATTAGCCTCTTGTATCGCCCCCTCCCAATGCTGTGCTACAGGTGAAAGGGAAGCTGTCGGGCGCTATTGCGCTGTCTAGGTCGTTTCGTCAGGCTTGTCCACTGTGGCCCCTGCTTTGACGTTGGAGCCTCTACTGCGCTTGATCCGTACGAAAAGGTGACAGGGGCCAAGATTAACCGCGACAAATCGTCCGGCTTGCGGTTAGGTGCCTGGAAGAGGGTCGATCTTCCGGGACCCTTCGGTTGGACGGACGGTCCTGCCCGCATTCTTGGAGTGTGGTTTCGTCCCGACCTCCAGCTGGAGAAAAATTGGTCTGAAGTACGAGGAAAGGCTGACGCTGGCCGGTCAGACATGTCGCCGACGGAGTTTGTCCGTGAATGGCAGAGCGGAAGCGTGTGCCACTTACGTTTGCCCGATTGTCCGTTATCGATTGTCCGTACTTCCTCTCTGTGACGACTATAGGAAGCCGCTCGAGCGCTCGCTATCCTCCATTTTATGGATGGGACGCAGAAATCGGATCGACAGACGAGTCTGTGCACAACGTCCGTGACATGGGGGGGCTGGAAATGCCACACTTGGCGAGCCAAAAACTCGAGTTTGGCTTTCCTACGCCGCGCATTGACAGGAGATTCGATTATAGTGCAGATTGTTAGGGACGCGTTCCCTTTCTTTACTATCAGTCCCCCCATCCTGCAGTTTGAGCGCCATTGTAAACTCCGGGATTTCCTTCGTGAGTGTCGGTCGACCTTGTTGGCCGTTCCTCGGTCCAGTGACCTTTCACAGCCTAGGAAGGTCTTCTATCGTCTTCTAGTGGAGGGGGTCGCGAAGGATTCTCTACGTGAGCGGCTTGATTTGTCGGAGGAGGAGTTTCGCTCTTTCTGGTCTTGGGCGTCAGCGGCGGATTATCTCAGTAACCCTGAGTTTTCACTTACCTGGCTATTAGCTTGGAATCAGCTACCTACCTCTCAATAACAAATCCTTCATGGCTTAGCGGATTTGCCAGACTGTGAACGGTGTGGCCTTGCTTTAGAAGAAACGATTTCACACGCCTACTACCATTGTCCCCGGGTCCGCCCATTATGGGACCATATCGGCGAGTTGACGGTTCGTGCTCATAGATCGCGCATACTGGGATGAAACGAATGGTGTTTCTGACGCTGCTGGCCACGGCCCGAATGGTGATTTGGACGACGCGACAGGAAGAAAGTCTTGCGAGGTAACCGTCTTATAAGGATCTAATTCGGTTCTCTGAGAATCAGCTCAAGATGAAGATTAGAACTGATAGGAAACGTTTGCATTCGACAATCTTTAGCGAAATGAGACAAGCTTGTTTCGTTTGAACGGCGCTAGCCTTGATTTTCTCTTTTAGGTCAAACTACGTCACATCGTGGTGGTTTCCTGTGAAGCCCTCCCCTTGGTTAGGTTAGACAATCTTTGTGAGTATGTGTTGTTCCTGGCCTGTTCCCGGTCGCATCTTTGGTTATTTTTCCAAGATTAGATTCCGAAACTCCCCAGTTTGTTCTGCCCCCACCCCGCCTCTTTTTTATCTTGACTGGATCAGCATTTGATTTTCCCATGTCCGTATAATTTGTTTCCTTTTCCTTCTCCCTTAGCGAGAGAGCTTCTTGATTCTGCCCAATGCAGAATACAGCGGCCTCTCTTTTTTGAGGGTTGGACGGGCCCTACTAACATTAGTTATGTTTAGTTACTTTGTGTTGATATTTAGTTTGTTTATTGGGTTCATCCCCTCCCCTCTCATATTTAATCCTCCATAAATTTTTATATATGTTTTTTATTATCATGAAATTTTTAATATCATGCGGTGCGTTTCTATAGGTCCCCCTGAGATGATGTGGTATTATGGTGTATGGAGGATTGTTTGGTGATGGGCGAGTTTTTGTGGTGAATGTGCAAATTCTAATGAGTAAGTGGGTTGTGAATCGGATTAGCTAGGTATAAGATAGTTAGTGAAAACCAGCCTCAACCCCTCCCCTCATTTCGGCCTTGTGCCAAAATTGTATTTTTTTGCAATAAATCTCGCGGACGCTTTTACCATCCTTAGCAATTCCCACTCAAATCCCACCTAAAAAGGTTGGAGGCCATCTATATTCTATCCTTAAAGCCTTCTCTTTGTAAACAGAAGGATTTTATATTAGGCCTCCAACTAATTACCATTTAAATATTTTTTATTTTTTATTTCTTCTTCCCACCAATAAACTTTGTCCATTGTTTTTTTTTTAATTATATAATTTACTCTATTTATTTCGATTTAGCTCTGTTGAGCGAAATACGAAACCGGTTAGCTGATCCGTTTTTCATTTTTACTTTTTATTATCATGAATGGTAATAATAAATTAAGCTTTGTCTGTTCCTGATATATAATTTTTCCTGCGTGTGTGTTAATAGGAGTAGATCGGTTTGCCTATCTCCCGGTAAATACTCCCCCCGCTTCTCTTGAATAGGTAGAGAGACACATCCCTTGTTTCCTGTTTAGAAAGGGGTTCCCGGATCTTTTTCTTTTCTCTGGTCTCTGTATTAGTGCTGTCGTGAATCCCTTGCGATATGTGCAGTCTGTGATAATGTATCTTCATACTGAGGGCGCCGGGTTGACAGTTCTCTGGTTGCTGTTCCCCACTGGTAATTAAGAGCTCTTGCATAGGATCTTGAGCGGCAGCTCTGATCAACCATTTCATAATATCTGGCTGCTTGTAAGCGCCATGTCGCGCATGAAAGAATGTCTCTGTACGTACCTCCGGTGGGCAATCTCAAGGTCACATTATTGCAGGGCGCGCCAGCTCCTTTCTGTACATGTCACATACGATGACCATCAGCTACTATTACTTTAAGCCTTCTCACATTCATTTACCAAACTTACCCAACATGATGACAAATAACCAAAGAAGTAAACCTAATCCAGCTCTCAAATATAACATAAACCCTTTAATATTTCCTTTTCCAACATCCATGGAATTCGGAACAATTTCTGTAGTGTGGAATCGTTCATCGGTGAGAAGTCTCCTGATATACTAGCTCTCTGTGAGACCAACCTTAATCCGTCAATCCCCTCTTCTGACTTATCGATTCCCGGTTACCTTCCTCTCCTTTGGAAAGATACTGTTACCCACATCCAAGGCCTGGGAGTTTACGCACGAGACCATCTCCCACTCGTTAGGGAACTCTCTCTTGAATCTACAGTCCATTTATACATGTGTCTCCGTCTATCTCTCCTCAATTCTATAAGCTATCTCTTCTTTCTCTATCGATCTCCATCCTCCTAGGACTCTGGTGTACTCGACTGCATTTCCGATAATATAGACAAAGCTATCTCTCTACATCCACCTGCAAACATATTTGTGTTTGGTGACTTTAATGTCCACCATACCAAATGGCTTAAACACTCTGTAACTGACCTTCCTGGGATACAAACACTTAAGTTTTCAATCTATTACACAAGTGGCTATCTTTCTTACGCGTTCCTCCAGTAACCATGAAGGTGAGGCTTCTCTTCTTCATTTCCATTTTACATCCATCTCAGAGTCTTGTCGTGCCACAAAGTTCTGCCCTCTTGGCAATTCTGATCATGCTGTCGTGTCTGTTAACATCTATTTCTACTTCTCTCCAAGTAAAGAATATCCTATCAACAGAACATCTTTCTATTATCATCGAGCAGACTGGAATTCGTTCCGTGATTTCCTTTGCGATGTCTCCAGGAATATTGTTTGTAACATCTCCGTCCAAAAATGTGCGTCTGAAGTTTTATCCTGGGTAAAAGCTAGAATTGAGGCTATCATCCCTGCAAGAAAAAGTGAAATTGCCTTCATACTCTTGGTTCTCAGCTGCTTGCTCGGCTGCTATTTGCCACATGAATCAATACTTCCGTCTGTACCGTAGAGACATGCTCGATTGCAAGAGACGTCACCTTGTCACTGCCCGTCACGAGTGTAAGCGTGTCCTCAATGAAGCAAAGTTATTCTTTGCCGAAAGAATGAAACAACGCAAGTTTGGTTCTAAAGCAAGAGCGTGCTGAACAATAGCAAACCCGCAATACCTCATTAATTCAATCAATTTGAGGTTCTTACATCCTCAGCTGTTAATTCTGAATGCTTTGCTAGTAAATTATCATCCAATTCAACGCCAAACTCATCTGGTTTACCCACAGTTGATTTTCCCCCTAGAATTGAGGCTCTACTGAGTGAGATGCACATAACCTCAACGATGGTATTGGACATCATGTCTAAATTAGACTCCCATAAGGCTAGTGGTGGGAATGGGATACCGTCTATTGTCCCGAAGAAATATGCTTCTGAAATGGCCCCTGTCCTCCCTAAAACGTTACAACTACTGCCTCACCGACCCTTGCTTTCCACCCTGTTGGAAGTCCTCATCTGCTGTGCCTGTCTTCAAGAACTCTGGTGACTTGACCCGACTAACTACCTTCCTATCAATCTCCTACCACTCTTCGGTAAAATCTTAAAAGCTTTAATCAACGCCGAAGTGGTTAAGCATCTTACTTCACATAATCTACTCTCCGATAAGCAATATGGTTTCCGCTTTGCCCGATCAACCGCAGACGTACCTACGGCCATAACTGAATCTGTATACCAAGCACTTAACAATAACAGAGAAGCTCGACTTAATACAATCATTACTGTCAAACCGTGAAGTGAAGGTCGTCCTAAACGGGTTCTCCACCAGCTCTTTTATCACGAACGCTGGTTTTTCCACAAGGCTCTATCTTGGACCCTACACTGTTCTTGATCTTCATCAATTACCTTCCCGATGCCATCAGTTCACATGTAGGCATCTACGCGGACGATACTACTATTTACTCTGCCTCAATAGTAAATCTGGTATCGTTGACAAAACTATCCTGGCTGCTGATCTTGAAAAAGACCTCCAATCTGTGGTTTGACTGGGACAGGAAATGGCTTGTAAACTAATGCCTCCAAAGCGAAACTGCTCTCCTTTACCCACTACAGAGAACCCTTCATGCCTCCCATTAGAATGGCTGATTCCCAACTCCTCAAGAGCGCCTCGTTACGCCCGCTTGGTCTCAAGTAATCCGCTGACAAGAGGTGGAATAAATACATTGAATCAATAGCTTCATCTATCGCAAGGAAAGTTGGTTCTCTATGTTGTGTCAGAAAGTTTTTCTTGCCTGAGTTCATCCTCCAAATGTATAAATTTTCATCCGTCCTTGCATGAAATATTGCTCTCATATATGGTCTGGTCCCCCCGTTGTACGTCGCGAGATCATCGACAAAATCCAGAGACGAATATTCAAATGTGATAGGTCCTGATCTGGAATCTGGTCTCCAGTCGCTTTCTCACAGACGTTCACTGGCTTCTCTCTGTTTCTTCTACAAGTATTTTCACGGCAACTGTTCCGACGAGCTACTTTCTCTGCTTCCAAGACTGCATGAATTTAAGCTAACTATTAGGCTGGCATCGCGGTTCCGAAGCGGTTAAATGTAACTGTTTCTTCTACTCAAACAGCTTCTTTTCTCGCACGTCCCGGAACTCCCCTCCCCTTGCTTGCTTCCCCGATAAATATAATATTCAAATATTCAAGTGTAATGTCAATCGATATCTGATACCTTGATCTTGTTCCCCGTCCTTCTCTGTATCCTTTCCTCAAACACTCTTTACTCTTATCCTCAATCCTCTGTAAGCACAAACGTGCTAGTCGCACTCCCGCCTTGCTTGGGGTAAATTGCTTTTAAAAAAAAATAAACGAAACGCCTACTCAAATCAAATATCTACTAAATATAACATTTAAAGTGATAACACACACACACACACACACACACACACACACACACACACACATATATATATATATATATATAAATGATAATGTGTATTCATAGTTGTTTATGTGTATCTGTCTAGTCGGAGTTCTAATGTCTTCACTAATAACACAAAATTCATAAACCTGCTCTCCAACACTCCTTCTACTAAACTCGCAAACAAATTAGTCATCCCTAATACTAGGATCGTTACCACGACCTCCAAGACAATCGGAGATATAATTCGGAAGAAAAATAAACCCAACAATCATTCAAATAAATTGTTTCCAATGCTAAAATGTTTATGTGAGGGAGATACCATGTGATCTAAAAGCTCGCATCTACGAACACAAGAGAGACTTGCATTAAGACAAACGATCTTTCTCGTATTGCATCTAACTTGTACCTATCTAATACAATGAATATATGCTCAAGAAGATAAACCATAGATTAGAATGAAGTGCCCAACGGGTGCGCTGGCAGAGCGCACAAACATGAAGACATTAGCGCTTTTCGGCATTAAAAATGACTTCAGCCTAAAATAACATTCTTATTGATGTAATTATATATATGTAGGGAAAAACCCTAATATGCAAATATTGCTTTTTTAAAGTAATATAACTATTTAATATTATTCGCATTTATTATTTTTTATTTCATTTATACATGTATAAAGGGCAGTTATGTTTGTTTCCGGCAAAAACTAAAAAAACAAACAAAAAAACTACAATATTATAACAAAGTAAATATGTATATAGACTCATTATCACCCAAGCCAGCTTTTTGTAAAAAAAATATCATCGTATCATTTGTATTTACGAAGATATTTTAAAATTAAAAGGCATTAGAATGCATTCGAAATTCTTAGAATTAAAATGTAAAAACGAATGGTAATAATTCTTATTCCAGATTAGGATTACTTTTCGAGAGTACTTTTTTATTCTGCTAAACGCTATACATGCATGTATTTTTAAAATTTCTATTCTCTTGAATTTGTTTTTACATCTATAATAAATAAAAGCGTAAATTAAAAAAAGAATATTAAAATGACAAAGTTTAAAAGAAAAAAGAATAATAATACAATTATTTGACAAAAAGTTTAATATTTATTTATTCAAATATTTGTATGTGTATGTGTGTTATTGACTTATTAATATTTTTCGGCCATCTTGTGGAAAGTAAATTTTATTCAATCTTTAAAAAATAAACTTCCTTTTTTTGGAACTAACATAAAAAAGTAAATAATTTTCAGTTTAGTTTTATTAAAGCAAAAAATTATAGCGAGCCTTATTTTTTCGAAAATTAATCTAAATAAAATATAGTTAAATTCGTAAAACAAATATTCAGCACGACTAATGTTGACCATAAGTCATGTCTGTCGCTGCTAAGTTTTCTTTCACTGAAGTTTTTATTTTCAAATACAAATATAACTTGAAATGTAAACATAATCTCATTTCAAAACTGAATTCTCAATGTATCTTGCTTCTAATCTCTTTCTAAATAGTTAATAATTAACGTTTAAAAGTAAACTTTATTTGCTTAAAAAAGTCTAAATTCCCCTCCAAAATAAATAGTAAATAATTATTTCTCGAAAAAGTAAAGCTCGCTATAGTTTTTGCTTCAAAAAATGATTAAATATGTTTAAATATATTTTAATTTAAGTTTATTTACTTTTTTTTTATTAATAATAATTTGAAAATAAGTTACTAAACTTTTATCTAATTTTGCTTTCTTTCGAAAGCAGCATTAACTGAGTATTTATGTTAGTATTTAAAACGAAAAATTAAGTTTCTTTTTGAAAAAAAAAATGAGGATGTTCAGCCCGCTAAGCAAAGTGGGGTATTGGTAGTGAGGTATTGGTAGTGGGGTATTGGTAATGGGGTATTTTTCTAAATTTGATTATTTTGTGACAAACCGAAAAAAAAATTGAAGTTTATTTTTTAGAGATTGAATAAAAAAATATTTTTTATAAGATGGCTGGGAAATATCAATAAATTGTCAATAATAAACTTTTATTCAATTTTCCGAGCAACGCCGGGTATCACCGCTAATTTATTATATATATTATGATTATTATATTTATTTGATGTTATATATGGTATAGTTTATTATTATTTCTTTCAACTTTTTCCACGGTTAACGTTTTTTTTCTGGATTAGTATTTATTTGTTTTTGTACAACTAACTTGAAGATCGTTTGTCATATTTTTACTATCTGTTTTTGCTTACTTCATGTTATTTTTATCAAAAATGCATTTTCTACTCTCGTTCATGTTTTATCAATTGATATTTAGGTTTTATTACTATGAAAAGGGCAGTATAAATGATTTTATTGTATGTTAAATATTGATTTCACAATGTCTGATTTTTTTTAGTCGTAATTAAAATTAACAAACATTTCAATATTTGTGTTAGTTTATGTATGTACTATTTCGTAATTTGTCTTGTTTTCTAGTGATTTTGTTTACCGAATTGTTATATATTTAAAAAATGTATTTTTTTTTTTTAGATTTTAACACACGTTATATATATAAATGTTTATAGATGTACATTATATATGATCCAAAGATTGTCATATCCGGAAATGATAGTGGGAACAAACTCCCATTGACTATAAAATGCTTCAGTGGCCTGTGTCTCAAATAGTCTCTATCCAGCTCCAAGCGGGAGAATGGGCGAAGACGGAAAACCAACTTCTTTTGGTAGATGGAGCTCCACAGCTCAGGAAGTTAGTTCATCTAGGGGATAGAAAGCCCTGATTTTAAACCTCCGCTGCCTTGCGGTCATATTCAAAACACGGAAAAGGATATAAAAGTAAATCCAGCGGAATATCCGGAGTCAACACTGAAAACTTTATGGCAACTCCTGCACCAAGGCCGTCCCTAAATATAATGCCCTATATTCCTTAGGATGTAAGCCATGTAGTCTGGGCAGCACGCAACCTCCAGACATCATTGCCAGTCTAGGAGAAAGACAACTCTGAATTCAAACCATCCGCTTCTTTTCGTTTTGATTCAAACCACCCGCTTCTTTTCGTTTTGGCTATAACTTCTGAGAGGAGAGGAAAAGGAACCGGTAAGCCATTGCATTATTCTGCTTTGAATGTCACCATGAAACAAAATTGTGAGATGGAGGGATTTGGTAAAGACAGCGACTCAAAATGCGCTAACTGAATAAATGAGTGAATGAGGAATCATATAAATGGGGAATCATATATATATATATATATATATATATATATATATATATATATATATATATATATATATATGGGCTATTTCTCTTTCTCCACAATATAGTCATAACTCCATCAATAAAAAAACATTATTTTATCATGATGAAATCCTTTTGAAACATGAAACAATTTACATCGATTTTGTTTCTATTTTATCACTAATTTACTGCCATATATGTATATATAAATGAGGGGTGCTCAAAACTCATTTGCTTCACCCAATTCTGAGCGTCTGATAAATAGACATTTTAATAACTTTTTTGTAAAGCTGCAACATTTTCAGTACATTTTTGTGTATGTACGTGATTTTGTCTGTGTGCATACAGATATGACGTTGCACATGTGTCGGAAATGCATATATTCTAGGTGATATACTTCATATGATAAATAGAAAATAAATAAAAATAGAATATATATATATATATATATATATATATATATATATATATATATATATATATATGAGAGAGAGAGAGAGATATGTGTGTATGTGTGTTTGTCTCTGTGTGTATGCGTGCTTGCACGAGTGTTGTCTGTTTGAGTTTGCACGAGTGCAAGCGTACTGTGGTTTCAAAAGAATCCCTGAATTAAAAAATAAGATTCGAATGTAAAACCCTTTAAATATAATAACAATCGAAATTCAAAGACAAATGGGTATTGTGTTCACTTTCTCGCCAGTATGACACTGAAAGAGAAAGTCGTATTAGTTCGTATTCTCCCTGCTCAAAGTGAAGGAAATGTTGTTGTCGGAAGGTAATAGGGAACTATATCCTTATTTTCCTCCCTGGATATCACTAAGTTAGTAGAGTTCAGTTGAAAAAAAAATACACCAATTTGAAATGTAAATAGACAGGACCTATACATAATGGAAAGTTCAGGTAAACTCCCCCAACCGGCAGTGACGTGAAATTTTGAATTGTCAAAAAACAAACAAATCAAAGAGACATAAAACGTTAATGTTCTTTATCTCCATTGATATAAAAGACAAAATAATCTTGCCATAGACAGTTACCCTCACCAAAGAAAGAACCAAACAAATCTATATTTTACCCATTTATTTAGCTGTCTTACATCTTGTATATTAATGTATATAAATTTGTGCACACTGTAAATCGACGCAATTTGTTGGTTCTTTAAGCTTTTGTTGCTGTTTTTTCTATTTCTTCATCCACACGCAAACGCACACACACGTCACTTTTCTTTTTCATTTCTGACGATGACATTGTCGATTTCGCAGTACAAAGATATACCCGTCTTTTTAAATGAAGAATTTTTTTTTTTAAATGTGTGACTGTAAATGTTACATTTCGTGTTTTTGAGATACCAGAGGGAAATAAATAATGGAGACAAACTCGTAGGTAAGTAATGAAGTAGAAGGTTTACTACACAAAGTTACACGTAGCAACTGACCTAATGTTAACTCTACTCAACTTCGCTTAACTCCGCTTATTCCCATAAACGGGCGATTACATTCATTTATGTCCTATATGACAGTAAATAACTTGTAAGTATTTTTGAACCCAGAAATGTTATCAAGTTTTTCATTTGGAGAGTTCCGAACCCCGGCAATAATGATTAACATTAAAAAAAGAAAGATGTAAAATGTGCATGTATACCTCTTAATTTTCAATAAAATTAAGGTTATCCTATTCTTAGAAATGCCACTCCCTCTTTCCATTAACGAATGGCATTGGGTAATAGATCATTTGTAATGTATAAAGAATTCTGATTTCAGGAAATTCAACTTCAATGCTTAAATTAAACATGGGGAGGTTTCGCCCGAGACTAAATAGCAATGAAACATATCACAGCTTTAATGCTTCAGGACTATAGGAAATAGAATATGTTCCAGCAAAAAGAATTTTAGTCTCCCAGAATTGAAAAGAAAATTTAATGTCTTCCATAATCAGTATTTTATAATAGTCATTTAATGAAAAATTACACAAATTTATACATCTATTCTGCGATCACTTCAGACAAATGTTCAAATATGTTATCAAGTGTATTATTCTATATTGTAGAATATATTATATTTGAAAAATAACAGTTTTAATTTTATTTTGGCGTTGTTAAGCTAATAAGATCTTAGTTTAGAAAATAGAACACATCAATGATCAATTTGATTAATTATGACCATGAATTTTGCATGAAACTTTTCTTCAATTTAAATAAGAAATACTTATTACTGTTCGTGTAATTTATTTCAATAACGCAAATTATTTATCTCATTATAGAGGCCGAAGAGAGATCGGACGTTTAGAATGGCTTCCAAATTCAACCAATACTTACTTCAGTAGATAAATAAACCTGATTCATACATACACATTTTTGCCGCCTTTAGTGATTATGTTTTTGTTTTGGTTGCTCAACGGGAATTCATTTTGATTTAAAAAAAAAACAAACTTTAGAAATGTTACATGTTTCAGATGAAATATTGGCGCAGTGCGGATATTTCGCTTTTATGACGAAACTTTCATCATGTCATTCGGTGAATATTTAAAATTTTCCAACCGGAGATAAATAATGATTACTGTTCTGCTTCAGCAAGTTTTTTAGTGGCATATTTCATGTTAGATATCATGTATTAGTAAGAAAGGTTACCCTGTGGAAACTATTCATAATATACAATAGATTACAATAACCTTCGAAAAGATAAATTTTGTTTTGGAGATTTTTCAATAATTGCTGAAGTTGAAAGAGTTTTTGTACAATAAATAATAGTTGTAGCTACGTTGTGTTTGCCAACGCCAACCCACATCTGTAATCAGTATGATGCACTTTAGTTGAGTAGAAGGCTGGGTAAATCCATAAATGTCTTGATTTTCAGAAACAAAACATCAGAATTAGGAGAAACGCTAAAAACAATTAAACACTAAAGATAATTTTGGATAGTATATAAAATTATACACCATATCTGTAAATTAGGTATATTTGATTCCCGTCTCAAAAGCCCATGAAATACAGAAAGGCTACTTAGGAAATTGGTTGAGCTGCGTCTACTGAATCATGCGTCCGTAAGAGATAGGTAACGTTGGACAAAAGGAAGATTTTTGTTTCTGATACATCAAACCTAATACATAATACTCACAACGTTCGCTTAGTTGTAAAACTTTTTAAACGTTATGAAAATAGTAAAGAAGTGAAACAAATTATTTTTCTTATTTCATTGCAATCTGAAAAATGAGTCTTCGTTGAGCTCCTGTGTGATATCTCTTACAAATCTTGATTGATACTTTGGATATTGACGATCTATTAACTATATTTTTTAGTAATGTTATATCTTTCAAAAAATGTTTTGGCGAGCATCTCAGACCCAGAAATCACTTGACTAAGTGTGCCAGTAAGTATTTTCAAACTTTTAGAGAATAGATTGCATCAGATGTTTGAGATCCAGTTATAACTGGATGAGAGAGGGTGGAATAAATTATAGAGGTTGACAGGTTATTGTTAACATAAAACCTATCTATTCGTTAAAATAATGTTTGCATTCGATATTTAGACAAATGATATTTAGTCATATGATGTATTAATGAGATGGATTTATTGGTTTGAAATTAAATGAATTCAAACAAACAAACGTTTTTTACATTCATATAAAATATAAGATATGTATGTAATGATAGCAAAGCAGATGTAAAGAATTTGAACTGCAATCAATCCTAACAACAATATATTTACGTTAAAATCTTACATTGTGTTAAATATTTATGAAGCCGTTTGCTTGTGTATAACAAACGAATAGGTAATCTTTTACGACCATTTAGGAAATGCAAACCATTATGGTCACCGTGGTTTCATCTATATTCAATACCATCGGAATTCTACATGTCAATAACAGAAAACGAACTTTTTAAAAAATTCGACATAGAGCAACAATTTACACCGGCTACATTGTGCATATGTTTGTTGTAGTTGTTATTGGCACCGGCTCGCATCCGAGCCTCGGAATCGTCATCCTCTCACCATATTCCCTTTCTATTCCCAGGTGGCGGAGAATGCTATGCATCAAAGAGAGTTTGACGAGGCCATTCGCATGAATTTGAGTTTGGTGGACAACTCTCCAAATTCATACTTGGCCAGAAACGCCTCATCTCGTGGCTCAAATGGGACTGAGACAAGCGAGATCTGGTAAACCTGCTTGTATCGGACTGTCGGATGTTTGCTTTGTCAAGTTCCATTGACATCGTGTAGATCTTTCCCTATTTGGCGTTGGGGTCTTCGAGTGTTGGTCATGTTCAGTCTGGTTCTTCCTCTTCGTCTTTGCCACCATGAGTGACTCTACAGGAGTTGGAACTCCTGGCGGCTTCGCTCTTTGAATCACTGGGAGAAGTAAGCCCTCTACCATGACAAGAAACAACCACATCTATTTTACACTGGATGTCGGAGTGAACAATTCGTAATCAAATGTACCATTTTTACTTAATATTACTTTAATGACAATAATAAAAACGAATCAATAGATAATAAAAGAATAAAAGTAATAAAAGTATACAATTATCATTAAATATATGAGAACATTAAATATATGAGAAATAAATGAATAATGAAGAAATTTACTATTGAATAACAAACGCTTTTCCTACAAATTTGTATGGTATATTTATGTAAACTAAAAATAGAGAGGAATTCAAATTTTAGAGTATTTTCGAAAAAAAGTTCGGATATTAACTTTATAAAAAATAAAACGACCTCAAATTCCTATTAATTCAATTACGACAACGAATGACCCCAACGTAAAAATAAAACTTTTTGATAATGGCTTATGAATGTCGAAACGTTCAGAAAACATTGAACAATTTATGTTCAAATTTTTCTCCAAAATCATAAAATGGAATACAACTGTAGAAAAATTAAATAGAAAATCCTGTAAATTTTCCTTCGTTTTCAATATTTATATATATATATATATATATATATATATATATATATGTCTATATTTCTGAGATGAGGTATTATGTACAGTATTTACATTAGTCGGACTATTGTCCTCATCCTTGTCGCCATATTTGTCACAACGTTTCGGCCGTTGTACGCTCCGGCCTTCTTCAGGTGGTTGTAATTTCGAACTGAACCCTTTATTTCGATCACTGGGGTAGACTGTTCTAGTTCCACGTGCCATGTTTGATGGATATCAGTTATCAGTTATCTCCTGCTAATTTTCCCTCTGAAAGTTCTCTACTGCCTTAACCAGGTATTGAACTCACCTTCTTTGGGTCTGTCACTTGAGGACACATGGCACAGTGGATAAAGGCGTTGGTTAGATCCAGTGACAGAAGAATGCCGAGAATAAAATCGTCCTAAAGTGTAAGCAAGAAGGAAATTTTAAAGAAACTGGAAACAGAAAGTATAAAAAAAGTTAAAATTGCAAGGCCGCATAATATAGAAGGAGAGCTTAAAGAATTTGATATTCACAGGATCTGTCAAAGAAAAAACGGACAGAGGGAAACTACGAGTAACCTATCTAACGAATTTGTGTAAATAGAGGCAAAACGGTGAGTTCGACGGATACTAAAAATATAAATTTTGCTTCGAGCTACAAAGGATAGGAAGTTAATATCCAGAAGGGACGCGGCACATAGAAGAAGAAAAGTAGAAGGAAAAGGAAAGACAGAAGATAGAGAAGAAAAAACGGACTAGAATATTTTGAAAGAAGAAAGAACAAAAGAGAAGAAAATGAACAAGGGAGGAAAGTAAGAAAATAATAAAATGAAGAAGGTGAAACTGAAGGAGAAGGAAAGGTGAAACTGAAGGAGAAGGAAAGGAGAAGCCACTGCAAGGAAAGAATTGACATCCTTTTCCAAAATATACATTTAAAACATAAATGCTAGTATTTTTAAGAAATCGGTGAAGAAAGAACGCTTCAAGAACCAAGTTCAGTCAGAATATGAAAGAACTTTTCCAGAAAAAAACCTAAAACCGAATAGTTTCTCTCAATTCAAAAGCGGAAAAAAGTCAATATTTTGAACTTTTTGCTTGAAAATGGGTTGTATATTAATATTCTTTCGTTTATTCTCTCAATTATAGTGATTTTGGCATGGGTCTTAAAATCGTGTTTTTGTAGGCGGAAATGATCTACAGGTAATAATCTTTCATGGGGTGTCGACTTAATTCGATTGCGATAATTATTAATTCTATAGTGAAAGGGCCATTCAGATATTCCTACATATTGTTTCTGGCATAGCGTGCATGCTATGAGGTAAAATATGTTATGACTTCTACAGTTAGAGTCGTGGTAGATTTGGAAAGTAGATTTAGTGACTGAGCTAGTGAATGAATTCGTGTGTCTAATGTGGTTGCAGCATAAGCTCCTTTTGTTGTTACATGGTTGGGAAAATCCTGTGGTTTTTGTTTTTGTTTTATTACGGATGACCTTGTCCCCTGAAATGTGGTTACTACCTATGATTTCTTTTAGATTCTTAGGTCTACGATTTGCTAGAAGGCCGGGTTCCTCAAACAATTTCTGGTTTGAGATGTAGAATTTCCCAGCGGCTTTTGATTATTTGGAATAGTGGAGGCAGAGTGGGGTTGAAAGTGGTTACTAGAGGGATGTGGTTGGATTTATTTTTAACCTTGTACATTAAGGTGTCTTCTCTAGGTGTGGAAATTGCTTTATTTATTTGTTCCCTGATTAGGTGTTGCTTATAGCCCCGTGTTGTGAATTGATGCTCCATATTTTCAATGTGTTTATTTAATTCTTCATTGTTGGAACATATTCTTCTGAGTCTAAGTGCTTGTGAATAGGGAAGGTTCTCTTTGAGGTGTTTAGGGTGGGAAGACTTAGAGTGTAGATAGTTGTGGATGTCGGTGATTTTAGTGTGTAGTGTCGTTTGTAGTTTCCTGTTTTCATCTATGTAAATCTAAAAATGTTTCCGATCTTGTGGACTTTTCATAGTCAAACTTAATTGAGTTGTGTACTGTGTTTAAGGTCATGAGGAATTGGTTAAGTTTGTCCTCACTGCCCGTGTATACAAAGAATATATCATCGATATATCTTGCATAGAATACGCAGTCGCTACCGATGAGGGGGATAGATATGGGTCTCCTCAAATTTTCTCATGAATATTGTAGCATATGATGGAGCTGCAACGGTAGCCATGGCACAGCTTCCTACTTGCAGGTGGCATGCTCCATTGAAGTTGAAATTATTCAGTGTAAGAATATGCTCCATGAGCTTTATGATAACTTCTGTGGGGGGGAGGTCTTGTTTTCTTCTTTTAATAAGTGCTTCCTGAAGGGCGGTTAGCAATTCGATGTGTTTAATGCTTGAATGAAGTCCATAGTCGCTAGAATAGCATTCTATGGCACTGTTTGTATGTGATTAATTTTGTTTAGTAGATCTGTTGTGTCTCTGATGTAGGATTTTATTTCCAGAGATAGCTTCGAAAATGTTATGTACGCTCAGGTAGATGGAGTTTATATGGGTTGCCCTTTGTTTCCTTCTTAGCAAACATTTTTGATGGGTACCATTGGGAGCCGTTTGTTTGAGAAGTGTCGGAAACCATATATCTATCAAGGTTATGTTGATGACACTTTTTCTATCAACATAGATGAAGCAATTCTTTTTTGTGAATCTTTAAATTCATTACACCCATCTTTAGTCTTCACAATGGAGGGAGTGGAGAATAATTCTATCTCATTTCTTGATGTTTCTGTTAAGCGGAATAACGGTATTTCATTACTAGTGTGTTCTGTAAAGCAACTTTTACCGGTCTTTACACCAGTTGGAACTCTTGTCCCTTGTACCAGAATAATAAATCTGGCCAAAACCTTAGTCCATCGAGCCCTAATGATTTGTTCCTCTTGTACACTTCAGCAAGAGTTGAACAAAATTCGTTCTATTCTGATCAATAATAGTTTTCCGGTTAATATTATTGATCATACAATAGAACGATAATTTTAATATATCTCCAAAATTCGGCCTAGTCCTATCTATCTAAAATTGCTTTGGCTTGGCAGAAAATGTAAAATTTTGAGTGACAGAGTTTCTCGAACTGTCTCTGCTACTTTCTTTTCGGCCAAGTTACGTATTGTTTTTGCACCCGTCCAGTGTTTCCTTTATTTATTAAAGAACTTCTGCCCTATCCTAGTAAGAGTTTACTTATCTATAAGTTTATATGTCAGTGTGAAGCTGAGTATATAGGATGGTCTAGTTTTAGTTTGGATCCAAGAATGGACCAATACGTTCCTAAATATATCAGATTGCATTCAAGTAATCATACTCGTGTGTCGCAGTCGGTATGCTATTCGGCCAACTGACAACACATATTGGAGAATGAGATGTGCTCGTCGTGTTTCACGATGGACTCATTCTCTATTTCTCATATAGGCAGGTCTACACACCATTTGTTAGTTCTGGAGGCCATTTGCCTTAAATTGTAACAACCGTCTCTTTGCAGACAAAATGATAATTTTTTGCGGTCTTATTTGGAGGTTAGTGAGCGATTTCTTTTATTTTTTTATGCTCTGGTTGGTACATTTACTTATTCTCTTAAGTTTACGTAATTATTTTAATCGTACATTTTTAAACGTGTTGCAGCCCTATCTCCAAGAATTTTCTCGCATATTTGCAGACTAATTCTCACTACTTCAGTTGTGCCAACAATCGGTCCCTGAAGAATCGTTATTGGCTTCAACCACGGCCTCCAGACGACTTCGAAATCTCCTGCAAACTCAGGACAGTCTCCTTGTTTAAGTTGGTGAATGCTGCCATAATACTTGATTCAGTTCATCTTTGGTGTTACAAGGAATTATGTTTGTCTCTCGTTCAACTGCGTCCCACACATAATCAAGGGGGTTGCAGTCTGGGGAATTAGGTGGCCAGATGTAAGGAGTGATGTGGTCGCAGAAATTGTCTGCCAGCCATAACTGGGTTCTCCTACTTGTGTGGGGTGGGACCTGTACCTGTCACCAGACAAAGATTCCTCCACTTTCTTCACCCAGGATAGCACTAACTACTGAAGGCACGGTGTAGGCGTACGTGTTGAGACCGAGGCCCTGTGGAAAGATCAATGGAGGCATAATGTCCGAACACTATCGTAATCACCATTAGTCTCATCCAACTCTTTCCGAATCCTCTGTACTGACTTCAAATTAACACCCAAACATTCTTATTAGAGCTTCCGGTGCGAATGCCAAGCAGTACAGCATGCCGTTTCCAAATCTCTGGCGGAAGGAATTGTCATGCTCAACTGATCCTACTATAAAGTGTAGTATACGCGAAATAAAAAATATAAAATAGCGACAGTTTACACATCGCACCCTGTAGTGAACATATTTAGTTTTTTCATGGTAGTAGTTATACAATGCATTCGTTTTTAGTTTTCGGTTTATAAGTAACGCAGTCAAAATTCGTTTTTGTATTTGCATATATATGTGTCTGCGTGTGTGTATGTATGTGTATTATGTATGTATGTGCGTGTGTGTTTTACTTAAATGTTTATCTTTATAATAACTCTAAGAAAATAGTTTTGCACCTGTGGTTGAACTAAATTTGTTTTGCAAATATTTTAGCTTCACAAGACCCCCCCCAATATAGACTGATAAATATTTTCAATGAAACGTCGAACATGAATCCAATAATTATTCGATTACAGCCCAGATATTTTATATTAATACTTATGCATTATGATCTCTCTTTTCATGCAATAAAATAGAAAGCAGCTTATCATTAAAAACTCCTCTTCTTTATCTCTAGAATTAATCATTTTATATCTGCACTGATCTTTACTTGTTATAAATAAAAACAATGTATGCAATTAATAAACTCCTCAAATATGACCGTTTATGTTTCGAAGCTGTCAAGTGAAATTTCAAAAGAAAACGTCGAGGAAGCTGTGCTGTAATTAAAACATTTACTTCAAAATGGGTGATCATCGTGCAGGAATCATGAATGTCTAAGACACTGGTACTTGCTGAACTTGAGCGCAGGTACAGCACGGACGTTGTTAGGTATGACGACTTTCACTTCGCCACTTGTGGGCGTGTGTCTCTATTCTAATAAGTTTTATAAGTTTCAGTAATAAAAACAGCGAACAATGAAAGATATCTGTAAAATTGAAAGATAAGTTGCAAGCGAATAAATATAAGTTGCAAGTAAAATTCTCTCTTTTTTATTACTTGAAGTTAAGTTTTGAAGTTTTCGCTATGATTATATATAGAGAGCAAAGTGACAATTAAAAGGAATACTCTTATATTATTATGCAAATTGATATTAATCGTTAGCCGTTATTGCCAAACGCTTCCTGTCAATATGATTCACTACGTTATCATGAATTGTCGAAAACTGACACGAAACAGATAAACACTGTGTTTGAAACACAAAGAGTATTCATTTGCATTTACTGTGAGTTTAATTCTTTCTGACAAGCAATCGCACATTTCAGAAATTTGTCGTTACTATTGAAAATGAAGAATGATTAAATCAAATCCTTTTCTCGTATCGTTTCTGTTTATTTTGAGTTTATTTTAATTCATTTTTCCTAACAACATCAAAGAACAAAAATTAGAAGAAACTCAGGACTGATAAAAAATTCGCGTTACTTTTTACTATTTTTCTCAACTGCTTTTCCTTGATAAAAATCATGAGTCTTTCCCAATTATTTTTAAATATTCTCATCTTCGGAGTGAATTGTTTGAAATCCCAAATGGGTTGGTCATTTGTTAATAATTTATTCTTCACATAATTACTTGATACATCTCCTTGAATTAACTGAAACTTAATTCAATTGAAACCCATAGAAGATATTTAGTTTTACTTACAACATATTTAAGAAGAGAAAAACATGTTGTTTGTGTACAGAAAGTCAGCATCTCCATCTCCATCAGGTTATCTATTGGTATACTGGTACATTCTCCTAGGGGTGAGTCTAAGGTCAGTCTGTTCCTGACCACCGAGATTGCCTCCTCCCTGGGGTACCTTAGTGAACAAACTCACCACGTTCAGGCTCACCATCTGGTTGGATTGGATGGGAGCATCTTTGATTATTACTGTTGCAGACCCGGTAATGTGCAGTGCTGGTTTAATAGAAAAGTGGCCTTGTGCCAGACACTACACTAAACTACCGAGTCCACAAACAATGTATAAAAATATGCGTGAACGAACAGAGAAGGAAAAGTGGTTAATCAACAAGTGCATAAATTACAAATATTAAAAAGATAGCCTGAACAGAATGACAAAAGGCGTCTGGATGCAAAACAAGTGTAATTTTATTTAAATTAAAAACAAGTAGGTTATCTCGTCGTACGAGATCAGAGAAAATGTTCCGCGCCAAAATAGGAAAGCAAGGTGAACAAGGCGGGAAAAGGTTTTATCAAAATGAAGGAAGGTTCTGGAAAAAGGACTCGTTAATACGAGGTGTAGGTGTGCACAGATAAAAAAAGTACTCACTGTGGATTTTGGCATTGTGAGTGTATGTGATTTTTTTTTTTATCTTTTTTTTTGTTCAGGTTCAAAGTCGTGAGAAAGTTCAGTCGTCTCAGATTTTGGTCGGGCATTGAATTAACTGCCGAAAATCTTATCGGATTGATGTGGACGTCTAGCCAAAAGGACGAAGAGTTATTTTTAGTGAGTTGCATCGTCTTGGTGAAATTAGTTATGGCGAGTCAAAAGAGACGAAGAATTATTTATTCGTCAGTAAGATATCCCTGTCTGTATTATGGTTGACTGACGAGGGATAACAATAAGTCACTTGTTGAATACGAAGTTCTGCTTACGACTGTGTCGTGTGTCTCGCACGTTTTCTAGTCTGACCTGCGGGTAGCTTCAAGACGAGAAGAAGTCTTGGTAAAGTGTGAGGTCGACATTGTTGAAATAAGATATTCCGGCCCGCATATATGTTAAGGGCACGGAATAAATGAGTTGCCCGTCTAGTCAGGTTGAAGATCGGGAAGCAACTGGTTTGCAAACGCTGTTCGTTTGATATGCCAGGAAACGCGCGGGAAAAGATTCAAAATCTGTTCGGCTGACTTCATTAGCAGGAGCTATAGCGACCTTCCTCCTCCAGATTACTGCTACGTCTAGCTGTGATAGAGAGGAAGGGGTGCAAACGCGCGCACACACGCACGAGTGTGAAAGAAAGGGAGGAAAACTCGCACGCGCGTAAAATATAGATGGAATTAGTGTGTTAATTCCATATTACCACGAAGTGGGCGGAGTTTCGGACATATGCATTTCCTATTAATGAAGCAATTATAAAGAAAGAAGCGACTTAGATGGTGGCACACATAGCCATGGTAGCTAACAATTGGCGTGATGGATAACTTGATAGAGATGCTGAATTTTTGTGTACAGACTTCGAAATGAGATCAGCCATACATGATGAAGGCTTAGTAATTGGATCGCCATTACCACCATCAAAGGCAAACATATACATGGAATACTTCGAAAAAAGGGCATTAAAATCAATATCAATAAATCCAACCCTAAAGCTGAGATACGTAGATGACACCTTCATACTCTGGCCACACCAGGAAGAGGTCCAACTAATACTGGACCATGTGAACTCAATAGGATTATCGATACTGTTCACAACACAGAGAGAAAACGACAACAAACTGGCATTCCTGGATGTACTAATATCTCGAACAGAGCATGGGTTCAAGACATTGTATACCTCAATCCAACATCCTCCGGACAATAAATCAATTTCACCTCCCAGAACCCATAGAGTATAAAGAAAGGGATCGTTCACTCCTTACAATCTTGAGCAAAAGTCATGTGGCGATCCAGAAACATATGAACAAGAAATTGTCATTATAAATAGTACCCTACAATGTAACAACTACCCTGAGTACAAGGCAGCAGCTCAAAAAAAAAAAAAATCTGGGATAGAAGAGTACTAGAGGAAGACAACACTCAGAAAACATCTTCGGTCTGTCTGCCCTATGAGAAGCCATAATCGAAAAAAATACAAAAGATCTGAGGTCCATATAACATCAGGACGAGCTTCAAAGGTGGTTCAACACTTTGCAGACACCTCTTCTGATTAAGACCTCCTCATAGAGGAGAACATAACTAAGGACTGTGTGCATGCTATCCCGTGCAGCTGTGTTAAGAAATATAAAGGGGAAACAGACCGCCCCTTAAGGTCAGACTACAAGAACATCGTAAAGCCGTAACACGAGGGAAAATAGAAAAATCAGGCATAGCTGACCACATATAGAGGGAACAGTGAGTGGAGGTTGGAATAATAGACAGAGAACATCAATGAAAAATGAGAAAACTTAAGGAATCAGCACATATGCTAGGCCACAAAAATCTAAGCCGACCAAGCATAGAAATGAATAAAATATGGCAATCAGTAATACCGAGTGCTAGAGAAAAGCAATAATAAAATTTGCTCTGGTAAAAAATGGTTACTGAGATATTAAGTTTATAAGTCCCCCAAAATCATACATCGTTGTCCTCAAGGATACATAGCCTAGTGGATAAAAGCGTTGGTTGGATCCAGTGTCTTGACCCAAAGTGTTGTGAGTTTAATATCTGTTGAACAAAACCTTGGAGACTTTAATTAAAGGGACATATCTGAACCTAATTCGCACTATAACAGTGCCGGTGTGATGGGTTTTCTTTTACCAGCAAATATTTAAGGCATTATGTAAAACTGAATCCGTCTTTCCATGCTTAAAATAAATAAAAAAATAACTACTTTTGCATCAATTGGATAATAGTAAATACGATTTGTATCAAGTGAAAATTTGCTGGTTCCTAGGAATTAAGAAATAGAATGGCATTCAAGGATTATCAAGCATTAAAAGAATGGCTATGTTTCAAAGCCACTAAGATGAAGATATTTGCTAGTATAATTCTTGACAAAATGATGGCATTTTTCTTTTAACATCAGACAATAAGAAGAACCTGTTTCTGACTTTGAAAATTCATGACCGTTCGACAATAACTGCTAGATTTTCATGCGTTTATTTATTCATTGTGCACGCGTGCATAGAAAGGAAAAGTTAACCGCTACTCCGTGGCCGGTAGTCGAAACTGTCTTCCGTCAATTCTGCAACATATCTTCACGGTAGAAATTAATTAATGTGAGGTGACGAAGGCGCTTAAAATGTTATTAATTTATTACAAAACCGTAACGATACATATAGAAATACACTCTCTCCAAATGATTAAGTGAAAAGAAAGATGGATGGCATGAATATTCGCATACAATAATTAATAAATTAATGAAGCTATATTAGAGATACTTAGAGATACTTAGATACAAAGAGAAATCGAAAGCGACGAAGAAACAGACTTACAACGTAAACACAAAGACGGATATAATGAATTTCGAAATTGTTTGCAGATTTAAAAAAACAACAACAAAAAAACAAAACAAAAAAAACGAAAGAATTAATAGAAAGAGCAAGAGAGACGGAGAAGAGTGTGAATATATTTTATTTTAGCGTGAGAGACAGAAAAAAGTAGAAAAAAGAAATGAAAAAGAAGAAAATCTGTTAACTTAGAGAGCGTAAGAGAAACAAGGAGAGAGAAATACCATGGACAAAATAAAGGTCATATTTGCTTAAATAATGTGCATTTTCTATTTCACAGTCATGAATACAGTTTATATGTGTGTGTGTGTGCTAGAGAGAGAGAGAGAGAGAGAGAGAGAGAGAGAGAGCAAAAAGGAGGTAGAGCGACAGAGAAGAGAGCGAGAGGCCATAGAAAAATAAAATTAATTTTAAAACATATAATTTCTGTTGACCCAGGCGAAAACGTAAATATGCGTCCATTTTCGCAAATTTGAATAGCATTTAGGAGCATAGTGATGAAAATTAGCCACAAACTCTTTCAGTATCCAAGGCAATCATTTTTTACCGCGGCGAGAAAGATAACTGAAATGGCAAAGCAAGAACGAAGAAAGATGGTTGTAGTATAGTATGCAAATTAGATAGACATATATAAATAGAAAACAAATGGTGAACAGGGGAGGGCTATATGCCTAGCAAATACGGTCGCTATTCAGGGCACGGAGAACTGTACTACAACTACTAGTACGCAGAGAGATTGCAAAACATAACAATGGTAAAGCGCTAACGTTGTTTATAGATAACAAGCTACCGTAAATTGGGCAGAGCTATGATCACCCATGTCTTAAAAAATGCAGCAGAGAAAAGAAATCGTTTAGACGAGACAAAATTCTAAGTTTTTATATTTTCACTGTTTTTAAGAAAAACTAGTTTTTTTTATGGTGCTTTCATCAAGTGGACGTGAATCAAACTTTAGATTAGATTTCGTATTCTAGATATTTAATAAGTTTGGCTTATTTCTCAGATTAAGTATTGTTACTATTATATGATTTTTTTCATCCAGTATGACAGTCTAAACTTTCGGATCTTTTGTTTTCTTGAGTTAGCATCAGATGATTCGTAGTGATGAAAAAATAGGTTAATGGACATTAATATAACATTGATACATTTATTAATCTGTGTTTATTTTGACACTGGTTTGAGCGAATATTTCGTTTAAGAATTAGCAATGAAAGTTACGTTTTTGTTTAAACGGCTGCTACTAACGATAGGGAAAAGAGAAACTATCTCAACCATTAAGTAGGATTTGTGATCTCATCTATTTAGCATCGCCTGCCTACCTAATAAGAGCCCAGTACATACACCGTAACCGGCGTAAAGCAAAACAAACATTAAACTCATTCAGCGGGGTGATATGAACTCTATTCGTTCAAAATAATTGATATTCTTCAATTTTGAGATTATTTGTTTTGTCACTGAAAGACATCTAATGCATACCTGACTATATCTAATACCTCATAATATGACAAATAGAGACCAGTGTATTTTAAGTAGATGCCTTGGCAGAGTGTTAACGTTAGTTTTCCACGTGGGGATTATATTAGATGATATCTTTACGTAAGAGAAGACAAGAAACTAGAAATATAAACACGTTATCAAAACTAGAGATTCTTTCAGCCTATTATGGATAATGGATATAATCTATCATTAAGCTGTCATATTTTCTAGCTGAGTTGCATAAATCAAACTAATCCAGTCTCTCAGCCGGGTCCTAAAATCTACGTTCTGAGCTTTTAAAAGCAAGTTGATACACCTACCATTGTTGGATTATACAAACATGACTGACTGACGGGATATTATTTGTAATGAATTCCAAGGCGACGTGCATACAATGCCGCGTTCACAATCACTGATTTAGTCCATTTTGTCGGCCTGATCGAGAATAAGCTTCTCGGCTTGGATAAAGTATTTGAAAGGGAATGATGCAATATAAAACGTATCGCGACCGTTATCCTTAAGTTATTCTTCACATCTTAGAATGTACGGTTTATTGAGGGATATTGTCTGTACCCTACCTTACCAAAACTATAATATTCATTCAATTTCGACAGACGCTTTTCTTTAGTGATGTTTTTTTACAGAATTAGGATGTCAACAAAGATATTGATTGCCGTTCCTGAAGTGTAATTTTTTTTATACGAACAAGATATTTCAAGAATAAGAATAAATCGCATAAAATCTCGTATTTGTATATTTAACAGACGTAGAAAAACAATATGTATCTTCTTTTCCTTCTTTTCTATCTAAAATTAATATGCAAGTACGAGCGAACCCGTAATATATATATATATATATATGCATATGTGTGTGTATGTATATGTATGTATGTATGTATGCATATATGGGTGTGTGTATGTATGTGTATATGTGTATACGTATGGATGTGTAAATATATATATATGTGCGTATGAGTATATATGGATATGCAGATGTCCGTGTGTGTATATGTATATATGTAAGTATAAGTATACATGGAGATAGGTATGGAGACATGTGAATGTGCGTTTTCTCTGCAGGTGTATATGTGTAAAGATGGAAATATACATATATCGTTTCGTGTGAATGTGTGTGTAGGTATATATAGGAACTCATAGGCATATAAGACGATATAGGGATGTGGTTACAAATAGGGGTTTAAGACATATGTAGATAAGAAATTGTAAAAAAAGGGCCTAATTTTCTGCTAGTGACATATCTTCCAAATTTCTCCTCTAATATTCTCCAATTAGAAGTGAATTTTAAATAGCACGAGGGGAAAGTTTTAGATTAGTATTTTAATTGAGATTGAAAGACACTACCCCAATGTGGAAAATAAAATTATTTAAATGGGAATAACTGTTGATAACTGGATACATAAAAACTACCACGAGTTTACTTAATTAACAAAAATCAAAAACAATCACGAGTTTACTTAATGAACAAAAATCAAAAACAATCACGAGTTTACTTAATGAACAAAAATCAAACGAATGAATGTCAACCTAACAAGCTATAAGATAAAAGTTTTAGTGGAAAAAAGTACTAAATATAAATTGGATTACTCTTCCAATGTTCTGTCTATGGATTTTCCAATCGACTGCTTCATAGAAAATACCCAAAACTCCACCGAATTTCAAATTAATTTCTTCGTAGATTGTTTGAAAATTTAGATATTTATCAAACCTTAACCTCCCAAATATGCACGTTAAAGTAACGCGAACTGACAGTGTCTAAGAATTTGAATGAAACCTGTCGTGTAATTTATTGGGGTTATTGTAACGTCTCCTTTAATGTAGTCCTTATCGCTCCCTTAACCACCTTTATCTAGAGACGAGACGCGTTAAATTTGAGCAACATCCAGCCGACACACTGGGGTTAAAATAGGAAACTAAAATGATACATATGACACACTCATATCCTCTCTCCCCCTCACTTCCTCACTTCGTTAACTTTGCGTATACTTGATGAGGTCCGTAAAAAACGTGTGAATTTCTTTTCATTTTTCATTTCAGCTTTTGGAAGTAAAGTCTGATGATCCAGAACCCTGTTAAAGGGTTATGGTGAAATAGCTTATTACATGGAATCTTAACGTGGTCTGTCTTTTATTCAAATATATATATATATATATATATATATATATATATATATATATATATATATATAGTATAAACGTAAAATGTAATGGATTGAATTACTCTTTTCAAACAAAAGTATCAACATAATATAAAGTTTACAATAAGAAATGCCGTCGGATTATATATACAATTAATTAATTCCTTAGAAATTATTTTGCTTACGTTTGGGATACGAAGATAATGGTAGTAATTAAGGCCTTCGAAAGGACCCAAAGGAAGATCTACATTTCTTGAGCCAAACTTGGTTCCTGTGAAATCTATTATAGATGAGTGGTCTAAAGTGCCAATACTGCAGAAATGGCGTTTTCTGGCCGTAAGGCATACTTTCTTCATTAAAGACTCTCAAATTATTTAATGAACTAAATGCATTAGAATGTCTACTCAAACATATGTACACTAAATAGGTATTCTATAGTAATATGAAATGATGTCAGATTATAAATTACATCCGTCAATATGTTATGGGTGGTGGTGGTGGTGGTGGGGGTCAACAATTTCTCATTTATTCCCGTCTGGTTAAAAACGTACAAGAGTTCCTTGTTTAACGATTTTTATATTTTTGTTTCGCTTATAAAAATATTTAAATTTATGAAAACGTAATTTACATTCTTAGAATACATAAAATCCTATATTCAAGCGACATAAGAAAAAAATGAAAACGAAAATTTAACATACACGGTCACAAGACATCGAGTAAATTCGGTGACGAAGAGGAAACTAAGTAACTAGACACAATACAGCTAATCCTATTTCTGATGGTGATACTCATCCAAGTATGCATAATCCAGAGGACTGGCCCCAAGAGTAACGGCTTCCTAAGCCGCTTCAGTTATGTGCTTTACTGCATTCTGTTAAGGTTTCTAAGTATAGACATGATGAATTATTATGAAAAATTATTCAAATCCCAAAAATTTGCAATCAGTTATGTGGCCCTATTCTAGACGCAACTTCTAGTGCTTTGGATGTAGCGGCTTGGTGATAGAAGTCGTTGCTCTTGGCGCCTGTCCTGTGGGTTATATATAGTTGGATAAATATTAACCACCAGAAATAGGATTAGCTGCGCTATATTGTGCCTATTTACTTAGTTTTTAAGTTACTAGTTAATTAGCCCGCTGGCCCAATGGTAAGCTTGCGTTGTATCTTAAAGTTCCGGGTTCGGTTCTCGATAGTGGATGCGCACTGCTGATGAGTCTCCAAAATAGAACAAAACGGTCGACCACTGCTTTTCTGAATTTTGTTGAGGTTTCTAGGTCTAGAGATGATGAATTATTATGAAAAATTATTAAAATTCCTCAAATTTCTATTCACACACACACACACTCACACACACGCACATATAACAGTAACTGACGTAATTTTCATTTAATAGTATGAAAATAGCGCCCTCTAAATTGTTCCAGTTACTAAAGACATTTTGTTTTTGTTATTATTAGTTACTTTGTTTAAGTAAATTCATTTCGTTTTTTGCTTTGAGAAAGTCCACATAAGACAAAACGTGTCAGCAACTACTACAGTTTTCCTATTGTCATTTATATATATATATATATCTATATATATACAAGCAGTAGAGCCCGGCGTTGCCCAGGGATGTAACAGTAAGAGATAGATCATGTATCGACCATCATAAAGACTGAAAAATAAAATTCACAAAGATTATTGTTTAACGGGCACGCATGTCTTAATTAGTTTTATTTTATTTTTATTTTTTTTTTTTTCACGAATTGGTCAAACTCAAACAAAAACATTGTTTTCAATCGTTATGAGTCTATCGATTGAATAGAATTTTATTATAAACAATTGTCTTGTAAATGGAATTTTTAAAGCATTCTGAATGTAAAAATAAAGAAAACAGTGTGCAAGACAATAAGAAACACTACCTGCCAAAAAAAGTGAAGTTTTGTTGAAATCGGTTGAAAAATGTAGGAAATCCGATCCATATATAAATGAACACACACACACACACACACACACACACACACACACACACACACACACACACACACACACACACACACAACCTGGGTTTTATAATAAGTATAACTCAATATGAATTATCCCCCTTCCATTCTGGCAACAGAATCGTGTTTTATCGTGTTTTCGAATTGATTTTGTGCAAAAACAATTGTGTTTTTCCAATTTTTGGCACTGTCAGAAGTCCTGTGAAGTTTTGTTGAAATCGGTTGAAAAATGTAGGAAATCCGATCCAATATATAAACATACAGACACACACACAATCTGCGTTTTATAATAAGTAATATATATTTTTATATATATATATATATATATATATATATATATATATATATTTGAACAATAAGAAAATTAAAAATTAAAAATTAAAAATTAAAATCATTAGACACACTGGGTTGTAGATTAATATTCTTTCGTTTTTTATTATTATTATTATTCCATTTAAATTCCTCGACTAGTTTCGACCGAAATGGCCATCATCGGAGGCAGAAATATTTCTGCTTGCTGTTAGCAAGGAACTACAGAAATGAATGTCTTTTGTTGGAGAAAATGAACTTTTTGTCTGTAGTTTTCATTTGTTTTTTATTTTTTATCTTTTAACATGAATCTTTTAACATTCCTTGTGTTGGTCAAACAGTCTCTTTTAAGTTGTTATTTGAGATAAGAACTGGATAAGATACATTTTATCCTGAATTCTCTGGTCAGTTTGACAGTTTTATTGGACCTGGTGAGGGGATGTGTCTCTGTTTAGTGTTTGTGTGTGTGTTATTTGGTTCTTGGGGAGTGAGTGTATGATATGTGTAAGCGTGTGCATTGCTGTAGGTGTGTGTTATCATTTGGCTCATTAGGGGAGTGAGTGAGTATGTGTGTGTACGTGTGTATAATCGTGTGGGTGAGTGTATAAGTGTGAGGCCTCCATTCCTCCTTAAGCATGTCTGTCTTGTGTGGGTGAGAAATGTGGGTAGGTTTTGATTTGATTGTTACCATTATATGTTGTTAAATTTGTGATTTAGCCTGGCTGGGTATTGTGTTTTTAGACGTTGTATCCACTTATTTTCATGGGACTCTAAAATTTTTCTAATGTTATCTGCTCTGAACTTTTCTATTCTCTCAATTATAGTGAATCTGGCATGGGTTTTGAAATCGTGTTTTTCTAGGCGGAAATGTTGTTCTACAGGTAATAACTGCTCATAGGGAGTCGATTTAATTCGCTTACGATAATTATTAATTCTGTAGTTAAAGGGCCATTCAGATTTTCCTACATATTGTTTCTGGCATAGTGTGCATTCTAGGAGGTAAATTATGTTTTGACTTCTACAGTTAGAATCGTGGTAGATTTTGAAAGTAGATTTAGTGATTGAGCTAGTGAATGAATTCGTGTTTTTAATATGGTTGCAACATAAACTTCTTTTGTTGTTACATGGTTGGGAAAATCCTGTTGTTTTTGTTCTCAGTTTCTTACGGATTACCTTGTCCCCTGAAATGTGGTTACTACCTATGATTTCTTTTAGGTTCTTAGGTCTACGATATGCCAGAAGGCCGGGTTCCTTAAACAGTTTTTTAGGTCTGGTTTGAGATGTAGTATTTCCCAGCGACGTTTGATTATTTGGGATAGTGGAGGCAGAGTGGGATTGAAAGTGGTTACTAGAGGGATGCGGCTAGATTTATTTTTAATCTTGTATATATATATATATATATATATACTCGCAATATAGTTTCTGCCATCGAAATGGTCTAATTTCGTTTTTGCGCACTGTTCAAATACGTTTATAAAGGCAGATCTAAATATTGGAACAGAAAAAATCCATGAAATGTATTGTATCACTTTTATTTGAATATATATATATATATATATATATATATATATATATATATATATATATATATATATAAAGAATCGCTGCGTAAGGATCAACCTCATCATCCTCTATTTAAAATAGCCTTGTGCCAGATTAGCCAAACATTGTACATCGCTACGCAATAGATATTCTAACATTTCATAATAGCCAAAATTCGGTACGAACTAAATACCGCTAGGAATCAGTGTTGCAAATTTATGGCGTTTTTAGATTTAATATTTGAATTTCCCGTAAATAACATTTCTTTTTTAAGAGAAATATATATATACCTGTTAATAGCCGCAAGATATCGACGTATACATTTCATGCGAACAGTGGAGATTCTTTGTTTCCCAAGAAAGCGCACGTATATGAAATCCGCATATGGATACTTCGTTATCCTCTTTATTATTACATTAAAGATTTCTTTCAGTTTCTAAATTAGATTTGATTGTAGAAGACTCATACCTTGTGTAATATTCATAGAACAATTTACATCTTTTTCATGTCATCAGTAACATGAAGCTGTTAAAAATCAAACTTCTTAGGGAAATATTTTCACGATTTTTTTGCAATCATCTGCCTTTACATAAACAAAAAATCTCGCGGCTTACACTATTTACTAGACTTTTCTTAGTACAGTTCAAAAAGCATGAGAAGGATTGTGTTGCGCTAATATTCCAAGAAGAGATGGCTGATCTGATTTGAAAATCTATATTTGTGAATTGCATATTATTTCCGAATACTGACCACTGGCAAATATCCAACTATCATAACAACAAAGCAACTTGCCTATTTTTGCGTGTAAATGAATTTACTAAATTTTACTGAATCTGGCACAGGGCAACAAATCTGGTACACTTGAAGATGATCGACTTCAATATATATGATTGGTGGCCTGCTAGACCAACTCGTTAAAACAGCAGGAATTATTTATCATTCGAAGTCGCAAACTACGTTGTATCTATAAACATATAGACAATAATAATCCTTTCAAAGTAAATAGACATTAAATATTTAAAATTATGATTTCATTGTAATGAAATCATAATTTAAAATATTTAATATATAATATATAAATATTCATGAAAATTATTCCTTTTCGCCACTTGAATAATGTCAAAGTAAACGGAATCGCAAGCTGAGTTTGAAATTCAGCTAATATTATTTCTGTTCGCAATAGAAAGGAAAAAAAATCTTAACACGATTTCTTTCTGTCCCATCAGCAGGTCACTCGAAAAATCAATGGGATAACAAGATTTATAATAGAAGGAGAGACAAACAGTGACCAATTAGATCAATGACGTATATCTCCCTAGATAATCAAAGCGAAATATTGTTACCCCTATCATGTAACTTCGAATAGAATATAATAAGAATGGAATATTTACATTTAGAATAAATAGACTGGCCATTAAAAGTTCACATGTCTATTCTTTGGAAGTATTGTTTTTTTTCTTCTCATATGCCTTTCTGTAAGAATGACATCTCTTTATGTTATAGTTTCTTTTCATCGCAACATTCTATGTCAAATAACCGACGAACATAATTTAAAGGCAAGTGGAAACAATCAAGTGGCTCCGGACATATATGTACTCGTATCTCACATTTAAAAATTTGGTTTCCCAAGGAAAACTATACAATCAGCTCGAATAGAAAGTTCTTTGATTTGAGTGAGCACAAATCTACAGTCAGTTAAACGCACTATTACCCCAAATAATCATGCAATATTTGTTAGGTAAACTCTAAGAAAATATATAACAAGAAAAGTAAACAAGAAATATGATCTATCGAAACTGCATTATTTCTCTTAAAGTGGCTTTTCCCAGAGTTTAGAAAACATTTATATTACATTGTGATTATTTTTTTTCCTGATAAAAATATGCAATTGACGACAATATTTTTTCCGATGAAATATTCACATTCTTTCTATTATCTAATCAAATGTTGTCCAAAAACTCTTGACTGCAATAGAGATACCAATTTTAAGTGGCATCGGTCTTGTCAGGTATATTAGTTATGATAGAATAATGCATTGTAAGCCAACTTTTCACTCTCCTATCACCATCTTTATCAAATAATAGCATGTCAATGATGAAACATATTTCCAGAAAACATTATATATAAATCTAATTTTTTTAAGTGCCTCATCATTGCCAGCAGATAATGTATTTGTGAATATCCGAATTTTAATTTTCTGTGCTTATATATACTTAGATATATTACATTTCTATTTATATATTAGATTCAGTTATTAAATTTGTTAAATTTTTGTTGATAAATAAGCTTTTTTTTCATTACTCAAATAATTTACACTTTAATTAGAACATGTTTAGTATAGGAACTGAAATATTGTTCGTATATGTAAACGTCTGTGAGTATTTGGATAGTCATAATACCTAAGATAAAAACATTCATTTTATTCTTTGATAAAGTAGAAATTTATAAGCTCAGCGATAGAAGATTTAAGATTATGATGAACATAATTGTTTTTATCTCCTGATGTTCTATAATGGCCACCCTCTCCTCACCTCACTTCACTTTCGGTTTATGATTGAATCCACTCATTATTTCTCTGGAAGAACATAAATTGTTTAAATTCACTTTACTCTGAGCTAATTTTTAGTAAACTCATTTTTCATTTTCAAGTAATCTTTGATCCATTCATTGTTTCTTCAGATTTCTTCACCAAGCAAATCTCGGACCTCTTGCGTCTTAATAGTTTTACTGCTTTGCTTGGGTCGAAATGATAAAACAGGCCATGCTAAATTTATATTAAAACCTGGATTGAACAGACGCGCAAATGAAAACCTACTACGAATTAACTAAAAAAGAAACGAATATGTTTACCCATTGAGCAACCTTCCACACTGCTTCAATGGTTGAATATTATTGTTTGCAATGTTTTGTTCAAAAGAACCTAAATACAACGACTTGACGTTTTCTTCAGTCATGTGGCACAATTGGACACATAGACAACACCTGACTTCTGTAATACCTTCAATAAAAATAAAATACAGAAATACAGATATTTACATCGTTATCTTGCTTGCGTAAGTTGAATGATTGTCTTCGTTACCATGTTTGATTCGAACAAAACACTTTACATTCACTTGCCAATAATTCAAAATCGACCGCCGTCAATTTCATTGCGAAGCAAAAAATGATTTCACTTGCAAAAGCAAAAGAAAATACGATATTTTAAGATTGGCAAATTCTATTAGTTACATTCTACGTTCAATTATTATTATTATTATTATTATTATAATAAAACTGTTAGTCAAAGTTACTATCCGGAGATTGCTGCCAATCAAACAAAAACCTATTTCCCAATTACAGTTTCAGAGAAAACCAAGAAACGACAAGACAAGAAAAGAGATGTTAGATTCAAACTTGACACCATTGCTGGAATACATTCTTTCTTTTTTTGCCGTCTTCCCAATAAATGTTGGCTAATATGTGCGCTTATATGCATCTTTCTATGTACAAGTCTCTGTAGTTTTATTACAGAAGCAAGAAGGAAATGTTTTGAATCAAATGATTCTTGACAGAAGTCTTTCAGGTTCCTTAATCTCTCAATCTTGCTTGTATTTTAGATTTTTTATTGTAGGTCTGCCACTATTTATTCTTTGATAGCGTGTTCGATATTATGTTATAGTCATGAACACACCCATAAAAACATTACATACATATATACATGCATACATACATATATATATATATATATATATATATATATATATATATATATATATATGCACGTTTATGCATATATCTAAACACGCACACTCACATATATATATAATATGCATATATGTATGTATAAATACATTCACGTATAAACACATGAGTATATACACGTTTGTGAGACGTGTATATAAATCTAGAATCGGAATAAATAATCGCAAACGTTCGTAGGCAAAATTACCAAGGCAATAAGATTTATGATTGGACGAGTAAAATTATAAATTTATGTCCAGAAATCATTAATGGACTAGAAGAGAATGAAAAAAATAAATAAAAATGAAAATATAGACATATAAGTATGAATATATATATTTGTGCGTATGATGTCTACATACGTTTATGACATATATACAAGTTCAGATAAAACTACATGGATATATACACCATGCACGTACACATTTTTCTAAACACTCAAAACGACCTAAATGCAGAGCAACGTGTTTTAGTGGACTCAGCAATTTTCAATCTGCTTGTCTGAATCATCTTCAAGAAGCGAGAGCAAGATCTAAAAGTTCAGCCAATCTAACAGTGATCTCATCTCACAATCCTCACACTTGCTCCATATGTGGCCTCCTTTGTAAATCACAAGCGGGTCTTAAATGCCACTTAAGATTATCGCACAAAATTTCATAAATGAATCAATAAGCAGTCAGATCGTCATACGTCGAAACCGACTGGAGAGTCGGTTATATATATATATATATATATATATATATATATATATATATATATATAAACCCCATTCAAGCGATCTGGAGATTCTAAAATGTCTACTACTAGAGACACTAGAAATATTATTTAATTTGTCATATGATCTGATTGATCAAATTCTTTAAATTCCTCGAGCTTCTCAAATATATATATCTATATCTATCTATCTATATATAACTCATTTCCAATAGCATTTTCGGATACAACAATACATATATTTTCGTTGTCCTCTTATTACTAAGAGAAAAAACAAGAACAACATCTATTCCATACCTGAAGATGTCTGTAGGAACAGGCGAAAGCTTGTAGTAAAAATAAGAACTAATACGGCAGAAATTTATAGAAACAAGGATCTTTTCATTCATAACGGATTCGGAGGTTTTTGTATATTATTTGAATTTTTGCGACGATGGATTTTTCACCAATTAAATCATTAACCTTTGCATTTGTTTTTTGTGTGAATAATTCATGAATTTGTAAATTGATTGCACGTTTATCGTAATATACATATATATATATATATATATATATATATATATATATATATATATATATATGAAAAATATAGTTTTAAGGTGTGCTATATATATATGGGATAAAGTGCACAATATCAGAGATAGAGCGTATGTAAATATAAATATAAAAGTGAACATTGAAGTCAACACTCAGAGACGACAGGCTGTTTCATGCCAGATGCAATCGTCGTGGCCTGACGATTGCGTCTGGCATGAAACAGCCTGTCGCCTCTAAGTATTGACGTTAGTCTTTGCCGCCGACTATCTTATATATATAGACTTCACCTAGCTTACTATGGTACATATCCAAATAGACAACGTTAGGAAGATTGTGTTGCGTCTATATATCGATTGAAGTACCTTTGACTACCTTTAAAAGCAACATTCAAAATCCATACTTCTTACTTGTGCTCAAACGGAACGAACTAAGCAACTCCTGCTTGCAAGAATTGTGTACATATATATGCAGTGTATCGGAAACAGGAATTATTTTAAAGAAGTTTCATAAAATTCAACTCAGAAAGTATTTCTCTTTAATTTTTATTGGTTTTCTCAGTGTTTGAATACGTTGTAGCACACCCGAATCAAAATAGTCGATAAAATGTTTGTTACACTATTTTCGATCTTCTCATTATCAAGAACTAAATGTTTTTTCGTATCCTAATCAATTGTTGTTGGATAAATACTGGCATTTTTGGGAACGTTATATTTCATCCGTTATATGAGGTTATATGTAGAACGGTTTCACGTTTTGGTAACTGTGAAAACGATTACATAATTTTTTAATTATTTTATACGCATATTAAATACTTTAAAATGCTGTCTCCTGTGGTGAAACATATTTTATTTAATGTGGGTTGTTTAATTTGTATAATAATAGTTTTGAGTATTTTGATTTCGTCTCTACATTAGTACATTAGTCTCTCTATTAGTAGATAAAACCCAAATATGATTATAGATTTGGATATTATCTACTAATATTTTGACTTATCTTAATTGTTATATTTTCGATGTTTCTGATATGATCAATCCATGATTCATGAATGATGTTCACTTGGCACAGTTACTCTTAGTGCGTCAATGCTCAAGGTCAGTTTCGTACAAAATTCAATTCTGTTTTGATGGGGTGGGCGTGTCCGCATTCTTTATTAAGTTGTTTCTGTTACAAACAGATTTCAAGTCTGGAGTATCTTAAATGTTTATTAGAAGAAACATTTCCATTTGATATCAGTTAATTTTCGCTAAAAATGTTAACTGCGATAGTTTAATGAAGTTCCTTGTGAATTTGTGCAATAAGAAATTAATGTTTTGTGAATATTTAATGACATGGCTCGTTTTTAATGTTGTATATTAATAACAAATAAATTCACCTTTCAGTTGCTAAGCTATGCGAAATATGGTTTTATTATAAAAATGACTTGTATATTATTGTTTCATTTTTTGGTTTGAAGTTTTTGATTCTTAGATTAATGCTGAATATTTATTCAGATAGCTTTATGAGAAAACTAAATTAATAATTTCAAGTTCTGATCTATTTTATATTAAGAATTATAATAAAGTATGATACATATTAAACGAAATTTCATTCATAATATTTATCCTGTAAACATCATCAGTATGATTTATTCTGTTTTTACGGATATTCAAGATTACGTAGGTAATCATTATAATAAACACCAATGTAATCAAAGCAAAACAAATACTAATTTATTATTCACTGATTATTTCAATCCAATTTTCTGAAATTTATGATTTCATCACATTTCAGCCATCGAAACTTTCAATTGTATAAGAACGCATAAGGTTTCTAAAATGTATTAACCTCATCTGGGTCAGTTAAGGTCATCGTCGTGTATGTAGTGCATTTACCAAAGAAATTAAAAAAATTCAAACACTAGGTTTACGGCAAGAGAATTCGCGGTTCATGTGTCCCACAGGAAGTTGTCAGTTCAATTTTTGAGTCAAATAATGCAAAATCCTCTGTCCACTCAATGAACACGAGAGTGACATTATGATACCTACGGCTTCTGAAATTACCTCGGAATAACACAAAAGGCGACAACTAATCGATGAGAAGAGTAAATTCTTGAGGTTCAAGTGAAATGTTCTGCTTGGCATATCTGGAAGATTACAGAATTCAATGGATACGTGAATGAGGCGAGAAGACATAAAGACCAGGAAAATAGCACAAATTATTCATACAAAACGTGTCAAAATATCATAAAAATATTCATTAGTCAAAGAGATACCAATAATGTATTTGGCGTTGGAAAACAACAGACCGTCTTAGCAGTAACTGTACAAGTCAATTCTGTTAAACATGCGGACAAAAATGAGTGGGATGCCAAAAGTTGCGCAGTGAAAAAATCTAAAGAAATGGGTGATTTGCAAACGTTGTTAACGAATCGCATTAAGAGAAAATGGCGGCATCTTTTGATGAATAACAAATAGCAAATTGATTTTCGATTTATCTGAGGTCGAATTTGATTTCGATTGGAGTTTACATTTCATACGTTTTGTGAACTTTTTATGCTGGCTGAAGGTAATTAATTCCTGTTGTGTTATGAACTGGAATCATTTCTTCAGAATGCGGCTTTGCAAAAACAAATGTAATGCTGTTTACAACCGTAGTACATAGCATTTTAGAGAGACGTGAAATAATTCATACTGCATGTTTGACAGAATCCTAACTAAGTGGTTGGGGAAGACAAATGTCAGATAAAATGGGAAATTTTACAAAAAGATGGAATAAACAGTCTGAGAAAAAAGTACATTACATTTCTCTCGCGAACATATTTGAACATAAGTTTCCAAAAGTATTTGGTCAGGTTTATGCGATGTTAGAGGGGAACACATCTTAAATCAAAATGACGGAAGAGCTTGGAACTGTCTTCCAAGATTCATAAGAAACTCTTTAGCAATAAGAAGCGGATAGTTAATTTCAATCGCTTCGCACTATATTATTTGATGTAAAATGTTAAAATTTCAATGAAGCAGTGAGATTTTATAATCTATCTATATAATATCTATGTATATAATATTTAGTCTGCTTTTACACACACACACACACACACACACACACACACACATATATATATATATATATATATATATATATATATATATATCGAATTGACCCCAAGCAAGGCAGTATGCCAGTAAGACACAAGGGTTTATTGAGTGTGGAAGAATTTGAAAAAATAAATATTACTATGGAGCCAGAACAAAAGAAGAGTGTCTCGGTGGACAGTAAATAGCGACTGACATTGCATTTAAATTTTAGAAGATTAAAGTTGGCTGAAGAGCATGAAGTGGGTTGCAGTAGCGAGAAAATAAAAATGTTAGCATAGAATTTACGGTTGAATGTAGCCAATTCAAATGTAAATCGACGAGATCTCGACGCCGTTCTACTTCTGCACATAAATTCTAAAAGTCTAGTTACCATAGCGAAGACATCATCTGAAGAATTGCCGTGAATGTATTTACAGAAAAGCACAGGGAGGCAAACTTAAGGCGGTGTGAATGTGACTGAAGCCGAGACTACAGATCAGGACGAATAATATTACTGATTTGTCTTTGGATTTTATCAAGGAGGTCTAGATATATAGGAGAAGGTTTGGACCATATGTGACATCAATATATCCCTGCCTAACTGCCCACTTAGATCTAAGACTGTTGAGTGATATGCATATAATCCCTTCTATGTTTTCTTGTAACATCTCTTACCTGGATCACCACAAAGTATGTAGACCTGATGGTATCCCTGTAAGAAGTCTCTACGCATTTCCCTATCAAAACCGAGCAACAATATTGGAATGGAATATCAACTACAGGGTGGTCCAATTTTGCGAAGCTCGGTAAGAGCGAGGAGAAGAGGTAATCAATAAATCAAGTAGAGAGGCTGTTGCTCGGTTTTGATAGGGAATTGAGTAGAGAAATCCATGTTAGGTATTGAGTGATGGAAAATGCTGCTGCTCTTGTTGCGACATTCTTTGAGGAGGACAAACATCTAATAAATCGTTTCTCTGTTGCATGTAAAGCATTTGGTCCTACACTCAGCATAAAGTAAACTGAAGAAGTGCACCAACCTTGTTCTACTTCGAAGTAATTCTGTGGTGTGAAACAAAAACCACCAGTCTACAAATTTCTAGAGAGACCGTTGAAAGTAGAAGACAAAGCACTGAACTATGCAAAGTCTTTCACCTATCTTGAAAGCAAACTTCGCCATCGCTTGTGGAATGAGCGGGATATTCGAATGGATACGAAAATTCAGGTTAACAGAGCTATTGTCCTTACCATCGTTTTATACGGCTCAGATTCGTGGACTCCATACAGTTATCATATACGCCAGATGGATGTTTTCCATAAGCGCTGTCTGCGTGCCATTTGTGGAGTTAGCCTTCAAGATAGGAAATCTAACCTAGACCTGTTTAACAGACTTTCCTCATACAGTCTCAGTTATGGTGGACTGGCCATGTCTTGAGAATGTCTGATGACAGGAAACCCAAGATTCTACTGTACAGCCAGTTAGGTCAGGGCTACAGGAATATAGGACGCCCATGACTTTGATACAAAAACAAGCTGAAGAACAACTTGTCAGCTGTCAATATACCTCGTAACCCCCTCGAGCGCTTAGCCTTGGAGCGTGTAGAGATCAACGTGTTTTAGTGAACTCTGAATCGTCTTCAAGAAGCGAGAGCAAGATCTAAAAGATCAGCAAATCTAACAGCGATCTCATCGCACAATCCTCACTCTTGCTCCATATGCGGCCTCCTTTGTAAATCACTATATATATGTATATATACATATATATATATATATATGCAGAAAAAGAAATTTGGTATTTTCAATTGTAAGTCATGTATCACGTGTACTAAATCCGTAGACAATTATATATCTAATGTGTGTTTGTAAAAATTCTAATATGCCTAAGCGGACATCGGATGGTAATGTGTATACCATTTTTTATGCGTTTTAGTTCACTTAGAATATTCTCTGTGTAGCCCTATTTATGAAGTTCTTTTCACTACTATTTTATAATTTTCTGGATATTGTCTCTCATAGACAAGAGTATTTTTATACGGGTAGGTGGAAATGCTTTGGATGTAATTCTATATCAATCTCAAGAAATGGGATCTTATTATTAACCATGAGTTCGTATGTTAATTTTTGTTTTCAATATGTAAAATGTAAAAATTAGAGAAAGTTGGATGTAATGGATTTCCCATGCTGGCGCCATTAGTTTGGATGTAGGTGTTATCATTATCATTACAGAATTGGACTTTCGTGATACACGCGTGGAGTAGTTTGCGAAGAGTTGCTGTTCGAATTTTGAGAGGAGAGATTAACGGGTGTTTTTAGACACTGTCACTAATGATATTGTTTGCGTCTTCAACAGGGATGTTGGTAAAAGGATTTTGAACATCGAGCGGAGCTAGAGTTCTACCTGTGGCATTTGTTGCTTTTAATTCATTTGCTGATGCGATGCTGTAATTGTTGGGTGTGTAGAGAGAAATTATGTCATTTAATGTTATGTAGGTTTTGGAATATGATTGATCGGAGGGGAAAATCTGGTTTATGGGGTTTTACGTTACCATACAGATATCCTGGTTGGTAATCACTGAAACATTATTAATTTTTTATGCTCCTGACCTCAGCGTTGTTTACTGTAATCATTTGTTTATGCACATTTTCCCCTTAATTTTTTTCAATTTTATTGTATTATCTAATAAATAGTCATACTAGCATTCAATACAACATAAAAATATATCTTAAACAGTAAAACATGGAGAAATTGAAAACGCCTAAAACACTCCATTACTGCCACCAAACGGGGAAAATATAAGAATGCTGAAAAATTAAATAAAATTAATAAAATTTACCTTGTACGTTGTTGTTCAATGAAACCCATATATCTATATCTATATATATATATATATATATATATATATATATATATATATATATATATATATATATATATATGTGAAAAGTGTATATAAATATAAACAAATATATATATGTATAATTATTTATATATTATATGCGCGGTACTTATTAGAAAGCGCTCAATATCAGGCAAAAGAACTTACTAAACAAAAAATCAGAGATAATCTCCAAATGTAGGCATGAGAATAAGTACCTATTATCCGAATTCATACCAAACGGATAAAACAAACAAACCACCAACAATCACAATTTAATTTCTGTCTCCAATCCCTTGAAACATTACTATCACATCATACCATATAAAACCGTTATTAAATTGAACTACCCTCTCACCCAGCACATTGAATATTAAACTAAACATCACCATATAAATTAACCAATAAGGACTACAAATTTCTACCTGTTACATATACACAGTCACCAAAAACAAACAAATAACCAGCTTTAAATATAACAAATAAAGCTTCATTTTTTTTTTTTTAAATTTAAAAATAAATATAAATAATAATAATCTTTACCTATCATAATTTTACACAAAACCCGCCACACGCATATACATACATGCGAGGAAATATTTTCCAGCTGGAAAATACATATGACATGTACACATCAACGAGACATTTCCATCACACTTCCAATGTTTAGATTTCAACATTTCAACATACAAATGCGTATGTATAGATATAACACCACCCGTATACATACATGTGTCATATGAGGCTGCCCACATATGTTTATATATGTATGAGTCCCGACGGACGACCAAGTGTGTATATATGCCTGCATACATCGATGTTTGCGTTAGCACGACGAATGACAAAACGACGAAATTTCCCCCACCACTTCCACAATAACACCAATACACGCAATCTACATAAACCTAAATTTTTAAAACATTAATCAGTTTGTCTGACGATCGCTAAAGCGTGAAACCCAGGGTCACAAACTCACATCTATCCAACCAAAATATATATATATATATATATATATATATATATATATATATATATATATATATATATAGAGAGAGAGAGAGAGAGAGAGAGAGGGGGGGAGGAGAGAGAAAGTAGATACCTCTTCTCATTTTCCTTTTCTTTTTCAATATTGTAAATTCCCTTGACTTCTTGGGAAGTTAGTGGAGTGATTTTCCGTTATTTTCTCAAGTTTGCAATTGTGCTTTCCGTCTCATACAGTGACTGCCATTTCATGCAAAGGAATCCAGTCTCCTCTGCTATTTAACAGCTATTTATTTTAGCAGGAGAGAGAAATGATGAATTCATGTCTTTCCGAAAGGCATTTGTACGAAAGTGAACGCAGCGAGAATTACGCTCACCAATTCAACTTATCGCGCTGATAAACGTTACGCACTTTGTTTAAGATATTTCTTGCACATCCAAATTACTTGCATGAATATGCAAATATGCGTATTTGATTCGTTTTATATTTTATCGATAAATAATGATCCGGAAATCACTGAGTGTATTGCACCAAGAAGGACAGAGATCCTCTTCGGTGAACAAGTGGCACCTACATTTTGCCGTTCAATTAAGAGTAAAAATGTAATGTACATGAATTTGTGGAAAAATATATTAGCTACTATGTTTATGTGCGTGTGTGCGCACGCGCGTGAATGTTGAGGTGAATAAGCATTAATAAAAATATTTTTTATTTCTTAAGGAAGTACGTTTTTCATTCTATACGCTTGTCTAAAAAAGTAATTGTTATCTATGTATTACCAATACTTTGTAGTTTTGAAATTGCAGGAATGTAATTCAAATCTTCATACTGAGGAGAATAAATTGGTTGTTCAATGTTGTTTTAATAGCAAATTTAATATGACTTGAACCTGAAAGAAGTTAAACCATTCACTAATATATCACTTATGGATAGCAAAATACCAACAAAAAGTAGAAAGCCATTTCACTTCAATAAAAATTAACAACAATGTGTACGATGATTTAGCTTGGCAAGATATTAAGAGTGACATTCTTACATCCTTTTTCCCTTTTGAATATAAACTTATGATCAGCTCAGCAATCGTCCATTATATGACGTTATGGAAGTCTTTAAAACATTCGACATAATCTTTCATCAATTAGAATAATAACATTAAACTTAACTTACAATCACTTGATATGAGTATTTGAGTTTGGTCAAGCCACTTAACCTCCAACTTATTGCAGATTATACAGATATATGTTCAATTCGTGGAAGTAAGTTTATTCCTAAACGAGTGAATGTACTTGTCTTATGTTCATCAGCATAAAGCGTTCCTTTCGAAGATTGTGAACATTTTAATGGTGTTGTTCTGTCGATAAGAATACAAATCACGTCTTGTTTGATGCCAATTCAAAGTGCATTTGCTAAGGACACAGTTTTAATGATCCTGTTTATCGGATGATACATTGGTGCTTCTTTCAGATCGGTAGATTCAAATATGCAGTAATCCCTGCACCAAGTGACCACAATATTTGTAACCTGAAATTATTATTATTCACTGAAGGTATTATTGTTTTTATCATATTTTAGTTAGTGTAACTTTGAGCCATCCTTAACTATCGGTACCTTTCTGAAAAAATGAGAAATACACAACATACCTTAGTTCTACATAAAAAAAAAATGGTCACATAGGTAGACAGGGAATCATTAAAATCAACTTCGTCAGTCGCAGCAACATAGGTTTATTGAATAACTGTGCTGACTATGATAATTTCACTCCTTGAAGTTGAGTGTTCAATCCCTGTGTTATGTATTGTAGGAATATACCCCTATTAAGTGGATAAAAAAACGCAGCAAAAACGAGGAAAATCTTCAGTGAATAATATTAATAAATGAACTTTGAATTCAGCAAGATGTCAGATATATTTTATTACTCTTCTTTATTCCAGATTTCTAATCTGTGAACATCGTACGTCATCTCCGAATTATAATAATAGTTGAATTTATTAATGCATTAAGATGCCAACTTCTAACTTTGCATTTTTCAATATAGCATTGTTTTTATGCAGCTTCCTTTTAGTTTCAACGTTTTAAGCCAATAAAAGACTCTTATCTACGTTAAAATTGTGGTCCTTTAATGATAAAAAAATGAAACTATCTAACCGACCAATGATACAATTTGTGTTTATGAGATATTATAATAAGACTGCATTTTGGATAACTACTTTTCTTATAGTAATTGCCACTATACAACAAATAATAGATCTATCTAACATTCCATAAATAAGAGAGAGGTACAGATTAGGCTTTTGATATGGTGATTTTCTAGCCATAGCTTAGATGTGGCACAAGGCCGAAAATATGGACTACCGAGTGAGGATCGAACTCACTATTCAGTCGTAAATTCAATTCGCAAGACAAACCTGTTAACCATTACAGCACGCGCACAATTAAACTTTTGGCATGAGCCTAAAGTTTTTCATATTTTTATCATTGCGATTATTTAAGTAAATCTTGGAGGGAGAGGGTGTAAATATCATCGCATTATTAAACCCCGTTTTCGTTTTTACCGATGATCAGTTTCAATTTTTCCCTTTCTATTTTAGCTTCTATTTCCTTGTATTTTCTTGAAAGCAACTCATTCGGAAAAGAATATGATTTTAAATTGAATACTTTATTGTATTTCGAAAAATCAAATAGTAAATATTGAATACACGTTAATTCTTTCTCGGATAATTTACAAAAATAAATGACTTTTAAATATTAAGGGCTGTTTGCATTTAATTAAATGAATGAACATAAACCAGTTAAAATATTTGATTTCTTATATATTGACATACCTTGTCGATCTACATGCCAAATCCGGAGTCAAGCATTAACTATCAATAGAATATCAGCATATATTTTATTACCTTTTAGGTGTTTTATTTAAGACAACTGAAATATCGTAAAACTAATTTGTATCCCTTCTTTATCACTGATTTCTAATCTGTGAACATCGTACGTCTATTCTCATGTTACTGACTAGATAACATAGTTCTTCAATCTTTTTCTGTTGCTATTTGTTGTAATTAAAAGTTTTAAAAAGGTTATTTCAACGCTGCAGTATATAACCACATTCCTTAGCAATATGGCATGATTTAATTAAAATTAACTGCCTTTTCAAAAGTTCAAATGCAAATAATCCTCACTTAAAGTAATGAATACTGGTTTACTTGTTTCGACTTATTAAGCATTGTTCGAAAGCTTTGATATTTGACATAACGCCTTTCTCTCAAACAAATTACTAGTCTGACAATATTATTTTTATCAAAGAATAGTAATGATTCTTTGTGACAAAATAAAGAAACAATTAATCATCTTCTCGTTCCATATGAAGACGCATGCAGGGAAAATCTATGAAATTATCACATTACTCGATTTTTATTGATATTTGATTGTTTACGCCATTGGGACTATCAGTCTCAGTTATAAATATAGATTTTCTTGGTTTCTAATTAAAATGAAGCCATTGAATTGCTTCAGAGAAATCAGATGAGTATTGGGATTTTATTTGTCGTAGATTTGTTCGTTCGCAACATTTATCTCTCGCTTACAATTTTACGACCAAAATTGAGACAATTTACAAAACATGTGAATTCTGAATGCGACATTTCGAAAGATTACAAAAATGACTAAGTTGATATATTGGTATTTTTAAAAATATGATTTGCAGTTCCCCTATTTCTTGCTTTCGGAATTAATGTATTTAGTGGAATAAATTTATATAAAATCTATTTGCTACAATATTTATTGGAAAGAAAATAAATGTGAGATGGAACGAAAAGCAAAGATAATAGTGCTCCTACCTCGACTACTACAGCGAAGATTAGGAAAAAGGTAAAAACATGCAAAGAAAAGAGGAGAGAATATAACTCTTGATGCACTGAAGTAAACAGGCTAAAGGCAAATAAAAAAGCAGTCAAGAGAATAGGGACAATACATTAGGATTTGTGTCAACACAAAACTCGATGACTGTAAATAAATTTTAAGGGCATAAATCAAAATCTCTTCGAGAAAAGAGTAAATTCTTAGATTTGAGATCCCAACGAACAACGGAATACAAATCAAACTGGACGGCAAAAGAGTTTATGATAAAGAGTTGATAGCAAAGGTCGAGCAAATGAAAAGGAGCAAAATTACCTCATTTGTGAAGTGGAGAAGGTTTGGAGCATGCTGATGAGACTTTTTCATGCTGGTTGGCAAAATGTATAACTTTTTACAGGAGACAGGTAGAAGAGGAGTTTCGATGAAGATTTGTGATTGCTTCGGCAATGACATTGTAGTAATCACAAATTCTCAAGAAGGTGCTGCGAGTTTAAGGGGACTTACTATGAATCGATTTCCAATGAAAACTCACAAACTTCGCTTAAAAATGAATATAAAGAAATAATGTTGAAAGATGGCAGTTTTAAATACACGGTTAAATCTATCCTATTAAAACAAATATTTCCTTTCTTTAAATAATAAATTTTTCACTCAAACATTGTGTGAGCGCTATTTTTAAAATAGAAAAAGTAAAATAGATTAGATGTTGGAAACCAAATTTGAAAGTAAAGCCGAGTAAATAAAAATGACCACTGAAGAAATTATGCAGCGTAAATGTAAAAGTACTATTCATAATAAAAGCACATTTGGAAAAGTTCCATAGACAACTAAATTAAGAATAAAACAATTTGAATCACATCACTATGTAAATTGAACTCAAGGTTAAAAAATTGTATTTATGCAGATATCAAAAGACGAGCAAACTGCATAGGGCAGAGTGAAAACAGGTTAATCGTGACTATCAAATGCTAAAACGAATATAAGCAACTACAAATATTGCATTAAAAATCCCTGGAATTAGAAGTGAAAAATATAAATAAATTAATTTTAGTGGCAAAAGAGATTGAAAATGCTGGAATGGTTGCTCAAAAGCCACTTGAAAGAAAATCGGAAACATAAACAGTTTCAACTCACTCAAGTGCATGAGGTCAAATTTACCAAAAAAATAGAAACGAAAATAGCAATTTTTCTGGCAAGGTAAATAGACTGGGAAAAAGAAAGGTCATCATAAAACTAAACAAGTGTGGTTAAGTAGGAATTCGAAAATAGACGAGATATGAAGTTTTCCAACGGCTTGTTTGCGATTAGGAAAAACAATTGACATTCTAGAAGCAAAAGTGTCCTCAATAACTAGAAAGTAATTTTATATTCATATTTTGCAATTTAGATAATATGGAAACAATATTTTAGTAATCGTATATTAAAAACTATATAAACTGTTTTCCATTAACCAGTTTTATCGTTATATAAAATATTTATTTGAAACTATAGGTTATTTTCCGAAAAGTAACACTTCTAAGCTAAGTTAGAAGGAAAGCCATACCTGAAGTCAATAGTCTTATAGTCAACTGTAACTCATGTATTATGCAAAATTCTGTACATTACTGTTGTAAACTACGGAGAAGATTTCCTGAGGTTGGAGAAACACCTAAACGATAGCTCTACCCAGGCGCTACTGAGGTAATAGGCAGAAAAATGAAATGAAGCACAGGGGATCTACTTCACAAAACACCAAGACTTGCTGACTGCTGGTTTTCTCGTCGCTTTTATTGACAACAGATGCTGGACAAAATCCGGATCTAAAACATGCCAAACTTTCCCGTTGCTAACGAGGAAAACCGGAAGTAACTGGTTTTGACAGTCATATCCACATACGATTTGAGCCTTCTTTTGAGACTGTACTGACGCACGTTCACCACACTACTACTTGATCCCAGATACGACAGCTTTGAGTGGGTCTCTTCCTTCTCCACATGTGATTCTTCCTCCGTGGGATCATCTGGCCTATCCACGATCACGGATACTTCTTGGTCTCTGACATGGCATTCCATCAATTAAAACTATCTAGTCCAGTAATTCGTCCCTTTCCAATAGTTGTTGTACACCGGTTGTGTGTTTTGCAAAGGCCCCTACCTTGTACACATTGTGGTTCACCAAATACATAACTGGAAGCAGTGAATTCTTTAAGTTGAACCTCATATTTGTATACATGATTTGCGGGTGCTATCAGTAGTGAGGTGTCATCTCTTGAGACTTCTGTGACAACGTTCCCTTATCCCATTTCCTGTCAAGATATGCGGGTATCCAAATCGCAAATACACGTCCCAAAGGTCCGGATCTCCCTGCTATGGAATACTGTGTCATTGTCTGTGAGTAGCTGACATGTTGGTCTCCTCAAACAGAACATCGACTCCAGCTAACGTATGATACTCGACGAGTTTTGGCGGTGTAACTGCTGCCACACAGAAAGACATGACGGGCCACAGTCTTAGTGTCAGGTAATGGCTGTCGCGGTAGTGCGTGATGTCCATACCGAGCCAGTGTCAAGTACTGTTCACATTAAGTTTGCCCTTTTGCCACTAGACTGGCAAGGGATCTATTGTTGTACACTCAACACAAGCCACAAAGTTTGACTTTACCATGGCTTTCATACGGATGGACAAATCTTCCTCGCCTAATGTTGTACACCACACTCCTGGAAGACCACTGCGTTGAAGTAATTTCGTTATCTGTCTGAGATTCATAGTATCCAGGGAAGCAGAACACCCGCTTCACGGGTTCAGTCCCCTTTTTGGCCATATCGAGCCACCTTTGGGGTACGCGGGTCACCTTGTTTGCCAAACACCACGTCGACAGACAACCTGTATTCTTGGACTAGTTCCTTTATTGTGAATCGCAGGGGTCACACCAGCATTTCGTACGTTGCTTTGGTACATACTTCAGTTTTGCTCGTGTAGGAGTCAAACAGGCAGTGGTACACTCACAAGGTTATTATGTGCAACTTCTTTGCCTGCAACTGTGAGGTCAAATTAAGACCTTTGATTACAACATCCATTTCGGACAAGTTGATATCTTGGGCGTCATTTATTGTTCCATATTTTACAGAAGCAATCCTGTCCCTAGGGAGCTTACATCGGTCATTGATTTCAGATCAGTTCACGCACTATTCGCCCCGGGTTGGATCTTCCTGTTGCACTCTGTCCACGGTTTTCTTCAGTATCTGTGTTACGCTACTCAAGATTCACTTTTCGAGCATGTGAGCCCCACCCTTCAAACTTTGTTGGTCTTTGCACATCATCCCTACTCGTCCCACTTTGTTCTGACATGTTCTATAGGCATAATTCTCTCACTGACATACACATCGTCAATGTATACCGACGTCGAACTCCCAATCGACTCCTCAATAATGAACATGTGTAGAGGTCGAATACCAACCGCTTTAGGCAAAACCTTTTCCTCTTAATCATTACGATTTGATATGGCCACAATAACTCATAGACGTGTACTTGAAGATATACTTTTCACAAGTCAAGTATGGCAACATTCACTCCTTGTTGGCGCCACTCACACAGTTTAGCCGAACAAAAGTCCATATCAACGTGTTCTTTGAGTTCGCGATATTTCATCGCTGAGCGCACAGTTCCCTTGTGTTAAACGACAGCCATTAATGGCACTAAGCCCTTGGGTGGCCACAATCTCTTTTCGTTGCATTGTTCAGCCAAACATTGGTGATCCGTGTCTGGAGTTCTTGTTCATATATATCCCTAGCGTTCTGTTGCGTAACTGAGCTGGCACCACACCTTCTGTTCATTTCCATATTGCAGTCTAGATCCTTTGCTGGTGGTTAAGTCCCACAGAAAATTCAGGTTGGTCAATATGGATCGATGCACACGTTTCTTTGCCGCAGGACCGTTCGTATCGATTCCTGCAAGTAAGTCAAAGCCGAGCGGTTTTTCAAGGACCCCAAGGAATTCAACATCGGCTGAGTTGGCACTATGTGCACACATTAACGGTCCCAACACCATAACACGCACACATTCTGCCACCAATCGTCACCGCATTGCTCTGTACTAACGATCGACTGTGACCAACCAGAGACTATGAGAGCCGGAAAACACTCAATAAGTTGATTACAGGCAGCTCCACATTTACATCTAGGCGGGGAATGAGACTGGCGCTAATGTCGGTTCCCCTGATCAGTTTCCCGTGCACTTCCGCGATATATGGCCCAGTTTGTCACAGAAGATGACAACGTACGGCTTTGTCTTCTCACCAACTGCCACTTTGCTCGACTCGTCGACTCAAACAATATCTAGTCAAGTGCACGACCACATCTATGGCAGATGATATCGTTCTGCAGATCATTGGCGGAAATCGACTCTGTAACCAGTTGCTTTTAAAACTGATAGGTTATCATTAATCAGTACCCTAAAGTATCTATCCCACAGGAATTTGAAAATAAATGACGCCATTCTTCCTCTTAATTCAACGTCCCACAGTTCCATTTTAATATCGTATTTTCAAGTTGTCTTTTGCCTTTTCAAGATGAAAGATGACTGCTGTAAATGTTCCTTCTTTATGAAGGCTTCTCTTATATTTGTTTTTAATCTAATTGAGTAGTCAATGAGACTTCTCTTGCTTCGAAAGCCTGATTGCTATTTAGGTATTAAGTTTTATTTCTCTATATACCACATTATCCTGACATTAACCATCCTGTCTGTTTTCGAATGTGTTTCTGGTAATTGTTGAAGGAATTGGTAGTGTATTTCATCAGGGCCCACGGCTGTATCATGGGCTAGTTATGTTATCGTGAATAATTTCTTGCAATTTTCATTGACTGATTGGAAGTTGATTTTTTTCTTTTCTTTTTGTTTAATGTTTTAAAATGTTTTGCACTGATTTTTAGAGGATAGGTTTTGTGCAAAAAATTCGGCTAAATGGTTTAAGATGTTTTATCAATGATTTTGGTATTGTTGCAGAGATGGTGTATGAAACATTCTCTGCAACACTGTTTATGTCTACTTTCGCCAAATATCTTACTGACCATATCCCATATGTTTTGGAGGTTTGGAATCTGTATTAATTTGGAATATGAAGTCTCTCCATGATTTGAGCTTAGATTTCTTAATTATTTTGCATGATTTGGCCTTGCTTTTTTGTATGCTATTAAGTTTGGGTTGTTTTCGAGTTTGCAAATTCTGATTGCTTTCTTGCAATTTGTGTTGAACCATGGTTTCCCGTTTTTTTAATAATGACTTTTCATATATCGACGATTCTTTGTTTTCTTTTTAATTCAGTTTTTATTTCTTCCATGGAGTAGTGCAGCTCTTTGCTTCTCATTATTCCCCTTGATTTGTTCAATCTTTTGTGTGGATAGGCCATGATTTTTACTTTATGGAATTTATTCATCTTCATCATTGTATCAGCGTATTTTCCTTTTTTAACAAGTATTACTCCATTTTTTTTCTTTACATGATATTACTTTTTATATAAAAACGGAGAAAATTTCGTGAGTAGAGTCTCCTCATCTGATTCCAAGATTATGAATCTTGGGAATGATATCCTCTCTACATTTGATTCTATTTCTGTGTGCAGTCGCTTATGAGTTTTGGGTTGTGAAGAGGAATATGAGTATTATTTAGAAGCCATTGACTGGGCTTTCCACCCACCATGGAAGCCCACACAAGGATAGGCCACGGGAGAAACCCATTCGCGTTGGCCTATCAATGTCACCCAGTCGGCATACACACACTGGTGAAGAAAACTGTTTTCTTTTTTTTTTTTTAAATCCCCTCGCTTTGGTACCCAAATTTGGGGCTTCAGAATACGACGACTGCACCAATAAGGCCAACTGTTTGCCGTGAGGGGCGAACAGTAATATCTAGGGACGGGATCCTGGTGCTTGAGGGCTGCGGGGTTAGATACTACACACAACTTTGGCTGTTACTTGGACCAAACGGGTGGTTGGAGAGATGTGATCCGATCAATCGACTGGACTGCCATGCCCATGCGCAAATAACTATATCAGTTTATGAGCACTTTAAAACTAAATACGATGCCCCCAAAGTACACCGTGATACTATATCATATCTCTCAAATTTATAGGCGTTAGAAAGGGATGGCTGAAAGTCAATCAGTTTGGAGAGATTGAGGCTTAGACATGGATGTAAACATAGATATTTGTTCAGTAAGGATTTGGGAAGTGCAACAAATGGCTTAACGGGTGCTCAGAGTCTCTCTCGAATGTGAGTATACTGGTTTCTGTAGCCCTAACCTGTGAAGGCGACTGGGTTTCCCGCTTGACTCGTCCCAATGTCGGGCTCTGATGTGGATGTGGAGCATGGGCAGTGAATTTTATCACATCAAAATTATGAATAACCAAGATAAAAATCAAAAGATGTTTTTCAGACTGATTCTGAAAAGAAATAAATAACGACTTTCAAAGATTTCTTGTGCTCGTGACCCTAGATGAAAATCCTCTAGAAAAACGTTCCCGTTTCTTAGTTAAAAAAGTTCTGTAATAGGATTAACTTCAAAACAGTTAATAAATTGAGAAACAGCAATTTACTAGTATAAGCGGAAAATAGGAAACACGCCGAAACTTTCATAAAATCAAAATCAAAACCTTCCTCCATGAAAAGTTGAACACTTCTAAGGGAGTCATTAGAAGCAGAGAGTTGTTTCTGACCACACTTTAGGAAATCACATTTGCTTTAAGAAGTCAGTGATAAAATGGAAAGAAGAAACCATAAAAGCAGACACGTATATCCTTACTTTTGTCACACCTCAAATTCCTAGAAAAATAAAAGTCGGCTACAATATTCAGCCAGTGGAACAATATAATCCTGCTCCAGTCAGATGTTTCAAGTGCCAAAATTTTGGGCATCATAGGATAGCTGTAGGAGTCGCCCAATATGATGAAAGTGATTCAGATCACACGGGAGAAGAATGTCACTATGAAGTAAGATATGCTAACTGCCATGAAATTCATCCAGCATTCTCACAATCATGAGACTTCTGGAAAATGGAAAAGGAGATAATAGAAATGTCGCAATTATGGAAGGAGGTGAATAGTAGAAAGCTATCCTGTGCAAAGATAACAGAAAAAAATTAGCACACTTAAGCTGACTAAATGACTGGCCAAAATTTCAAAATTACCTTAAAAACATATATTCTAAAGAAATATTAATATTACAAACTGAACCACACAAAAAGCCAATGAAAAATTAATAATAATAACAGCAAATACAAAGTCTGCCACTCAATATAATCACTCCTCCAAAACATACAGAATCTCCTACAACGCAAATGTCACAGCGATCTCCTATCCGTTCACCAGTCTTTTTTTATTTGCAAAAGCCGTACGGCATTACATGAAAATTTATCTTGAAAGACCACCATGAACTGGGCATAAAAGGAAGTCTGACTCAATTCATATAGAATAGGCTATTGAGCTATTAGAAAATCAAAAAGGGATTCCACAAGTAAACATTCTTTCAGCGACTCTTTTCTGCGGCGGAATTAACTCCATAATTAAATCTCTAAGCCCAGGAGTGAGATGCTTCCTATTTATCGACATATAAATACCATAGAAAGACAACTCTAACAATGCCTCAATAAAATACACAAATTGGCCACGGAAAATGGTTTTACCTTTTACAAAACGAAAACCAAATGCTTACATTTCTGCAAATTAAGGAAAGTCCACATCGACCGCCGTTGAAAATTAGACGGAGCAGAAATCCTAGCAGCCACTTAAGAATCGAAAGAGACATGATCGCCCAAGTGTGTATCACATAAAGCATTTAACTTTTTTAAAAATTTTAATTAGATAATAAAGCGCATATATGTATTATATGAGTATCATAGAACGCATAAATGTAGAAAGAAATTACAAAACCTGTATTTGTTTCAAGTTAGTATGGGTGTCTGTGTTATATATATATATATATATATATATATATATATATACACAAGCAAGAAGTTTGGGTCCACACCTTAACGTCAGTTTTCGTATTGTTTTAAAGTAAAGTAATTTTTCAGTAATGAGTGTATTTGCTTTTATTTTGACAAAATAAGCCCTTAACTATAAAAAGAATATATTATACAACATCATCACATTTTATTTTCGTCAATAAAACCACTACCTGCCATAATTACTACTTTAAAATTTCTTGACATTCTTTACAAAAGTGTTTTTTTGTTGTTTTATTTTTTTTTAAGTAGATGACACTTTCCAAGCAACCTTCAAGGACTCAAAAAGCTCAATCTCGTTTATGGGGTATTCTCTTCGAATTTTATTCAATTCATTCCCTATTTATTCAGTGGAAGAGGTCAGGAGATTGAGTCAGCCAAATCATAATTTTCCAAATGTTCCTTTTTATGATTAGGTAATGTTGACATAATTTAGAAGAGTATTGGGGAATGTTCATTTGTTGAGCGGTAATTTTTCCCTTTTTACAGTTATACGTAAACCAGATGCTAATGTATGTTTTTGCAAAACATTTTTTTCATGATTCCCTTGATCTGAATCAAATCTCCAACCTACTCTGACCCAAACGCCCCCAGGCCATAACACACACACACACACATTCATCATTCAAAAAGTTCAAATGTCCAGTTCTTATGTTTTTGGCCATAACAGTCTTTTCTGTTTATTCACCTTCCGCCACTTATCTAAGTTGATTTTTCACAGTTGAGATCGTTTGTTATCGAGAGGATTTAAGTTCAGCTCTCAAATCTGGGGCAGTGTTCGTTCTACTTCGTCTCAATAATCAAGTATTTATCTTCAGTACAAGATGACACTTTTGGTTCTCCAGATCAGTTTTGTCCACATTATTTCTAACAGCCTTTGTAACGAATATTGCACCCCGTGTCTAGAAAGCTTCAACTTTTTGATAATTTGCTTTTAAGAATAACCTTCTTTGAATAAAATTTCAATTTGTACCCTCACCTCAATACCTAGATGCTTTGATTTTGCTACTTTGCGCAAATTACTTCAAAATTGAAAAAAAAAAAACTACGAAAATACTTTTGTAATTGCGCAATCTTTTTTTTTCTTCAGAGTCAGGAGCATATGTTTTGTTTACAACATTGGTCAATGCTGACTTCACATTTAGAACGTGTATTAACATTTAACTTAGCTGAAAATTTTGAGAATCTCAAAAAGTCTGATGAAAACAATGTTTTTATACAAAATATTCATAATTTAGAAAAATTATTGTGGAGCCACGAATCCAAATTTGAACTATTTCGTAGTAAGAGCAACATGGAAAGAGTAAAAATAAAAGCAAATACACTGTTTTATCTCATTAGAAAATTGTCCGTGTGTAGGTAGGTACAAATTGTCTAATTTCACTAACCACAATTAATTCATCCCAATGTTTAGAAATATAATGGAGCATTCCTGGAAATATTTTATACAAATGACCCCCATTTGTTTACATCTGTGGAAAACAAAGTGGCTTTTATTCTGTGCAGATAGATATGTAAGCAAATAAGTCCAATAACTACTTATTTTATATAGCAGAAATACATGGAGTGACTAATATGAGGCACAATTACGTGTGTGTGTTTTGTGTGTGTTTGTGTGTGTGTGTGTGTGTGTGTGTACATATTTTATTTAAAGCAAACGTCAGAAGGAATATAAATTCTTACGCACATGCATGCAAAATGAATCAAACTGAATATTCATATCCGTTTCCCAGAGGTGCTGTCAAATGTCAATATCAGCGCCCGTAAATAATTTTTCGATATTGATTTCTTTTCATTCAGAGGTATCTTGTTTGGTCACAAATTTATAATCTCTATAATTCTTTCTTATCAATTACTTGAATAATTTGCTCTCTTTTTTATCGCCATAAAATATTATCTTAGTTTCAGACAGAGGTTGTACCGATGAGAAATCTATAGTACAAATTAATGGAGCAGCAGCTTGACCGATTAATTTGTTACTGACTTTATCAAAAACCTATTTGTCTTTTTAATTAGCATTTAATACGCCAAGTGTTTTTCGTCTGGAATATTTACTGATCATTATCGTCCTTGCACCTACGATTTGTATGTATACTTATGTTTAGAGACTGAAGGGCAAACAATAATAGAATTTGTCAAACATATTTATACAAATCTTAGTGCTATGTTTTCACTCTAGTTTGGTTGATTACTTGGCAACTGACGATCTCTTCTTCCTAGTTATCAAGACAAAAGAATAAATGCTGATAAATGAAAAAAATTGAAAATAAAAATTAATCTGATGTGATTTAAAATGAGTGGTTAAATCACCAAATATCACTTTTAAAATATGGCTCTTTCTATTTATTACAAAACACGTGAACAAGAAGGAAGTTTTCTTTCTTTTAAAGGTTCTCGTATAAGGAGTTGGGGTATATTTCTACAATCTAGTTAAGTTTTTTAAGATGAATGTTTGGCATAAGCTTTCATGCAGAAAGTAAATATTTTTGTTATAGATGTTAAATCAGTTTACTCACTAAATATTTTTGCAACATATATTATTTTACGGTTCGCTATGTTATAATGTATTCCGTGCTGCGGCCCGGTCACGGCACCAAATATAAACGTACTCAGAGCTGCAGGCTGCCAGCAGCGACCAATTAGAAGACGGTGTTCCGGCCACAGCCTCCAAATATGACATCGTTCCGGGTCCGGTCTGCTTCAGTCACCAAGTATGGCGGTACTCAGGGTCAATCCCGGTGTGCTCGCTTGGTCAGGATCGATCCCGGTATCAGAGAACAAGCCGTCAGCCCACTCGTTGGTCGTTGATGGCGTTGACACAGCAGCTGGTCTCAAAGTTGATCTCTTCAACTGTGACCTCTCTTACCCACGTTGTGATTTTGATCTTGAGAGGGTCAAGCCGAATTTTCAGTAGGGTATCTTAACCACGCTAAACCAAGGAATTGAACACGTGCATACACAATTGAAAGATAAAATGGACGACGCCAGAATGTCACGATATTATGTTTATATCAGAATAACAAAAGAAAATATTTACAGTTCTTTCTTTGTTCTTTTTCTTCTTTTCCCAACCCGTTCTAATAACTGGCGACGGAACGAAAATAGCTGGTTTTACCTTCAAGTACTATTATTTGTACTTTCACGGACGGCACAAGGTTATTCGTCGGAGTTTTTCTTCAGCGACAATTGGATTTAACTTCAAGTACTCTGATTTGTACTTTTACGGACGTCACAAGGTTTATCGTTGGAGTCTTTCTTCAGAGACAACTGGTTTTAACTTCAAGTACTATTGTTTGTACTTTCACAGACGGCACAAGGTTTATCGTCGGAGTTTTTCCGCAGCAACAACTGGATTTATCTTCAAGTACTGTGATTTGTACCTTCCAGTACGGCACAAGGTTATTCGTCGGAGTTTTTCTTCTTCAGCAGATAATTATTCTTATTCTTATCATTAGATTGGCAAGCAGCGTTATATCAGAAATCTCTTAACTCCTCCCTCGCTGCGACTGCAAAGGCAACTACAACTGGCTGGTCCCAACTTATCCGACTGGCTCCGTCTAATTGACCCCAACTCTTTCCAAATCCAATTTCAACTTTCTCCAAATCCAACTCCAACTATCTTTGGCCCACGTGGGCACTTGTATATATGGGTGTCCCTTTCAACTGGTGTGATTTTATGCAAATCTCCCAACCAGTCGTTTTCTTTCGTTTTCTATTTCACATTTCCAATTTTTGAAGATCCCCTCCTCCTTCGGGAGGAGCCATCATATGATGTCAGTCTTTCTGACGTCATCTCCTCCCTTTATTCGGTTTACAATTATAATTTTTCTCAGGGAGATTTTCTTTCTCAGGGAAATTTTTGGTCGACAACTTCTCAGCACGTAGTCAAGCTGGACATCTTTCAACAGCCGACTTTAACCTCTGGCCTCTGATCCTGAACCTGTTCGCTGTATCTCATTGTTTAACTTTTTCAACAAAATTCATACATATATTCCCATATCCTTGGAAAATAATTCTCTTTCTGACAAAAATTTAAAAATCGTTTTCTTTAACCCTTTTCGTCCGTTTAACTCTTTTCGTCCGTTTTATCCTTTTCGTCCGTACGCCATGTTAAATATTGTTACAATGTCACTGTTTTGAATTTTCTTGTTTTTGATTTATCTGACCGTTCTAGAAAAAGTAATATACATTTTTCGATTTTGTATTTGGTAGAGAGCAAGCAAATATTGACTGTTGAACTTCGTGACATTTTCTCATTTTACGTGCATTTTCCAAAAGTGATAAACTTTATATTATTTAAACCCTCATGATCTGCTTGACATGATCGGTAAATCGAGATGTAATAGCTATTTGTGTTCTAGGGAGCACAACTACCATTCCACATTCACCAAATCTCTATACTTCATGACACTTTCTGCCTTTGTTCTAGAAATTTGAAACATTTTAATGGTATATTGTTTTTGCTTTTATAACACTACATTTAGAATCACACCGAATATTGTTAAAATCATAAATATGCATCAGTGTTTGCAGTCGTGCGATGATTAGTAAGGTAAAGGCGAGTAAAATATTAATAGAGGCGAGAGTAAGTATCTATATGGCCAGCTCGAGGTCTTAGTTGTGTATTTCCGTTCGGTGGTACAGGTTAATGTTATAATTTTGGTAAAAGACAGTAACAGGAATACGGATTTTTCAAAGAAGGTAAGCTTTTACAATTTGAATGTTACTATCACATTAGCTTTCTACGCATATTTTCTTCAAATTTGGTTTGCTATCCAAGTACAACAAAATAATAAAAAAAAAACAGAAAAAAAAAAAATAAATAAAAAAACACGATAATTACAAGCAAATTTGCTGAGGTGATAACTCTTTCGGATTGATCTGTTATCTAAAGCTAGAAAAATTATTAAATTGTAAAACTTTTATTTAATTTTTAAATTAAAAAAAAGATTATAATCATTTAGTGATGCAAATATTACTAATTAACAAATAGCTAGAGATGGATTTATACCTTTCACAAGGGTAAGTGAATATAACGAACGAAACTGCAATTGGATCTTGGCTCTCCGATTAAAAATTCCGAGCCGTTATCCATTACACCACTAAGCACTAAGCCCTTGTCTGTGAGTAGCTGACATGTTGGTCTCCTCAAACAGAACATCGACTCCAGCTAACGTATGATACTCGACGAGTTTTGGCGGTGTAACTGCTGCCACACAGAAAGACATGACGGGCCACAGTCTTAGTGTCAGGTAATGGCTGTCGCGGTAGTGCGTGATGTCCATCACCTGGTATTCCCAAACGGTCATCCATCATTGTACAGATCAGGCTCGACGTTGCTTACCTTATGTGACCGTGTAAGAACCTGTTTCAACATGATATGGCCGTAATTGATGATGACTCGGATAATCTAAATATAAATTGAATTTAACTCTCTTTGCTTGTTTTACACTATTTAGGCTTGTAACTGAATAGTTTAAAATGTAATCAATTCCATGTTTTTACTAAACATATAAATGCATAAATGGCATTCTTATCACTTCCGGAAATGTTTGTTTTGTTGAATCAGTGTAAAATAAAATTTCGAGAACATCCTTTTTTCCAACTGGTGCTACACAATCAAACTATATATATATATATATAAGAATTATAATTCTCTGGACGAATTATTTAATAGATTCAGTCTTTTGTACCAAATCGCGAAATGAAATCATCTTGAATGGCCACTCTTCTCGTCCATTTTGCGTAACTGTAAGAGCTTTATCATTGGACCTACGTTGTCCCTAATTTTGATAAATTACTTTTCTAATGCCTTGAGTTCTTAACTCGGTATCTATGCTGATGACACAATTATTTACTCCATTCTTAAGAGTAAGTCTGATCGGTTCGATAAGTTAAAATTAACAAGTGATCTAAAAAATGACCTACAACCTGTTGTTAAACGGGACAAGGAATGATTTAATTTTAACGCCTCCATAACAAAAGTGTTATCTTTTACTGATCTGAGAATCCGTTTTACCTTCCATCAACATGGCTGGTGCTAACTATTCATTGCACCTTCTCAGACAAACGTTTTCAGCTGACATGTAGTGGAAATAGTGTATGAATTAATTTCTAATCTGCAGCTAAGATAATTGGTTCGCGGTAGACAATTTTTCTCGCCAGAATCTATCTCACATACTTAAAGTCTAACATTCGTCTTTGCTTTTGATATTGATCCCATATCTGGGCTGATGTTCCTGCTATATATTTAGAGATTCTTGTTAAATCCCAAGAAGAATCTGCAATCTTATTTGTCCTGACCTGGCATCTTGGCGTCAGTCCCTTTTCCCACTGCCATAATGCAGCTTTCCTGTGCCTTTTATATAAATATTTTTATGGTAATAGTTATGATGAAGGTTTCGCTATGGTATCTAGACCATATGAATTTAAGCGCAGAACTACATTGGCAACAAGGTCACACCACTTATAGCTGAAATATCTAGATGTAACCATGTCTATGTATAACAAAAAGAAATCCCTGATTTAAAGTCTGGCAATACCAAACGGTTTTAATCTAGATAGAACAATCAAGCACACAGGTAGACAGTCTCCAATCCTGGAAATTAGATGGTGATAAGCTAGCGTACTTAATTTGATTTTATGATACCCACTTATTCTGAGAGATACCAAGACATTTTCTTCGCACATAGTTTTGTCTCCAATTTAAAATGAGAAATCAAATGAATGTACACTTTTCCGGCGAAACGCGTCTTTAATAAAAAATATTCCACTTTATATCATCATCATCACTTTTATTTCGGGTACTATTCTACATCCTACAAACGCGCGCGCACACACACACACACACACACACACACACACACACACACACACACACATACACATTGAAGAGGAGATTGAAGAAAAGATATAAGGACGATATTTTCCAGAATGAGCTTCAGTTTCTTTTAAATAGTTTCTAAATAACAAAATTATTTATCATGTATAAAATTACTATATTTAGTTCCACCCACACTGGGTGCCCTGCATATGTTACTTTGACTAGACCTTACTAAACATATAAATGCATAAATGGCATTCTTATCACTTCCGGAAATGTCTGTTTTGTTTATATGTACTATACTTACATTTATTTTTTTCTATATGTCTGATATTCTCGTTCTTAGAGACATCCTGGCTTAAAGATTTTTGCTTTAAGCAGCTCTCAAGCCTGAATGGCCGCAAGGTCTCTCGAATCAAGCGTTTATAATTCACGTGAACTGCGAGCAGTGTCAAAATTTCGATAAATAACAATAAATCATTGTACTAAGTTTCGACAAGACTAAGATATGGGCTGAAGAAGTGTGTTGATGACTTGAGAAATGAGAAATTTAAAAGGCTGAATGCTGAAATACCAGTAAGCAATTAGCTCTACGTTTTACTTTTGTTTTACAAAAAGTTATTGGTTCGAGAAATGGGTTATCATTTGAAGTTGAGTCCAATAAGGTGTGGTTGTCTATTTTCTTCTCACTTCAGGAGATTATTGTTATTCATTAAACTACTGAACTTTCCCCCTCTCTCATCCAAAGGCTTGTAACTGAATAGTTTAAAATGTCATCAATTCCATACAATCAACCGGAAATTAAAAAAAAATGCGAGTACATGTAATGCGCTCGTGTAATGGCTTCTGTTCTTTCTAACGTCTATAATAAAATATCTTGCTGCCTTTTCCTTACCAGTTTGTTGGAAATACTCTTCTGGCAAATTGTTTGATCCTTCAAACTACCAGGTCTTCTGACAAAGAGTCTTTAATCAATTCCAAATTGGTTAAGCATCTCACCTTGCATGGTTTTCTGTCAGACAAACAATATGTTTCGTTTCTCAAGCCAAACTACCGATGTTGAACGGTTATTGCCGAAAGTCTGTCAAGGTAAGACTGACAAAGCTCGGGTTGTTGCTTAAGATATTTCGAAGGCGTTTGACTTGGTTTTCTTCACAAGTTGAAGTATTATGACAGATAAATATGTGCTTTTTCAAAAAAATATTTTTATGACAGCTGTTCTGATGAGCTTCGCTCTTTATTACCTCGACTTAATGAATTTAAGCATAATAATAGATTGGCAGCTGGGTCTTACCATTTATTGTTGAAATTGCTAAATGTAACTCCAGATTCTATTCTCATAGCTTCTTGCAATTCTCATCTATGTTCTCTTCAGTTTCTTCCTGTCTTGTCAACTACTACCTACGAAAACTTAAATGTAATGTCATATTCGCCTTGAAAAACGTTTTCTCAGTTTCCTTTACTCTGTCTTTCTTCCTCAGTAACCTTTTGTGGTTTTATTGTCTACGAAATGACTGAAACAAACAAACAAACAAAAAATATGTCTCGTTGGAATTTAAATTTTTATTTGGATATCACGGCATTTATTTAAAAGAGGAAGAGGAATCGATCAAGAAAGATTTAATAAAATGAAAAGATAACTATATCTCATAGCAAGAAAGAAATATTTTATTACAGAAGTGGCACCCAGGGAATCATTTCCTTAATGACATCTGCTAGACTAGTTTATTAAGTGCCGAGTTTCGTCAGTTGCAACATGTTGCTGTATGCCATTATTTATAAATTCTTGTCTGTTCATTTGCATGAAGCATCAGTTATGCTTTACATAAAAATAACTATTTTACTGAGTGCTATCTTTTTTCAAGATGAAGTGTCGTCCATTCGGTGTGGAATATTCCTGCATGTAACCTAACGAGATACCAAATACTACAGCTTCATGTTAATAGTTACTAATGCAGTTTTTCCTTAGAGATTGGAATCAAGAGAATGTAAATTTTAAGCGTAACAATTATTTATTTATCATTCATATGTTAGCAAAAAATATCAATCGGAAAATTGAGTTGTAAAATTGTCATGTATAAAGCATATCAAAATATTTGTTTTGTTGTGATAAAAGCAGCTCAAGACACGTTACACAAACACGTGCCTACTCATATCATGGAACCGATACATTCCTTCCTTTATACGATTGAGTGATAAAAAGGTTTGTGGAAAGCATAAAAACAATTTTGATTAATTATTTAAGATTGTGAAAAGTTAGTAGGAATTTTCCACGCACACTCGTATAAGAAACGTTTGTGCAATAGCCTCGAAGTGAGAAAAAGCGATTTGCTTACCATCAAATATATTTTTCCATATACTACCACACTTATTCCCCTGTTAGAAACTTTTCATATGTTAGTCTTTATGTAAGCATCAGGTGAAAACATTGTATACATAAAGCACAAGATTTCAGATTTTGGAATTCAAAGAAACGAACTAGTCTATACAATGTGGCCGAATGTAATTTTAGTAAATACAGAAAAAACATCTTATGCACTTATCTACGTGGAATAGTGTCCTCGTCTTGACTGCTATAGCTACAAAGACATTGTGTTGTAATTACTAATCTTCCATTAAATTCAAAGCAAACCCTTTATTTAATAAAGGAGAGTAGTTTTTCTTATTCTGCAGTCTATACCAAAAGAAATCTCGTATTGTTTACTTTTTCTTAGATAATCTGTCTATCCTACTAAAACAGAATATACGGCATTTGACGACCTAATTTCTTCAACCAAAGATTTTATACATAAGGACCTGGAACTCGTGGAATAAATAAAGTCAGACAATTCTTGTTTCATAGATGGTATCATCGTTAGCAGAGCAGATAATCAACATGTATTAAAAGCTGGATAAATATAGTTTTTCATTGATGTCTAAAACTTGTATTCGATGTCTGATTGGGACATTTAAAAAAAATGAATGCTTAAAACTCTACCATTCACATTTCGTTTTATCAGTCTTAAGTGCTTGCCATTCTATCTTGTCAAATTATTGTCAATCAATTGATATGTATTTAAAATATCTTTTTTCTTAATACTTTTCAAGTTTTTAATTTTCTTTTGCCATTCCTTTTCTTTTACTTTAATTCTTTTTACTCGTCATTTTAAACCAGTGTGTCTATGTTTACTTCTACTTTTATTCAATATTTTGAAATTAATTGTAATATTTAATTTTTTTATTTTGTTTAGGTTTTTGTTTCGGATTCATCTTTCTCTACGCTTCCCTACTATGGGTTTCAGCTTCATTATAATTTCATTAGTTTTAATTTTTCTTTCTTGGAATTCCCGTGGACTTCATTTTCTTTCTCGTCTTTCATTAAAAGCTCAGTGCTTGATGGCAAAATGTTAATAATCCCAACTTTTCTTTTGCTCTGTTTACAGTAATTTCTATCTCATTAACTTTTGGACTCCACCTTATTGTACTCATCCTTGGATCAACATCCTCTTCAGCATTTTTCCTTCTCTTAACACACACACACACACACATACACGCACACATCTATCTATCTATCTATCTATCTATCTATCTATCTATCTATCTATCTATCTATCTATCTATCTCTCTCTATATATATATTTATTTATTTATGATTTTATTGCATCGTTCTCTTTCTTCGATTGTTTTAACAGATTTATGCTCGCCTATTGTTGTATAAATTGAAAAATTCTTAAATCGATTTGCTTGGATAGCTTCTTTCGTCCAGCGATGGTTCTAGAATTTAATGCAGAATTCCATAAGATTTAGCGAGGAATTCTGATGTGCCATTCGAAACTCAGGTAGCCAACATTCCATTCTTTAGGGTGTAGTAAGTTGCCAGTCTGTACCTACTAAGCATTTCTTCAAATATTCCATTTTAGCTTAAAATGTCAACATTCTTAAAACGTTCTTAAAAGAGTATGTATACATCTCTCGGTCACATTTCTAGAGACGGAACCAACCCAGAGTAAATCAGCAAAAAGTCAAGAAAAAATAGCGAGTGTCAAGTGAAAAAAAAAAAAACGAAAAAAATAGCAAAATAAAATAGAGAGTGTAAAATGAAAAAGAAAAACGAAAAAAAGGGCAAAATGATGATGTCTTTCTACAAGTGCTGACATCACGCAGACGGACCAGGCGAGCAAACGCACACACGAAGAGACACGTGCATGACCGCACACGCACATAAGGGCACACACAAACACAGAGAATACAGAAGAAAACTTACACCAGTGTTAAATATGCATCTATTGAAAAAATATAGGTAGTAAGTTGTTGATGCCTCCTGAAGAGTGGGTGGACAGGTCCGTCTACGAAACTCTGGAGTCGGGATGCTGAAGGTAACATCAATCAGCTAAGTGACATAATTTTACTCACATTAATCAAAATTTCATATATCATATATATATATATATATATATATATATATATATATATATATATATATATGATATAAATTATTAGGAGGATTTGATCGTTTCGTCCTATATTTGTAACTCATCCGAGTTTTCCTAGCCCAAAAAACACATCTTCTAACCCCAAACCGCCCTATCCAGAGCATTAGAAGTTGGTGATAGAAATTACTGCGTCGTATCTTAATGATGAGTCCCGTATACAGGTTGAAAGGGCCGTCCAGTGCTTTCTGCATTCTCTTGAGGATTCTTTTAGATGATGAATTACCTTATTACACACACACACACACACACACACACACACACACACATATATATATATATATATATATATATATATATATATATATATATATATATATATATATGAGTAGTTCCTTTATAAGGAAACATGTTACATTCATTGACCGAGCAATGTTGTTTGAAATCATTTCTCAAGTTCAGTAGGTGTTATCTCACTTCTCAGTATTGATAATTTCCTTTCAAAGCTTATTCTTGACTCATATTTTCATGTTGATGTTTTATAGGAATTTTCGATGTTGGGCAAAACTACTTTTAGCGCACCCTATTCTATGTTAAATTCCCTTATCTTCTATACTAAATGCGGTATAACTGATCCATGCACCATTTTGAAGTGTTTAGTATTTAATTATTGCATATCCAGAATTTTTATGATAGATTCAGTGTTATGTGCCATCACAGCTTTCATGCTAATTCCGTATAATGTTGATTCTTATGCCAACTATGAATACATATGGCTTTAGTATAAGCTTCCCCATTGGTCCCGAGAGGTTAAGAAGTATCGGTATCTTCGATTAGTAGCTTCGTTTCGGTTGTAGCATGGAATGCATAGATGATTACTGCACATCTCCATATTCTAGGAAAAGATTAGACTGATGAGATTTGAAAAGTTTCCGTATGGGGGTCCTTGCAAGATTTTTGAATCGATAAAGTTCCTCTAATAGTGGATTTCTAATGTATGAGAAGTCTTTGTTGATGTTGTTATACGCTGTTGTGAGGTCGACATAGCATGTATACATTATCCTGTTAGAGAGTTATGCTTTTCTCTGCTATCATCGCATAGTTTGCCAGAACGAAAACTCGGTTGTGAAAAGTTGACTTTCATAAAACGATGAAAGCTTAGTTAATACAATGTTTATTAATACTTTCAACATAGTAGTTTCAGTTGAGTTCGTTTGTATGTATGGGAATCTTGAGAGCTACCAATTTGTTTATATATATATATATATATATATATATATATATATATATATATATATATATATATTAGCGAGTAATGCAAGTAAAGAAACTGAATAAAAATCAAGAAAAAACATTGATATTTATTCATTTGGTCAGATAGTTGGAAGTGTGATTTTTTATACCCTTCATATGTATTATATATGTGGTACTATTTGTCGTTGCCGTTGTCATAGGAAAGTGTTATTTACTGAGAGACATTGAAACGAGAAGGGTTATTACTAAAAACCCGTGGTTAGAAGTGAGGATTTAATTCACACATAAACGACTTGAATTGTATGTCGAGCGGTTTAGGGGGCAATGTTGATTGACACACAGTTGAAAATGCAAGCTGTAAAGCGAAAATTTCATTTTTCGTAAACAACGAATTTGAAGTTGATTACCCATGTCGAAAGTTGAGTTGAAATACCAAGATGGGGTGGATACCTACGCTCACTGAAGAGATTTAGTGAGAGGTAATAATATGTGAGAGTGGAAGTAGGAAATTCCCCAGAATTATCGAATTCTCTTCGCCAGTTTGGGCGAACGTCCATAAATACGAATGCGCAATGGGAATTAGGTAGAAGAGACAGAGACGGGATCAGAGAGAGGAGAGAGGCCCACATGATTATCTGTAGCCGAAACCCTCCGACTTCGGCCTTGTGCCAAACTTTATCAAAGCAGCAAACTAAACTTTGCCCAGTCAGCAACGATAATATCACTTCCGATTTTGATGCGAATTGGGCTGATAATTAAATGAATGCGAACTCTGATATAAACCAATTTTTGTACGGAGGACTGATATAAAAACAGTATTTGCTTTTGTTCAATTTATTAGTGTTATTTTTTTCCTGTACGTTATCGCCCTGCTTGGACCAGCCCAAGAAGATACCTGCGACGATTCGATCTTGGCTGCTTTATGATCAAACTTAAATCACAACGTGGGATAAGGTTAGCTCTGAATTGAAGCGGTCACTTCAGCGACGAGCCACGGTGTTGGACGTCATCTTAGACCGGGGAGGGCGTTGTACCGTTATACGTAGCAAGTGCTGAGTTTTCCCGTAAGTCGCTATTGAATACCTCTTTAATTCAATAATCTGTCATTAATAGAAATATTTTTCAACTATCTTTACGCACTGTTGTTTGAAAATAAATCTTGAAACTTGTGACAAATCATTAATTTATCTTATGTCCATCGTATTCAATCTATTTGTGTGATAATTAAGTACACATAAGTTTTGCTGTAAAATTTATTAATGTTTTCCTTCATGGTGCTTCAGAATAGTAACCTTCTTAAGTAGATAAAGCATTGTTACCTTATCAATCCTTGTACTATTTTGATTAGTGCGTGATCTGAAGATTTCCTCCGTTGATAACATATTTGAAACTATGTGATTCTGAATCTCAAATACCCTTTTGGAAAGGAATAAAATTAGTTAATGTATTCTATCACTGAATTCATCTGAATGTAGTTAATTTAATCGGTAAATATAGTGTCATTTTGAACTTATTTGATGTGAGGTCTGCGCTGAATCATGTAGTCAATGACCTTTGAATATGATTACTAACACATGTGACTAAGTTATTTATAACCTGTAGTTGAGAAAGAAAATAATACATATTGCAATATCATGAGAAATATTTTGTTAGTGCACTCAGTTAGCTCTAAATCTCGCTTTATCTCAGCGGTAAACAATTAATTTTGTCTGGAATATATATTCCGCAAAAATAAAATTACGCCGAAATATTAAAGTGGTCTTGTTTTAAGATTCCTTAGCACGCGCGTACACAAACACACACACACACACACATATTGCTCATGTGTATATTATTGACATTCGGAATAATATCCTCGTCTTTATCACAATGTTTTACTCGTTGTATCCTCAGGCTTTATCTGTCTGTCGATCCTGGTAAACTGCAATGAGTTTCGAACTGAACCTTCTTTCGTGCCACTCTGCAGATTTAGAAAGATCTCATAGTTTTTTTAGTACTGCTCAGTTATTACGCACATATACAGAAATATATGCATTCGTACATACAAATACACACACACACATATATGTACAAACGCATACACCCACATACATGCATATATATATATATATGTATACAAACTAACACACAGAAACACATGCGCAAATATATGTACCCAGGTATATGCACACATACATAAACAGATGTAGAAACCACCATACATAAGTACATACTTACCTAGATAGCCATAATAAATTCCGATTCCATGCAAAATTAATGCATAAACAATCACGACTATTCAGTATCAATTAACAATCTATTTCAGTTTAAATCGCTATCAAATAAGGGCAGGTTATAATTAACGTCGATGATCCGGGGAGACATTTTTAAACAGTAGAATTAATGTAAACTATTTTCGTATATACATTTTTAAGCTCAGATTAGTCTAGTGTAAGAATATATGGTGTACAAATAAAGACTGGTATGTTTACGAGGCGCCAATCTTCTAAATAGATATATTTGTATTGAAATTTAACATTCCAAATTTTGTTTTTTTTTCTAATTGAATTCTAACGGGGACTACTGAAACCAGAGAAATATTTTAAAAACATAGGCTAATAAATACTCGTAAAACAATTTGGAAAACTATTGCAGAATAAAATAATTTCGTTATTCCAACTTATAAGGCAATGTTCAAATACCTAAAATCTGTAATGGAATAGCATGTACTGCATTTTATGCCAATATTTCCTATATTTTACTTGAATATGGTCCCAAGTATAACTCTCAATAAAGTAGTTCTTTTACCTCAGTAAGTCTTAATATTTTTCATATATAAACCATCGAAAGCACAACAAAGTTATGCTCAATATATCCTCTGCATAATCTTCGAATTCATGGTACTCACTTAGGAAAGTGATGATCATGTTACATATTACCATACTCAATATAAAACATTATATTACAAGGGAAGTTAATTTGTGTAAGTAAATCCCGTGTTAACAAAACAATGAAATGTAAATTCAATGCCAAAAGGCACAGTTGTTTTAGTTTGGACAATTCGCCACAAATTCATATTAATAAATGAGAGGCTGATCAGGAGAGAAACATATTTACTAAGAAAATGCATTGAGAGTGGGCTAATTTAATAATTCTTGGAAATAAACAGAAAACTAGTTTCATACCAATAATCGCAAAAGCAATAATAGAACGATGTGGTATATGAAATGAAAAAAATATACTGCGTATTTTTAATTTATTTATCTATAAATAATACCGAGAAAGTAAATATGAGGCGGTTCTGAAATGTTCTCGCCTCTGACAAATTCCTTTAATGATTTAACTGAATGATCAAACATAAGTTTTCGAGAGGAAAGCATTTCCTGGTGGAACTGAGAATTTTTAATATTGGTTCTTACATGTATTGTACCTCTTAATAAATATATGAAAATTATAATGATGGCTATTTCTTTTACAAATGAAAAATAATATATACGTATATGTTGTGATATATTTTATTTCACTTTCTCTTGCTTTTAATTTTCACTCTTTCAAATTCTTCAGTTGGTGTGTACATTTTGTTTTAAATATTCCTTTCTAATTTGTATCTCATTTGGACATGTTTAACTCATCAAAGACAGGGAGCAGTATTGACAGTTAACGACTCTCTTTGTGTTCGCACAATGGCTACTAACTACTGTATTGTTACACGGGACCTAGAATGACACACAGTTGGGAGAGAACGGTATACCCCATGTATACTAAGAAGCTCATAACTTTCGTCCTATTTCAAAGTTTGGAAAAATATATGTCCGTTGGCTGGCGATTATTTTCACACTCATAAATAGAAATCTAGCCACCTGTTATTTCTTTCATAGCTCTCCCTTCACTGAAGGGGATATAACATGGACAAATAATTGATTTGGTAACAAAAGCAATTAGTAGAAGCAATTTATTAAAAGATTAATGTTTATACCTACAATCTCGCTAAATACGGCGCTAAATATAAGGCAGTCCATTTATTAGAAAATATATAGGTTTTTTCATTACTGACAACTGCATTCTAAGTAATTTACATTGTTGTTCTGCTCAAGTCATACGTGCACCTTCCAAAGATGGATGTTAGCGTTATAGATTCATTTAAACAAGTCTCCTCGTACTTGCTACATACAGCACAATGTTACATCCTTTCTAGTTTCCGACATTCCTCATGTACCTGTTGTATTCAGTAAATATTCGGAATGTTGCTGAGAATTCTGTAATTTTTACGCTGCATTATTGTTCTCATTTCTTTATCTGAAATCTTTATGAAATTTTCATAGTCGTAATGTTCACTTCTTTCTCATAAAATTGATCTACATCTCCAGAGTGCGAATATAAATTATTGAAATAACACAGGATGTGAACTCACAACTTAAACAGAGATCATAATAAAACAAAGATTTGTATCCAGTACAACATGCCCCACAGGAAATTACCTAGAGTTGAATTATTTAAAAGAGAGAAGAGATTTTATAAAATCAACATTGCAAGTCTTTCCAAAGAATAAAATCTACAGAAAGCGCAATTTACGACAGTGATAACAAATTGTGTTGTCAAGATCAATTAACTTATACTAACAAAAATTAACATTTGATCCCTGCCTGAAAGAAATAAAGTGTATGATACGTTAAACTTAGCTATCAGATGCAATTATCTCAAAATACATGGAAATATCTGTTCAAAAGTTATAACTGTCAGAGATAAAGCTACATCTCGTAAGAAGTTATTTTACTTTACAGTTATTATTTTAAACATTGGTGAATATTTGTAAAACTGTTGTATAAATTCAAACAACACCAAAGCCGTACTTTATAAATTTATTAATGATAAATGTGTTGTTGCTTGTTTCGACTGGTTTGGATGCCGCGATTATGCTTGCAGAGAAAGGATATCAGAACAACATCAGGCAGCAGGTTTGTTTTATGCTAATTTTCCAAGTAGTAAAAAAAAAATCAAGATTCGATGTTTTTCCCATTTAATTATAACTAGAAAACCGTTTCCAGTAGAATCTGGGCCAGGCAACGATCATGCATGCCATAAATTAACGTTGTTGTTATATAAAACTAAAGAATAATATAGATTTTTTTAAGCATGTCACCCCAAGCAAGGCGAGAGTGCCACTAGTACACAACTCGTCAGAGTAGTTTCCATGGAAATATCTGTAGATAAGACTGAGGGAAGCCACATCACCTCTGTGAGAAAGTGAGTAGAGTCGAGATGTCATGTCAGGACCGATCACATTGCATATCCGTATTTGGATTTTGTCGAGAACCTCGAGATGAACAGCGGGGGCATCAGACCATATATGGCAGCAGTATTCAATGCATGGAAAAATGGTAGATTTGTAATTGGGAAGAATGAACTCAGAAGAGAAAAACCTTCTGACGCAACACAGAGAACCAACTTTCCTTGCGTTAGATGCAGCTATTGAATAAATGTAGTTGTTCCACCTCAGATTAGTGGAAAACGTGAGAAGAAGGCGCAGTAAGACTCTCTTTTGAAGTTGAACATCAACCATACTGATAGGAGGCAGGGAGTTTTTTTCTGTGGTGGTTAAATGAGATCACTTTCCTTTTGGAGGTATTAAAATTTACAAGCCATTTCCTAACCTAGACAACCACGACCAACGAACATGTTAACTTTCTTAACAATGCCGAATTTACTATTGAGACATGAGTAAATGGTAATGTCCTCTGCATAGATGCCTAGTTGAGAACTGCTGACATCAAGAAGATCATTGATAAAGATCAGAAACAGTGTAGGGCTCAGGATAGAGCCTTGGAGAACACCAGCGTTCCCATGGAACGAACTGGAAGATAGCCCGTTCAGGACGACCTTCGTTTCATGGTTTCATAGGAATGACTGGATTAAATCAAATAATCGTCCTGTAATACCGTATCCTTGAAGCTTACGAAGAAGGCCAGCATGCCAAACCCTCTCAAATGCCTTCGAGATATCTAGAGCCACAGCTCGACCGTCGCCGTTATTATCAAGATCTTGGTAAATATATTCAGTTCAAGCCATATGCACATCACCGTATTGTTTGTCAGAGAGTAAATCGTGGTAAATAAGATGCTTAACTATTTCGGCATATAGGCAATAGTTGTATAGTTTGGAGAGAAATGTCGCCACCATTTACTTTATGGGAGTCCAATACCATCGACGGAGTTATGCACATTTCACTCAGTATAGTCTCAGTTCTAGAAATCAAGTGTGGGTACTCCGGATGAGACGATGTTCAGTTGGATGAGACTTTCCGTGTAAAACATTCAACCTTATCAGTTGTGGATGTTAGGACTTTGAACTGATTGAATAGAGGAGAAATTGAGAATTTGCCGTTGTTCAGCACACTCTTGAAGAGCCGCCAATAATCTTTAGAATCAACCTTGCAAGACGCAATACGTTGTTTCATTCTATCAGTAAACAGTAACTTTGTTTCATTGAGGACGCGCTTACACCCATTACGAGCAGAGGCAAAGAGATGTGTGTTTCAATCAAACATGTCGCTCCAGGACTGACAGAAGAAGTGATTCCTATGGGCTATAGAGTCTGAGAAAGCAGGTGAGAATCAAGGAGATGAGCGCGATTTAACTTGATATTTTCTTGCTGAGATGAAAAGCATCGATGCCGGCTTTTACCTAGGATGAGGTCTCAGACGCACATTTTTGTATGGGGGGGGATGAAAGAAATCACAGAACGAGTCCCAGTCTGGCATGAACCTCCTACGAACAGAAAGATATTCTTTTCGTAGGAGGTTCATGACTGGAAGGGGAGGTTACCAAGGGGACATAGTTGTGTGGCGCAACAATAGTCAAACATAGAGGTAAAACAGAGATCAAGAAGGGAAGCGTTTCCTTTAAGATTACTAGGGAAAGTCAACCACTTGCGTAAGGGGTTTAGTGTTTGAAAAGTTAAGGCCATCCATCGGCAGTTACAGAGTGTTTAAGTCACGTGGTATGGTGGGCGTTAAAGTCACCGAATACTTGCAAAAGGATGATGAGAGATGGCTTTGTCTATAATATCGGAATTGCTAACGAGTACACAACAGTCTTGAGTGGAAAGGGAACGGTAGAGAAAGAAAAAAATAGCTTACTGAATTGAGGAGAGAAAGACAGAGACACATATACGAATGGTCTGGAGGTTCAAGAGAGAGTTCCCTACCCAGATACAGGAGAAGCATATGAGTCGAAGTTGGGTATGGATACGGAGTTTAAAACTGAAATATTAAGTTTTAACTTAGTTAAAGTGTAACATTCACTTCTTGTGGAAGAGGATACTCCATTGACCGTGAACAACGATTATAAAATAACGTCCTTATAAAAATTATAAAATAACGTTCGATTTCATATCTGCGTAAACATCAGGTGTAGCATTTCAAAACTTCTAGCTTTGGTATTTTGTTATAGTGTACCTTAGCAAATGAAGATTTGGAAGGTTTCCCCATGACAGTTGCAGATTGGCATAAAACGACCGGCATAACTAATGACTCAACTAAAGGATTTCGTTTATCATTTCTAACAGAAGATGTAACAGGAACCCGAGAGTACAGCAGCTGAAACATTTTTGCAAAAGCAAAGAGAAGTAAATCGATCAGAATAGACCAATGTATATGATGTTTTGGGGATTAATGCGTTTTATTAAGTGTTTTGAATTTTATTTACTAAATGATACGATACAGATATAGCCAAATGAAATATGCAGGTGTCAGAGTTATACGAATGATAAAAAAAAAACATTGATTAAAATGTCATATTACGTAAAGATAGCGTGCTCGAACTGAAAAGGTCAGTATTTAAATATAAATTAAGAACATAAATATTTATCAATTTTAAGAAAAGCACTCATCGTTAGAAATGACATTTGTATACTATGCCAGGTTTATGAGTATGAATGCAATCGAAAAGGCATGAATCCATATACATCTATATCTCTGAGATGAGGTACTATGCTTATTTACATTATTCGGACTGTTAATTTTATCATCATTGTCATATTCAGAACGTTTCGAAACCTGGTATTGAACCCACAACTCTTTGGGGCTAGTCACTGGATTATCCACTGGGCTATGCGCCCTTGAGGATATCTGTGCATAAATTTTCTGGGATTTATAAACCTAATGTCTCAGCACAATTTTTTTTACCAGTGCACATATTGCAATTATTATTGCATGTTTTTTGCTAGAGCTTATATTGCAATATTTGTGTTGTTCTTCTCTAGCACTCCTTATTCCCATATTGTATACATACAAAAAACTTGGATAGTTGAGTTAAAGGGAAATAACTGAGACATACGGAAGAAGCATGGCACGTGGAACTAAAACAATCTACCAGGGTGGACGAAATAAATGGTTCAGTCCGAAATTCCAATCACCTGAAGAAGGCCGGAGCGTACAACTACCGAAGCGCTGTGAATATGGCAGTGAAGATGAGGATAACAGTCAGAATAATGTAAATAAGCATGAATACATCTTTTCTCCTCTGAGATATGGGGTAAATAGTAGGACCAGCCTCTGCCCTCATAATTAGTAACTCTGAATTCAAAACAGTAGTGTAGTTCTGGTATCGACAAGATCGTGAAAGTTAAGACCTTCGACTGCGTCGATGTATTATTATTATTGTTACTACTAATATTAATCGTTTATTTATCGCACAAAAATAAAATTCGTTCAGTCATTTTTACAGCAACGTCAGCTGATTTATTTCTTTTTCTTCTCGAAAGAAAAGATTAAAATGAACACCACGTTCATATGGATCATGGACGAATTAAGAAATGAATCGGTAAATATTGGGGAAATGTCATTATCGTGACCATTATTTTAAGCATTTTCGAATTAAAATGATTACCACGTAAGTGATAATAGGTCCTCAGCTATATTAAAGAGTAACCTAATACGTTGGTGGTTAGCTAAACGCAACAAAACCTCTTTCGCTCTTTCACGCATGGAATGTACAACAATACTTACATCTATAATTTATTTACATATTGATATTGTTATGATGTTAATTTGGGGTTAATAAAGACAAACGCCAAATAACGTAACAATAAAATGGGGTTTATTCGGTTGGTAAGTTGGTACAGATATCGCCTGAGTAGTCTATAACTAACTCAGCTCAGAACTTCTTCGACACTGTCTTTTGACATGCCACTATCTAACGTCCTTGTTTGTAGACGAGTTCATCTTCAAGAGGGGTGGTAGGTTCCTACACAACACCTCCCCATTGAGATTAATTCCTGAGGAATTAATATATTTTCCTTTTGGGATCTGGACTTAAACGTTCCACCCTAGTTCTTTTTCTTGTCCTTCTTTGAACAACTGTTTCTGGCAATGGTGGAGTCGGTATATCAAATCATATAATACCTCCATTGGTTCTTCCTTTTCTTCACTTATTTCTTTGATGATTCTTTTCCTTAATCGGTTCAAATGTCTTTTGTGCCTCCATTTTTTGCTTGGAGATAGGCATCCGATAAATCCAATTTAGAGAATATTTTCCTTCTACTTAAACTTGCAAAAATGTCTTCTGGTGAAAGGCAAAGGATATGTGTGTTCTTTTAAGCAATTTTTAGACCCGTAGAAAAATCGGCACACATCCGAATTTTATTATTTTTTTTCTTAACATATACAACAGGGCAGGCCCACTCTGAAAATTCAATGCGTGAAATAACTCCTAAATTTTCAAGCCGTTCCCATTCTTTGTTAATCTGTTCCACAATACCAAATGGCACATTTCTTTTTCGCTTGAAAATAGGTTTTACATTTTCCTTCACTTCAAATTTTGCCTTCGCCTTTTTGCAACATCCCAGACCTTCTGAAAATACTTGTGGAAATTTTATTTTCAGATCTTTCACAAAATTTTCTGTAACCCGATTTTTACACCGAGAAGAAACATTAACTCTATTACAAAAAGAATTTATAGGGAGTTCCCATAAATTAAACAGTATAATCCAATCTGTTCCAAACAAATTTGAAGCATTTTGTAGTACATACACTTTAGACTCTTACCAACAAATGAAATATTACAAGAAAATTCACCTTGAAAATGCAATTTTCTTCCAGAAATCCATGAGCCACTTTTTTCAGTCTTTTTTAAGCAAAGGTCTGCCTATTTTAATCCATGTTGCTGTGTTAATAATGGAAATGTCACTTCCAGTATCTAGCTGTAGTTTAACATTTTTTCCATTAATTTTTACTTGTACGGATTTTCTTTTCTGCCCCTCCTCAATCTCCTGACGTGACAACACAATATTCACAATATCTTTTTTCGACTTAATTTTTTTTCTTTTGCTTTTACAATGAGTACTTATATGGCCTTTATTTCCACACGAATAGCAATTTTTGTCGCGAAAAAAACATTCACTTTTAAGATGACCACCACTGCATCCAAAGCACGTTGGTTTTTTGACGTTTTTATTAACTATTCCCTTTTTTGGTCGAATAGCATGGACACGGGATACGTCTTTTTCTTCAATTTGCGTATTGTCATGTTTTAAACTTTCAATTCTTTGACACTCTTCCGTAACCTTCTGCAAAGTAATCTCGGAATTTTGTTCGAGTTTTGCCAATATTCGGGACCTTATTTCCTTATCTTTGCTAGATATCAAACATTTAAATCGATCAATTGAAAGATCATGTAACATAAAACGTTCACACATTCTGTTAACATTTCCAGCATGCGTAACAACTTCCTCATCGTCACGCTTTACCATATTCAAACACGAGAAACGAGTATGAAACAAACTAACTCGTTCGCCAAAAATACTAGATAAAGTATTAACAGTTTCTTCGAAAGAAATGTCACTAGTTTTTCTTGGAAGGACAAAATTCGTATACTTATTATTTTCATCTGTACCCAACTTTTGTAAAAGTAAACTCACTTTTTGTTCATCAGTCCAACCTTCACATTTTTTTTCAAATATTGTTTCAAATCTGAAATACGCAGGAAATGTTATACCCTCCTCTGGGTTAAATTTGAACTCAGTAATAGAATTAGCAATACCTTCGGCCGTTAATGACGAATTTACTGGATTCTTTAGTAACATTGCTTCAAATAAAGCCTTTGTGTCATTTCGCTGCTGAACTTGTAAATCCAATAGTTGTTCCCGAAACAATTTTTGTTGCTCTTGTTGCTGAATTTGGTTTTGCACTAGAGTTTTTGTTAATGCAATCAAATCTTCCATTATGCGTAATAGATTACACAAAACACTTTTCGAAAACAGTCAAAAACGAGAAAAACACATATATATTCGGTTGGTACAGATATCGCCTGAGTAGTCTATAACTAACTCAGCTCAGAACTTCTTCGACACTGTCTTTTGACATGCCACGATCTAACGTCCTTGTTTGTAGACGAGTTCATCTTCAAGAGGGGTGGTAGGTTCCTACACAACAGATATTTAAACATATCTCGTGATAGAAAAAAATATACGTTTTCCCTTCAAGTGGTCTTGGGACCTTGGATATATTTAGTGAAATTCTGTTTCAGACACAAAAAAAAAAGAAAAAACGCATTTTGTCAGTTTCATTTTGTCAACAAAGCCAGTCATAAATATTTTCCCAGATTTAGAATGACACACAGATATTATAATATTAAATAATTTAAGTAAAATATTTAAATGCAGGCTAACTTTACTACATCAAGCTTTTGATCACTTAATTTTACGATTAGAAAATTCAGGATGAATGTTAAATGAAGTTTCGTACCAGTTAAAAAAGAAATTAACAAACATCGAAATAAGACATCAGGTGAAATTCCCTGCTCGATCTTCTCATCCAAATGGTTCTTTCACAGAATACAGCTGTCAGTATTCACAAAAGGACATAATAGCACTGAGTTACTCCAATTAATTGAAAACTTACAAATCTCTTGAAAACTCGATAAAAATATCATTGCCTTCAGTTTAATTACATTTTCGATGATAATATGACCTCGCTTTGTTCAAGATTTGGAAGGATTTTTTTTTAGAAAAGTGAAATTTAAAAAAAAACAAAACAAAAAAAAAAACAAAAAACAAAAATGTAATTTGCTTTTATATGAATCCGAAAAGGAGAAAATCCGGAAAGAGTAACCTGTATTGAATCGAAGAAGGAACAAGTGAATTAGGGAGTGAAAAAGAAAAACGGATAGAGGAGGAACGAGACAAGAAGGAAGTTAAAATATGTAATAAACTGCTGAAACACTCTTCGTATAAATTAAAAGATATAATTGAAAGCAATAAAGTAAAATCACTTTATTACTAATTATAATTATAGATATGAGTGCGCACTTAGCATTACTTTTAAAATATGTAGTATAATAAAATCATCAGTTATGTTGCATGAAAATGAATTTGAGATATTTGTTGTAAGAATCGCAAAATAAGGCATTTCAAATTAAACTGAAAATAATGCATTCCAAAATTTACTAGAAATACTAGATTAGTAGTTGCTGCATATTTTACTTTTTTACTTATGTATCAGTCTCCGTTATTTTCACATATATTTCTCTTGCTATTACTGCTGTACTCTGATCTCAGCGAATCGGGATTTTCCCAACCCTGGCTTTGTGAACATCTCGGAAAAGACAGCCATTGTCATCACAAAACATATATGCTGGTGTCCTTAGTTGTGTTTTTTTTTTTTCTTTCCATAATACCAGCACGTCAGAGATAGGATAATATTCGGAACCTAGAATATTATTCAAAAGCATTTTTTCACTGAAGAAGATAAATATTTATTTGCCCCCAAGGCAAATAAATATTTTGAATAATAAATTTAGTCCTTGAATAATATTCTTTTGAATAATGTTTATTAAATTTAGTCCTTACACTAAATGAGATTAGAAAATCAGCAACTGGGAAAATACAGTACATTTTCCTGAATATTTATTTTTAGTCATTACTCAAACGTACAGTGACTTATTTATTGGAGCTTCATCGTGATATTCTCGAAGTAAAACAGATCATTCTTGATAATAACTAACCTTTATTTCGTAAGGCAGAATCAGATGGATAAACGAGAGAAAACAGTATATATAAAGGGAGATAGCCCGATTATTTGATGCAGAAATATCTTTTCTGTCTTGAAAATTTACATCCGAAATTCCGTTTTTACCTAGGTTCGAGTGCCATCCAATGTTAAATAGGTAAATATGGATCAATGCGAAATTCTGTTTAACTGTTTAGTTTCATTATAATATAAGGCCATATGTGAGGAAATGAAGCGGCTGAGATAGTTTACCAGCCTTCTAAACAGGCGAGGACAATCATTCAGTAATCCAATCTTTTATATGGACACTAATCAGTGGTGTAAGCAAGAAAAAACTCAACCATCACACTCAATACTATTTCAGTAAGGTACCTCTTTACTCTGTGTGTTCCTTGGAATTTTAAAATCCGAAATATGCACATATTTAATGCATAATGAACCAATCCATTTATATATACATCACGGCATATGGAGTTCGTGTAAAGGTCGAATTTTTCATACAGCACACTCAGATGAATCAATCTATGAGCAAGCGAATTTTTAAGAGTAGAGAATATGGATCACACTTTTTATCATTACAGCAATAATCATTTTCGTCCATTTTGAATAAACGCAATATATAATATTTTTTGCATTTTCAAAGGAACTTCTAAAGAAAGCATGAGTCGTCTATGGTTAACTTTTTATCTATTAGAGCTTTTCCACATGGGGAAATGGTTAGTTAGCTAGTAGAGTACATTACTACAATCGTGAATTCCATCCTGTGTGGCTTAGATTTCAAATAGGATATTTCCTTGTTGTGCACCTTTTTAAATTCTCGTGTAGTTTTGAGATATGTAATCTTTCAAATATGCCTTTTAGACAACGTTAAAAATATTGTTAAAGGCGTTAAAAAATGTTTAAAAACAGTATGAAAAGCTAAATAGCAAATGTACAAATTTTAGATATCTTTTTGGATGCCTCTGAATTTTCTAAAATTTCTGACCTCCAAAATTGATATTTAGCTTGAAATAAATTTTCACTTACTCAGCAAGAAGAAATGTATATGAAATAACTCTGCGTTGCCTTATCAAAAGATTTATTTTAAAACTATTGCTATTTTTGAGAGTTAACCTTCATTTTTATACACCATGCTCCGCGTCATGTAATTTCTCTGATGCAATTTTACCGCATCTCTATGAACACAAAATTTTATTTCACCTTTTGTGTGTTTATTATTTACGAATATATTATTTATAGCATTCCTCCATTTTCCAAGGTGTGGTGCCATAAGTATTCTCTAGGAATGGCACTTCCCTTGATTCCGAATTGCACTTAGCGTTCTCTATCGAACAATTTATGGCATTCGGCAAATTGACATCTACTTAAACAGTCAGCATGTATGTGACCAATCAAAAATAACTCTTCTTTCCAGAATAACAAGATTCACAAGAAAATATTTCACAGATTTGGGTAAACAAAAATATTTACTACTCATTTTTAATTTGATAAAATTACGACGTTTGACCATGCATTTTTCCTCGAAATAAGTATACATATATATAATTAAACTATAAATGTAGTTATAAACAATGGGAAAGTTGAAGAAATTGCTTTATACTCTATATCTGCACGATTGTTTTATATATGGGTATACCTGAAATGTATGCAGATATTTAAATGTCTGGAAAGATTATGCTGCCTTATACATGCGTAAAAAACACTCGTCACTGGTTTTACTCAGGTGGTAGGGAGATGTGGCTGCAGAAGTCTGTATACTGAGTGATTGTCGCATTCACATTTTTTATGCATTTGGCTCGTCATACACTGAATTAATTGAATGATTAAGAATATTTCTGTAATGAGTAATTGAGTTAAATTCTATCTGAGTTAGAACTCAGATAATAATTTAGCATACCGACACTTCAAATTGCCACCGGAATTGGTTGAAGATATCCCTTTTCTGGAAGGCCTTTAATATGAACACTCAGAAATGTTCTATGTGTGTGTGCTGCATTAAAAGGAAACCGGTATTAAACAATGCGAGAATGAAAAAAAAAACTGGGAATTCCGTGGACAGTCTGGAAAATGTCTAGACATTCCTTTTCCTTCACCTCCTGTGAGAGTTGTTTTGGCAAAACATTGCTCACCCAGTCTGCATTTGTCCTTCCCCAAGTTAGAATATGAGTTGAAAAGAAGATTTCAAACAGTGAACGACATTAAGGTAAAGAGAACGAGGAAGCTGATGTAGATCCCGGAAAAAGGATTTGATATGTGTTAGAAGGGACACTGGAATAGTGGAAGAAATCGCAAAATGAGGACTAAAGATTCCTGGCCTGCATAGGCTGCTTTTTTATATTAGAAAGATTTGCACAGAAGAAAAATTCCCTTGAAAATAAGCCATATATTTTTATTTAATACAAACTATGTGAACACAAAAAGTATAATGGGATTCATGCAAAGATATTTCAAGTAAAAGCCTTGTAAGCATGTTGCATGTGTATCTGTTGTGCTAATATTGCTACTTTAAATTATTGTGAAAATTTTTAGCAAGACACTTTCTAGTGATGCCTAATAATTAGATATTAAATAAGTATACCCCATATTACTATTATTATTATTATTATTATTATTACTGATAAGGAAGTAAGGAAATTGTACCTGTATGATTCAATCTGGAAAAAGTGAATAATACTAAGAAAAAAATAATTTTGATGATATTTGAATATTCTGTTTCATAATATATTGTATTCTTAGTCTTAATCCTTTGCCTGTCCTGTAACGCACAAGACAGTTTGGATAGTATACACGAAAATTCTCTGGGCAGGCAAAGGGTTAATTTTAACATACATTATTTGCCTTTCTTTCTTGAATTGTAATGAAAATACTTGTTACCATGATAAAAGTTTAAGGTAGATTCTTTGCGTGCCTTAGGAAACTCGAACAAAGCATAATTCTTAACAAATATTTAACGAACGAGATATGTATCGTGAAATACGTTACAAAATCATTCATCAAAATATTTCGTATTTACGAATAAGTAAAAGAAAACAAATTCCACCGAAATCATTATACGGCTTTTAGATTTCGTGGCTTGAAATTAACTGGTTAAATGAAATGTCAGATTTTGATAAAGAGAAATGAAAGCACTTTATACCAAACAAAAATAGTATTTTTAAAATCAAAATATAGTTTTACGCTTATCGTAAAGAAGACATAACACGAAACGATGTATATTATATGGTTTGTTAAAATTGAAAATGTAATGATGAAAACAAAACGAAAGTTTTTGAATGTTAGTTAACTCACATTAAACCATTTGTCCTTTTTTATATAACTGCATGCAAATGATCAGACAATCACAGAAGAAACTGTAATATTTAATGAAATAAATCGAATTTTTCCTTAAATTACCATTCTCATTTTGAATATTTGATTCACAAATTTTCGAAAAAACACCATTGTATTATTTGTTCATTATACAATTTTCATTACAATACAGAATGTTTCTCCATGCAACCTGAATTTTTTTCCAATTTATACTCATGCAAAAAATGTAATACTTTTTGTCCAACTGACAATATATTTTAATATAAAAAAGAAGACATTGATGAACGCACGCATTGAAAATGGGAGCAAACTATACTAATGGTCATATTCATATTATGAATTAATAAAATATGACGTGGAAAAGATCTCAGCTGAAATATTCTGACAAAATATCACATTATCCTTTTAAAAAGCACTTTGGTAGGACCAACATTTTTCAGCACCCACAAATTACAACATCATATAGGGGTTTCAAGTATTTTCATTCAAAAATTCAACATAATCAGTCCCATCATATACATTCTTATCAATGCACATAATCCAATCGTGGATATTAACCATATAGATGAATATAGTTAAAATTTCCAATCAAAATTCAATCAGCTGTGCAGATTATTGATATCATTTATAAACGTAGAGGCGTTATTTTAGTCAACAGAATGAAAATATCACTCAATTTACTGCCTTCATAAATTAATTTTCAGACGCTAATCCCAAGCTGTATCTTTTCAGATAGTATGCAAGAATCTTAGCATTTTTTTAAAAATTTTCCCTTCAACAATGACAGTTTTCATAAAACTTCTGTAAAAAAATCAACATCTACTTGTTTGAGATGAAATCTTTCTTCTGGACGAAATAATCAGTTTCGTGACCGGATCCAAATTTAGGTTTCTCTTTTCAAGTTTCTTCTGTAATAAAAATGAAAGAAAATATTTTAAGAAATAGTCTTTGTGTATAAAAGTATCAGCGTGTCCGTAAACATTGTTTTGTAAAACATATCTAACCCAAGTAATGCAAATAGATACGGGAGAGAGAGAGAAAGAGAGAGAGAGAGAGATAATAAATATTTAATATTTCCAGCGAGTTTACATTAAATACAAATGACTTTGGGTATCGATTTTTCTTTCTGCAATATACACGGTACCAAATCAATATTTCAATTTCAGCGTTGGAAATGTGACTGATAACCAAATGCCTGGTCTGCGCCGATAACATTGCAAGTTATCCTTTGCATTTTATTAAAAAAAAATTAAATCCACAGAAGCACCAAACCAAACTATGTAACAGTAATATTCAAAGAACGAGTAAGTGTAAATGTGTAAGATAGATTCTGGCAACAAAATTTTCTAACAAGCCACAGTGAACCAACATAGCAACAAATTTTTTCTGTCCACTTTATGCCAGCGGAAAACGTTAGGCCGATAAGGCGCAATGTGTCATTCTCCTGGAGGTTAGCATAAGCCATCCTGATGAAAGGCAAAAAATTCTCTAAGACGATTGGAAAAGTTCAGTTTTGTTTTCGAGGTGTCAAAATTACCAAGCCAATTTGACCTTACCGAACCAATCACATTTACCATTCACCTATGTACAGATTTCAAGGTACACTACGCCCAAGTTGCTTCGTTTGACTTGTGAACTGCATTCTTCTGTCCTATTAAAGAGGGTTTAATCCGCTTTTAAATGTCTTTTCATATGCTTTACTTTTGCTTTGTTTTTATCTAAATAAACATTATTTGACGTATGCAAATAAGTAAATATCGATTTCAACCTAATTTCCGATAATTGGAAAACAGTTTTATATTTGTTTAGGTGAAGAAGTAAGAGTATTTTGAAATTGCAACCTCGTTACTCTATCATATTGAAAAGTTCTAAACTTCTTTAGATGTCTCACATTCACATGAACAATGTAACTAATTACTACTACTGCTTTTATCTACCATGTTCTTTCAGGGTGAAGGTGATCATGCTTCTCTACAACTTCCTGTCCTATCCACTCACAAAAAATTACTTGTTGTTTTTTTTGTTTGTTCATTAAGGATATACTGAAAAGAAATATAACAGAACAACAAGTAACACTTCTTTCATTTTTCACGTCATCTTTCCTCATTATAACCACACAAAATTTCATCTGACTGCAAGTATCAGTATCCTTGTAGTTCCTATTTTCCTTAAAACTTTCTTGATGCTCACATATCCGTGGTATTCTAAGTAGCTACTAGTACAACCATATTTTTTGTCTCAAGTCTCTTCTTCGAATGTTAGATTGTCCAGCGTTCACTGCAATATACGAGATTAGATATTACATAACAGTTCAGCATTCCTTTCTTTGTTTCTAAGGACATGCTCGTATTCATTAATACTTTGTTTCTAGGAGACACTTTTTTTGAATATTACTATGCGCCCTCTCATTTCTTTGTCACATTTTCCGTCATCTCTTCCACCTAGAGAGTCACATTTCGACATCTTTCATTTTGACATTCCCAATACAAAGTTCGCATATTTTTCTGATAATGATGCACTGTCTTCTCCCAGTTTTCTAATAAAACATCCTTTCAGTTTTTTCTGAGTCTGTCATAAGCAGTGTATCATGTGCGTATCTTATGGTTTCCAGATTTAATACCGCCAAAATAAATACTTTTATGTCCTCTGGTTCTCTTGAGATTGTCTAGCTGTATAGATTAAATAAATCCGGTGAAAAATAGCATTTATGTCTTATTCTCCTTTCTCTTTATGCCTCATTTAACAAAAAATTGTAGGTCAATATTCTGTCGTTGAATGTATGCATGAAATTTTCTCTCAGAAAAGTTTACAGGTATATCTTCCCGTACAAATCAAATTTCTGTACAAATTTCTAGTATTCCAAATGGTTCTTTGTGTCGCACAGTAGCAAATGCTATGTAATATGTGAAACATTGCTCTATACTTTTCTGCATTTGTATTTTTGGCTCCAACACCTGATATAGAGCAAAAGATGGAAAAATAATTTCCAAATATAAACCGAAGCATTTTTACCAATGCTGCATATATTAATATGTCGCTGTTTCGTATATTTGCATGTTAATTTACTTTGGAATTGAATTGCACATGGCAGCACTTTCAGCATATTTCCCAGAATTATGTTAATTAAAAATATTTTTAACTTACTATATGTGCTCAACGCCATATTAAATATAATTATTCGTGTTTTGATACGAAACATAATAGGGCATGCGGCAGAAATACATCCAACATGCACCTCCCACATAATAGTAAGATATTAGTGACAATGGTGTCTTAATCTAGCTAATGCCTTACCATTATGTGGGAATTATTTCTGCCGCACCCTGCATATATATTAATCCTGTAGCGTAAATATGTATATAAAGTGTACAAATATTTATTTGGTCTTTCAATGTCTTATATATATATATATATATATATATATATATATATATATATATATATAATATATATATATATATATATATATCGAACCGATTGTAGGTCAGAATTGAGTCCAACCAGGTGACGGTAGTATTAAAAAGTGCTCCATCCCAAAAGTCGAACGTGCAGAGCTTTAAATATTAAAAATTAGGAATCACTTACACACCCGCTACCATGGTCTCAACCATTAAGGTCTCGTCGCGCGGTAAATGCCAGTCAAGATCTTAATGGTTGAAATCAGGGTAACGTGTGTATAAGTGATATCTAACTTTTTTAATATATATATATATATATATATATATATATATATATAATTTAAATAAAAACAGACAACTTTAGGTTCAATGTAATAATTATTTTTACCACAGCAGTTTTAAAGTCTGATGATCCGCAGTCCTTTAAAACGGCTGTGGTGAAATAATTTATTACATGGAACCTGAAAGTGGTCTGTTTTTATTTAAATTATTTGCTCTGGATTTACATTGAGCTCTCTGGATTTTATCCTCCTTGGGTCTACCCATACGGATTACCTAGTTTTTCCATAAACTATATATATATATATATATATATATATATATATATATATATATATATATATACATGAATGCATCCATAAATTTAAACGTCATAATGACTTGATTACCCACTATTTATAAATATGTGTGTGCACATCAGTTATTAAACTGATGTGCACACACATATTTATAAATAGTGACACTAAGTTACTAGAAGCATAAACATTTAGCTATGTCTCAAACATATTTGTGTGTTTGCGCTTAAATATTGTAAAACAAATATTATCGTAATTTTAATATCTATACGAATATTGAATGCTTCTATTTGCTTATGTGCATGCGTTCTGTCGGTGTCACGACGTTTTAATCTTTTTGTGCAGAGCTGCTACGTCTGTGTTCTGCAGTTTTTCGATATCTGCAAATTTCTCCTTAGCCATTTCTTATTCACTTGCCGGCACATTCGTCTGATGGTTTGTTTATATATTTACGCATTACTATTTTTCCTTTTCTTGTGGCTGATTACTCTCTTACTCGCTAGCTTGAGAAGTTCACTTGTCACCCCCCCTTTGTTTCTTATCTTGATGAGGATACCTTTTATACCGTTGTCAATAGCGCTTCCTGACATGTTCCAATGTCTCATATCTATTCGTGCTAGCATATGTCTGCTTGCAAATGGAATTGTCTTGTCATTTGTCGTATTACAATTCAAGATATTGCATTGAGCTTCTTTTGCCTTTAGTTTTCATATTACGAGGAGGTATTCACTCCTGCAGACAGTGCTTGGGCATGTTCATTTGTATAATAATGTGATTGACCACACGTATCCTAGAGTGGCAGTTAATTCTATTTGCAGTTACCTTTTCAGGAACATTTGTCTTTGTTCAACAACCTGTGGTTTATAATACAATTATGTTGAGCTTAGAGCGCAAAATCTAGCGTGATCAACAGTCGATCAACAAGTCGAGTGCGCTGAAATCTTCGATCACGATGTCTTGAGACTTCGTGCTAATTCAACCATAGACAGCTTCTGCACAGTTCGGTCTGCAAACTTTCACTCAAAGGGCCTGGTTCACGTGGTATTAATTTCAGGCATTGCCTCATGCTAGGTTTGTCTCTTCGGGAGGATATCAAGAAGTCTCGCTATCCTGAAAAATCGACAATGGTAGGATTTGAACAAAGATCTCATGATTGGAATGCTGACAATCTAACCAATCGGCTACACGCTCACTTTGTTGCAATAGTGTGCTTCTAAATCGTCTATTGTTGATTAAGTAGGCCATCTGATTTCTTCAGTCTGCTGACGGGTTTTGCTATACCCACAAGCGCTGTGAGTATTATCAAGTGTTTGATATGTATTGGTTATTCGATGTACCCTAATATACCTATTTATCTCTGCTGTCGTTCTGTGATCCAAGCCCATACTTACCAAACATTTGGCTCTCATGTTTTTCTCCTTATGTGGATTCTCATGATATTCTTGTGAATTGCCCTGCCCTTTTGTAGTTACTATCGTGTTGCAAAGATTATTTATTTCTTCTTCCATACCTTCCGATGTGCGTGCATAAACTATGATTGCCTTATTGAATCACTTCTCTTAGTTTCGCCACTAGAAATCTGTTTGACAATTGAAACTACCCCAAAAGCGTTTACTCTTGGCTTTATCTTATATTAGTGCGACTCCTCATTCATTCTTAACTACTTCATATATTATCCTGTGATTGTCGCGTATAAAGTACTCAATGGATTTCCATTCTTTTTCACTTTTCACTTACTGCATTAGTAATATTTTCAAACTTTTTATATCTCGATTGAGATTGTAACTTTCTTGCGCTCATGCGTTTTGCGTTGCATGTATTTTTCCTTACTGAGCTATGAGTATATTTTGTGGCAGTTGGCACAATTCATGGTTTTATTTGATATTTGTGTATTGTGAATTGTCATGATTGGTCTTGCCACTGATACTGAAGCAGTTTCTCATTTCATTACCTCTCCTTACCTTATTGTTGACTCTTTTCATTCCTCTTTTTCTTTCTAATGAGTTTCCTATTACACTCTATTTCGCACCTTCAGTCATTTTTTCACCACGACAGTTGCAGGACAAATTTAGATAACCGTAAGCTAGCGCTAGTGAGGGTAGATTATGTGACTGGGTGAAGCAAAAGGTCCCAACGTCGTACGTTTTCTGTTGGAGGTTATTCTTTTCCTATGCTGCTCCTTCCAAAAAAGTAGTCTGGCTGTAGGTCTGGGACCTGGGACTCGAGTTGCAAAATTTACAATATTTATTTTATTTAGTTTTATCTCATTGAAAGTGGCTGTTGCTTTTCTGGTTCTCGTTCTGTCTTACTTTTTTCCGTTTGAAAACGTGCTGATGATAGAGCAGGTAAATACGTTTTAAAAGTGTTTTGATTTTTTGAACTCCGTACATTGCCATTAAAGAATGCTGCAAAAAATTGAAACATGAAAAAAGCAAAATTAAAAAGTAAAGAAAAATAAAAAATAGAAAAGAATATAGCATATTTACAATGAAAAAAGATATACTATTTAAAACTTCATCTCTGTAAATTCATAATGAATTTTAGTTTATTCCAGCGATTGAAAAATGAAACTTCTATGGAAAAATTTGAACTTTCTAAAACCTATATTCGTAATTTTGCTCATTACCTAGGCCTGTACTTGTTCTCCTGTATGTGTACCACTCTCTTGGTCATCAGATTCTAATGTAATTTTCCTAGCTGCTGTAAAATGCGATAATAAAACTATTGAACACGTCAAATGAAATTCAAACACATGCCTAATATACAAAATGTAAAAACAATTCAGTTTTTCACTGAAAAGACTGAACGAAGACCCATGAAAGAAACCAAATAAATATAATTACTAATTATCTTTCCATCGCTGTCATTTCCAAACACACGACACTTTCATTTGTCGTTAGTGATGAGATTTGTCTTGAAAATAAATAGCAGAGCTGCCGCTAGCGAATGAGGATTAGCTCTGAGATGAAACACTTTCTTACGTTCTCCAAAGCTGAAATTTTCATTTTTACACTCACTCAAAACCTTTATTTACTGAGATTATAATATTCTCAATCTCCTTCATTCTCGTATTTTTGCTAAATACCTGCCTAGTCTCCCGAGAGAAATGCTTACGAAAGCTTTTCATGTGTCCGTTAACAGGAGGTTTTAAATATAAGGTGTTTTGTTTTTTTAATCGTTAATCTATGTGGATTACTTTCAGACTTTTTGAAAAAGTTCAGCGTTTAGATTGATTCTTTCTTTAATCTTTTATTTATAGAGGGAAAGACAAATACTATTATTTAAACAAAAAAAAAGACCCTCAGATTTGAAATTAAGAAGTAATGTATTTTTAATTCGACATTTATTATTGCTATAAACGTGGTTAAAATTATGCGTTTTTCTAGACCGGTAGATATTATTCATTGTGTAAACGTTTATAATAATAACCCTCCTCGACCCCTCATATATAGATACTCGTATAAAATACAACTATAATAGCCTCATCTAGATGTAAAAAAAAAACTGCTAAAAATAATGGAAGCATTAATAATGAAAAATAAAGATAACATTCAATAATATCAACTATTAGCACAGCTAAAATGTGTTGTCCGTATTTGGAAAATAAAAAAAGTACCCCATCACTACAGATAAACATACATAAAAATCTACGTATTCAGTTAAAAATAAAAAAAAAACACCTTTGAAATGGGTGACAGATTAAATTCCCGACATGATGAAAAGGAGAAAAATAGTTCCAAAGTATGGGACAAATTATAGAACATTGAACAAAGAAATTAGAAACACATAGAGACAGGCAAAAGAGGAATGACTCAATTAAAATTGTGCAGAAATAGGAAAGCGCCTTACATATAAAGCACATCTATATAAAACAATAAAAGAACTAACATGACAAAAGTTATTCTCATCAAGAAAATGTGTAAAATCCAAGGAGAGAACACTGATAATAGAAAAAGAAAATATACTTCAGATATGGAACAAATACATTCGAGACAAAGTAAAAAAAAATATCAATACGAGTAACACAGAAAGTGCGGATAATTTTTAACTTACCCTCGTAGAAATATCGAAGGACCGGTAATATTAAAATCTGAAATGAACTCAGCACTGACCAAATTGAACAAGAACAAAGCAGCAGAACAAGATGGAATTGTAATAGAGATGCTATCAACCATGATAAAATTACAGACATAATGGCGATACACCAAAAGACCTAAGTATATCTATTTTCAAAGCGCAAAGAAGTCAGGTGAAAAAAAATGCGAACTCCATCAAGCAATTCACCTAATGAACTACATAACAAAAGAAAGCCGGAGCGTACAACAGCCGAAACGTTGAGAATATAGCAAAAAGTTGAGGTACAACTGTTTGAACATACTCAAAAAAGTGTTATCAACCGAATTCTCATGAATAAAGCGCGATTCAGAATTATACACGAAACAGAGAACAGTATCGTGTCATTAATGGCACTGGAACAAAAAATACTATATTTCATTATTAATGCTTCCATTATATCTGCTCATGCAGATATCAGAAAGATCAATACAAATGTAAAAGCATGTGTACCTACGTTTTTATACAAAATTCATTTGATAAAATAATTCATAAAGAAGTGTTTTAAATGCTAGCTAAGGTCGAGAAAATGAACTCTCGGTAAATACGCAAAAATGGAAAGGAGCTTAAAACAAGGATGTCTTCTTAACAAACTTATTCAACTTTTACAGTGAAGAAATCTTGAAAGAATTGTAAGTCCCACCAGGATTCATTATTGACGGCCATAACTTAACATTAAATATACAGTTAATATAGTTTTGATAGCAAACACAGAAAGGAAACTACAGGAACTCTTACTGAAGGTAGTAAAATAAAGGACTATACATACATTTTAAAAAGACAGTAAATGATTGTCAGCAAAAGGAAAAGTTAAACATTCAAATTACAAATTGGACATGCAAAAATGAACCAAGTACAAATTATGATAGAGAAAAATGCCTTCAAAAAGCTATGCAAAGTATTAAGAAACAAGAAAATTTCGATAGGAACAAAGAAAATAGTACTGAACTGTTATGTAATTTCGGCCTTTCTATATAGCATTGAATGCTAGACAATTTCTTTACAGATGAAGAAATTTTGCGTAATGTGTTTCTACAGAAGGATGCTGAGAATACCATGGACTAAACGATGTTTTGCAGAATATAAAAATGGCACTTATAATTAACATGAGAAAGAGATAGCTGAACTTTCTAGGACACATAATGATGAAAGGGGGCATAGAAAGTTTGACACTCACAGGATATATTGAAGTCAAGAGGGACAGGAAAGAAGAGCATGACCTACCTAATGGGCTTGTGTAAATGAACGGTAAAACAGGGATTAAGAGAGATAAAAAATACTTAGTAAGCTACAAAGGGTAGGTAGGTTTGGAGAGTCATGATTTCCCACTCCCTGAAGTGACACAGCACATAGAACGATAACAATGATGTTAATTATTGTTAAGGGGTCCACCCCTTTTTATACCAGTGTGTACTTGTACTGCTGCCGGTGAATACCCGGAGAGTGAGAGAGTGGGAGTGTGAGGTAACCGCATTGTAGGAGTCACAGTTGCGAGCACGTAGACTCAGAAAGGAAGTAATACTTCGATATTGAATTTCCCAGACTGTATATATATTATTATTGCTACTAACCACATTTCTGGGTCTACTAACCGTATTACCAATTGTATTATTACGTCAATACATTTATTTGCTATATTTCATTCCTGCGTTTGTCATTCATTTGAGACCGGATTTCATCCTGGAATCCACTACAAATCCACAACGAGCGATTCGAATTCACACGGGAAGAACAAACAAAAAATTTTCCCTCGTCGTTCACAGCGAATTGGCGACGAGTGATTCGAACTCACACGAGAAGAAGAAATAGAAAAATCCTCCCCTCGTCCACAACAAATTGACGTCTAATGCTTAGAAAATTAGGAACTGAAGAATATACAAATTATATCTTGCCAAAAAAGACGAACGAATTAACATTTGACGAAGCAGTGACATGTCTTAAAGAACACTTCAGTCCTAAAACATCACTCTTCCACAAGAGGTGGAAATGCTTTAACCTGGTAAAGGGCGATAATGAGGATTATTCCACGTTTGCCGCAATCGTAAATAAACATTGCGACGACTTCAAATTAGCGGAATTAACCCCGGACAATTTCAAGTGCCTCATCTTTGTTCAAGGGTTAGTTTCAACAAAAGATATTGAAATGCGCAAAAGAATGCTTTCAAAATTACAAAAGGAACCTGGACTAACACTACAATAATTATCGGAAGATTGTCAGAAATGTCTAAGTATAAAGAAAGACACAAAAGGATATTGAGGTGTCAGCTGTATCTCCTCTACGTAAGTTAAACAAAAGTCTACGTTCTTCACCCTCCCCGGAAAGAAAGCAAAAATTCTATAATAAGAGAAAAAGTACAACATACCTGGCAAATTATGACGAAAATCGAAGCAAATATAATCAACCCCCCATCAGCATGTTATCGATGTGAAGGACTACATTGGAACAAGGATTGCCGTTTTAAATATAAAAAACTGTCTTGAGTGTGGAAAAAGGGACACAAGGCATCCCAATGTAGTAACAGAAAAGATACTAGTAGAATAAGAGCTACTAGGATGCATAACGAAGATAATACCAACATAAGGAAATATGTGGAACTTGAAATCTTAAATAAAAAGATAAAATTGCAACTAGATTCGGGTTCCGTTCTCACGATAATCAACCTACAGACATGGAGAAAACTTAACAGACCAACCATGTTACATACACAAAAGATTGCCAAGTCGGTTACAGGCAAGCGAATAAAATTCGAAGGAGAAATAATCGTGAATGTTAAATTTCACGGGAAAACAAAAAAAAACTTAAGATATACGTCATGAAAGATACTGAAATCTAGTAGGTATCGACTGGATGCAAAAGTTCAACGTTTGGGATCTACCTATCAACATTTTTTGCAAAAAGTTAGAGGTTGAACCATCAGATGCTATAAAGTTAAAGGAAGAATTATATAACCAATTTCCTGAGGTATTTTCGAGCGGGTTGGGACGATGCAACAAATTTGAGGCCAGAATTGAATTAAAAGAAAACGTCCAACCAGTTTTTTTAAAAGAAGCGAAACGTACCGTTCGCTACTATAGAAAAAATCGACAAAGAATTGGAGAGACTTGAACAAAGTGGGATTCTTTCAAAAATAGAGTTTAGTGAACCGGTAGTTTATGTACAACAGAAATCAGGAGAAATCCGCGTATGCGCAGATTTTTCGACGGGGCTTAACAAGGCTATAAATGACCATCATTGTCCACTACCGAGCCCAGAGGAAATATTTACAAAGTTCAACGACGGTAAGATATTTTTTAAAAATAGATCTAAGTGAGGCTTATCTACAAATCCCAGTATAAGAAGAGAGTACGAAAATCCTTTGCATTAATACGCACAAAGGGTTGTACAAATTCAACAGACTACCATTCGGAGTAAAAGTTTCACCAGCAATTTTTCAGCAGACGATGGACACAATGCTCAAGGTCCAGAATTTCTCGAATGCTTATCTGGATGACATTCTAAATAAGAGCGACAATGTTGAAGAGCACGCATCACACATAAAAGAAGTTTTCAGAAGACTTCAGGATTTTGGGTTCAAAGTAAATGGAGAAAAGTGTGATTTTTTTCCTAAATGAAATTAAGTACTTAGGTCAGATAATAAATGAAAATGGCATGAAACTGGACTCAGAGAGGGCATCGGCAATTAAAAATATGCCTGAACCAAAAAATGTTGCAGAACTACAAAGTTTCCTGGGTCTAGCTAACTACTATGGCGAATTATTGATAATATGCATAAATTGAGGGCCCTACAAAATGAGTTACTAAAAAAGGAGAATAATTGGAATTGGACAGAGGACTGTAAAAAAGTATTTAAGGAAATAATACAAAAATTAACTTCGGAGTTAGCATTGACACATTTCGATTCCGAACTCATTATTGCAAGTGACGCGAGCTCACATGGGGTAGGTGCGTGTATTCTGCACAAGATGCGGAACGGTACAAACAAACTTGTTGCACACGCATTTAGATCATTATTGCCGGCGGAGAGAAACTATTCACAGATCGAAAAGGAGGCATTGGGCATAATTTTTGCAGTAACTCGTTTTCACAGATATATTTATGGGAGAGAGTTCGCGCTCCAAACGGACCACAAACCACTTCTTACGATTTTCCGTTCAAAAAAAAGTCTACCAGTCTATACAGCGAAAAGACTTTTAAGATGTGGAACTGTGTTACTAAACTACAATTTCAAACTTGATTTCTTAACATCAAAGAAAATAGGATACGCTGATGGGCTATCGCGATTAATACCTGCGAAACGCGAACCGTTAGAAGATTCAGTAATTGCGGCATTACAAGCTGAAGATGAAATCAGTAAGGTATTATGCAATACAATAAAGGAACTACCTGTAACGCCGCTAGAGATAAGACGAGAAGCAGAAAGAGACGAATTTATTCAGAATCCCAAGAAAAAAATAGATGAGAAGGTGAGGAATTTAGCAGACAGTTTCTCAATCTGTGACAACATATTATTGTATAACGAGAGAGTAGTAATACCGAGGTCGCTACGAAGAAGGATCTTATAAGATTTTCACTTAGGACATCCCGGAAAAAACCGGATGAAATCACTTGTGAGAGGTTTAGTCTACTGGCCGAACATGGACGATGATATTACGCAAATGGTGGAAAGTTGCAAAGGTTGTGCTGTTGCGGCGAAAGCACCACCCTCTATACAAAAGCCATGGCCTAAAGTCGACAGACCGTGGTCAAGAATCCACGTGGATTACGCAGCACTCATTGACTATTAAATAACATTAGTTTCAATAAATGACCAGAGGTTGCCAGATTTAATCACCCGACGACAGTAAATACCATAAACTGTTTACACGAACTATCCGCGAGATTTGGCTTCGCGGATTGTTTGGTAAGCGATAACGGCACACAATTTACCTCCAGTGACTTCCAAGAATTTTGTGAGACATATCAAGTAAAGCATATCAAGATAGCTCCGTACCACCCAAGGTCGAACGGACAAGCTGAAAGATTACTAAAAAGAGCGTTAAAAAGCCGAGGATGTACCGACAATAAAAGCGACACAACAGTTCCTCCAAGTGTACAGAATAACACCTAACGTGAACACGCCATCGGGTCTTTCACCAACGGAATTGATGTTTGGTCGGAGAATAAGGTCTGTGTTTGACAAATTATTGCCAAACAAGAACAAAAACCAGTATACAACTATTGTACCCAAGAGATCTTTTAAACCAGGAGAATGGGTTTACTTTAGGATGTTTAGAGACAACACAGTACAAGGCGAGAAGTTTTCACATAGAAGACATATTGACCAACTACAAAACAGACGGGTTGAGGAGCCAAACTCGTCACCCGCAGAAAACGACGATTCAATCTTCGAAGCTTTGGAGATCCAAAGACCACGGGAAGACACAAATTAGAAGGTCAAACAGGAAGAGAAAATTTACCGAACCTCTGATTATCGATCATAAGAGAAAAAAATACTAACTACCCACAAAAGGGATCTAAGGAGTGGGTGTTAAGGGGTCCACCCCTTTTTTTATACAAGTGGACTCGCCCAGTGTGTACTTGTACTGCTGCCGGTGAATACCCGGACGGTGAGAGAGTGAGAGTGTGAGGTAACCGCTTTGTAGGAGTCACAGTTGCGAGCACGTAAACTCAGAAGGAAGTAATACTTCGATACTGAATTTCCCAGCCTGTATATATATATTATTATTGCTACTAACCACATTTCTGGATCTACTAACCATATTACCAATTGTATTATTACGTCAGTACAGTTATTTGCTATATTTCATTCCTGCGTTTGTCATTCATTTGAGACCGGATTTCATCCCGGAATCCAAAATAATTATATTTTAAATTCGAAATTTTCACAAACTTAATGCCTAGTTAGGGATTAATGATTTAATAAAAATATAAGATTTCTACGAGTCAGATGAAGAATAAGAGGAAGAAGAGAGCAGCACGTAGAAGATAAAGTATAAGAAAAATGTACCAACTAAAAAATAAATGATATTGCAATAGAAAACCAGTGGAAGTAAAAAGGAAAGATGAAACAAAGAAAAAAAAAACAAAAAAAAACAAACAAACCCAAATAACAATTGAAGGAAAAAAATAATAGAAATCAAGAAAACAATAATAAAGGAAACAAGTAGTTTTTTACGTAGATTTCTTTATCCACGTAAAAAAAAAATAGCAAAATCAGGACAAATGAACGAATTGCAGAATGCTTAATACTCGAAAAAAAGATACCGAAAAAGTGGAAGCAATGAGCTAAATTAAAAAAAAAAACAAACTTGATGAGAATGATCTTAAATTTTTAACCTAATTGTTCATCTGTTCGTGAGCGTTATTTCTTTCTTCTGTGTTCCTCTGTACTAATCATTTCTTATTGACTAACAGTTTGACATTATTACATAAAAATGCTACAATACTAATTTTAGATAATAACCAAAAAGTATGAATGTAAGGAATGATTGTAAGTTTAAGCGAGGAGCTTCATGACAACGAATGGTGTAAAAAAAGTGCACATCAAAAATAAGGATTAAATAGGAAATAGGACAGCGAAGAGCAAATCATGACTTGTTTCTAGATAATTAATTAAAAAAAATTATATGGCAACTTGTCATTAATTTTGATAGTAAATATAGTTTGTTAACCTTGGAAATAGAATGAAGGGATTAGGAAAATAATTGGAAACAGAGTCGTTGAAAGAAACAGTAAACAAACTTTAAGGATCTAGCGTGAAGATAAGAGAACAAAGACAGAGTAAATGTTTGGAATCAAACGATAAAATACAAACTTCAGTGTTGAGAGATAATGATAACATACAAAAATGTAGGAAACTGTAAAATAACTTGAGAAGATAAACGTATAATTTACAATAGAAGACTAACGACAATGAAGCGGATAACAAAATTAAATAAAATAAAAGGAGATAAAAGAAAACTAACTTGCTAATTCCGTTTTCAGTATTTGACATAAGCAAACACATAAAGGTGAAACCGAGTGTATTCCGAATATTAGCTCACGATTTAAAAAAAACTACATACAACTAGATAGAAACAATGACTGGTCTAAAAGCAATGGAAATGAGGATAAAAACATGAATATTCAGAGAATTATTGACCTGAAAGGGTTACATTTGTTGACGGTACTAATCATCCTTGAAATTCACCGGGTTTTATTCCTCATTGTGTAAGCACATGTTTAACTTTACCTGAAATATGAAAAAATCGAAGGTGGAAGATTGTTTCTCCAGCCTTTTCAGTAGAAGTGTGATGCTATTTTGAAAATCAACATTTGAATGTTGTCTTATACAGATACTAAAACACAGACGAAAATGACGCCGTTACTTCAAACAGACCATTCTAACAGATATTCATGGTTACAAAATATCACTCGTAACTGAACGTATATAAAACTGTATTGTTAATGTCAGACGCAAGACCTTAATCACAAGAAGAACACTTACGAGATCAATATGCATACCTTTTTGTTATAATCAGATTTCAGAAATGTATCTTGTTAGAAGTTTCTATTTTCGATCAAATTTCAATTAATGAATAGTACTCTAAGAATCACAGTGGTTACTTAAATGGCCCTCACTTAATCACTTGACTCGTTTTTATACAATCGGACCCTTCTTTATACAATATACAACTGAAAAAGTAGCTCATTATAAATAGGTATCTAAAAAGACAATCTATGAAACTATATATGAATTAAAAGAAGGCTCAGTATTATTCTCAATATGTTTGAATATATATTCAAGGAGGTGTTCATATGCTAAACTTGTAGATGCTATAATAGTAAAACAATGAAAATCTAGTTCTGTACCAATCATTAAATATATTACAGTTCTTTTTATGTTAGATATGCACAACATACGCCAAAAGAATTGGATATTTGAAAATTGTGTTACTACGTTCCATGTACATTAGTGCTATAATGTGTCCGTATTGGAAGGTTTGCTTCGCGACAAAAACTCCAGGCGTCTTTTTCTAACTGTTTCTAAAAGCGGGGGAACATTGTCTGCGAGTCAATCACGCGGGCCAGCAGTAGTCTTCACCGACGCATTTCAAAGAGCTCGCTTTTGAGAACTGTAATACGGAAATCAAATCGAAAGAATATTGTGAAATGAAGAAAATAAATAGCAAATAATCTCGAAGTCTGAAGGCGACTGAATTTTCTTCTTTTAAAGCAAAACAATGTGCGAGTTCATGGCTCCATTGAAGCTTAAATATGGACGTGGGAGTCGAAATTAATGCTGTTCAATGCGAATTTGTGGAAGAGCAAATATGCATGATTAGACAAATTGAATTATTAACAGTACTCAGAATAAGAAGACAGTGAAAAATTTTTTGAGGCCTTCTTGGAAAACGGGTCATGTAACTGGGATGAGAAAAAAGTTACGCGAATATCAGATGAGGAATATTGTTGAACAAAGCATAAAATTGTTCGAAATAAGTTATATCAATAGATATGTATACTTTTTTTATCAGATTTTACAATTATGTGCATGCAATGTGTACATAGGTGTTTCACTGACTGATGAAATTGGAAAGTGGAAGAATTGCCAGAGAGAGAGAGAGAGAGAGAAAGAGAGAGAGAGAGAGAGAAAGAGAGAGAGAGAGAGAGAGAGGTGGAGATATGTAAAGTTTGAAACCTTGACTCCGACTTGGAAACGAAGAACAAAGTGTTACGAAATTAAGTTACGAGGGAATGGTCGTTAACCTGCACGCTTGTAGATTCTTATACGGAAAAAAACTGTTCCTGTATAAACCTAAATTATATGAACCTTCTTGATTCACTCAACTTTCTTTTTGTCTTATAACATCGTCCCGCTTGAACGATACTAATCCAGTGATTCGATTCCCGCCTGCCTTGTGATAAAAAAAAAAAACAAAACAACGTGGACAGGAAGAGGCTTGTATCAAAGTGACCAACTTCACGGTTAGCCAAAAGAGTCAATCACAGAAACACCAGTGACTGAGGACGAGACAACGTTGTCATGTAGCGCAGGGGCTAGGGCGCCCCTGCAGCATAATATCACAACGGAATACAATTTTATCGCAGTTACAACAAGTTTGTTTTTGCAATTTGCATCTGAAGATGATTTTGGAAAAGATCGAAAGTACTTGGGTCAACAGAACTCTTCTTGATGCATTTCATCTTAACATCAAGAAACAGATTAGAAAACTGGAAAGAATCAGTACAAAAATAAATATACACAATATGTCTATATTATTCAATGAAACATGTTTGAATGAAGATATGCTGCTCAAGATTTTATATATATATATATATATATATATATATATATATATATATATATATATATATATATAATTTAAAGAAAAGAACCATTTTAAGGTTCCATGTAATAATTTATTACATGGAACCTTAAAGTGGTCTGTTTTATTTAAATCATTCGCTCTGGATTTACATTGAGCTCTCTGGATTTTATCCTCCTTAGATTTACCCATACGGATTACCTAATTTTTCATAAACTATATATATATATATATATATATATATATATATATAAATGACATAATGAAATATTTTTATAATCCACCATAATTTATGATTACTTTAAACGTCATATTTAGTGGCTACACATAATTGATTAGACATCCATGATTACTTTTAAACAATATATGTGTGTGTGTGCCTGTGTGTGTGTGTGTGTGTACATATATCATGAGAGAGAGATATCCGGTTTTGAATTCCTCTCTCTCTCTCTCAAACACACACACCGACACACACACACACCGACACACACACACACACACACACACACACACACACACACACACACACACACACACACACACACACAGAGTGTGCGTATTTTGCATGCGTGTTTGTATATGTGTCGTTATTTGATTTTGTATCGCGTCAGAAATATTCTATTTCTTCTTACTATTTTGATGAAACCGTCTATACAAGCGGATGGGATTCGTCAATGCGTCGCAACCGGAACTGATTTTAGTCGCGAAAACTCATTAGTAGCCGCCGGGGCTTTCTGCCCAATCGACCGACACAGCCACCAAGACTTCACGGAAGCCTGACCATGGAAGACAAATTAGACGCCTCTTCAGTAATCATTCTTTCGCTGGGAGATGCATAGAAAAACGGGTTAAAAATAAATCAACAAAAATATAATAAATTATAAATTACCTCGGACAATACAAATATGAATCTTCGTGACCAAAGAAAAGTATTCATTTTCAAAATTCAATTTTTAGCTTAATAAAACGTTTATTTTACATTTTCTTTTAAATTTTAGAGTTATTCTTCGAGTTGTGATGTAGGCTTCTTTTTATGTCTTCATTTGAATTGAGTCCTATCTACAGATTTATTCGCGATTTCAAATAGAAAGTCTTTTTAAAAATACTCGTGAGGCTTCTTGACTTTCAAGAAAACATTTGCGAAAGGCTTAGCTGTTCCTCATAGCTCATTAATAATATCTATACAATAAAGTCATTGCAAGTTGCTTCAAAACATTACAGACACATGAACATATATAAAATCTATAAATTATTTTGACCTGGCGATTGCATTTAGCATAAACCAGACAGTCGCCTCTGGGTGTTGACTTCAATGTCCTCTTTTATATTTTATACGCTCTATCCCTGATATTAACCCATAAATATACCATACCTTAAACACACACACACACACACACACACACACACACACACACACACACACACACACATATATATATATATATATATATATATATATATATATATATATATATAATAGGAAGAGTGGGATGGGAGAATGTAAAAGATATATAAGCAGTCACGGAGAGAACGAAGAGAATTCCCTTCAGTGTGAGTGACATTTAATGAAATAAAGACGGTTATATGTCAGAAGAATTGGGAAAAATGTCTCATCCATTACATGAAATAAATTATGGATGCATTTGTTGCGCGATATGAGAGAACAGTCTCTTTTAACAATGAAAACAAATCAATTTTTAAAAAAAGGCAAAGTTCACACATACTGTTACGGGAAGTAAAAGACAAACCGATGCTGAAATTTGAGTCGAAGAAACGTCATCGTCTCAGATTGAGGAATTATTCATGAATTCTCCTAAAAGTTGCAGTATAAAACGTGTGAAACAGGTAAAATGAATGCAAATAATGAGCGAAAAACGAAGTAAGAAAATGACGGGACGAAAGAGGTTATAACGGATAGAAAGATAGAGAAATGAGAGAAAGAAACAGAACGAACTAGATTACACGAAAAGAAAAAAAGAAAAAAAATAGAGAAAGTTGAGTAGAAAAATGAAAACAATGCAATTTATATAAAGTCATATGAATTACTCACTCGTATGGATAATACCAATTCCTGAGAGACAACATAAGTTGTACCTGAAGGGAAGTCTCGTCCAATTGTCACGCATATTAAGGAAAGTAGTCTGTCATTTGACAATACCAGTAGAGGGCGTAAAGTGACATTTTTATGTACAGGTAAACCGAATGGTAAACGGATGAAACTTAATTTAAAGCAAGCTTACGTTAGATGGAGGTCTGTTGCCACGTAAACTAGATTACATTTGTCATTCGTGTACATTTGTGGAAAGTCTGTCTTTAACGTTTAATGTGTGCAGTAGTGAGTTCAAGTGACCCTAGCACGTCGTACGTCTAAATTTTACTTTTTTAAATCTTTTAGAATTATTTTAAGTTTCTTGCGCACACACAAACGTATATATATATAGAGAGAGTTAATTGTCTGTAATTGTAGGTGACTGTCTGGTAAGACCATATGTTCCAGCACATCTTACAGGAGCTGTCTAGAGGTACTTTATTTCAGACACAATTCCAGACATGCTAATACGAAGACACGTGTCGTTCATGCATGAGGGGGGCTCCAGTATATTTTAGTCACATTGTTCGCGAGGCACTGGGTGATAACTACCATGAAAGATGGATAGGTAAAGGACGGCCATTTCTATAGCATGCACGTTCCACCGACCTCAATTATTTGGATTTTTTTAGCTGTGGGGTCACCTAAAACAATTAGTTTATGCAGCAGACATTAATAATGTAGAGACGTTTTATCAACGTGCCATGGAGGCCTGCGAAACCATTCGAACCTGTGTGAGATTACCTGAAAGCCAATATATCCCACGGGCTCATGCGTTTGTAGAAAAAAGCGGATGACATTTGTTATGACTTGCTGTACAACGAAGGCTTTTTTGGATACAAGTTTATGTAGACATTTTGCCTTGTTTTGGTTGAAGGAACACGCCTCCAGTGTTTGTAAAAGTATTTTTGTATTGTAACTTGGATTGTACATTTAACACCGTCTAGCGTAAATTTAAAACTTATGAACTCAAAAACGAAAGATTTGCGGTCATATATTTATATGTACTTTTGTCCTTGTTTTGATGTGCGGACCTCGCCTCCAAAGTTTGTAAAAATACTTTTAATACACTACAAATATATATATATATAAAATCATCTAGCTATCTATCTATATATGTATCTATCGGTGACAATATTTGTTGTTATCGCGGTAAAACATGTAAAAGTTTTCTTATGAATAGAAGAAGCAATATACTGAAAGACTTTGGAACAAGAAGGGTTAATACCTAAAATCGGTGAGAAAGATTGAAGATTTAATTCATATATTGTCGACACCTGGAATTGGTGTGTTGAGAGTTTGAGCAATGGAATTAGAGGGCAATAATGTTTGACATGTGTTCTACGCAGCTGAAAAGACAAGCTGTAAAGCAAAAACTTCATTTTCATCAACAAAGAATTTGGAGTCGATTTCTCATGGTCAAAATTTGTGTTGAAATAAGCCACACATGCCCACTGAGGCGATTTACGGAGAGGTAATAATGTGAGAGAGTGGAAGAAGGGAATTCCCCAGAATTATGAAGCTGACAACAAAGTGGATTTATCGAAATTCCCTTATGCGTCGTGTCCCGCGCCAATTTGAGCGAATGTTAATAAATACGAACCGAATTCGTGAAGCGATGATGGAGATGAAGACAGAAGAGAGACGGCAGATATATATATATATATATATATATATATATATATATATATATATATATATATATATATATATACTTAGTTTATGAAGTCTCTTCGGATCACGTAAACTTTAATAAGTTTATTTAGATTATAGTATATGTTTAATTTTATCTATATATATATATATATATATATTCTTTTTCTATATATCATAATAGTATTTATAAATTATGTATTAAAACACACATATATATATATTTTAGAATGTTCTTAACCAACCACTATTGTGATATAAATTATAAAAGGCTTTTAAATTGAATGCATATGTGTCAGAATCTTGACCAAAGAAGGACACAGACAGAATTTCGATTTTACGTTAAAAATCTTTTTTCAACTCTCATTGACTGTCCAGTACTTTGAGATTTACCCTTTCCTCCCTTAATTTTATTCTCAACTGCCATTTTCTGTAACAATTTATGCCCACAATCCGTATGTTAAATTAGGTCACCACGGATCCTAATATCAGTTAATACAACTGAAACGAACTCTTTGGGTATCACTGTCAATTCAATTATTCATCTCTGTCTATGTACCCACCATCTCTTTTCTCTCCTCCTCTTACACGATCATAAATTTATATCATTCTTTCCCCCACTCTCTCAATATGGGATCAGAAAATTAAAATAAATCTATTCTTAAGTTTTAAACCAGAAGTGATTTTTTTCCATTTCCATTTGGTTTGCAGGTCTGAAGAATTGAGGCCATTTTTATCGACCTCAATGAAATAAATATCACCTAATAGTATTTAAGTGTTTGTTTATCATTATATAATAATTATTGCTATGTTTTTGACATAGTTCAGATTAGTAATGCTCATTGACAGGCTATCATTCGAGGCTTATGAAACCAGTCTACTTTGAGAGTTAACAAATAGATGCGAAGAAGAAAGTAAGAGCTTTTAGTATAACGGAACACAACACACTTCTATTTCTATGATACATAAAATGTAGACATTTTGTCTGCATCAAAATTGATTCTGTGGAGACAAAATTTACTTATACACATGCTAAATATATAGCCTCAAGCTGGTTTTATAAAATGTGTTAACGTTTAACGCTAAAACTTTTGGTTCGATGCTTTATTCTCTTGCGTCAGTCAATTGAAATGATACATATGACACACTCATATCCTCTCTCCCACATCACTTCCTCACTTCGTTAATTTTACGTATACTTGATGCGTCCGTCAAAAACGTGTGAATTCCTTTTCATTTTTCATTTCAGCTTTTGGAAGTAAAGTCTGATGATCCAGAACCCTGTTAAAGGGGTTATGGTGAAATAGCTTATTACATGGAATCTTAACGTGGTCTGTTTTTTATTCAAACTATATATATATATATATATATATATATATATATATATATATATATATATATATATATATATATATATATTTACTATCACCCCATCTAAATAGTATTCTTAAAATTAAAATGTTATATATATTATATATACATACATAATATATATTATATAAAAATATTTATGTATGGTATATACATATATTTTTATATATATATATATATATATATATATATATATATATATATATATATATATATATTTAAATTATATGTACATATATTTATATAACATATATGTACTGTATATATATATATATATATATATATATATATATATATATATATATATATATATACTAGTAGTAGAGCCCGGCGTTGCCTGGGGGATATAACAGTAAGAGATAGATTAAGTATCCACCATCATAAAGACTGAAAAATAAAATTGACAAAGATTATTGTTTAAGGTTGACGGACACGCATGTCTTAATTAGTTTTTTTTTTTTTTAGGAATTGGTCAAACCCAAACTCAAACAAAAACATTGTTTTCAATCGTTATGAGTCTCCCGATTGAATAGAATTTTATTATAAATTGTCTTGTAAATGGAATTTTTAAAGCATTCTGAATGTTAAAAATAAAGAAAAAAGTGTGCAAGAGAATAAGAAACACTACCAGCCAAAAAAAAAAAAAAAGTGAAGTTTTGTTTCATCGGCTGAAAAATATAGGAAATCCGCTCCCATATTTAAAGGAACCCACACAGAAACAACCCGATGTGAGTTGTCCCCCTTCCATTTTCACGATGTCTCTTAATCGTGTTTTCAAATTGATTTTGTGCAAAAAAAAAAAATATATTCCCCATTTTTGGCGCTGTTAGAACCACCACAAGGTAATTTTATGTAGTCCTGTGAAGTTTTGTTGAAATCGGTTGAAAAATGTAGGAAATCCGATCCAATATATAAACGTTACAGACACACACACACACACAATCTGCGTTTTATAATAAGTAAGATATATTATATATATTTTACATAGTAAATATGCAATATATATATAACTTATATATTATATATATATATTATGTATATGTATTATATATTATATATATATATATATATATATATATATATATATATATATATATATATATATATAACATAAAATATTAGATATATAATATACATACATGTATATATATATATATTATATGCGTGACACTTTTCATTTGAAGGAACACTTCTCTTTACCTTTCAATTAACACACGTTCATCATCTATCTTCATTTATATAATAAATGCGAAGATGTCTCTGTGTTTCACACATTTTCAATTAGAGAGACACAACTCCCTTAACAATTCTTACATCTGCAGCCTGAAAACAAAGATAAGAGTTAGAATCACAGGTGACCTTGAAGCAGGAAGATTTGCTGCTTTGCTGTTGCAGCTTGGCAATGGAACCATTAAAATGGGCCAAAATGAAGTTATTTCATTCCAAAATGTTTGTGGAGTTGTAGTTTCAAGTATCCAAAACGTGATTAACCGTGTTTATGCAAACTTTATACGCCATTATATGTATTCAAAATGGCTTTGTGAGATCGCCATATTAGCTCCCAAAGATCAAAATGTGGATAGAATCTATTGCAAGGTTTTCCAATTAATTCCAAAAGAAAGCATGATATTCTTTTCCATTGACAACGTAGTTGAACAAGAGCACGTGGTGAATTATCCAATAGAGTTCCTGATCTCATTGATTCCACCTGGAATGCCATCATGTTACTGAGAAATCTGGATCCTCAAAAGCATTGTAATGGAACAAGATTAATTGTCAAGAAGATACTTCCTCATCTCTTGGAAACAGCGATCCTAACTGGTTTAGAAAAGGAGTAAAGTGTTTTAAATCCAAGATTTAATTCAAGCAAGTCTTCTTTTTGCGTTGAAAAGATTTCACTTTCCTGTGCGAGTGCCAATCAATAAGAGCCAAGGACAATTACTGAAAGTAAATGACCTTCATCTGATGAAACATGGTTTTCTCCCGACCAACTCTATGCTGGTTGTTCAGTATATTATATATTTATAGTACATATTATATATGCAATCACGTATTATATATATCGTTATATTTAGATTTTTTATATTTGATCTGTAACCTGTAGTCGATATTAATTTTGTCAAATTTTCTTAATTACACAGCGGCCCTTTCAGTGAATGCCCTTCAGTTTTAGTTCCCCCCGCCCCATCTCTCTCCCTTGCCCCTTTTTTTCTTTTCTTTTCCTCTTCCTCCCTCTTCTTCTGATCTTTAAGATTAGATCGTCTATTGTGTGTGTACGTCACCACAAAATGTATCCTTTCCGGTTACATCTTTAATGTATTCGACATCCGACAACATTCATATTTCTCTAACTTAATCCGTCTTTGACACCCCGCTCTAAAACTTTTCTCTGTTAAGTTTAATCCCCCACCTTCTCTCGTCTGTTACCCCTCTCTTTATCTCTAACATTCGTCCCACACTCTCATACTTACACTCTCTCTAAATTTTATTTTTTATTTCCGGAGTTGTTTTTTCCTTTTTTTTTTTTTGAATTTGTAGGTCTGATGAATTGGATCGTATTTACGATTCGAATGGAATAAATTATGACCATGGAATATTAGTGTTTAAACCTTTTTATTATATCCTTACTCTGTCCTGGACATTGAGTTCTACCTGGATTCTATCCTCTTGTAATTTTTTTTTATACTAAATATATATGTATGTGCATGCATGTATGTATATACATTTATATATTTTGCATATGTATGTGTATATTTACCACTAATATTATCTATCTATCTATCTATCTCTCTCTATCTCTCTCTCTCTCTCTCTCTCTCTCTTTCTCTCTCTCTCTCTCTCTCTCTATATATATATATATATATATATATTAGGTTGTCCCAAAAATTCGTAAAACTTGCAAAAAATTGAAATTCTACTCGCCAAGTAATAACAAAAACAACAAAAATTATTCCTCAAAATAAAGACCATCATTTTCTAAGACTTTCTGCCATCGATCTACAAGCTTTCGGATCTGGTGAAAGTACCATTCAGCCGGCTTCGAATCAAAGAATTCTTGACACGCTTCCTCGACTTCATCGAACGAGTCGAATCGGCGGCCCTTCAGAAAGTGTTGCATTGAGCGGAAAAGGCCGTAATCTGATGGAGCACAGTCAGGACTGTAGGCTGGATGTGGCAGAACCTCAACGCCGTCCAGCACTTCAAACTTGTCTTTGGTCTTCCTGGAGGTGTGTGGCTTGGCATTGTCCTGCTGCATCAAAGCGCGCTTTCGGTTGATCAGAGCCGGGTACTTTTGCTTCAACTTTTCGTAGACCCGCTCCAGTTGCTGACTGTAAGGTTCGGCACTGATGGCACGACCATTCGGAACCAACTCAAAATGCACGATTCCTTCAAAGTTCCACCAAACACACATGACTTTCTTGCCGAATCGATCTTGTTTTGGAACCGACGGTGTCTCTGTCCCTTTGTGAACCCATCGCTTGTCTCGATTGTGCTGGACCAGATAGACCCATTTCTCGTCCGATGTCACAAAACGCTCGTCCAATGGATTGCTGAGCAATTGACGGCAAATTTCAACTCGTCTGTTGGCTTGTGCTTCGGTGAGTTCGTGCGGATCTTGGAGCGGCTTTTTGTGAACAAAATCAAGTTGCTTCAAGTGTCGGTGAATTGTCGATTTGCCAACTCCAAGCTCATCAGCCAATTCTCGATAAAGTAAAAAAAAAAAACAATTAAAAATTGCATAAAAATTAAATTTTTCGCAAGTGTTTACGAATTTTTGGGACAACCTAATAGTTTATATACATGACATATATCTCTATATATCATATATATTATATATGTATATAATATGTATATTTTATATATTATATCTATTATATATCTATTATATATATATATATATATATATATATATATATATATATATATATATATATATTATACATATATCTTATATATATTATACATATATTGTATATATATATATTATACATTCATATTTGTGACATAAATTTAATTTAAATGAAAAACAGACCACTTTAAGGCTCCATTGTAATAATTTATTTCACCAGAGAATTTTATTTTTCTCTGGATCTTCAGACTTCACTTTCAAAGGTGAAACGAAAAATGAATTTAAAATTTACACTTTTGATGGGGCAGTATTAAGCTTATATATGTTGAATTACAGGTGATGAGGAATGGTGTGAAAGACATAGTTGAGTTTAGGGAGGGAAGGGAGAGTTTAAAATTTATCTTTATATTTCTTTTTATTACAATAATTAATATTGAGTAAGGGAGGGTAAGGATCAGCCATTGACCTATTTAATCGGTCAACTTAACGGAAATGATAAAAAAGGAAGAAAAAGGGGAAAAACGGGGCTGTAAAGAGATAAGAGATAAGATATCTACGTAGGGGGGTTGGAGGAAGTAGAAGGGTGGTATAATAAATAAGATAAAATATAAATAGATGAAAACAGATTTTAACATTTGATAGTAATTTAAATGTTTAAAAACCAGACAATGAAATTAAATTTAATGCTTGCTAGCTATTTAAATATTCAACTTCTTCACAAATAAATGTGGGATTACTATAAGCCGAATATCATAATAATAATAAAAAAATTAATAGTAATATATTAGTACTGTGAATGACTGTTAAGGTAAAATCTTTATCAGTTTGAGTCTAATATATGAATTTAATTTGAACGTAATAGTTAAAAACAATACTGTTTTTTTCTTACACACACCACACACCACATACATATTTACGTAAAAGCACCTAATCATACATTCATATACATGTACAATTACGTTTATAACCACATACACATGTATCGATAAGCATCGGTATATACGCATACACATATACCAATACTTACATATACATTTACATATCTCCATACGCATCCATCTTTATACATATTTAATTTTTTTCTTAAATTTTACAGTTAACGTGAATTAAGTGTTTAAATTTCAAAAAAATATTTAAATTTTAATATTTTTAATATCATGAATAATGGTTAAGAAGTAACATTTTTATTTAACTCAAAGTGAGATTATCTCCAGATGAGTAAAAGTTCCTTCCATTATAACTCTATATACATAAACAAACAGCCATGTATATATATATATATATATATATATATATATATATATATATATATATATATATATATTCATTCATTCATACAACTATATCCTACATATGACATATAAATTCGTAAATACATATATACATATATACAAATATATATGCAACCCCATATACATGAATCGATATATATATATACACAGATACCTATCTAAATTTACGAACACATGCATATGTACATATTTACACACATATCCACACACACACACACCATATATATATATATATATATATATATATATATATATATATATATATATATATATATATATATATATATACCTATGCAAATAAATTCACATATCCATATGCAAGCACATATACATATTTATATTATATTATGTACCCGTACACATATGTGCATACAATCAACCTCATATTTTAAAATAAACGAATATTTATCATCATACACAAATATCTACACATACCACCATTAATTATACCAACATTAAATTATGTCAAAAAAAAGAAGTATATTAAAATACCCCTATACAACTCCTTAAATATAATATATTTTAACTGATAATGATTTTTTTTCGTTTTTTTTTAATAAGTAGTGAGTTAAATTGAGATTATTTCTATGTCTGCATTTAAAGATCATCTCATTATGTTGGTTTAGTAATTTATCAGGATCTTTATGCTTTATCATTAGGATCTTCTCTTTAATACACAGGTCACATCGGTCTCTGAAATATATATATATATATATATATATATATATATATATATATATATATATATATATTAACAATTCATCCAAAGCAAGGCGGAAATGCCACTAGTACGCAAGGGGCTACAGAATGTGTAAGTAAGGGAAAAAACTTGACAGAGTGGAGTTGGGGAAAGGATCTAAAAAAAACGGTGGAGGATAAAAAGAAGAACGCGGATCAAGGCAGCAGACCATGTCGATAGACATGACATTTAAATTTTTGAAGATTATAGTTATCAGGAATGCAATAAGAAGAAGGAAGTTCCACTGTCGGGATGTACTAGAGCCGAAGCTGTTGGAATAGAAGAGGCGGTTACATTACTTTCGACAGTAAAAGTGTGGGACCGAGATCCCAACCTAGTAGCACGTTTAACTTCATGCAGTCGGGGCACCAGTGAAAATAGATTGTCAGAGCAGATGCCATGAAAATATTTATAGGAAAGACACGGGGAATTCACATTACGTCTGTGGGAAAATGACTGGAGTCTAGACCCCAGGTCAGGACCGATCACATTGCATATCCGTCTCTAAATTTTGTTGAGAACATCGAGATGAACAGCGGGGGCACCTGACCATATATGGCAACATTATTCCATGCATAGACGAATGGTAGATTTGCAGGCGTGAAGGAAGGACTCAGACGAGAAAAACCTTTTGACGTGACACAGAAAACCAGGATTCATTACAGTAGATGCATTAATTGATTCAATGTAGTTGTTCCACCGCAGGTCAGTGGAAAACGTGAAACCAAGAAGGCGCAGTAAGGTGCTGTCGTGAAGTTGAGCATCAACCATACTGATATGAGGCAGGGAAGTTTATCTATGGTGCGTAAATGACAGCAGTTTCGTTTTGGACATATTAAAACTCATGAGCCATTTCCTGCCCCAGTCAACTACAGTCGTGTTCGAGACCAACATCGAGGTTAACTTTGTCAGCAATACCGAATTTACTATTGAAACAGGAGTAAATGGTAGTGTCGTCTGTGTTATTGCTGACTTGTGAACTGATGATATCAGGAAGATCATTGATGAAGATCAGAAACAGTATAGGACCAAGGATAGAGCCTTGAGGAACACCAGTGTGTGTATGGAAGAAACTGAAAGAGAACCTGTTCAGGACAACCTTCATTTAACGGTTAGACAGGCATGATTGGGCTAAATCAAATAATCGTCCCGTAATACACTATCCCCGAAGCTTACTTAGAAGTCCAGCATGCCTGTCAAATGCCTTCCATATATCTAGAGCAACAGCTGTTATTATCAAGAGTTTGATATACATCAGTTATAGCCGTAAGCACATCAGCGGTAGACTGGGCAAAGCGGAAACCATATTGTTTGTCAGAAACAGATCATGGGATGTGAGATGTTTAAGTACTTTTGGCATTGATTAAAGCCACGAAGACTTTACCGCAGAGTGGTAGGAGACTGATGGGACGGTAGTTAGATGGATCAAAAGGATCTCCAGAGTTCTTAAAAACCAGGACAACAGAGGAGGACTTCCAACTGGAAAGCAAGAATCGGCGAAGCAATAGTTGTAGATTTTGGAGAGAACAGGAAGCAGCTCAGGGGCACATTTCTTTAGGACTACGGCTGTTATCCGTCACCACCACTTGCTTTATCAGAGTCTCATTGAAAAGGTTATGCACATGTCATCAGTACAGCCTCAGTTCTAGGGGGAAATAATGTGTGGGTACCACGGATGAGTCGTGGATAGGAATTTCCGTGTAAAGCTTTCAGCCGTATCAGCTGAGGATGTTAAGACTTTGAATTGATTGAATAGAGGAGGAATTTAGGATTTGCTGTTGTTCAGCATACCCTTGCAGAGCCGCCAATAATCTTTAGAACTAAACTCGCGAGATGCTATGAGTTGTTTTATCCTATCAGCAAACAGTAACTTTGCTTCATTGAGAACACTGTTGCACTCATTACCAGAAGAGACAAAGAGACGTCTGTTGCTCTGGTACAAACGGAAGAAGTGATTTCTATGGGCTATAGTGAAAAACCAAGCAGGTGAGAACAGAGGAGATGAGCGTGAGCATTTTCTTGATGGGATGAAAGCCCCAATGCCGGCTTTTACCCAGGAAGAGACCTCAGACGCTCATTTGTGTACGGGATGATTAAAAACGACATTAGTAAGAGGTTCATGTCTAGAAAGGGAGTGGAAGATGTTAACAGACATCAGCGTGTGATCAGTGTTGCCAAGAGGGCAGAACTGCGTAGCACGACAAGCATCAGGGATGGAGGTACGACAGGGATCGAGAATGGAAACGCCGGGGGAAACGCGTAGGAAAATCAATCAGTTGCGTGAGGGATTGGATGTCAGTGAGGTCAGTCACAGAGATTTTAAGTCACATGGTATTGTGGCCGTTAAAATAAACAAACACGAATATATTTGCAAACGAATGTCGTGAAATGCTATCGAGTACACAACAGTCTTGAAAGCAGGGGGAACGTTAGAGAAATAAGAGTTAGCTTACTGAATTGAGGAGAGATAGACACATATACGAATGGTCTGGAGATTCCAAGCGGGAGATGATCTCGAGCATAAACTTCCAGGCCATACATGTGGATTTTAGATTCCTTTCTAAGGAGAGGAATCGAGACACCAGAGGAAGACATTGGCGATTTAAGATTAGTCTCACAGTGAGCTAGTATATCAGGAGACTTATCAAAGAGGAACGATTCCACACGACAGAAATTGGTATGAATACTACGGATGTTGGAGAATGAAAAGTTAAAAGGGTTTAGGTGATTTTTTTGAGCTGGCTTAGGTTTATATATGGCTGCTTATGGTCAAGTTGAGTTGCCTTGGTAAGGAAAAGGCCTAAAGTAATAGAAGCAGGCGGTCATCAAATGTAACATGATAAGAAAGGAACTGGTGCAGACTGCAACATTATGTGGCCTCAGGGTTGCCCACCGGAGGTACATACAGGGACAACCAACTATGCGCGACATGGCACTGCAAGAACCTTTATATTATGCAACTGTTAGTCAGCGCAGCCTCTCAAGACTTTGGGTTCCTAAATACCAGTCGGGAACAGGAACCAGAAAACTGACAACCCAGTACCCTCAGTATGAAGAGACGTTGCCACAAACCACACACACCAAAAGTGATTCACGACAGCACTACTACTAAGGCCGGAGAAAAGGAAAGGATCCGGGAATATGAAAAAAGAGTCGAGCCTTTTCAAAAGTAGGTGGGAGTAGTAAACGGGCGATAGAAATGTCTATCTATTCCTATAATTAAAAAAATAAACACAAGAAACATGAAAAATAAAAAATAAAAAAATAAAAAAAAAGACAACAACAACGCGCATGGAAAGACAACTGGAGAGCCAAGCACGGTTGGGAGCCACTGCGCGGGTTATGTATGGATAGATCGCTCGTGGGCTAGAGGTCTAAAAGACGCATTGAGAGGAATGGGAAAAGGGAGATGTTTGAACTACAACCGCCCATATGGAATGTTATAAATGGATAGAGAAAAAGCATATGAGCCGGAGGGACTATGGATAGGGAATCTGGAATTTAAATATAAATTTTTAACTTAAGTCTAAAATTAAGTCTAGAAGAGAATCACGCCACGCCTATGAACGATAGTCCCTGATCCCTGTTTATAAATTCCAGTTGCATAAGGTCTTTTTTTTTATTTTTTACAAGCTTTCATATTATTACAAAAACGCGCAATCTTAAAATTTAAAAATTCAACCTCAGCTTTGCGACCGCACGCTCCAAAATTTCTTACAATTAACAATAACACATTTCTAAAAACATATTTCGGATTATAGCTATTCTTTCGTTGTCCTGTTATTACCGGAATCTAAAAAAACAAATCTATTTCTATACCTGATGATGTCTGTACAGATGAAAGCTTGTAAAAAAATTAAAGAAAAAGACCTTATGCAACTGAAATTTATAAACAAGGATCATAACATTCATCTACAGGTTCGGCGTTAATGTAATTTGTTAAATTTGTTTGCGAAGATGTATTCTCGCCATTTATATCATTAACTTCAATATCTGTTTTTTGTATGAATGATTCATGTAATATATATATATATATATATATATATATAACATATGTATAATATATATGATATTATCTATCTATTATGTAAATATATATATATTATACATATATATTATAGATATATATATTATATATATAATATATATATATATATACTATATATTATATGTATATATATTATATATAGTTATATATATATAATGTAGAAAAATATATATATATATATATATATATATATATATTATTCCTTTATTATAATTTTTTCATATAGACAAAACCATTTTTACGATGCAACATGGTTTCAGTGCATTTAAACTGCACATCGACGGGTGAGAATCGAAAATGGTTATGAACAATCCTGCTTGTAGGCAACCTGTGTGTGAAACTGTTGTAGTGTTGCCTGTTGATTCAAACTAAAAACATGGACAAAATCGATTTCGGAATTTCGCTGAAGAATATTCTTATCTCAAGCAAACGGGAGTACCTTCAGAATCTAGTCGCAAATACTGAAGACTTAATCAGAAGAATGAGATAGAGAGCTTCCTTAACGACCGAAAAAAAAAAACGAAATCTCCACAAAGATGGATACATATGGATTTAAGAACTTAAAAACAGCACCTTTTATACACCAACTAAAAAAATTCGAAATGGATCTTTTTGATATCATAAACAATATTAGCTTCCACAATCACAGCTTTTAAAAACGCTTGGATACGGTCGTCACAGAAATCAAACAGTCAAAACAAATATTTGTAAAGTCGGATAAGACTACAAACTTCTACAAACTCGATCCAAAGGATTATAATACCTTGATTAAAAAGAAGTTAACGAAAAATTACAAGAAGGTTAATACAGATAATTATAACTAGGTAAACATAATTAATTCATCGGACAAGAAGATTACCTATAAGCTGAAAATAAGTGATAGGGTGCCCAAACTTTCGACTAGGGAAGCCTACATTCTACTGAAACACCGTAAACCTGATTTCCTAAACAAACTACCTACAAGGATTACCAGCCTGATCAAGTCTGAAATCGGGAGAATTAGTAAAACGATCCTGGAACATGTAAACAAACAGATAAAGAGTCAGCTCGGCCTAATCCAATGGGTAGGTACTGCAGAAGTGATTGATTGGTTTAAAAGCCTCAATAACAAAAACAGCAGTACCTTCATCCAATTTGACATCGTGGACTTCTATACATATATCTAAAGACCTTTTCCAAACAGCCTTGGATCTTGCCGAGTTTTATTCCGATATTTCTAAGGATGAAATCGACATTATCCTAAATTGCAGGAAATCAATTATGATACACAACAAAGAACAATGGATGAAAAAAATCTGGTGAAAAATTTGATGTATCGATGGGATCGCTGGATTCTGCTGAATTATCGGACTGTTTATTCTATACAATCTCACAGTTCACAATGAAATTAGTCTAAATAATATAGGGATTTATAGAGATGATGGTTTGATGGTAGTGAATAATTCTACCAGAAGCAAAGTTGACAAGTTGAGGAAATGGATTCATAGAGTGTTTAAATCATTACACCTCAAGGTTAAAATTAATTCTAACAAAAAACAAGTAGACTTCTTAAATCTAACTTTAAACTTAACCTTAAATAATTTCCAACCCTTCTTGAAAATTAACGCTAACCATTTATAAAAACCCTAATTCCAATCACCCAACGCCAGTTATTAAACATATTCCATCATCCGTTGAACGCCGTATAAACAAGCACTCATCTAGCAAGGAAATATTCGATAAACACAAAATTATCTATAACAAAATCCTTACCGACAGTGGTTACAGATCTTCAGAAATTAAATATAGAGAAAATTGTCGTTATTCTAAAAAAAAAACATTAGATGGAGGAGAATAATTTGGTATACACCTCCCTTCAACAAATTAGTCCGTACCAAATTAGGACACAAATTCTTAAATCTAATTAACAAGCATTTCCCTACGGAGAGTAAATTGAGCCAAATCTTCAACCGCAATACCTTAAAAATTAGCTATAGCTGTTCTAGAAATCTAGATAAAATTATGAAATCGCATAACAATAGAATACTGAAACTTCATAGAGATAATAAACGCAACCTAAATACAAGTTCTAATACACCCCAGGAAAAAAGGCTATGTAATTGTAGAATCCTCGATCAATGTCCATTATTAACAGGTGCTTAACCAAATCCATAGTGTATATGTGCTATATCTCATCAAATGAGAACCCCAGAGATATTAGGCTGTATGTGGGGTCAACTAGCAGACCTTTTAAGGATTGGTATTACAATCACATGAACTCCTTTACAAATACGGCCAAACGAAATATGACATCACTTTCGAAATATTTTTGGAAAGTCAAGGAAGAAGGAAAAACACCTAAGGTTAAATGAACTTGAGCGAACCTTGCTTCTTATGCTTACAGGAGAAAATATGTATCATTGAACTCTTGAATAACACCCAATTATTAAACAAAAGATATAAAACCAACGTTTTCTGTAGACATATTAAGGATCTAAAACTACAATCTTGTTAAATTCTTAATTCTATAACTATAAAAGTTTTAAAATTATAAACCACCCCCTTCGATATATTCCCTACCCTCTTATGTACCTCTCCACTAATTAAATTATGATTCTTAATTTTTTTTTCTTTCATATATATTACTAGTAATATTTTTAGATAAATCGTTTTTACCCCCATACTTATTCTACACGCTATACGGTCCAGGAATATTTCAATATTTGATTATAAAAGGTTATATTAACATCCCTTATTTTTTTAGAGGAAATCACCACTTCTAAATTTTAATCCACAAAACACGTTCATTGATTACAGAATTAGTAGTGATAACCCCAACATAAATACATGCAATTCAGCTCAAGAATTTTTATAGTAAACCAAAAATAACATATCGCTACAATTTTTACCTACTTAAACGTAATACTATCCCCTATCTCCATCTTTCCTCCCCTACCTCTCACTCTTAGGATGCTTGTGAGATGATATGCCTGGACTTTTGACCGGTGTTCATTAGCAGGAAAATTTCCACAGACCAGACAACATTAAACACCCAATCCATTCATCACCAAACTGCTATCAGGAAGCACTATTGTTTCACTCCGTCAACTATATTTTTTTCTTCCCAAACAAATGGAAAAAAGGAAGCGACGTTTCACATACGGCTTCCCTACAAGCAGGATTGTTCATAAACATTTTTGATTCTCACCCGTCGATGTGTAGTTGAAATGCACTGAAACTAAGTTGCATCTTTGGTTTTGTCTATATGATAAAATTATAATAATGGAATAATTATCACTCTACTATCGGTATCGAGCCCTCTTTTGGATTAATGCTGTGAACATTGGAATTTATATATTACATTCGCTCTCATCTCATCGGATATATATATATATATATATATATATATATATATATATATATAAAATAAATATGTATATTATATATAATATACACATATATCATAAGAAAGTGATGTTAAGGAAAGTCTCGATTGTTTTTTATTTTTAATCATACATTTTTTTATTTTTAATCATACATTATTCTTATATTTATATATATTTTTCTTGTTTACTATTTTATGATATTTTATTTATTCATTTACAGTATTTAATAATTTTATAATTTTATTGTACATGTTTACCTATCTTTAGTCGTGGTAAACAATGATTTTTTATTTTATTTTAAAACAATTGTTGTTTCGCAAATTTCTCGCTAAGAGTTATAAGAATATTTAATGTATTTTATTTGACTAATATTGTGGCATGAATAATTTTAATTTATTTATATCTAAGTGTAGAATTTATTTTTCTGTTGTCGTTTTTACGAAAGTGGACGTAACTTTCGGAATTAGTGAAAAACATTTTTTTAATGTTTATTTTGTTTAACTTTGATTAGTGGCTCATTATCGCCGATTCTTTTTTTTAACCTATTAGTTATATTCAAAGCTTCTTTTATAACATTTTTTATTTGCAAAGTAACGTAATTTCAATTTTATTGTAAATGCGTTCCCAGTTATAACGTTATTTTGTTTTGTTTTTACTGCTAGTCAATTTCTTAATTTTTTTAAGCAACAACAATAATAATAATGATAATAAAATTTTCTCTTATACTAAATAATAATTTATATATAGACACACATGCACATATATAAAAACAACATTTATACTAATAATTATAAAATATTCTAATAATAATCTTAATTAATGAAATGTATATATAGCATTATATCGACAAATTTAATTTCAAACTGTTTACTCCGGTATAAAAAAAACCCAAAACAAAAAAAAACAACTTTATATGTGTTTAAGGGGCATTGGGTAGAAGTAGTACCTTTGTTGCTCATCTACTCTACCTTATTTTTAAGAGTAATGGCCAGCACTGGTCTTCACCCACGCTCTAAATCTCTCATATATATATATATATATATATATATATATATATATATATATATATATATGTATATAATGTCTTGTGTATGACGGTGAACTACATCCGGCAGCAAGTAACACCTGTTAGGGTCCCAGCTATGGGCAAATATTGTCTATCAGGGTTGACCAAGCTCTTTAGTGTTATAGAACACGATTGGTCTAGGAGATGGAAAACTCTTACACGAAAAACCTGAGGTATATTGTCTGCTTCGTCTGTGGCATTTATTTGCACCGACTGAGTGTATCAATAGTTCCGAAAAGTGTGGATGGTTCACTTGTGTGGGTTTTCTGGCGGTTTACCTTGATCCGTTCTTATCCACACAGTTCACTTGCAAGGTCCGCTGGCGAGAGAGTGAAGGCTAAAATAAAAACAACCGGTTTCGTTCCAGGGCTTATCAAGTTTATTTATTCTGGGAATTTAAAGACCCAGCAAGCAGCTTTTGGATTCGAGAATAAAACAGAATTTACCCCCCAGGATTTTGAATCCGTCCTCCAGGAATAGCCAACTGACTAACAGTTTTTTTTTGTGGTGACCGATTTATAATTTTATCTAGGTCCCACTCCACATTTCACCTCAAGGTTCTAGAGTCCTTGTATATCAGATCCCGTGAGCCTTCCCTTTGTAAACAGAGGGAATGCTTGCTGGGTCTGAATATTATTGAACTCTAGTTTCTTGAAATTCATAATTTTTTCCCCCCATTCGATTACATTCGTTAATTAAAAATGAATTTACACGCTTTTTTAAATTCCCAGAATAAATAAACTTGATAAGTCCTGGGATGAAACCGGTTGTTTTTATTTTAGCTTTTGCTTTTAAAAATGCCTTATAAATATTGTCTTTTCCTATCTATTATTAAATTCTGTACCACGAAAAACATATATATATATATATATATATATATATATATATATATATGTGTGTGTGTGCACGCGCGCGAAATTCTCAATATCAATGATAGATTTTTTTGTAAATACCAGTAGCAACTCTCTCTTTCATGGTTTTTCTTGCATTCTGGTATGAAAGCTTTGTGATTGGTTGATCAAACTTTCTTTTTCCTTTGTTTGTCTGGAGATATTTAGTATCCTTCTATTTTTAAAGATGGGTAAATTTTGGTCCTATTGTTATATTCGCTCATTTATTTCTATATCACCGCTACTATACACATATTACTTTGCTGAAGGATAAACTAGGCTAAATCGGCAAGATAATTTCGACATTCGTGTTTATATTGCTGCAAAAGTCATAGTTAGGTCATGAATTTCTTTCTTCCACCAATAGATATCATGAAAAAATCCTCGTCACTATAGTCGACTGAAAAGACTTGAATGTTTGATTATTTACTATTTTTCTTTAAGTATATCATAGATAGTAAAAGCTGAATCGATTCTAAAATTGTAACTGTCTACATGTCACTATTAAATGGATTGAATAATCACTTTTCCAAAGACTCAGGGTTGGACCGCGGCAAAGTGCCGCCCGGATCCCGTATTTATAATGGCACCCATTTTTGGGGAGGAAAAATATAAATGAAATACCCTTAATTACGATGATTAGTAGTTGAAAACCAACAAATTCAAAAATTAGCTGAACAAAGTTTATCATATTTTAACCTTTCGACGTTTACTCATAACTTGGTCAAAGTCTATCTTCTCCACAGTTTCATGTTCAATTGAAATGAAGGACAAATTGGATAAGCGATCTTGCGGCATACTCGATCTCAAGTAACATTTAATGAGCGTCAGTTTTGAAAAGCTTCTCTCTGCAGTAGTAACAGAAACTGTGAGCGTCAAAAACAGCCGTAGAGCAATCACAATATTTGGCACTGTTTCTTGAACTTGCTATCGATAAATCCATATAAGCCATTCAATAGCCGATGATTTGGTCATCATAGTCATAGGACGTTCCACTTTTGAAGCTGCCGCTAAAAAGTGCCGAAGTCGGAGAAATTCCAAAAGCAGCCTAGATACGTCGAAGTCAGCACTTTATTCACTACTGAGAATTTTAAATTTTCGTTCTTCAGTATCTGAGTATTCCAGGATTGCTTGAGATGATATTCCAGTGAAGACAGTTTGCAAATGAGAATTGGAGTCAAATCGTGTTTCCAGTTCATTTAGAAGTCGATCGTGGCATTCTTAAAGAGTTCTCTTTACTTTCTGCACAAATGTTTGACATACATCATCTTCTTTTTCCCCCAGGTAGATTTCTTTTTCTTCTAATGCGCTTTTCAGCTGGAATTCCCATTTCCTCGTATTTTGTTTTATTTGATTAACCGATTCAGACCTGTCCCTGTTTCGGTTAAAGAAAAATTTTGATCGTATCAAGGGGGGGTTACACACACATCCAAACCAATATCAGGTTCTTGAAGTTTCTTTTAGATAAGATTTATTTATCTAGAATTTCTTCCCAGTAAAACAAATGTGACATGAAGAAGTTTTAAATTGAAAGCAAAATCATTTGTACATCCCCTCTCGTTTGAAGATTTGTTGAAACTGAGTTTAATGAATCGAGCGCCTGTATCACTTCTTGAAATCCGCTTTTCACTGCACGAATAGCTTCGTAACGTGCACTCCAAGGGGTGGTTACCAAACGCTTCATCACAACCTTTACATGCGAAGATAAACTTCCCACCGGTGACTGGAAAAGGAGAATAATGTATAGAATCTTTCGATCTCTCCGAAAAATGTAATGGCACTTGCATTCACAGCTGAGGCATGAACACCGCATAAATTCAGACTATGATTAGAATATGGCACAAATTTAACTTTCCCATTTGTGTTTCGTAGAAGACGTTGAACATCACCATGAACTCCAGCCAAGCTAGCCACATTATCAAATCCTATACCACTATATTTTTTTAATCAATTTTCTCTTTCTGCAGTCGATCTAAAACCATCTTCTTGATAACATAAGTTGTCTTACCATGCTCAGTGATAAAACCAAAAAATGATTCTCGCACCTCCACTTCTTTGTATTCTCTATATCAACAATGATATATCGACAAATAAAACTCATCTGATCAGCATGAGAAATGTTCAGCGTGCTCTCTAGTATGATCGCAAAATAATTGACTTTTCGAATTCGATCCAATATATTTTCTTTTACGTGGTTTCCCAAGTTATGAATGAATTCATTCTGGATTTTCAGTAAGAAGTACTGCCGGTTATAATTTACCTCTTTCAAGTAATGATTTCCAAAAACAGGATCATACTTGTTTATAAGCTTAACAAGTTCTATAAACTTACCTTTTTTTTTAACAATATACATATTCGCGAAAACCTTTAAAAGGCAGGTTGTTTCGTCAGAAACTTCTCGATGTCAAGCAACCGTGTTAAAACCTCTCTCCAAATCTGTCTTACTTTTATAGTTTGTTCTTGTAATTTACTCTTTTTTTAAGTTAATTTCCAACATCTTCCATACCTTGAAAGCTCTTTGCTGGTCAGACGAATTTTCATATTCAGGCATTTTTAAATTAAGCTTCCAGAACTTTTGAAATACTGAATAGACTTGATTTGCGTTGCTCTGTCTTAAGGAAGAGGCGACTGCAAAAACAATAAAGAGCTTTGTTCGTCTTTGAGTACAGAAACCATGATCTCAAAACAGTCTCTCCATTCTCCATAGTTTTGTAAAACCAGTGTTGTAGCATTACTCTCGGACTATTCTTCTCCAGCATTACAGTTGGAGCAAGCGGTTCATCTTTGTTTTGAAACTTTTTAGTTCCCTGTGTTACATGATCAACAAGCAACTGCTCTGAGCATGTTCGTGGCCCAAATGCCATGTCTTCGTACACAGCAATCTCTTTGTTTGCCTGTTATATTTCTTTCCACTAACGTCACCAGTTTCTTCTTCATATCCATACCTGTCCTTACGGCATGCATTGGGACTCTCTTCACATAATCATTGTCACCTACAATTTCTTTAACAAAGTTAATTCCCGCAGGAAATTTCTCTTCAACTTTTATTTCTATATTTGTCTCCACCATATTCGCAGTTTCTCCATGTCCCTCCCCTCCTAGTTCAGATGTATAATTTAGCATCCTCGCTTTTGCATTTTGCTTTAGTTACATATTTCTTTTGTAGGAAAACATGTAAAAATGCAGCACATTTTCTTTCCTCGCGTTCTCTGGTAGCTTTCAACTTGCGGTAAGCTGCACCACTCAGTTTTTGCCGTTTATTCATTCTAATCGATGAAAAATAGAAACAGAAACAAATAGGAAAAGCGCATACTCAACGCCATAGGGTATTTTTATTTATTGTACTAAGATACAATTTGACACAAGGCTGAATGTGGGGTTGTAAAAAAAGGTTGATAATTTTTTAACTATTCCAAACTTACCTGTACATCCATATTTAAAAAAAATCTTTTCTTAACCCCAATTTTAAAATTTACTATGCTTTTTTCTTGTACTTTTTACTTATCCCTTTTTATTATTTCATTCTTATATTCAATATAATAAAGTAAAATTTAAACCTTAGTAATGGCCGTAATAAAAATAAGTGAACATTGAACATTTGTATTAAAAATCATTAAAGTTTTATAAGAAATGTTCACCTCTGACAGTTGCATTAAATACATTCTTATTCTTCAGAGAACTGACTGACAGTTTTTTAAGCAAAAAAAGCTCTTATTATTTTGACGGCGTATATGTTTTTTAACCTTACGGCGGTATGAAAGATGTTAATGAAACTAAACTAATAAAGACAGAAATATTTAATAACAATTTATTTATTTCCATCAGTTCAGCCGGTTATTAAAAGATATTCGTTTTTAAAATAAAGTTGTTGAAACAATAAAAATAAATATTAAAAGTCAATATAAATAATTACATTTCTGACTTAAAGAAACAAATCTGACTTAGAGAAATAAATCTTTAATCTTATTTTGTGTTTTTACTACTCGATGTAAAATACATAATTTGGATTAATTTAAGAATCTCCTTCCCCCAGAAGTACTTGGCAGGATTCTACGATTGAGTTGGAATAGAGATTCTACAGCTGATCCTAAATGAATAATTAAAGATATTTAAAAAATTGTTCTGGAAGACTTTAAAGCGTAATATTTGTAGATTTTACATCTAAATAATCTTAACTTACCTTTTTATATTACAAACTTAAGACTTTAGTTTTAAATATTAATATAAAAAGCTAATCATGAAATATGTACTAGATTTGTTTTTCCTGATAATGTTTAGTTTAAAAATCTCTAAAATGTTTAAAATTTAATGTAGAATATTATTTTCACATAATAATTCTGAAATAGTGATTTTATGTAAAATCGTTGGAATCTCTGAAGAGCGTGATATTTATACAGTTTTTTCAAATTGCAAGTTTAGTAACAACTTTTGAAATGTAAGCAACCTTTAAATCTCGTATATTTCTGGTTCTACTTTACTACGAATGTTTTACTTTATTTAGAAAACTCCAATCTTTTTCTAAGAAAAGAACCAATCGAATGGAAAAAAATAACACTCAATTTTTAAGAAGTTTCAGTTATCTAAAGTTGCTCAGTCTGGGAGTAGATACTACAGTAGAGTTAAGCTGGAGTGGAGATTTTACACTTGATCAAACTAGGGGGGTCGTCAAGTAATCCAATGTTGATATAAATATCAACATTTTCCAATTAAAACAAACAAACAAATAATTGGTTATCTTGAAGATACACACTCCCACATTTTTTTAGTTTTTTTAAGGAATGCTGCCTTCAAATTAGCAGCAGGAGTCAACATCCTACGCTCTTTTGTTTTTTTCGGGTAAATAAACTTGTCTTTCATCTGAATTCTTAAATAATTTTCTTTTACAATAAATTAATTTGGGTATTTTTTTAATAAATATTAAATATAGATTAATGAGCTTTTTTAATAATAAAATTTGAAAGCATTTTTAACAATGGATTGAAAACTTTCTAACAATGAATTTAAAAAATCATGGGGAAACATCATTGAGGCAATAAAACAGTAAAAGCCAAATATTTCTTAAAACCCACGTGCATTATCATTTACTATCAAAATCAACTATAATCCTTATTTTGATTCAATGATTTTGCTCTTAAATCTACTCAGTATCCCGTGATATGTAAAATTATCGGAAATTTCAATTAATCAAATTATTAATTAAACGTAATAATAATGCAAATATTTTCAAATTTCATAGACAATAAGAGAAAAATATAAACTATAATCTAACAAAAACATTTGAAAAAGATGTGATATTTTATTTTATTTTTAATTTTAATTTTCCGCAGAAAAGACCTCTGGTTTGGGGAGGAGATCAACTTAAAAAAAAAGAAGACCGATTCTATTTCTTTATAATTATAATCTTAAAAATCTTAAGCCTTCAAAAAAGAAGACGACTTTTCCTTATTTTTTCAAGCATCTTTTGTTGAATGAAAAACGTTCGTAATTTTTTAAATATATTAAATTCTCGGAAAATATGCTACCCTACATTAAGTTTCAATCATACATTTTTAGATAGATTAAATAAATCTTTACTTAATTACAAATATTTCATTTTAGACAGAAGGGTTCGAAGGCTTTCAAAATTCACTGTAAAATTTTTAAGTGAATAAAATGTAGGCAAATTGCATCAGAGGATATTTGTTTTTGGATCAACCTAAAGATAAAAAAATGTTTTTAAAACTCCAGTAGAAAGAAAACACGGTATAAAGATTATTTTTTTGAATTTTTTAAAAACAAAATTAAAATTTTCAAATAAATTTTTCAGGATGTTCTCATCGTAAATTTAATTCTTTTTTATATGTGGTCTTCCAATTTTTGATCTTTTTAGAAATGTAAAAATTAGCGATTGGAATATTTATATTCAAATGAGCAAATATTGAAACCGTCCTATTAAGTGATAAAAATATTTTATCAAATTATTTTTTTAAATCAAAGAAGCTATTCATTATAAAATTGATTTATTGATAAATAAAATACCAAAAATTTCATTCAAATTTCAACATGTTCACAAATGATTTTGGAATCACTGAAAAAAACATATTCTGACATTTTATTTTTATTTAAAATAATTTTAAAACGGCCCAAACATTATTTACGTCGATTATCGCAATACAAAAATATGGGGGGGGTAAATATATATATTGGTTGTACAAAATATACAATATAGTGGGGATATCTCTTGGAATGTCCCGCTGTGTTCTTGTAGTCTAAGTAAGAGGCCGCTCACAGCAGGGCCAGATCAAAGTACCGGCGTCTCAGACAGTTGCCCGAGCTTATTAAAAGCTGAGGTCGCAACCAGGGCGGCATGCCATGTGTTTGTGATCTTCCAAACAAAAAGGGATGAATGTGAAAAAAAATTGAATTGAAAAAGCAAAATATCAGATTTCTTTTTTTTAAACACCATAACATGAAAAGGAATGATCACGTATTCAATTTGTTTTTCACCTAATGTGCAACATTCACGATTTTTTCCACATAATGTGCCACCGTGGGCCCGGGGACCCTCCTTTGGTTAGCTACTGCAAGGACTTCACTGTGTTTAATTTCTGTTCGTTATTTGTAGGTTTTAAATTGTTTTTAAATTTTGAAGCACATCTTTCTGGTAAACTGAGAAATAACAAATAAGGTCCCAAATTGATCAATCCCACAATATAAAAACAACAGCACTATATCAGGATATATAAAATATTTCTTTAATAAATCTATTAAATATTTGATAAATCTGAAGATATTAAGTTGAAAAGTGTGAATGCTAAAAACATTTTTCATGTCAAAATCCCTGAAAAAGTTATTAATGTTCAAAATTATTTTAATTATCTGAAAATGCCTTAGATTTGAGATGAAATTCGTTATCAAATTTCTTTAAAAAATATACTGCATTTTAATAACTGATATGTAACAGAAAAATGTTCAAAACACCTTTTAAATAATTTTTAAGTAATCAGAATTAATTACGAATTGATACACCTTAAAAGTTATTTTTTTAAATAGATGATCAATTGCTCTAGAAGAACATAGACAATTTATGTGGGTGACTGAAATGAAAAAAAAATTATTTGAGTTTTGGAAATGAAATACGACAACATTATTTTTTCGGGGATTCATAACACTTCCAAAAATAATGAGGAAATAAATTAACGAATCTTTTAATTTGAATCCACAATAAAAAAAAAAGTAGACGTTAAAATAAATCAATACAACCTGAATTCTTTTCAGAAATGCTTTATGAACTTGAAAATGACAAAACAATGTTTTTGTAATGGTTTTGAAGATTACGAGATTGATGTGTCAGTGAATTTCACATGAACTTATGAAGGCTAAACGGTTCATTTACTTTACAGATTTATAACAATATGTCTGTTACTCAAAGATACATATGTGGTACACTCACTTGTATATTCTGTTAGTGTCTATTTATTTTTTTAATTAATTAATGAAATAATTGTCATTATGAATGATAGTGCTAACATTTTTTTCTTAAGTGTGTTCGGTATCTCATTTTGCAAATTATTGCCACTTGGGGAACAACAGAAGCATATATGAAATTAGATATACATGTAGTTTTAATTATATTATATATAGACAATGAAATACTGTGCAGGACATAAATCTTTTATTTTGGACATATTGTAAAATCTACCTCATTTTTCCCTGATATCAACCACCCAGTGCAAAATCAATGGTTGAACATAGCCTATAAAAATAAACTTAAGTAGAAAAAATACATGAAATAAGAAAGTGTAAATTCAAGAGATGATTGTGTTCCATGCGCAAATAATTTAAGATAAAATGAGTGACAGAACAAAAAAAAATAAGATCTTGAATCCATTTGAAGAATTCCATTTACTCACCTTCATTTCGGATTTGTTTGCATTTGTTTCGATAGCATTTCTCGCGAATTCGTCTCAGAGCCGCTTTTCAAGATTTAGAAAATGTTATCTATATTTTCCCCACATGATGAAAAGCTGTTATAATGACGACTGAAATTGAAAATGAATAAAATATTTCTTCGATTGTTCTCTTTTTATTTATTTATGCTTTTGTACTGTTTCAGCCTAACACTTCGTTTTGTATGAATTTATCATTATCGGTTTTATTGAACATGTTTATTTTTTTCTCCTTTTTCTTTCAGTTTTACTTTTCCTTTTCTACACTTTCACCTTTTTAATGTTCATGTTTTCGTTTGTCATTTTGTACTTTTTTAATTTTTCCTATTTCATTTATTGAGTTCGTTATTTTGTATCGAAATATTCGTTTTTAGATTATTTGTACCATTCTTATTTGATACGCATTTTCTCATTACTCCTTATGAAGCACTTTGCCTGCCGCAAAAAAGAAAAAAAAACTCCCTCCAGTGTCCTCTTCCTTCGTAAGTGACTCGCTCTCTAATTCTAATTTTCCTCAATCTTATTTGATTATGTAACTTTGATTAAAGTCAAGACCTATCAAAGGGCGAATGAACCGTCTTGTAGAAGCAATGGTCATCTAACACAATGCACTAGCTATATATATATATGTATAATCCTTTGAAAGTTCTTTGAAGAAGCTGAAAGCAAAACACCCGGTTTGATTCTCTGGTAACAAACAGATGACATGTAAAGAGAGAAAGATATAAAAGAAAGTTAGATAATCAAAGTGAGACCAAAAGGTACTTCTCTTATGTCCAAATAAAATCGGGGTAATATGTAAATAGATAAAACTCGTTCTCATTCGTTCTTTTCGACATCACGAATTTTCTTTTCTTGTCTGTATTTGTTTTTTTTCTTGATTTCTTTCTTTTCTTTTCTTTTCTTTTCTTTTCCAGTCTTTTGCTTTTATCGCTTTTTCATTCTTTTCTCCTATATTTATTTGCATTATATAATATTCTGTCTTGTTTGCTTGCTTAATTTCCTCCATTTTTCCTCTTTTTGATTTACTTTCGTTTTTATTTGCTTGTTTTCATTTTTGCTTCTTTGCTTGAGCTTTTTTGATTTACCAATCTAAAATTTTTCCTATTTTGCTTATCTTGCATTTTCTTCAAGAAATCTTTCGTAGTTACAGCTTTTCTGTTTTTTACTTGTCGCAGATTCATAGCGCACTTCTGTTTATATTCTTTCATTTCTCATAAACTGTCTTTATTTTTCCTTTTGCCTTTCTTACACTTTCCTTAAAATCTTTGCTCTTTCCTTCTATGCTGCATTCTTCCATTTACTACTCCTATATTCTCGTTCTTTTTCCTTCTTTTAATGCATCTTATTCAATATCCTTTTATCGGAAACCTCTATTCGCTATTACCCCGAAAGACATAGATAAAAATATATATTATGAACTAGATAAAATATATACAAAGAAAAATATGAAAGCCAAACTCTGCAGATGAATAAAGCATCATCTCTTTAACATTAGGACAGAATGCTTGTTCTTCGCGTTCAATTTTTTCTCTAAGGAAGCGAATCGATTACCTTTCTTCTCAAAGCAGTTATTTCCAACATGCTACATTCCACCATTGAATGGATTGGCCAGTTTTCTTTCAACGGACTTCCTTACCTTAAGGCTTATTTAATATTTGTTCTTTACATTTCAACTTTATTTTAAATGATTTTTAAGTATATCCTATGAGCAAATAGAGAGAGGCCATGCTTAACCCGAAATTGATCACACCACAGGAAAAAAAAGATATGTCAAAAAAAAAAATCTTTATTTTTTTCTATAAAATGCTTGATAACAAACGTTTGGGTTTTAAACAGAAATGTCTAAAAGGCAAAAGATGTATATTGATTTAAGATCATAAATATATCATTTAAACTAGAATTTTTATATTTATTTTTAATTATCTGAAAATGGTTTAGTTCCATTAACCTCAATCTTATTTGATTATGTAACTTTGATTAAAGTCAAGACCTATCAAAGGGCGAATGAACCGTCTTGTAGAAGCAATGGTCATCTAACACAATGCACTAGCTATATATATATATGTATATATATATATATGTGTGTGTGTGTGTGTGTTTCTATGTGTGTGTGTGTGTGTGTGTGTGTGTATGAATGTAGGTGTGTGTCTGTAGGGTTAATTTCGGACCTTAGATTGCTGTCTGTTTTTAAGTGTTTCGCATATCTATATCTCTATTCTCGAATAGGGTTAATTTCTATGTAATTTGGATGTATATTTCCCACCAGCGTGATATCTTATACGATGGGAAATACACAACCAACTTTTCATTACATTTCCAAAGATATATGTATTTAATATTCTCATGCATACATTCCCATTTCGTAAAATTTGTGTAATATTATTTGCACTGTTAATGGTAACCCATTTGTGCACTATAAATTATCACCAAGGTCTGAACACTTACAAGAACTCAAGCGAGGTTATATATTAACAAGAAAACCTTTTGCAAAAATGTTGTCATTAGCTGTCGTATAACTCTTGAAATGATGCGCTAGGCAGTGACAATGACAATGCAGCTAAAATTATGCCTTAGTAGCAAGCAATCCGAATATTTATGAAGTCTAACTTATATAATCGGAATCGGACGTTAAAAAGAAAACCAAAAAAATACATGGAATTTAAATGACTTTACAATTCATAATTAATTTAGGTCTATCTGTCATATTTCTCGGAAATTTCTGTTAGAATATGAATCTATATGGAAGCATGCATTTCCAGTGGAATTCATGTCTATGTTTTCTTAATGAATACTATCACAGATTCAAATTAAGTGGCTGAATCATGAATAATTTTTGTCTATATAAAAAAAGCCGGGCCATATTGTCTACACGCTTTAATTTGAATCAATCAGAAGTATTAATGCGATTATTGGCGACATCCATCGCTAGAAAACATAATATATGCATTAAAATCCTGTTCATCCATAGTGCGAGCTTGATCCTCGTCGATAAACTTATTGTCTGTAGTTTTCAGTTTATTTGATGTTAAAATGCCAGTACTTACGAATAGTCTTCTATTCATCATCAGGCATGTGTTTTTTTCCTTATAAACTAGAATGCCGTTTTAACGCGGAATTGACTTTCTCAGCAAAAAATTGCATATGCTCGCAAGGAAACGATCAATTACACTGCTATTAATTAGAATTCCACTGACTAGATAATTAAATTGTTACAGGAGAAGTCCAAACAAACAAAAATATGTAATTTTATGAATTCAAATATATGAAGTTGAACACTGAATAATGGGACTGCTAAATTGTTTGGGTTTTACAGATGCAGATCAAGTAAAACACTTTCTGTTATTATATTCAGTTTTATATTGTCAACTTTCAGTTACAATGAGATACATGAACCTGGATCATTAGTTAGGTAGGCTGTACTGTTTGACCATTACAGCAATGTAGTGGATTTGTTTCTTTTTGGTTGTCCTATACAAAATTCAAATTAACCTACCAAACATTGACTTGTGTAAAATCAACCACCCTAATCAATTTTTGAACGAAAGATTTCTTTGCAAAGTTAGAAAGTGTTTTTCCGTTATAATTAAGTAAATATTGAAGCAATACGGATATTCTATCTACAAATATGATATCTTATACGATACGGAAAATCATTTCTCTTTACAACGTCATGAAAATGTAAAAGTGAAAGTGATAACCTGATTTAAGCAATAAGTTTGTCTATGTGTTTTAGGAACAATTATATTATTTTTAATCATCTCGGGCATTCTGGCATAATACAACAGTTTGAATTTGAATAAAAATGATTATTTTTTATTTTCGATAATCTCTAAAAATATTACAGTAGAAAAGAAGACAACAGAAATATATCGATCACTGATCAAGATAAAACATTTGCAAAGTTGGAAAAGTTTTACCATGTTTACTTCTTTATTTTTTAAATTTAGTTACTTCCACATTTGCTTCCAATAATAAAGCTAAAAACACTCTAATTTAATTGTTATATTTCCTTCTTGCCCAATGATGATTATCTAATCAGAAGTTAAGCCCCAAAACTAATCAAAATCATTTATTATTAATGCGACTATTTCATTTCCGGTAAAATGGTCTTGCCACGGCGGGGCAATTGTCACAAACAATAAGAATTAGCCGAATGCAATAGAAAATGCGAGACAAAATTAACGAAATTAGCGTAATCAAAATACAAACTTCCCAGTACCGCTATTTTTTAAAACTACTCTAGAAAGCCTACATTTTGTTACTTGATGGCTCAAAACTCGACTGCAAGACAGGCAATCAATAGGGAGAATCCCGTCAATGTCACCAAAACAAGGTTTATTATATATGTCTACATAAATATGATTCGGATACTAAATAAATATATTTCCTTCAAATTATCGGATAATTCTATCGGATATTAATCAACAATAAAAAGTTACAATAACAAATTAAAATCTTCATTAGAACCGATAAAAAAATATGAGAAATATATTTTTACTACTAAGAAATAAAATACAAAATTTACTAATCAATCAAATATGAGAGTGGAAAAAGGAAATTAAGCATAGATAGAATGTTAATGGTACATTCAGTATTCATTGACCAAATAGTCTGTTCTACTGGCAGCTGAAATGATGTTTCTCTCTTAAAACAATTTTTAATAAGTTACAAGTCCATTGTTATAGTTAATTTCTAGTAAGGGTGCAAGTTTCTTTTCTAAACTTTTGTTTAAATTTGTGTGGATAGTCGTAATTTTGTGTACATTATTATCTTCTCTATATCCGTATTTTTATGCTTCTGTAGAAAGTCCTGACGTGATATATGTTCTGTTATTTTGTAAAATACATTGTATGTGATTCTGTAGTGCCATTCCACGAGATTCAAAGAAGGACGGTCCATTCTAAGAACTATAGGGATCATTCACTCAAAGTACCATTTTTAATTATTGATCTGAGAAAAGGTGGTATACAGTTTAGACTTATATAAACGAACTATCAAAAAAAGAAAGAGTTTAACATCTCAACCGTAGTGAACACACACACAGCAATATATATATATATATATATATATATATATATATATATATATATATATACCAGGTATAACAGCAAAATTATACAAATCGTGTAACAGCAAAATTGCCCAATTGTTAGATTAAGCTTTGAATCATTGTATTTTAGTGGAACTCTCGAGTTTTTTTTTATAAAACTTGAGCAATAAGAATGTATGATTACGCTAAGCTTAACAGAAGTATCGTGATGAAATCAACCATAAAAGAAAAGACATATTAACCATAGCTAAAGATCGAAAGCTAATAAAGTATTGAATTAAAGTTCAAATATATATATATATATATATATATATATATATATATATATATATATATATATATATATATATATATATATATATCAGGTCATCCCATAAGTTCTGTCTGAATTTTGAATAAAGAAAACAAGTGACCAAATGTTACATTTAATTACAGGTTCAATCAACAATGTATTTTCCCTGATTATCTATGACTTCCTTCCATCTATTAACAAGCTTACTAATTTCATTACTTAAAATTCTTTTGGCTTTGATTCGAAGAACTCACAAATGTCAATTTTAACCTCTTCCTGTATTACAAATGCTGTTTCTTCCAAATGATTCTGTAAGCTACGAAACAAATGGTAGTCTGAAGGAGCAAGATCAGGAGAATAAGGTGGATGAGGAATTTTCTCCCAACCAAGTTCTTCGATCATTTGTGACGTGATTCTTGCTATGTGGGGTCGCGCATTGTCCTGATGAAACATCACCTCTTTTGGATTCACTAGAGCAGGTCTTTTTTTCCTCAAAGCTTGGTTCAAATGCTCTAATTGCTGACAGTATATTTGAGCATTAATTGTTGCATTAGGTGGTAAGAATTCAAAGTGGATTATTCCTTGGCGATCCCACGAGATTGAAAGAAGAACAATTTGCCCATGAAGTTCCCTTCTCGGCTGTGGCTGGGGTCCTTTCTCTTTACCAAGCCACTGTCTACGATGCTTAACATTTCGATAAAAGATCCATTTTTCGTCGCCAGTCACAAGTCTATCCAAAAAAGGGGAAACAAGTTGGCGAGAATGGAGAGAAGAGCAGATGTCAACTCGGGATTTGAGGTTGTTTTCAGACAATTCATGAGGCACCCATTTTCCATGTTTAGGAACTTTTCCAAGTTGTTGAAGATGATGATGAACAGTTGTATGGTTTGAACTGAGAACCACTGCCAATTCCTTAACTGATAAAGCAGGATTTTCTTCAAGGGCTGCTTCAAGAAGCTTTTCATCAAACTCAACTGGACGTCCGGTTCGATCTTCTTCAAGGGTGAAATCTCCACCTCTGAATTTTGCAAACCATCTTCTGCAAGTTCTTTCTTTCACACATTCCTCTCCATAAACTGAGTGAATGTTTCTAGCAGCTTCGCCTGCTGAGTTTCCTTTCTTGAACTCATAAAGCATTATGTGCCTCAAATGATTCTTGGGTACTTCCATGTTAGCAGGGTTTTAATCAAACAAAATAAAATTTGATCAGTTTAAATGTATCTAAACATTTAATCAGTTTAAATGCATCTAAACATCTAAAAAATAATGTTCAGCTCCGTTAGACATTATAAAATACTTTTTAAATTTCGTTCATTTTAACGAAAAGTTAAAATTCGGACAGAACGTATAGGATGACCTGATAGTATTGCAGGAACATTTTCCAACTTATGCAAGATGATTTTCGTCCTCTCTAGCTTTTTAAATTTCTGCCCTAGAGTAACAAAGTGCCTCACACGTTTCACGTACGATTTCATTTTCAAGTTTTTTTTCACTGCTCTTTGGACTGTCCTCTTTCATGGACCAAACGTCTTATGAATTAAGTTGGATCTTTTCTAATTGATCGATTTAGCTTTAAGTTGAAATGAGGATCTCTCTTCCTCTTGTGATATCCTGAACCAGTTCTTCTCTATACTGCTACCTCATTTTTTAATTTATTCACCGTTCTCTTAATGATTCTAGAATTAATTTTACCATTACTGAAGGCCTAAATGATCTTTTTTCTCTCTACATTGCTCAGTTGGGAAGACAGTGGGTCTGACACAAAGCAATTTTAACCTGCTCTCTTTTTAGCTGAATAACTCAAAGGTTTTTTCAGTGATTCTTACGACAAATGGTGTCAAGATTGCTAAACGTCTTATCTGAAAACCCGGAAAAAATAAACTCAATTAGTTTTGTGTTTTCTAGATATTAAACATTTTGTGGAGTGGATAATTATACTGTTACACTATTTGGACAATTTTGCTGTTACATCCAGTATATACACACATACATACATATGAATTTATTTCAATGAAAGCAAATACTGGGATAAAATGTTAAAGAAATCTGTATGCTTTGAAAATAAAAATACCACCAAAAGTCACTACATCAAATACCAGTGATATTTCTGAGATAACAACTGCTAGACTAATGTTTGTGCTTCAAAATATGAACAGGTGAAAATGTCATATGAACAGATATTTTGAATGATACGGGAGAAATTCTCAAAGAAATAATATTTATTTACCCAGTGAATGAAGAAAAGAAACAACTTTTAATTTTCTTTTGAAATAATAATCCTACTTTATTAAAATAGTAATAAATTTTTATTCTTTTATATACTAATGATTACTCAATACAATGCTTAAGAGCCACTCAAGGTAGAGGGTTGCTGTATGTTGTAGTGTTGAAAGGAGAAGAAGTGAATTTCATGTGCTTATGCAGGAACGATAGCAGCTAAATATTATTGATTGGGAAAATATAAGTGAATTGACATACTTTGGAACCGGAAACGTAATCCTAAGCAGGGAACAAGATCACTATTGTCGAACAATCTATTCTCAATAAATAATTATAAACGGAATAACAAATCCCATAGATGAAAACTAGCCGAACAAAAAAATATAATTTAATGGTGGGCGACCCAACAGTAGACGAATGACAAAAAAGATGTTCGAAAAATTAGCAGAAATAGAACAGACAATTTTGTTTAACTTTGATTATGAAAATCCAGCTGACTCGGTTTAATACGTGGCAGCATTTCAAGAGCAGAGTATTAAATAATATATAACAATTAGTGAGAATATAGGCGATAAGAGAATTTCTATAATTGCTCTATACAAAGACAAATATAAAATAAAGATTGGAAAACGAATGCGACAAAGAGATACCGCTATGCGTAAATTATTTATAGCAAGCTTTGAAAATATCACACAGAAAATAATCTGGGATGCAGTGAGAGTAAACGTAAGCAGAGAATGTTTAACTCATTTATCATTTGCTGATGCCATGTTATAATATATCAGAATGATCGAATGAATTACGTGAAATATTAACCACCGATATATGATAAGCTTGAATGTAAATTTAAAAATGAAAATAAATATAATCAATGTATTCCATGAGAAAATAAAAGATGAGGAACTTGAACACATTGAATTACTCAGATATACACACACACAGTCACGCACATACATATATTTTACACTGGATATCGGAGTAAAGATTTAGTAGTCAAATGGACTACTTATTCTCACTATTATAATTTTTGCTTAAACTATAAATAATAGAATTCAATAAATGTAAAAAGAATATATAAATATAATAAATAAATAGCTTGGAATGATGGTCAGATATATAACAGGCCCCGGTTCTCTCTTAATTATAATAAATGCATTGTTGCTTCTTGCTTTCCTGCTTGTTGAAAATTATCTTCTGTAGTTACAGTCTTTAAGAATTTAGGTGAACATCTAATCCATCTATCAACCTTCTACCTCTTTTTGGCAAAGCACGAGATGTTTTAATCAACTCTGAATTGGTTAAGTATCTCCTATTGCATTGTCTTTTTTCAGGTAATCAATATGACTTTTGAATCACTCGGTGCATTAACGGTTATTACTGAAATATTTAGGTAAAAATGGTAAACCTCGAGTTGTTACTTTGCATATCTCGCAGGCATTTGACTGTGTTTAGCTTTTTGGACTTCTTCACAAGTTGAAAGGATATGGTATTTCTGGACGAATTTTTGATTTTATTCAATCTTTCTTATCAAATCACGAAATTCAAGTTGTGTCGAACGGTCACTCTATTAATGCATCAATGCAGATGTCCTCCAGGGCGCTGTTCATGGATTTACGTTGTTCCTATAATTTTCATCAACGAAATGTCATCAGTTCTCAACTCGATATCTAGCTTGATGACTGTCTTAATGATCGGTTCGTTAAGGCCAAATTAACAGCTGAGCTAAAAAAATACTAACAATCTGTTGTTAACTGGGGTAAGAAATGGCTTGTTAATTTTGATGTCTGCAAAACAAAACTGCTCTCTATTAATCATCAAATAGAACATTTTTGCTTTCTATCAGAATGGCTGATGTTAATCTCTAGGAGAATGATTCCTTGCGACTTCTCGAGCTAACGTTTTCCGATGACATGAATTGAAAAGATTATATTAAATAAATAAGTTTACTGCTCGGAAAGTTGGTTCACTATGTGGTGATAAACAATTTTTATCACCAGAATCAATCTTACTTATAAGTCTACAATTTGTCCACGCATTGACTGTTGCTGTTACATCTGGTTTGACCATTAGTAACACTACTAATGGTCATCTTGGTAACTGTGGTCCCAGCTGCCTTGAGATCATCAACAAACTCTTGCCGCATAGTTCTGGGTTGTTTCCTCAGCTTTCTCATCATCTGTCTCTGACTACTGAGAGTGCCCCCTCCGTGAGTACCTTGGTGAACAAATTCACCACGTCCAAGCTCACCATCTGGTTGTATATGATGGGAGCATGTTTGATTATTTCCACGAAGTGGGAGGAGTTTCGGACATATGAAGGAGACTTTCCGATCAACGGGTCAATTATATCTACAAGGAAGCGACTCAGAGGGTGGCACACAGAGCCTTGGCAACTAATAATCGGCCTGAACGGAATACGTAGTAATAAATATGGTGACAAAGATGAAGACAATAGGACTAATAATGTAAATAGTGCATCGAACATCGTATCTGATTCTTTCTTGCAATGATCTCCTTGATAGCATGATAATTTTCATCAAACCAGTCTCGATGTTTTGCTGGCATTTTACTCAGAATAACTGCTTCATATATATTCTTCTTCAAAAGGTTCCATGAATATGTATCATTGATTTCAGTAAGTCGATTTTTAATGATTCCTGTGTTTGCAGGGAATGCAGTTTTGCGACATTCAGTGCAGGAGGCTTTCTATTATTTTGTTTAGTTGCTGGTTTATGAACAAAATTCATTTTAGCCCTCACTAGGGCATGATCAATCCAACAATCTGCACCACGCATAGATCTAATATGTACATCCTGCATATCTCACTTGCGGACGATGACATAATCAATGAGATATAATTGGCGTGAACGGGGATACATCCACCTAGTAATATGATCACCCCTGTGCTTGAATTGAGTGTTGGAGATAAAAAGATTAAACTCGGTGCGTGATTCATTCAGATACAGGCAAAGGGTCATTAAATGCGCAATGACTTCTTTAGGAAGTTCAGCAAGTTTTGGTACAAGTGGGCTGCGTGCAGCAAAACCCACACAAGCTACTCTATACTCTTCAGCGCACTTTCCTTTCCAGAAAAACATTCCGGAATGTAGCCCCCTCCAAATTCTTGAAATTCTCATTACCAGATAAACGAATTTCCAAGAGAGCAGCTACATCTATCTAGCAGATCCCACAGGATTATCTACGATGGTCCGTACGTTCTAACAAGTTAGTTTCAGTTTCATCATTAGTTTTTTAATTTTTGTTCGAGCGCCAAACACACATCCGACAGCCGCGCTATACTGGTCAGATGAATGAGACAGGCAAATTTTGGGTCACCTTTTTCAGGCCCTTCCATCTATCTTCTAGTGAGCAGTGCTCTCCTTAAAAGGGTTGCTCAGACACCCCTGGAAGAACCGAAAGCCATTCCCGTCTCAATGAAGATGAGCTAGTGACTTTATATCTTTCCAGAGACCAACAAATGTGCAGGTCAGCAGGCCTGTACGTGTCACTGCATCGCCATCGCCATCGGACGTGGGTTGAGAAAAAAAAAAGCAAAAAAAAAAAAATTAAAAGCTGTCAAGCTGTCAGTAATGTCCGTGCGGGATTTAAGGTAGGATGCAGCTTGCACAGCACGGCATCGACCCTTACCCCAAATGTGATTTAGCCTGCCTGCTGAGCGGCTTATAAGTTATGGCACTTGGAGATTTAGAGGATGAATGAAACCAGTGTTGCCTGTCCATGATAAAAGTAAAGATGCAGCAGCCGGGCAACAAAAGTAATACTTCTTCCCAATGCCTCTACGCACATAACACACACACACACACACACACACACACACACACACACACACACACACACACACATATATATATATATATATATATATATATATATATATATTATTAAGAACCCCACACCTCTTCTCCAACACTATCGATAACGGAGGTAGAGGAGGATGGCAATCTGTGTATTTTTTTTTATTCATTTTCAACATTTTACATTTTACTCAATTTTCGTAAAATATATGTCTTTCCCAAGGTTCTCTTTCGATTGATCAGACACAGCCGAGCGGAATCGATTAAGGAACAAACACGGTAGGCGACAAACAACAATGGAGACAGGAAATATAAATTTATTAACAAACATGAAAACATGGAAAAGATAAAATAAAAAAAACGGCTAAAACAAAAATGACAATATGTTAAGACTAAACATTTAAACATTGTGGACAAAATAGTGGGAGGAGAGCATCCTCTTTATAAAAGTAAAATAAAAATCAACGTATGGCCTTGTGCCATACGTCCACGAATTTACAGAACATGTGCCATATTTGCACGAATTTACAGAACATCAAAATTTAAAGACAAGTAGAAAGAAACATGTAATATAAAGATCTCATGCTAAATTTGCATGAAAGTACAAACATGAAAAAGAGGTACATTTCAAAAACGAAACACAAAAAACAATAAACTTAACTCACAATAAAAGTCGTTTTCCACTAATGTCTCTTATATCTTCTACTTCTTTTTTTTCTTCTTTCCCTTTTCTATTTCTTTTTATAAGGGTCTCCTTTTGAGGTCTTTTCTTGCTTCCTCTCTTACTCTTTTCGTCGTCTAGGGGTTTGGCTGACGATCAAGTTGAAAATGCGTTCCCTCTCTCTTTCGTCTCGGCATAGCAGTATTCTCGCTTGAGGTGGCCTGTTCTTTCTTTCTCTCTTTCTTTCTTTCTTTCTTTCTTTTCCCTTTCGTCCTTTGTTTAAAGGCTTGGTGACAGTTTAAACTGCTTTCTTTCTCCTTCTTTTTCATCTCGACGTGACATCCTTCGAGATATTTTCTTCCTCTCTTTCCTCCTTTTGAGATCTTTCCTCGCTTTCTTCTTTTCCTTTTCTATAAGCTGTCTTATGTCTCTCTTTCACCTCGATATAGCGGCATTCCGCATACGTCGTCAAACGGGACCATCTATCCCACTCGGAGACGAATTCTCCTCGTAACCTCGCGAACACATCTTTTGGCCCATATGCCGAGACAAGTTTTGCACCAGGACAAATTTTTGCGAGCACGTCTTATCGGCCCGTTTCCGTTTCACTATTTGTTTCCGTTTTTCTCTTGTCACGTGGTCAATTTTCAAATACGAACTTTTTCCCATTATGGGTGGAATGATGTCATCGACCCTTTCTCTCATCTTCACAGTGTCAGAGAGAGTTTAGTTTAAAGTACTTCAACTTCTTCTATCTGGAATCTATCCGTGTAAATCATGCTGTCAACACGCGGACCGAAAGAGAAGGAAAGGGTACATTCTGCTTAATCTTTGTCGCCACCAAGTCTACCTACACCGTTTTGGGGCTTACGGTCTTTATTCTTTACTTTTCTGTAAGTACTGGGCTTTTTTATTTTAGAATGCATCTAAAATATAAGCAATGGTATAGTTTTTATAATAAATTTAGATGGGGTTTCAATATATATATATATATATATATATATATATATATATATATATATATATATATTACATTAGATGTAAAACAGATCAATGTACCAATATATTACTATATATACTAAAGTATAAAATTATAATAAAGTATAAGAGAACATTTTATTATTATTATCATTATTGTTGATGTTATTGTTTAAAATTATTTGAAAGATAAATAATAAAATAAATTGTCTAGTAGTAAGAACGAAACAAAATGACATTATAACTGGTAACGCTTTTTAACAAAATGGGAAGTTACATTATAATTAATAAATAATGTGTTGTAAATTAATAAGAAAATGTCTATATATATATATATATATATATGTGTGTGTGTGTGTGTGTGTTATTGTGTGTGTATGTATGTGTATATGTATATGTATATAATGTGACTGTAAACAAAACTGATTGGGTATGCCAATTCTGTGGCAAAATTTGTCGCAGTTTGGCTGGCCTGAAGAGTCACCTGCGAATACATAGAATTTGAGGGGAGTGGGAGGGGTGTGAGGACATGACATAAAGGAGGTGGTCACGCTCGAAACCGAGAGGACAGCCACGATATGTATATATGTATATATATATATATATGTGTGTATATGTACATATACACATATATAAACATACGCACATGCATACATATACACATACACATATATCAAAACATAAACATATACATATGTGCATACATACTCTTATACATATAACCATACACACATATGCATACATATACATACACACATTCATATATATATATATATATATATATATATATATATATATATATATATATATATATATATATTTATTCGATCTTATGACATAAATATGTTATAAAATCACTTCAAAAATAGCCATTTTGTTTCAACACTTCTGGTATCTTATCAAGTGATGGTTTGAATGTACACCATATTTGATAAGATTCCAGAAGTGTTGAAACAAAATGGCTATTTTGTAGTGATTTTATAACATATTTATGTCATAATTTTCAAATAAATTATATAGAAGTGTTGAAAGAAATGGATATTTTGTCGTGATTTCATAACATATTTGCTATAATTTTCGAATAAATTATAATTGCTCTACTCTGTATTGAACACTCTATTAAGAATAGTATTTTTTGGTTATTGGAATTTATTCTATATACACCAATCCTAGAATTATATATATATATATATATATATATATATATATATATATATATATATATATATAAATGCATATACATATATAAAAATATACCTACACACCTATACATACATACATTTATACATATAAAAAAACAGATGGGTAAAATGAAACTAGTTTGTACTTAAAAAAAACAAATTAGAAATAAGGACGAAGCGGTAACCATCATAGTTATAATAAAAAAGGGATCATGTCAATGATAGAAATAAAAGGTAATAAAAAATAAAATGTAAACAATAATCATCTGATGATAAATCACGATAGAATAATAATAATACTCATAATAGACGGCAGTAATAATATCAGTACTAAAAATATCAGTAGTAAAATAAAAATACAGATGAAAAAAATTAGAGATTGAAATCAAGACGGCAAAAATATTTTTGTAGTCAAAAAAAAAAAAAAAAAATAATATAATATTAAGAGACACGGAGTGATTAAGTCTACAAATTAACATAAATTCTGAATTCATATAAACCTCCTTATATAAAAACATCAAAAAACTATCCGATATTATAGATTAATTATCTAGAAAAAAATGTTATACATACATACCCACATACACATATACCAACACATAAATTAAGACCGCTAAAACAAATTAAAAATATATAGAGTACCACATAAACACATATAATGATATATAGGTCAATATATATGATATAGGTGATATATGTGTCAATCCATTTAAATGTCATATCCGGTTGTTAGGAATCCAAGTGGTTTTTATATATACGTATATGTATTTTTGTATTTATATATATATATATATATATATATATATATATATATATATATATATATATATATATGTGTGTGTGTGTGTGTGTGTGTATTTGAATATATATATGTGTGTGTGTGTATGTATATGCATGCATATGTGTGTATGGTAATATGTATATGCGTATGTCTATGTGTGTATATATATATGTGCATGTGTATATGTATATATGTATGTGTATATGTGTATATATTGGTATATGTACATATATATTTATGTATATGTGCGTATGTATATATATATATGTTGGTGTGTATGTGCGTTACTGGATTAAATATTTTTATATGTTTATGCTAAATTTGTAATCTGTAGGGAAAAATTACATAGTTTTTCTAATTGTTCTTGATTACATTTCATTTCTCTTATAAATGCCCCTGTTTGAGTTGGGCCCTTTCTTGGTCCTTTTCTATCTCTCTCTCTCTCATCTTCTCTTTTCTTGTATACATAAAGTTAGTAAATGCAAACCAGACGAAGAATTTTTATATATACATCAGCAGTGTAAATTGGGGATGTTTTAAATTTGGATCGTAATCATTTATTGTGCCTAATGTCACCACAAATGTATCCATACTTTTCCGGTGTCTGTTTCTTTTTTTAATTTTAAGCCAACTAATCGGTAGTGATATATGCATCTGATAATAATTCATATTTATTTGTATCTCACTCATTTAAAACGTTAACTTCTCTCCTTAAAACTTCTGTATTTTAAATTTTATTCCCCATCCTTACCTTAAGGTTTTTCCTGTTGTTCTTTCTTCCATTCACATTTCCCTCTCAACCTTGTTTTTCACCCCCACACATACACTCTCACTGGAATTTTGTTTTTTATAACCGGAGTTATATATTCTGTTTTCTTATTGAATTTGTAGGTCTGATGAATTGCATCGTGATTGCGGTTCCAATGTAATAAATTATAAGCTTGGAATATTAGTGTTTGGGCCTTATATATATATATATATATATATATATATATATATATATATATATATAGATAGATAGATAGATAGATAGATAGATAGATAGATATGTAAATATTCTCAGTTGACGTATGTCTGTAGAAGAGACAAAATGGATGAAAAGACAAGAGGAGAACTATAATTAGTTTAGCTGACGCGTTTCGTCATTCGACGGACTTTATCAAGGCAAATATCTTGATAAATATTTGCCTTGATATATATATATATATATATATATATATATATATATATATATATATATATATTTTAAAAGAGATAATGAAGTAATATAAAACGACGTAAAACGAGAGGATGGAATGCCTTTAATAAAACAGAAATAGAATGAAATGTATGTTGTCAATATGTTTAAAAGGAAAACGTGTAATGTCAACTATGACGTACAGAGCAGAAACGTTGTAGTTAACAAAATTCTTTGAAATACCTAAAAAAAAACTGGAAAGATAAATCTAACGAGCGATGTTAATGATAACTGTTAGAAGCGGAAGAAGGTCAACATTTATTGGAAAACAGACCCAAGATAAGAGATATCATAAAAGTGATTAAACTACAAAAATATAAATGACCGTACGCATAATACGAAGAAAAGATAACAGATGAAGTAAAAATATATTTGATTGATGCAAGATGAGTAGAAAAAGACCAGACATAAGATGAAGAAATGAAACGTCTCTGTGCATGTTAGTAATTCGAGAAAAAGAAATTACAATCACGTTATGCAAGTATTTCAGAAATGTCTTTGTCTTGCAGTGCAGCACTATCATTGTTTGATATATATATATATATATATATATATATATATATATATATATATATATATTCCATTTTTGTTTATCAAATTTATTCAAAAATTAAAGTACAATTATATTTTATTCGATTACATATTCACCATTATTTTTCATGACTTGTTGCCATGGTAATATATACCATCGATACCTTTTGAATAAAAGTCCATAGGTTTTGATGTGAAAGATTTTGACAAAATCTGGAATCTGGTTTTCATTAGTTTTCCCCATCATAGTTTTTTTCACCTATTCAAAAAGTAATAAACGCTTGGTCATCTGAATATGGCGGTTGGAGTAGAACAGACCATAACAAGTTCCTAAATATTTTTGCGTTATCCTTGTATGTGGCCTTGTGTCGTCCTGGAAGTATAACATTTTTCTTATTGACGAAGTCAGAGCTTTTCTACCATACGTCTGCGATGGGATTGCAGCTGCTGAACGTATAAAAGTGCATTTAGTATTTCATTGCGCTTCAATACCACTAAATTTTCTTTCATGTAGCTCAGCATTTTAGATCGGTTATGGAGATTTATCATTGTCATTCCTCTACATTTTGATGTTGAACATTATGTTTAACATAATTTTAGATCACCTGTTACGATATATTTCGATTACGATTACTTAGGAGTATACATTTATCATAACAATTGGTTCACCAAAACGAAAATTATATATTATATATATGTAAGCAAATATATGGATATAGATCCGACAGTATGAAGAAAAATATATACGGAAAAAAACAAACAAAATTCCTTATATACAATTATGCTGTTTTAATGTTAATATGTCAACGTCGGACGTTTCGGTCTATTAAACCATCTTCAGGACATATTCATAAATTATAACATTATCAATACAACATGACAAAGACGATGTACATAAGAACAAGACTTATCCAAACAAATAACTGAAAGTTTTATAAAATCAGCGCTCCGTTTAACGGAGCGCTGATTTTATAAAACTTATATATATATATATAAACTGTCATAATTCGCTAACATTTGTTTTTTTGACGACTTCATAAAGGGTTTTCTTATGCTGCCTCCATCTGGTTTTAAATTCATTCTTCGTAGACCCAATGTATATCATATTAGTATTAGGACTCTCAATGGATGAGATAGTACATTGGTATACCACAGATTTTACGCGGCATTTATTTTTCAATGGGCAGTCTTCTGGGTTTCTACAATCACATAATTTTTCACTATTTTTGTCTAATTTACGTGTAGGGTTTCTATTAATACTATTCTGGCATGGGAGTTTATTCAGGATTTTATTATTGTGTTTTTTATTATACTTTCTAGATTTTCAGTGCAACTGTAGCTTAATTTTAGGGTGTTTTTATTAAATATTTTACTAAGTCTACTATTAGTAGGAAAGTGTTTTTCAATTAAAGCTAGGAATTTTTATCCTAGCTTAATACTAACCATTTGGTTGAACGGAGGGGTATACCAAATGATTTTTCTTTTCCTGTTTTTCTTCTGGTTAGTACAATTGTTTCTATAATTGATGTTTGCATTTTTGTATCCACTATTTTTTAGGGCTGCGTCATAAAAATTACTGTGTTGTTGGAATATTTCTTTATTAGCGGAGTTAATGTTGATTCTATTCTCTATTGATGAGGGTATATGCCTAATTATGGATGGAGGGTGGTTTGACTTAGGGTGTACATACAAGGGGTTAGTATTAGGTTTTCTATAAGGTAGGTATGTGTTGTTTGTTAAATCTAGAGTTACGTCGAGGAAGTTTACCCTTTTTAATTTAGTACAGACTCTTGTTTTTAAATTTAGATTTCTAAATTCACTATATATAATCTTTCTAATTTTCTCTATTTTAAAATTCTCCTCACTACCATGGGCCCGTGATCTCTATACAGCCCGATGTCCTTAATATCTAATTCACGGTGCGCGGTCAGGTTGTACAGTATTAAAAAGATCGACAAGGTCTAAAGATCCCATATATATATATATATATATATATATATATATATATATATATATATATATATATATATTACAATGAATCATTCATACAAAAAGTAGATTAGTAAAGTTAATGATATAAAATGGCGAAATCTCTTCGCAAACCAAAATTTTAAAGTTGCGTTAACCTAAGAACCACTCGATGAATGTTAGGATCCTTGTTTTTAATAACTACAAGCTGTATAAGGTTGTTTTTTTTAATCTGCTAGTACTTTCAACTGTACATACAGTCATACTCAGGCATGGAAATTATATTGTTTTTAGTAAATCCAGATAGCATCATAGACGAAAGATTAAATGCGAAACGAAATACGTTTTTTTAGAACGTTATTGTTAACGGATAATATATATATATATATATATATATATATATATATATATATATATATATATATATTGTGGGAGAGACAGATACAATGAAACCGAGAGAAAGTGACAGAAGGTACTTTCGGTCCATCTGATGAAAAAGTTGAATTAATGCCAGTGTTACAAAAATTCACCCTTTAAACAGCAGAATCATTTTAAAAAAATTCTGAATTATTCGATAATATCGGAATAATTATTTCGGAAAATAAATACTGAATTGATTCCCAGAGTATTCATTACTATTTTGGGGAGTAATTAGAAAATTGTTTAAGTGATTTGTATATTTCGTGTTCTAAATTTCAAAATCAACCGGATTTCAAAGTCAACTGGAAAAAGAAATGATCGATCTAGAATTGTAATTACTAGTAAATATTTTGATATAATCATTTATAATTAGGAAAAAATATGATCAGCTTTTGATAAAAAAACAATGTGAAATGTGAAGTAATACACACGAATATAAACACATACACCGATACAGCCTCGCCTATAAATATGTATGTTACTGAGGTAGATAAATAGATATGAACATAGTGGTATATATCGAACGTCAATCACACACGATGTCAAGAGGTTTATCTTCTGATAGAGTTTGTAACAGAATTTTTTATCTTAAATTTTCGCAATTAGAGTAACGTCTATTAAATGTGTTGAAAAGTAAATAAATTATATTGAAAAATATATACTTTTGCATAGAATAAATGCTTTTTCACGTTTAGACTACAGACATATTGCTTAACTACATCGTCATTCCATGAGGAATCACTTAGATTCATTTTTGACAGTGGTATCTATTAGGTTATCCCTCCTTAACATATTTGATCTTCCCATCTCTTTCCTTCATACTCTCTCTCTCTCTCTCGCATATACGCACACACACACACGCACATACACACACATATTTATGAGAGAACGTGTATGTAAACTTTCATATATGTTTAATACATACGTTTTGGGTCGAGGTGAGTTTATTAACTTGATATTTCAGTCATTCCTAATGATATAGGTTTTCACTGATTACATAGAAATTGCGGTAATTTTTAAAGGTAAGATGGGCAAATAAATATCTTTATATAGTAGGGAACTGTATAATACAAAGACATACATATGTGTATTAAGTGAAAAATCTAAACATTGACTACATATCCTTAATAGATAGCTACTCCACACTCCTGAATAATAACCATTCCGCGACGTGATATGTGCTAAGAAGTGGTACTAGAGATGTGAAATCTTGAATGCATTATTTCAACTCTTTTACGTCAACTGAATTTGTTTATTTCTAGGTATAATGACTGTTCAATGAAGACTTCAAAATAACAAGGAGCGACTTCTCTTGACATCGTGGTGTTATCAAGTACCTACAGCAAAAAGACGTTCATGCTGACACGGTTGCTACATTAGGACATACCGTCCCAGCTTTACCAATAGTGCAAAAGTGGGCAGCTAAATTTTGGAGAGAACGGGAGTCTTGAAGACGACACCCAGAGTCTGGGCGTCTTGCACAGAGGAAAGCATTGACCGTGTTCACCACATGATATTAGATGACAGATGATAAATCAAATAGCCAATGCGTGAGGGAGTTGAGAATATTCTGCGCAATGATTTTGGCATGACGTAGGTTTCTGCTTGGTGGATTCCACGTCTTCTGACACTTGATCAAAAGCACACAGACTGATTGCATTACTGGAAAATGTGACTTTATTGTGAGTCAGATCCAGCTGCTTTTCTTTAATATTTCCTAATCCAAGATGAGTGTTAGGTGCATCACTACATCCAGACAGTGAAAACACCCATCCTGACTGTTGTGGTAGGATCCACCTAATTTGCATAGTGGAGTACCGACCATATGGTTGGTACCGGCAAGAGAGGGAGAAATCAAGAGATTCAACCAGAGACTCTGCCCGACTGCGACTTAGTCAACACATTCTCCAGGAACGGTCTTACCAGGAATATACAAAAGACTATATGTAAATACTGTGTACACTTTCTTGTTTCAATACATTTTGTTCTTAGTACATTTTGTGTTGCATTATTATTCCATGCATTAGTCAAGTTTCAACACTGACCTACACCAAAGAAGAATAAGGTCATTTCATTTGCAAGGAAATCGATGGCCTCACTTTTTGGGTGGGTGTGTGCAAAAGGGTTTGTGTTTATTAACTATATTCTAAAAGGTTCACATCATCAGTAGAGGCAATTACAAAAAACTCTCAAGACCAAACATCCAGGAAAGGGGTCTTGTTTCATCAGCACGATGCTCCAGCATGAATCACAGAGACTGAGGTTCCAAGTTCGGAATTTTCGAACACGCTTATGTTTTTCATCAGCGAATGCGAAAAATAAACAGAGGAACGCTGGATACTATGCAACATTAGTTCTTGAGGCTGGGTAGCGTCGGCTTGGAGGTGAAATGTTTAGAAAAAAATCCGTTTCCTGTTTGATTCCTCGCTGTGCGAAACTTTATGTGAAAATCTTGGAACCTCAATCTCCGTGCTTCATTTTTGTCATCTGGTTAATATTAATAAATATGTTTCGTACTGATTTAATCGGTAACCTTTCGTTTGACTTTGTTTTATTGACCAACTTATTTTATAACCTATATGAAGCACATGTGGACTTTTTTTCTAATTATATATATATATATATATATATATATATATATATATATATATATATACCTTTCCATGGTTGTCATTAAATTAATTGCATTTGTTAGCTGTTGGCAACATATCATTTATTAAGGTCTGTAACATATCGTACACCTCAAAAGTGTTTCAGTCTGACAATTAGAGTTCCAATGGAGTACCTGCATGTAATCCGACTGTTCCTGTAACAAGTTTCGTATCACTTGCGCATGATGTCGGTGTCATACCAAACGACTTTAAAACCAACAGAAATAAAATGTACAGATTATGAGCTGTGATCGATGTAAAATCCCCAATAATTGGCATTTCATCGTCATTTATTGCGCCTAAACAGATCTCTTGTCAGAAATCATTGTTCTTCTGACGCGGAAAACTGTTCAGATAAAACACGTTTCCATGTCATTGGGACAAAGTGTTGAGTTTGTGTATGGAGGAGACAGCCTGATGCTATTGTTACAGCCTGTCTATTTTGCCAGCTAATGGTGAATCTGTAATGATTTTTTTAATATTTCGTGGAAATTGGCAAATGGCATAGTGAAAGTGGAATTTAACTTAACAGTTATTACCTTTACAGATTGAGTTGCAAAGCATTTTCAATCTTTCCCGCAACTTCTGATTTTTGTTTCAGCAAGAATACGCTGTTATCCACAAACTTACTGAGGACGCTGAAACGAAAAAGGATCCAGAAATTTCCATTCGATACTGCACTCACTAAATTTATGAGACCATTATACATGATACTTTATTATTTGTAGCTTCAACTGAACAAAAGTAATTTAGCTGTATAGACAGACCAAAGTAAAGAAGTCTACATCTCATAAAATATCGCATAGACATCATTATTCAGGCGAACAGAGGTGCAGAATTTTATTTTGGTGATGAATTTTCTTTTAAATATCAGTTTATACACCCCTCGATATATATATATATATATATATATATATATATATATATATATATATATATATATATATATATATATATATATATATATATATATATATATATATACATACATACAGAAACTAAACTAAACCTAGAAAAAAATGAAATATCAATAACAGAAATAGCATCATTACCGTATTCTATTAACCAGACATCAAATAGCCCCGACTAATATATTAAACAAAATGTACACTCTATCGTCTATATGCGTCTGCATCCTGAAACTCTAAAAGCGTACATAGAGATAGAAATATTACTTTTGGAGACGCAAGTACACTAGAAGATGCTTTCCACAATGTACTTTTCGGGTTTTTTATTATAACGATAATTAATTTACCCTTCTTCTATAAGGTGAAATTGGAAAAAAAACTAGAAATAGAGATTTTGGCTGCAACCAGTTTTTCATTTTTGGGAATATATCATCAGTGACTTTTACTCACAGACTTTCATTTTTAGATTTTAATCAAAGTTCAATTTTCAACTTTCATAGAAACTTTCATTTTCACAATGCCTATCAAATGTTGGAATAAGAATCCAACATTTGATAGGCATTGTGAAAATCCTCTTTATAGTCTTTTACCGTGAGGAATACTTCCTTTTCGTGTAGTGTTCTAATTTTGTTATCAATACACAATTTATGATGTCTATCAAATTTTTTGATAATGCCTAATAAATCTTTCTCAAAGTCGGGCAACTCCTCTACTGCAAGTGGATATTTTGTAGTGCCCAGGTGGTATACATCGTCAAAATCGTGTTTCTGATATATTTGTTTAAAGCAAAAAGTGCCTTCCACCTCATTCTACCGTGAAATAATTCAATTTTGTTCAACAAGGCTTTCTTATAGTCGTGTCTGCTAGGTATAGGTATATTCCTTAAGGAATATTTAATATTAAATTGCAGGAACTGATCGTGAAATAAAGGAGGTGTGCTATGCAGTATTACTAAGCAATACTGGAAGTTGGTGGTGGGGTATAAAGATTTGTGTACACCAAAAAGTGCTCTAAGACAAGTGAAAGCGAAAATCAATTTAAAATATAATATAAAGTGTAAGACTATAAAACAGCCGCGTTTCAGAAGGTGCAAGTAAGCGCTCAATATAAAATCTGGAAAATTTGAGTTGTAGCGCAAAATGTAATCATGAACACCAAAATTCAAGCTACTACGCTACCCAGGTTTCGATGAAAGATTTTAGTTGACGCCACCACCTTTACATAATAACATTGGAAGTTCGTGGGGAACGGAATGGAAAAAAAACACACAAAATATTTTCATCCCGGTTCGTACATACACAACAAATATTTGTCAAGGTGTCTGCACTCAGATAACACCTCCAAACTCATTTATGCAACTGATTAACATAAATATGTAGAACTGGATAAATACATTCACATTACTTCTTAAAAACATCATGCAAATAATACGCTATGATTATGATTCTTTCTCGTCTTAAAACTGCACAAAACCAAATTTAATTTTTTTTTATTGTGACAAATGAATGAGTAACAAAATAACGCGCTATTTGTAATTACCGTATTTCCCCATGTATGATACGCATTTTTTTTGTAAAAAGTAATAAGGAAAATCAGGAGTGTGAATTATGCACATTTACAAAAAACTTTAAAAAATTGCCGTAAAATAAAATAAGTATTATCATAAAATTAAATTAGAATAATATTATTCTATGTTTAAATCAAATTATTTAAATAAGAGCAGGAAATGCTGGTCGGAATGAAATTGGAGAATACAATTTATAGTGTTGGATTACCAAACCAGGGGTTCGTATTATGCGTAAGATAGAGGCATTTTCTCACACTTTCAGTACAATTTTAGGTGTGCATATTATGAATGAAGGCGTATTATACATGGGGAATTAGGGTATCTATTGCTTCAATGCATAGAAAACTTAAGTACAGGCTCTCGAGAAAGCAGTTGAGCAACATGCTCCTTAAGTTTTCTATGGGATTGAGGTCAGGAGATTGGGGTGCCCATGTCATAACACTCACCTGCTTCGCATCAAAGTATTCATTCATTAATTTTCATTTGTGACAGGCAGCATTATCCTGCATAAAAATGAGCTTGGTGGGGTCGATTTGCACCCTTTCAGCAGAAGGGAGCAGACAAGACTCTAAAATTCTCTTGTACTGCTCGCTGCTGAGCGTCTTTTCAATAGGTTTTAAGAAACCAGTTCCATGAAAAGCAAAGCATCCCCAGGACATGATACTGAACGGATGCTTGACAGTACTTACTGCTAAATTCAAAGAGCTTTCAAAGCTTCTTCTTCGGATTTTAGATCGCTTATCCTTTGAATTTAGCTCAACTTTCGTTTCATCGGAGAAGAGAACATTTAGTAAAAAAAATCGGGTGAGTCACTTTTATCGAACAGCACTGTATGTAGAAAATGTAGAAAAATGTAGAGTATATATATATATATATATATATATATATATATATATATATATATATATGTATTAGAGTTGTAGATATTAATTTTTTTATTAAGCATAAAGAGAGATTATTCTTTCTTTAAAAAAATTAATCTTGATCAATGTACTTAAGCAAATATTTATTTTTATGTTGACATGAAAACATCAATTCATTTCTCTTGTTTAAAAGGCCAGCGTTATTTCAGTATTTTAACTACTTTTTCAACAAGTAGCTTAATAGAACATTTTAAAATAGCTTAAATAGCCTCTTAGTCCTTGCTTGGAAGCTCACATCTCCCCGAGTTTTTTCCACTTTTAAAAGATTCTTTGCAAAGTCCTATTTTGTTGTTAGCATCAGCTGTACGGTTGTGCACTACTTAATTATCATTTGTTTTAGCAGAAATTTTAGGTTTCGGAAAAAAGACACAAGTCATTGGAAGACAATATTGTAATGTCAAACCCAGAGAAAGCGTTATTAAAAAAAATACTAGACATGAAGACTCCACTCGCTTGTTCATTGTGAATACGATGGTTACATATGAAAAGAGGTTCACTCAGTGACGCTTCACATTTGATTGAATAACAATGCAGTGTCCCTTTACACGGTAGATAGTGCTCTGCTTTCTCTTGATATAAATGACACCGTGTTGATAGCAGGCACAGAAAAAAACTTCACGGACCCCTACACAAGATAGTAAAGGGAAGCGGGACAATGTACGAACCATCAATTGTATGAAGTAAAAATGCATGGTCGTCAGCAAGTGACACAGTCCAAGATGCAAGCTACAAATTGGAAAAATCAATATGAAGCAAATACAAAAATTTAACTATCTGTTAAGTACTATAACAGATAACGGAAAATGTGTCACAGAAATAGGAAACAATCTAAATAAATATTAAGAAACAGAATTTTGTAAGGAACAAGGAATATAGTTCTGGGCAGCGATGTAATATTAATCTTCTAGCAGTAAATGCTGTACAGTTTCCTCACAGATGAAGAGGAGACTTCAAGCAACAGAGATGTGGTTCTACAGAAGGATGCTGACAATAGCATGGACAGATTACATGAGTAACGAAGGTGTTTTAAGGAAAATGAAAAGTAAGAGAACACCTATACTTCGAATAAAAATGGTCTGTTTAAATTTCGGGGGTTATATACCTAAGAAATAAGGCGTGGAGAATTTGATATTCGTAGGACATACTGAAGTTAAGCGGAGCATAGGAAAACATCGTGTAACCTACTTAACGAATTTGTGCAAATGAATAGTAGAACAAGGACTAAGAGGTATAATAAGAAGACAAACATTACGTACATCTACAAAGGATAGGGAGTTGTGGAGAGCTGTGATTTGTCATAAGAAGCGGCACTGCACATTAAAGGAGATATATAAATGTCTGGATGCATTCCAGACTTAGCTCGTGAGGAACCCACATACTGCCTCTTTCTTATATATTTAAATTTTCAATTGGTAATTAAAGAAAAAAAAAAGAAAAATTGAAAATTTAATTGACAGTTAATATTTTTATTGCAAGATTTAACTTAATGTGAAGTAGTAGTATTATTCTATCTATTATCTACAGTCAGAGTAATGACCTAGTCTTTGTTCTTATTATTACATAATTTTGGTCGTTTTGATCTCCGGCCATCTTCAGATACCTGTCGATCAGTGTAGCTTTCAGAAAAATTTGAAATGCTTCTCATTCCACTGCTATGTCAACGGATATGTCGAGGATAATTTTTATTTAGTACTGCAGCAAGAAGAAACCACAAATCAGTTGTACTTTTTGAATGCACTAACAATTCGCACAAAAATGAAATCAAGATATCCTTTTATCATACACCAACTTTTAATGAACAATATTTTAAATTTTAACTTCCATCATCAATGTAGTATAAGGTGTAAGATTCATAATTGGCGACCCAGACACATATCAAAAGGATATGATCAGCATCGAACGTACACTTCAGATGGACTAATACACTGAAAACATATCAGTCTCTGAAGACAGTCGAAAAAGAAAATCGGAAAACTGCCAATGTTTGTCTCCGGCTTGTCAAGGAAAGTATTAAGAAGTTTTTCAGTCCATAAAGTATCAAGTTAATATTAAGAAACATATCAAGCTTACGGAAAAATCTCTGCTGAGTAATGCCTACCTTAAAGAAAAACGTGAACAATAATTGTATGTATTCTATCTCTAGTAGCTGTGGCAAAGAATATCAAGGTGAACTCGTCGACACCAAAAATTAAAGCGTGGAAATGATGAAAAGTGGTAATTAGATGTGAGACAATGAAATCAGGCATAGCTGGTCATGTTTTGATGGAAAATGGTTTTCACCAAACCCTATAGAATAATATCGAAGAAGACTGTAGAGTCAAATGTTTGAGAAAATCAGTGAATGTGCGAGAGTATGGCGCCTGAGGAGGTTTAACATAGACATAAATACCATATAGCTTTCTTTTGTTTTTTTTTTCGTATTCTACTTTTGCAGATATACTCTATCTGAAATTTTTACACCAAATTGGAGCCATTAAAATAAACGACTGAAAGAGACAGCAAATGATTCAACGGCAGCAGTAAGTAACAGTAGAAGTAGGCGAAGGATTTTAAGTGTCACAGCAAGGTAGCAGCAAGCAGGCAACAGGAACCTTAATTTTTAGCCTCTCAGGATTGAAATATCCGCTTGAAAATTTGGTGGCAAATTGATTGTAAGTTCAATGATTGGGATAAGTAATACAGACTTTAACAGTAGAAACAGGCCTAGCAATAACTGAAAAATACTTAAAAAAAAAAGAATCAAGACGACTTATTCGTAGATATGGAAAACGGAGCGAAAGACATTTACTCCCGTTAATTAAATAAAGTGTTCACTTCGAAATTTCCTGATTGTTACCTGGATCGACAGGCTGGACGGCACTATGGTCGAAACGCTATGATGACATCAAAGATTGACATTTTTCCGACTGTAAATAATAATTTTTAATTTCAGAAATTCATACTGAAAATATTCAACCTATTTTACCCGACACAAATTTTATAGGATTTTAGAATTTTAAATATACAATCGGCAAGATATTTGACTATGCAGTTTACATTAGGCATATATATTTGTAGACTACTACAAATGAGTCTGTGAAATTGGAACAGTTATAGAGCAATGAATAAGGATATCATTGTTCTGTAAGATGAACTTGCTAACCATATTCCGCCATATAGTCGGAAAAACACATATATAAATAGATGGGCAAATAGAGGCTGAGAAAATTTATATAATTAAATAATAGGATGAGGAAATTACTTAAACCATAGAATAACGGAGATAGCTAAACTTGATTCAGCTGAGAAAAAATAGATAGACGACTATAGGGCAGTAGAAGCAACTGGGAAAAATCAGCTTAATATACTAATATAGAGAAACGTTCAAACAATCATAAACAAAGATAAATATAGATAAGAAAATATCGAGGTTGATAGTTTCAGCAGTACCAGTCTTGGAATGAGTCTGATAAGGTCCTACATCTTTTCGAACAACTTTTAATGATTAATGTTAGCAGTTCTATAAATAAACATACTCACGAACACAAGTGTAATTTACTTATATCTGTTAGTATTAATTACTCATATAATATATGAATTAATATTGATCAATATTGGAAAACACATTTTGCTCGAATACGAACTCAGATACAAAACGGTCATATAATTTAAAATATCTGTGCATGCACATACACACGCACACACAGAGATACACACACACACATATATATATATATATATAAATATTTCTCTATACAAATTATATATATATATATATATATATATATATATATATATATATATATATATATATATATATATATATATATCATACTTAACATATGATCCTTTATGATTTTTTAATACACAATTTTAGTACACAGCCGTAACATCCATATGGAAAAACACGATGCAGATTTATAAAAGTTATATATATATATATATATATATATATATATATATATATATATATATATAATGTGTGTGTATGTGTGTAGTAAAAACATTTGAAGTGTTCTACTTTTTGCAAAGATTATTATAATCTTCTTAGTAGACAGAAAGTTTTAAAAATATTGATAAACTAAAACATAGAGATAAAGTTAGAAGTCCAAAAGGGAAAATATCGGCTCACATTTTTGCTTTTGATTCGATTTCAATTTCGTTGTGAGAAAAATACTTTGAATTTGATTTTCTGTCCAACCTTGGGAGAAAACGGGCTATAAAAAATCCAAGGAGGACAAATTATTTGACAGTGCAATTATGCGGCCTTTCTGATTTCCTTTACTGTTGGTTTATATAAAGGGGAACACAAACATCAACGATTTTATCAGAAAAAGCGGAATATCGATCGGGTATAAGGAAACGCTGAAAAGGTTCTAGACTAACCAAGGAGATATTTCAAAACCAATTCTAATGTTTGTTGACGTTAGTATCCTTCTGAAATTAATGCCTCGTATTTATTATAATTTCCAAGATGGTATACGGTGATGTTATGATTGTAGAGGTTGAGCTTTCTTGCCAATTACACATCCTTTTGTTTTTGATCAATAAATAGCTGAACAGCAGTATGGCAAAATGTTGGTATTAAAATGCATAAGAAACAAATGTCTCGCATTGGTTTCATCTATACAGTAAAATACTTTTTTACGATTACTAAACGTTGACGGAAAGGAACAAAAGTTGTCATCACAATTAGAAGGTATGTAGTGTGTTTCAGCAGTGGTAACCGAGATGCGTGTAACCAGCTAGGTTTGAGCAGGTAAAAGCTAGACTCCTCGGGAACATGTACATGAAAATTCTTAGATAAATCAGGTTTTCAGTTTTAAAAAAAACGTATTTCTCCAAGTCTTTTTGTCAATCATTTTTTGTTGTCAGGTTTTCAAAAATAATTTGGTGGTATTTCTTTCATAATATTATACATTTTCAAATATAGGATTTAGTAATAGTAGTTTCCAGAGGACCTCTAGAAATCGTAGTTTTTGGATATACGTCATGGCAGAAATATAAGTTTATTCTAGAAAAAGATTATTTGAAAGAGAATACAATGTACGAAATTAGAAAATGGTTTGCTTTTGGTTTTTTTTTAAATATTCTCACATGCATATAGTAAGTTTGCACTTAGTAAATGATAAGAAGCAATCTTATCAGAGATTCATAAACCACCAGACATACTGGGACATATAAAAGAAAATGAAAGCATTCAACAACAAATTATCAAGATTGGTGACATATCTCTCTGAAGGTTCCAGTAGGAAAGGTCAGTTCCTGGGTGTAAAGTTGAGAGCTTTGTAATTGCATGATGAAACAAAATAATTCGTTTAAAAAAACGGTGAATCAACCTCGAAGGAAAAGCTTTCGAGAGAACATATTAATTAGAATAACTCTTTAAAACTGTAGCAGAAATATCAAAGCTGATCTAAGCAAGGTTAATTCACATACAAATGACTGAATGACTTTGAAATGCAGGTGTTTCCTCAAGTTATTAATTCGGTATACTTATTTTATTTATAAGTAAACGAATAGGAATGCCCAAATTAAATATGCAGGAAGATAAATTGTTTCAAAGGATACGGATTGATGTAAATTGAATTTCTGCAAGCAAAGTAAATTAAATTGGATGTAAATAGACACAGATTGTTCAATGTTAGAAAGACAGACTGATTTAAACAAAGTATATCAAAGATTCCGCTAAAGTTAGAGAGGAAAGTGCAAAGTTACGGGCTATGAGATGGATTTGTCACTTAAATTCCAGCGAGAAGTTGAGAAAGATAACAGGCTAAAGAATGAAACTAAAGTTCTTTAACCTATTTGTAGAAAATAAAATGGGCGATGAATGGAAAAATAACACCAGATGTATGCCAGAAACCATTAATCATGTGGGATAAAATTATAGTGATTTACTCAGCGTAGCTAAATTGTGGTCGAAAGTATGGGGAAGTCAGTAAGGATCCAAGTCACTAATCAGTCGTAATTGATCTAGCGAGACACCACGTCGAAGTGTCACTGCCGGGTAAAATTATAGGTAATAAAGTTTTTCTTGTATATCATACAAATTTTCAAATTCACCTTTTGTGAATAATCAGAAAAATGCAATTTTTATTATTAGTTGATCATAAAATTATTGGATATCCGTTTTTTTTTATTTTGGCGATTGCCATTATCATACTTTGTGCATTGTTCTTACCAATAAAAGTATATTATTAATTATTTTATTAACATAATCATTTTCGATTATGCATCTTATCTCCAAGAATTATATACTAATGTTACAATTTTGTAAATATCAACATCCATGTGGTAATTACTATTAATATGAATTACGTTTAAATAACTTAACACTGATTTTGACTGGTACTATATATATATATATATATATATATATATATATATATATATATATATATATATATATATATATATATTAGGTTATGACTTCAAAACTTCTAGGACTTTATGGAATGCGTTAAAATTACAAAGCCACTATCTATTTACATCATAAGCAAATTGAAAAATAAAGCTTTTGAAATATTTTGATTTTTTTGCCCTTATTGCGAATATGGAAAAACGAATTTTAAGTTTGGGGGTGACCTTTTTATAGAACTAAAAATGTAATGCTGTTTTCATTACTTTGAACAAAATTTTATCAAATAATAACACATAAACATATGGTTAAAAAAAGTTAACCTGTTATATATATATATATATATATATATATATATATATATATATATATATATATATATAATAAATCTTCATCTACTGATGAAAAAGTATTTTTGCACTATGGATATTTTTGTAAATTATGTACGTCTTTGTCAATGTAGTTAGTTTCCCAGCAAATATCACCCGCCCAAAGAAAAATTCACATAAAAAATAGAAAGTAAATTCAAGCTTACAAAAGTTTTGCTTCTTACAAAAAATTTTTTCTAAAAAGAAACAATCAGATGCAATGTTTCAACAAAACACTGCTGATATACACAATAAAAAAGCGGCAAAAACAACTTGAGAACCTATCCTTATGTTTTTGTTTGATAAGAGATTTTGTTTAATGAGATCAGAACGATCTCATTAAACACAAACTAAGTGGAAATGATTTTTCCTTAATTGTCCTGTTTTCATCATTGAATCGTGTAACATGAACTGTTCTTTAGGGAAAATCCTGACCACAAACTAAATCCACAAGTTTAAAGAAAGCAATGGGAAAATCTGCCCAAACTAAGTTTCAATTTCTTTAATTTTTGCTTACTTGTTGAACAAAGATATGTGGTTGTCATTTACTAAACTTAGACCAGAATTTAGTTAGAATTAAAATGATTTAAAAAAAAATAATATTTACCAATTTGAGCTTGATTCTATTTTTTGTAGAGAAATATATATATATATATATATATATATATATATATATATATATATATATATATGATAAAAAATGTTTAAGAAAATAAAAAAGAATAAAAGTATTCAAGATAATAAATGAAAAGTAAAAAGTAAAACTTTTTTAGGGTAAGTGTTTACAAATATGACAAATATGGTTGGTAAAATGTTATTGTGTTCTTCTTGCACCTAGATATATTGTTGATCTGAGGACATAGAAAAGAAAACTTGATAGATTGATGCCAAAATTTTATAATTCTTCATGTCCGGAATCTGCTTCAAATAGCATTTGTTTTTTTTATTGAAGGCAAAGTGTTTAGACGACAAAAACCGTCGTATTTTTGGATTTTCTTGATTTATACACAAATGGAAAATAGAATAAATTCATTATATATAAATATATGAATTTTATTTTAATACGACATTATTTCTCAAAATTCAAAATGTTCTTCATAGTTGATAAACTTTATTTTATTTTTATTTATTTATTTATTTGTTTGGTTGGTTTTAATAATTACGTTTACCAGTGTGCGCATTCGAAAGACTTATTAAAGTGAGTACATTTTCTTTAAGTTTCTCAAATGCACAGGCCTGTAAACGTAGTTCACAGAGTTTTAAAAAGAGCGTTGTATTCAAACAGGTGTATCCACAAAAATAACGTTTATAGTAATGACATTCATATATATATATATATATATATATATATATATATATATATATATATATATATATATATATATATATGTATGTATGTATGTATGTATATATTAACGATATAAACAAGCTGATATAGAAATTTGGTGCATCTATCTCTGTCATAAACCCCAAATAATTCTAGCTATGATAAAACTGAGTTCTAATTTGAAGCAATGATTAAGGAATTTGTCTCAAACTCAATTTGAGACGAAGTTTATATAATATAGAAATTGAAAGAAATTTGATTATCAAACTACCTTATTCTCTTATATTCATTCTTTCTCTATTTTTCCTTTTTGTCTGTTACGCCACTTCCACTTAAACTCTGGTCGATATTTTTTAATATCTTGCGCATAATTTCAGACTTAATGGTTAAATAGGGCAATAATCAAAATTTAACCAACAAAATAATCTATTTTAAATTACCTAGTCGCTTCTTGCCACTCACCTCTTTAACAAACCGGCTAGGCATCAACTTTCTTTCTATTTGGCGTCATCGTCGTCGTCTCTCAAGCCCATCAAAAGCCACACACCTTGATTCTGTTTCCAACTCCAATGCAATTAGCATATAAATTCAATCACTTATCTACTTCTTACCATTCAATCAACGTGATTAAATATGTTTCTATTGTTATGTTGATTTTACTTATGTTGATTGTATGTTACATTAAGTGGCAAGAAGTTTCTTTTGTTTCTCATAAGTAAATGAGGTTTGGGGAAAATGTATTTTTTAATGTAGTTTTATGGAGGAAGTTTTAAGATTTTCCTAAAATGCTGATTTAAATTTGCTTCTTTCTGTCGTTTTTGTCTTCCTTTATTTTTCATTTATTTTCTCTTTAGTTTGTTTCAAATTTTGTCGCTTTCATTGTAAATTCAACTTCGTCTTTTTTTTAAATTTCCATCACATTTCTTTTTCTTCTTTTTGACATATTTCTATTCATTTCGTTGTTTGTTTTTGTTTCCATTTGAACAGATTTTCTGTCGTTTGAGCCATTTTTACTCTTTTCATTCCAACATTCTGTTTTTCCTTTTTATACACTTTTTTCCTTCTTTGCTTATCCACTTTCTCTAATTGCATCAACAAGGCGAAAAGTTATTAGCCTGACCAAAAAGGTTTTTTCATTATAATTTCTAGTATTTGCTCAGATTTTCGGAAGTTGGGCGATCTGAGAACTTTCGCCTATCTACCTATCTTCATAGTTTTTTCACCTCGTTTTTATATAAAGTCCGATATATATTAAAATAATTTATTATATCTATAAGTATGATGGCTTGATTTAAAATGAAAATGTCTTTTTTCTCCAAACAAAGAAGAACCTGTCTAGATCTATTGGCTTGCTTCCGTCTACATTAGTTAAACTTGAGAAAAATATGTTTGAACTCCCTTTGACTTCTACGACCTTTGAATATTTAATGGACGATTATATGTATATAACCAGGAACCTTTAAAATAACATATATATGCACACACAAACACTGCGTGTGTTCATTTGAAGCGAGAGGCATTTGTGTGAGTGTGTGCATATATATATATATATATATATATATATATATATATATATGTGTGTGTGTGTGTGTGTGTGTGTGTGTGTGTGTGTGTGCGTGTGTGTGTGTCTTTTTATTTTAGATAACAACACTAAGGAAATAGATACTCTTAAGACCACATCTGGAAACAGTCGCTGTCCTTAACTTTACCTACGAAATTAGTCAAAAAAATAAACTCCCATTCTTAGATCTTCTTGTAGAATATAGTAACAACACTTTTATCACTTCATTTTACAAAGAAAAAAACCACTAGCAGAAATTGTTGCCACTTTAACTTTAAAAGTGAATGCTCACTCAGATACAAAATAGCACTAATAAAAAAAAACTTCCTAAAACGATCACACCAGAATTCATCTTCTCGACTACTCTTCCTTAAAGAACTCAATAATATAAAACAGACACTAATTAACCACGGCTTCCCTAACCACCTTATAGACCACCAAATTAGACTATTTCTTTCCAAAAGAAATAACAACGATAGTGAACATACAGTCAAAAATTACATAAATATTTTCTATAAAAACTAAACGCACATTAACTACAAACAAGATGAATCTTCACTTAGAAATATTATAAAGAAGTACACTACCCCAATTGACCCGAATAAAAAAATCAAATTAGTTATCTACTACAAAAAAATGAAAACAACTAACCTTATCCTCTAAAATAACAACACACACACAAAAAATATATATATAACTAACTTACATAACCTATGAGTTCAAATGCCCATTAAGGTACTGTGTTCTTGATCAAACCAAATTCATTTATAGTTACATCGGTCACACGACTACATGCCTATCCAGACGCTTTACGTTACACCTATCCGATCACAGCTCTATTAAAACCTATTTAAACACACACACAAACTTACCAGACTCCATCCGAAACATCATAGCATACTAGTAGAAAATACAAGCATAACCACCTCACCCACCTGTAAAAACCATTAAAAATAATGAGAGCCTTAATAAAATAAAGGAAAAAAAAACCCAACACTTAATAATATTAACTACGAACACGGCCACAATGTACTGTGTTCAGAAAATTAAACATCTCTATAACACTAAAGAAATACACACAACGCGCACACTCATTTAAATTGAAAAAATAAAATCATCCTTGATAATGGCTAAAAGTATAGTCAAAAGCACTCGGAATTATAGGACATTTGGACAGATTCTACACACTCTGTATCCAAAAAAGAAAATACTTGTTCGAACACAAGAAAAAATTAAATAAAAAGCTTAATCGTAGTACCTTATCTGTCTTTTTTAAATGAAACATGCATAAATGAAGGATTGTTGCCTAAATACACAATATACAAATATGTAAATGTATGCACATACATTTATGGTGCTCAACGAAAATTGATGATTAGTAAGTCAATCTTTACACAGGTTAAAGACCTGTGTAGTGATTTCGGGTCTAACGATTGTCTCATTAGTTTTTGACAGAATAAGCTGAAAAAATATCTATCGATGTAGAACTATTTAATAATTTCCTAAGCTTTAAGAACTAGTACTTTTACCTCATATATAGAGTAGTTTAGTCCATCACAACACCACAAGTGCATTGCACTCTGTGAGGATCCAACGCAGTGCACTCGCAAAAGTGACAGTCTGATGAGCAATGGTAAAGTTACTGCTTGCTTTTCTTGCTGTTGGATTAGGATGTGTGGGTGTCACAGAAAATGGCCTCGGCGAGTCAATGTACCGGAATAGCGTGTTGGATTCAATTTTACTAAAATGCCTTTGGAAAATGTATGAACCCTTAGTTTGTGAATTAAAGAAGATATAACATGATCGTTAGCCTTGTGTAGTAATTTATCTAAGATAAAAACTCTGAATTCCAAATCAAACTACTATATTCATCAACAATGCAATGAAGATAATACAGAGAAAATTGTGGGGAGTAATGGCTGTCTACGCCCTGAAGAAACACGACTTTTAAAAATGTGCTGCATGAATTATTAGCTGACTAATTCATAGTTCCTAAGATTAGCTTAATCTTTTTCTTCTTTAAACTGATGTATTTTACAAATTGAACAATCTTGGTTCTCTCTAGCTTTTAGTTTCGGTATTATCATTATTCTATAAAATTACCCTGTCTTTAGTATCCAGATTTCGTAATGTTTTTTTTTTACCCAATATTTTCCTGTTAATAGGAAAAGTCTACAAGGCACCATATTATGTGAGAATGTTTCAAGCCATACGTTTTTTTATACAGTGGGTGGAAATAAATATTTGTCCACTTGAAAAATTGTATTTTTATAAATGTAAAAGCCTTAAATAAAACAAATCTCGGCACATTGTATGTATAAAGACACATACTATTAAAAAATAATAATAAACTTAATTAATTCTTATTCTAACAGAAATTAATGCATTTTAAAAATTCTAACCGGTGAAAAAAGTATTCGTACAAATCAATTATTAAAATAAAATAATCAATTAATTATGTAAAAAGTATATTCTAGAATGTTCCAGTAATGTTATCAGTAATTATAGTTAACGCTATTAGCCATTATCAGAGCATTCTGCAATTTCTAGTCTTATGAGAAGGTTCTAATAATGCCTAAAATTAAAGAATTGACTATTTCACAAAAACAACACATTTTGTCTTTTTGGAAAGATGGGAACAGTTACGGAACGATTTCTAACAACCTGAATATTCCTTTTACTACATTTGCTTCGTTCATTGCAAGGTTTAAAACTCGTAACAGCGTCGAAAACCAAAGACAAACAGGTGCTCCGAGGGAGATTTCTCTAAGATCAGCAAGGATATTAGGACGCCAGATCCAACAAAATCCACAGGTTACCCGAGAAGAGCTGCAGGAACATCTGCGTGCATTAGGGATTAAAGTAACCAAGCGTACAATAAGTAATGAACTACACAAAAACAGTCTGAAATCACGCATCCCAAGGAAGACTACACTCCTCTTGAAACGACACAGAGATGCTAGGTTAAAATTCGTTAGAGAGCATAAGGATAAAGAATATTCGTTTTGGGAAAAAGTACTATGGAGAGATGAAAATAAAACAGAGTTGTTTGGTTATAATTATCGAAATCATGTGTGGAGGAAGGATGGTGAAGCCTACTTACCAAAGAACACGTTACCAACTCTAAAGTTTGGTGGTGGCAGTATCATGATCTGGGGCTGTTTTAATGGTAAATGGTTAGCTGGAAGTAACGTTGATGTCTTGCAATGGCCAAGTCAGTCCACAGACTTGAACCCAATCGAGAATTTATGGCGATATTTGAAAATTCAAATTAGGAAAATAGCACCAGCAAATATCAAGAATTTGAAGACAGTATGTCAAGATGAATGGGACAGAATACCACTCAATATGTGCAAATCATTAGTTGAGACGTACAGGAATAGACTGGTAGCTGTTGAACGCAATAAAGGATATTCCACAAAGTATTAAATTAAGTTAATATGCTTTTTTTTTTAATTTTGTACGAATACTTTTTCATCAGTTAATTTCTGTTAGAAATAGAATTAATTAAGTTTATTACTATTTTTTAATAAAATGTATCTTTACACATAAAATGTATCAAAATTTGTTTTAGTTATTTATAAAAATACAATTTTAGTTTAGTTATTTATAAAAATAAAATTTTGCAAGTGTACGAATATTTATTTCCCCCCACTGTATATGTACAGCGTGTCTCAAATCAAGTAGGGATTTAAATATATTATATTTTCCACATTTCTTTTAGTATTAAAAATAGTTTTATACAGAATGAAAATTTAAACATAGGAAATATATTTCTATTTAATTATGAAAAATCATGATGTAAACGTCCTCCATTTTCAGCTTCAGAGTGACGAGCTGTTTCGAGAGTATTCTCTATAACAACGGTTAATAACTCTGGTTTCAACCTTCGAACATTTACATAAATGTAGTGAACAAATACGTAGAAGTAAACGAGATAGAGTCGCTTGCATCTGGTGTACAGGAAAATAATAAATTCCTTACCTCAATACGCCACACATAATAGCGACGTTTTGTTAATTTGAAAATGGCATGAATCTTTTGAGGATTAGCCGTTGATCCCCCACCACCAGGTCGATGCTTGGACTTAAGGTAAGCCGTACATTCACTTGTTATCATGAGGAAGAAAGCAGACTAACGCTCGCTGCCACGTATTTATTATGACATGGCAATAAATCCGGATAACCTTATTTTCTTCGGTTTCTTTTTAGAATAGACAATGGGACTTATACTAAGTTAAAACTTAATGTTGCGAAAGGATAAAATCCAAGTGTCAGCCAGGACTATTTGCAAATTACCTCCCCCCTCTCATCGTTTCCTCTGTTTTTGTTGATGTATATGTTATATGTAATAGGAGTAGGCAGGCTTTCCTACCGCCCGGTCAACACCCCTCCCCCTTCTCTTGGACATGAGTAAAGGCTTACGCCTTGTTTCTTATTTAGGAAGGGGTTCACGGTACTCTCTCTCTCTCTCTCTCTCTCTGGCCTCTGTATTAGTGCAGCTCTGTTTCTTTCGTGATGTGTGCAGTCTGTGGCATCACCTCTTCATTCTGAGGGTACACGGCTGACAGTTCTCTGGTTGCTGTCTCCGACTGGTAGTTAAGAGCTCTAACTCTTGCGTATCGTCTTGAGCGGCCGCTCTGATCAACAGTTGTATAATACCGGGGTGTTTGTAGTGCCATGTCGCGCATGGAAAGGTGTCCCTGCAGTCACCTCCGGTGGGCAACCCTGAGGCCACATTATGATGCAGGTTGTGCCAACTCCTCTCTGCATACGTCACGGTCGAAACTGTCTTCTTCTTTTACTTCAGGCTTTCTCATCTTCCAACCAAAATTCTACATGACTTACAAAGACCGAAAAAGTAATCCTAAACCAGCCACTCAAAAATCACCTAAACCCCTCAACATTTCGTTCTCCAACATCCGTGGCATTAGAACAAACTTCTGCAGTATGGAATCTTTCATCACTGCAAACTGCCCGGATATACTGGCTCTCTGTGAGACCAACCTTGTCTCGTCTATCTCCTCCTCTGATCTCTCGATCTCAGGCTACCTTCTTCTCCTCAGGAAAGACTCTCTAACCCACATGCACGGCTTTGCTGTCTACGTCAAGGACCATCTCCCTCTGGCCAGAGAGTTGTCTCTCGAATCACCAGACCAGTCGTACATGTGTCTCCGACTATCTCCTCTCAATGCGGGAAGCTATCTCTTCTTCCTTTACCGCTCTCCATCCTCTCAAGGCTGCATTTCTGAGAGCATAGACAAGGCTCCCTCTCTCCACCACGCAGGCATTCAAACGCTCAATTTTTCAGTCTCTCAATCCCTCACGCAGATAGTTAACTTCCCCACTCGTTTTGCCTTCAACCGGGAAGGTCAAGCCTCTCTTCACGATCTGTTTTACTTCCATCCCCGAGTCCTGTAGCGCCACGCAACTCTGCCCTCTTGGTAACTCTGATCATGCGGTAGTATCTGTTAACATCTCCTTCAAATCAACCCCTGCAATGAACCTCCTACCACTAGAACTTCGTTCTACTATCAACGAGCTGACTGGGACGCGTTCCGTGATTTCTTCCGCGATGTCCCCTGGGATGGTGTGTTTACACTCCCCGTCCAAGAATGTGCTTCTGAGGTCTCATCCTAGGTTAAACCTGGAATCGACGCTTTCATCCCAAGGAAATATAGGGTTAAGTCGCGCTCCCCCCCCTGGTTCTCCGCTGCTTGCTTAGCCGCTATCGCCCATAGAAACCACTTCTTTCACCTATTCCGTAGCGACATTTCTGACTGCAATAGACGTCTCTTTGCCTCCGCCCGTAACGAGTGTAAGCGTGTCCTCAACGATGCTAAGTCACTATTTGCTGCTCGGATGAAGGAGCGTATTGTATCTCGCAAATTTGGCTCCAAAGATTAATGGCGTCTGTGCAAGAGCGTATTGAACAATTGGAAACCCTCTATACCTCCGTTGTTCAACCAGTTCGAAGTCGTGATCTCCTCTGCCGACAAGGCTGAATGCTTTGCACGGAAATTTTCATTCAACTCGACGCTCGACTCTTCCGGTGTACACATACCCGACTTCCCTCTTAGAACTGAGGCACTATTGAGCAGGTTACACATAACTCTGTCTTTGGTATTGGGCGTTATCTCCAATTTAGACCCCAACAAGGCTAGTGGAGGAGATGGGATACCAGCCACTGTCTTGAAGAAATGCGCGCCTGAACTGGCACCCGTCCTTTCTAAACTATACAATTACTGCCTCAAGGAATCTTGTTTTCCTTACTGCTGGAAGTCCTCTTCGATTGTTCCTGTCTTCAAGAATTCTGGCGACCCCTCTGACCCTTCTAACTACCGTCCTATCAGTCTCCTACCCCTCTTCGGCAAAGTCTTCGAAGCCCTAATCAATACCGAGGTTGTTAACCAACTCACATCCCATGATCTGCTCTCAGACAAGTAATATGGCTTCCGCTTTGCCCGATCTAAAGCTGATGTGCTTACGGCCATCACTGAAACCGTCTACCGAGCTCTTCAAAATAACGGGGAAGCTCGTGCCGTGGCCCTAGACATCTCCAAAGCATTTGATAGGGTTTGGCATGCCGGCCTTCTTCGCAAGCTCCAGTGTTATGGCATTACGGGTCGATTGTTTGACCTAATACAATCATTCCTGTCAAACCGTGAATTGAAGGTCGTTCTCAACGGATTCTCCCCCAGTTCCTATCCCAGGAACTCAGGTGTTCCTCAAGGCTCCATCATAGGCCTCACTCTATTCCTTATCTACATAAATGACCTTCCTGACGCCATAAATTCCCAAGTTGGCATCTACGTGGATGACGCCACAATTTATTCCTGCCTAAAAAAACAAATCTAGTGTCACTGACAAAACTAACCTGGCCGTGCGTCTCGGAAAGGACCTCCAATCGGTTGTGAACTGTGGCAGGAATTGGCTGGTCAACTTTAATGCCTCAAAAACAAAACTACTCTCTATTAATCACCACAGAGATCCTTCCCTGCTCTCCATTAGAATGTCTGACGCTCAACTTCTCGAGAGTAACTCCCTGCGGCTGCTCGGTCTCACGTTGACGGCTGACCTGAGATGGAACAAATACATTGAGTCAATTGCTTTGTCCACCGCAAGGAAAGTGGGCTCCGTGTGCTGCGCCAGGAAATTTTTCTCCCCGGAATCGATCCTCCAGATCTACAAATCAACAATTCGCCCTTGCATGGAGTATTGCTGCCATATATGGTCTGGAGCCCCTTCTGTTTGCATCGGGGTTCTTGATAGGCTCCAGAGGCGGATATGCAATATAATTGGCCATGCTCTGGCATCTCGTCTACAGCCACTTTCTCACAGACGCGCCGTCGCCTCTCTCTGTCTGTTTTACAAATACTTTCATTGCAATTGCTCCGAGGAGTTGCATTCGCTGGTTCCCAGACTTCATGAGTTCAAGCGCCCTATGAGGCTGGCACCCTGCTCTCACCCCTTCACTGTCGAAACTCCTAAATGTAGCCGTCTCTTCTACTCCAATAGCTTCATGTCTCGCACCTCTCGCCTGTGGAACTCTCTTCCCTATTCCAGTTTCCCTGAGAGCTATAATATCCAGCTATTCAAATGTAATGTCAATGGACATCTCCAGTTGCCTTGATCTATCCACTACCCTTCTCCTCATCCTTTCTTCTATCACTCCTATCTGATCTTGCTCCAAATTTTCTGTAACCCCTTGCGTCGCAGTGGCTTCCCGACTAGCTTGGGGTGAAACGCTTAAAAAAAAATAGCGCGGTTCGACCAATAGGTACTGATTGGTCGGACTGGAGGATGACCTTTCACTGTGTAAGTGAAGACGAAGCGAAGGATGCTGATTGGTCAGTCGGCCGTGATTTTATCATAATAAAAAAGGCTACAGCAGTGAGAATTGTGTGGCGATTTTTACGTTGGTGATTGTTTCTTTGACCCAGTCAAGCCTAAGTTCACCCGACACGAATTTTGGATTTTTCCTTTTACGAACTGTTAAGTTTATCGTTTTGATTTTTTTTAGTAAACTGTTGTAGTTTCAGGTTTCTTTTGTTTGTGTGTACTTGTTTGCATATTTCCACTTTAGTGTATTTTCTTTTTTATGTTTTAACCTCACTCATGATTTTATTTTTTTTTATTTTTTATTTATTTGTTCTTTGTTAACTTTATTCGTTTTTTCCTTTTGTATTTTCTTACATGCTTGTTCACTTTTCCACGTTCGTGTAAACCAAGCTTGATTCTTTTTTTCTTTTAATTTTAATTTCATTTAATTTTTGTTCTATTAAGACATTAGTTTATAAGCCGAAGTTTTTGGTTTGGCCATGGTTGCTTTTGGCCATCATGGCGGAAAACTCAAATTCACCGGCGGTGCGAGCCCAAAGCATGTCACCGTCTAAAAAACGGCCTGGGATGAAAACAGACCGAGGAAGAAGTATGCGTCGTACTATGCCGAACAAAAAGCTAAGTAGAAAGAATACTTTAAAGGAAACGGATTCCTCACGATTCCCGAGGCTCTGGACGCCGTTAATGCAAGAATAATATACCTGCTGACCACCGACTTAAAGAGTCGGAATTGATTGGGATCAGCAGGGAAACCATAGAAGAGGACTTAAAAAGCCTTAGTATCGCACCGAAAATGTTAGCCAGGAGGTCCAATGCAACGTGGGACATTCTCCAGGCGACTGTACAAAGAAGGTGGAGGGAAGTGTCCTGACTATCAAATCAGTACGACTCTAGACGGACTACATGGGCACCGGGAGGACAAAAATCACGGTTCACGGTGTGTCTGTGGATATCTGTGAGGACCGTATGAGGCTTTATTTTCCAGATATGGCCAAGTGGAGGAGATGACTTCCATAACGAGCAAATCCAGCATGGTCACTGGTGGCATAATGTTGCAGGTGACCCGCTAATTTTTTTGGGAAATCCCCAACATATTAATGTGTCGTGAGAAACGGATGCTGGTGATAGTGGAGGGGCGTCGACCCTAGTGTTGATCGTGGGGCCTTGGGAACATGACAAAAGCATGCCTTGCTAGGAATGTGGCTACTCAACCCCAACCACCGACAAAAACAATAACAGCAGTAGTAGTAACAGTAACAGAGAAATCAGTAGCGGAGAAGGTTCCCGAATTGAATGGAAAGAAATGAAGTGACTGAAGACGACACATGCCCCCCTCCCCTACAGTAGCATGTGCAGTCACCAAAACAGTAGCGACCACCTCAGGAACGGTTAAAAGAGGTCAGGGGAGCCAGAAAAACAAGAAAAGCAGACACAGAAGCCGGTGCAGAAAAGCGAGGCACGACAAAAGGAGAAACAACGAAAGAAGCAACCACAAAAACAACAGTAGAAAAAGCAATAGCAGAAAAAGCAGCAGCAACCCGGCACAGAGACGGAGGCGGACGAAATATCTCCACCCCGTGCCTCATCCTTGAAGAGGAGTAGGCAGAAAGAAGAGGAAGAAGACGTGCTTAGCCAAAATCACGCCGGGCGAAGTAGAGCGGATAGGTACAAGGACAAAACCCAGCCTCTACCCTGCATTCCCTAAAGAAACTGTTGCAGTACAAAAAGTAAGGAACCTCCCTTCTTCCTCTTCCCGTGTTCCTTCAATTCAATCTCTACGTCTTCCCCGCCCCACCCCAGCTAAGGAAAAGAGAAAGAATCTAGAGAAGGGCTTGTCTGCTTGGAGCTAGAAAAGGGCTTGTCACTTCTAGGTCCTCTGTTCAAATTGACCTCCATCGACGGAAAGCCAATGGAGGCTCCTCGTACTTTTCCTAAAGCTTCCGAAGTTACAACATGCATTAGGGACATGCGGGTAGGGGGTACTTGAAGGTTTGGTAGCACCTTTTTGAATGCAAAGATGTATTCCCGAATATTCGTGTATTCGAGTTTGGTTCGCCCAAACTCAAAAAACCTTCTACATTTTGTTCAGGGCGGGTCCCCGTATTGCTCCATCCCTTGTTATATAAACGTGCAGAGCCTTTTCTACTAAGCCAAGGTCACATCGTTCACATTCTGGCAAATCCGCTAAGGAAGGAGTGAACCAATGGACGTCGGCGGTATTGTCCTAGATGGACGGATTATGTCAGAGTTGGGCACAGGGATCCTAGGACAATTCGTCGGGGGCCCTACTCCCGCAGATTTCCGCCCGATATGTGAATAGGTTGACAGTTGTTCTTTTTTCTAGCTTCAGACCTAAAGAATGTCTATCAAGATAGACAGTCTGAATGCGAATGGCCTGAGTGATCGGGGTAAGCCTGACCGCCTGCTCCGTGACCTCTTGTCGTTCGGTGTTGATGTCGCAATGATCCAGGAAACTCACTTTGTTTGCAACGTTGACGTCTGTGTACTGTCGTCTATTCAGCATATGGGGACCGACAGGTCCGAGGGATTTCCTTGCTGGTACCCTGGATGCGAGGGTGAATTTATTCATGTCGATACCGGGGACTGTTTATTTGTGGCCGATATGGCCGTGAAAAGTGGTACGTTTTGGATCGTTGCGGTTTATGCTCCCAACGACATGGAGGAGCGTGTCTAGTTTTTCGGCAGTTGGGCCGTCCCTGGTTTATTCAACGCGCTTAGTCTTAGTGGGATACTGGAATGCAGTTCTGAACCACAAGATAGACAGGGGGCGGGGAGCTAGCGGAATGTCGGGTGATCGTAGCTTGGTTAATCTGGTCGGCGAGTTTGCTCTCGTCGATAGATACCGGGTCGATCACCAAGAGGGGATGTGGATGTAGGCGCTTAAGTGGCCGTCTACCCGGGTGGCTAGCTAATTGGATAGAATATTAGTTAAAAGTGCAGACATAAATTGACAACATTGTTCCACGTTCAACTGGTTAGGCTATTCGGATCTATTCGTACTTCCTCTTTGTAAGCGGCGTAAGAAGGCGATCGAGCGCTTGCTATCCTCCGTCTTGTGGGGGACGCAAGCATCACGTCGACAGAGATGTCTGTGCTCAACGACCGTGTCATGGATGACTGGGAATGCTGCAAGCTCGCCTCGAGGCTAACTTTCCTAAGCGGCGCATTAACGGGGAACTCGATTTTGGTGGTAATTGTGAGAGCCGCGTTCCCTTTCCTTACTATCACTCCTTCCTTAGCGGATTTGCCAGAATGTAAACGATGTGACCATGGCTTAGTGGAAAAGGCTCTGCACGCCTTTTACCATTGTCTTCAGGTCTGCCCAATATAGGACAATGTTGGCGAGGTGACGGCTCGTGTCGCTCCCAAAAAACTCGTGCTCATTGATCGCGCAATTTTCTAAAATCTTTCTAAGTATTCTTCCGCTTTAAATAACCAACAAATAGTTATAAAAACAAATTAATCAATTATTTGATCACATTATATAAGTGATTATTGGAAGATTATGTAGGACGTGCTTTTTAACATTCGTGAAACAAGCAGAGATATATCTTATTCATTAGCATGCGACAATTAGCATCGGGTTATTGAGTTAAGCGGCGGAGAATAATCCTCGAATTGACTACACCTTTCTCCTTTAGTGTGATGGCATATCAGTGAATGTATTTGTTGTGGATTCCGTGAATGGAATCCTGCACAAATACATAAACAACGCAAGTAATTGAGTTAGAAAAATAAGTGTATTAAACGTAAGAATACAGACTTGAAGTGAAGATTAGTAGTCCAGGAATGCGGGTTAGTAGAAAGTATATGGGAACAGAGTAGTCTCTGTAAGTAAAGCCGTAATCATCTCTCTCTCTCTCTCTGGACTCTTGTATAACTCTCTAAGAATACCCTGTGTCTGTCCCCGTATCTCTCAACCTTGTCTCAACGTATCTCCACGTATCTCAACGTATCTCAACAGCAGGTAGTCTCTCTGTCAGTATAAGTATACTTTGGACGATTCCATCTTATGTAAAAAGGGGAGAGCCCCACAACACCCCCTCCTTAGCTTCTTTTTTGGGGGGGAGTTAATATTTTTTTCGCTTATGGTCTATTATTAGTGGTTCAGTGAACTTTCTTTTTCGGCTTGTTCTTCTGGATACTTGTGGCTTTTGAATTTCAAAGGCTTCGAAAATCGCCTCCATCGCGTCTTCATTTTCGGAAGGTGACGAGTTTGGTTCCTCTACCCGTCTTTTCTGTATCTGTGGTTTATGTGTTTCGTGTATAGAACATCCCCTAGTCTGTTTCTTATCGTACCCGGTTCTCAGTATGCCATATTATTCTTGAACATTCTGAAATATACCCGTTCGCCTGGTTTGAAGGATCTCTTAGGCATTATCGGTGTATGCCGGTTTTTGTTTTTGCTGGGGAATAGTTTATCAAAAGCAGACAGTATTTTGCGGGCAAACATCACTTCAGATGTCGAAAGGCCAGATGGTGTGTTTCCGTTCGGGGTGATTCTGTAGACTTGTAGGAACTGTTGTATGGCTCTTTCTGTTAGTACGTCCTCTGTTTCTTTCAAGGCTCTCTTAAGCGTGTCCACAAACCTTTCGGCTTTGCCCGTTAGATCGTGGATGGTATGGTGCTATTTTAATATGTTTGACTTGATAAGTCGCACAGAATTCTTGAAAGTCGCTCGAGGTGAATTGGGTACCATTATCCGTTCCAAGGCAATCTACAACGACGAATCTTGCGAATAACTCGTGTAGACAGTTAATAGTGTTTTCCGTCTGAAAACTTCTGGCCACTTGCTAAAGCTATCTACCGTTATCAAATAGTAATATCCATCTATGGGTCCTGCATAGTCCGCATGGATTCTAGACCAAGGTCTGTCCACCTTAGGCCATGGTTTTTGTATAATAGGTGGTGCCTTTGCTGCCGCAGCACAGCCTCTACCTTTTTCTACCATTTGAGTAATGTCGTTATCCATATTAGGCCAATATACGAAACTTCTCATTAACGCTTTCATACGATTTTTCCCTGGGTGTCCTAGATGAAAGTCCTTCAGAATTCGTCTTTGTAAAGATTTGGGTATGACCACTCTTTCATTATAAAGTAATACGTGATTAAAAATTGAAAAACACTCCGCTAGATTTCTTTCTTTTTCTTCTATTTTTCTCTTTGTACTTTGTATAAATTCATCCATTTCAGCTTCTCTTCTGATTTCTAACAAGGTCACTGGTAATTCTCTTACTGTATTGTTTAGAACTTTGCTAATTTCGTCTTCGGCTCGCAAAGCCGCTATTACCGAGTCTTCCAGAGGTTCGCATTTCGCAGGTACCAATCTAGATAATCCATCTGCATGACCGATTTTCTTCGACGGTAAGAACTCTAGGTTGAAATTAAAATTCAATAATATAGTTCCCCATCTCAGAAGTCTGTTGGCTGTGTAAATTGGTAGTCCTTTTTTCGATCCGAATATAGTGAGAAGAGGTTTATCGTCAGTTTGAAGAGCAAACTCTCTTCCATATATGTATCTCTGGAAGCGAGTTATGGCGAATATTATGCCTAACGCTTCTTTCTGAATTTGCGAATAATTCCTCTCTGCTAGTAACAACGATCTAGATGAGTGAGCTATAGGTTTCCTTGTGCCATCCCGCATCTGGTGTAATATACAAGCTCCCACTCCGTGTGAGCTTGCGTCACTAGCAATGACACTTAAAATTGTCCGGAGTCAATTCTGCCAATTTAAAGTCATCGCAATGTTTGTTCACAATTGCGGCGAACATGGAGTAGTCCTCATTTTCGCTTTTTACGAAGTTGAGACATTTCCACCTTTTGTGAAAAAGTGAAGTCTTTGGACTGAAGAGCTCTGTAAGGCATGTAACTGTCTCGTCGAGCGTCAAATCGTTTGTCTTTTTCGGTAGAATATAGTCCACCAATTTGATGTACTACTCTGTTCCCAATTTTCTGAGTAATAACCGTAGCTTCTTAGCTTCCGTCCAATTTTGGCAATCAACATTGAAAATGTCTCCATGCCGTCTGTAATAGTCCCCGAAATTTTTATCATCTTCTAGAGAGTATTTAAATGTTTCTATTGTGTTCCAAACTGCGTCTTGAGAAAAAGTCGCCTCTTTTTCGATATTCTTCTGTTGTGCGTTAACCGTTACTTTTAATATTAATTCTTGGAGTTGTATTTGTCTTTCTTCATTTATTAGCTGTCTTTCCTCACTTCTTGTTATAAACTTAAGCATTGCTTTTTGAAAATCTTCCATTTTTTAGGGAGTGACGAAATTTTTCTTCTATCTCTTGTGTACGTTCTTTTATGTTCGTCGTTAATTTGTTGTTCTCTGTGTGAGTTCCTTCGAGTCTTGTCGCCAAGTTATTGCGGTCGACGTGACTCTCGAATTTCCGTCGCCAAGTTATTGTGTTGGCGAGCGAAAAAAATGTTGTTTTTTTTGTGTGTGGGTCCGAAGTCTTCGTCACCAAGTTGTTGTGGATTCCGTGAATGGAATCCTGCACAAATACATAAACAACGCAAGTAATTGAGATAGAAAAATAAGTGTATTAAAGTAAGAACACAGACTGGAAGTGAAAATTAGTAGTCCAGGAATGCGGGTTAGTAGAAAGTATATGTACAAGTCTCTGTAAGTAAAGCCGTAATCATCTCTCTCTCTCTCTGGACTCTTTTATAACTCTCTGAGAACACCCTGTGTCTGACTCCGTATCTCAACGTATCTCCACGTATCTCAACAGCAGGTATTCTCTCTGTCAGTATAAGTATACTTTGGACGATTCCATCTTATGTAAAAAGGGGAGAGCCCCACAACAGTATTCGAAGAGGACACCTACCAATATGATGGAATGCAGCAACAGGTGGAATCATGTTTTTCCATTCATTTTCGATCATGGATCGCTGATATTTTCCCTAACGATAATTTTAAAAGGACATCACGCCTTTACTAGGTAAAATCTCAAAATATTTGGATGATAAAATCTAATATTATCTATCATAGTTAATTATTTAATAAGAAGTGATATCATTTCAAAAATTAATATTTCTCCCCTGAATGGTTTTAGCAAACCCTATAAATCTTTATTTTTATTGATATACTCGGGTTTTATCACTTAGGCTAGATACTCAGCATGGTGCCATTTTCTGTTCCTCGCTTTAGCTTAAGTCTAAATTAACGTTAAGATTTCTGCCAGAATTTCTGGGACATGTTGCTGTCACGAGATATAATCCATTAATTCCTCGTTTTGTTGACGAATAAATGAATACAAATTATTAACAATATATTATAAATCAAGACAGAGATTCAGATCGAGCCGACATGATACACGAAGAAATTCGAATAGAAAAGCTTTGTATAAAGCTGGTATGAATATCCAATCATCTAAATAAGCTTTTACAAATGTGGAGATCTGAATCTCGTCAAATGCATCGTAAATATTAAAATATCATTGAAATATCATAAACGGCATCGGAAAGTGGATATGAAGCTCTCGTTAAGAGAATGACATATTACTAATGGTAAAAGCAACGAACTAAAAATACATTAAGTGAAAAATCCTTACTCGACTGAATAACCATTGTACACAAGTGTCCATGAGTAAAAATAAAACACACACACATTCTACTTCGAAGTACATACTTTCGTTTATAAAGAGCTAATAGTGATATTGTTAGTTATCAGCATCTGACGTTTTGTGCGAAGTGAATCTTGAATGACATCTTTGAAAATGTAATTTCATTAAATCTTTTCTTTTGGTTTTAAACTAATTAATAACCGGTTGTTAGTGTGAGATAACTCTGTTTTGTCATTCTTAATTTAAAAATAATTCTTCGTATTTGCTCATCCCTGGAATGTATCAATAAAAGTACTCTTCGTGAAATCTCGAACAGTGATAAGCCATTTCTCGTATTAATATATAATTTATTTTGTTAATTTTCTCATTGTTTTCGGGTGGCATAGTTAAGCGATAAACATCGGCCGAGCAGATGAAAAAAGAAGAAACTGGATTCGTCTTTGTTGAGAGAAAGCAGTGATAAGCAAAAACAGTGAAATATCTGTCAATTTCCATTGAAGAAATGAAATAAGAATTGAGTTGTCAATATTTTGCCTCTGGCAACTGAAATAGGAATAAGGAGAACGAAAATGTTTGCTTGCTATCCAAAGCTCAGTAGTATGAAAAAGTGTTTATATTAAAACGCTTGCAAGCACCAAGTACGAGCTCAAAACACAAATATCTGACACGAGAATAAGAATATAATGAGGTATAATTCAAATCAAAGAAAGCATATATTATTTAAAATTGACTATATCTATGTGGGAACAATGTCCAATATAGAGGATAGGACGTTTGTAGCTATGATGTTCTCTTAAGGCTTGAAACTGACAGTCACCAGTTGATTTCTATGTTTGTCTATACATATTATATATTAAAATATATTTCATTGAATATTATAGACATATGTCTATTTATTTTTATACTGATCCTTTCCTAATTATAAAGGCGTCGACAATGTAATTTTACATTTTATGTTGAATTACTTTCTTATTCAGATTTTATGTTTTGTTTAAAAGCTTGGAAATAAATTGGCTAAAATCTTTGATTAACCAAAACTAATTATAAAATAATTCTAATACATTTGTCATCGGATCGATGTTCTAGACAATGGATAATTATACAGATTTAGCAAATACCAATTAATAATGTGCATGCAGTATAACGTTTATAGACGCGGAATGTAGAATCGGTGTGCCTAAATTCTTGACGTCGTCCGTTTAATGCAGTTTGCACTAGAGCCTTTCCAAAGGCTTCAGCATAATCCTAATCCAGTTATGTGTAAAACTGCAGGGAAGACTATTTTCTTACCTTGGGTAGCAATAACCTAGTAGGACAATTAAATAAAGAACAACCTGAAGGACGAATGATCTGTCAGGTCATCTTGCTTCTACGGCCGCACTGGTTGTGATGTCCTAACAACCTTAATTGGATGGGTTACTAGAATCAGGATCATGAATTAATCATGGTTCCATCGATATATTTCTACTGAATCATCAATTGTCTATGATTTCGAATGATATTTACTTAGTTTGGAATATACTGAATAAATCGAAGTAAAATGAACTCGGAAAGTACCACTCTGTCTTTCATGATTTCTTCGTTCTAGAAATTCGTTGATATGTTTTCAAAACCAATATCCATTTTTCAAAAAATTTCTACTATTTTAAGAATTATTTTTCGTTTTATCGATTTTCTCATGTTTCATATATTTTATCTTTCGCCATGTTAAAAATTTTATTTTATTTTCTTCATTAAATTCTCCACGTCGATTTTTACATTTCTCCTCTTCGACTTATTTGTTTTGCGATCCTTTTTTTACGATGTAGCCCTAAAAGCCAGTTACTTACATATAATTCACGGCATTTTTTCTTTTTAATTATGTCTTGTGTACTCCTTAACTTCCTATATCGGATTATTTTCTACCTCTCTAGTATTTCATGGACGCCATCTTTTCAACTGAGCACCAGAAGTTAAATCGTAACGGAAGTACTGAAAAGTCTTTCAGGGTGTTTCATTCTTCTCAGTAAATTAAACAGTGCGGAACCAATCTTAGTACACAGTCTCACATTGTCATTTACCTAAAAAGCCAATCAATTATTCCTTCATACAATCGATATACACGTTATTAACGTTTTAGTACTATTCTCTTTTTTCCTTTAGTATTTTATTTTTAATCTTGATTTGAATTTCTTCCCTCTTTGTTCTGATTTCTGGTTAAATACAGAAAATATCATCAAAAAACATTAAGAAAACATTTTGCTTTCTACATTTTAAGGAAAATCATTAATAAATTACTTGTAATGAAACATGACATCGAAGTTACTGAAATCAAATGAGCAGGCACCAAGCAAATTTTAATCAGAAGGCATCACATAAATTGTAACCAGAAGTGATTAGATTGGGAAAATTATAATGAGAGAAGACACCGGGGAAATCATAATCATCAAAAGACAAGGCATCCAAAAAATTAATATATTGGGAAATTAAAAATCGAAGGAAATGGAGGAATTGTAAACAGAAATAAGCAAGGGGGAAGTTTTAATCAGAAGGGAAGCATTAGAAAAACATTAACGGGGGAGAAGGCATCGGGGAATTATGATCGGATGATATGGCAAGGGGGATTATACTGTGAAACGAAGGCATTGCAGAAATTATCATGCGGAACAAAGGCATCGCAGAAATTGTAAACAGAGAGAAGTGATCGAAGAAAATATAATCAGAAGGGAACCCTCCTCCATCCAAAAATTAAAACTCGACGATAACAGATCGCCAGCATTCAGTTCAGACAACAAATAATGAAATTCTATCATTTATATTGTTATCACCAATATGGCTAACATTAACGGTATTTCAACCAGATATTTATCATTATTAAGAAGTTCTTGCTCGTTGCACTGATGAGTTCGCTGGTGATGCAAAATATCGCCATCAAGAATAAAAATGAAATTATCAGGTTAGACAGTGCCGGTAAACGGAGTGTGAAAATAGTATAACATTTCGCACGAAATCAGTTGTTAGAATACAAATTAGAAAATTGTACGTCACATAAACTTAAATGCCTGAAACAAATTGTCGAAAATAATGAAAATATCAAACATTTATCTATTATTCGTTCATCTTTTGGCTTCTTTTAGAATATGGTAGACATTTCTAATAATAATTACATAATAATATTAAAATCAATAAAGATGTTAAATTGAACCACACTGAAAATGTTCATATTTCTTGGTCACATAGATTTTTAACTCTTTTGTTACAATCCGCAAACACAAACTATGAAAACGAAGCTAGTTGACGCTGTTTATAACAGTGTAAAAACGATGATCTAATTTGAATTGTCCCCATGATTACGATTTGACAATGATATAAGAGCAAAATGAAAGATTTCCGAGGAAAAAAAATAGATTCCAGTTAAACTTTTTCCCTTATCCAGATACGTATATGAGATTTAATTACTGTAAACAAAGAAAGGAAAAAAAAAACTATCTCCGGGATTTCACTTCATCTTCTAAAAGGTCACGAAGTGAAAAGAGGAAACATTTTTAATAATCTAGCCTGCAGAGATTTTTTTTAACTGTAGAACATGAAATATGTTATTCTACACTTCATTATCCGAATAGTTGAGATGATTCGCAAATAATAATGTTTCAAAAAATGATAATGATATAAAAATAAATTTACTAAAATAAATAATTCTGATTTTATAAATTAACCTATAAGAGCAGAATTTTTATTTCAGTAAAAGTTAGTGAACTTTTCAAAGGGTACATATAGAGTCTCATTGGACTGCACTGTAAAAATGAATGCGAAAGAGAAATATGAGGAAATAAAATAATGTCAAAACCTTACTTTGAGAGCAAAAAATATGTGTGATATATCGCAGTAGTTTTACAATGTATGTCTTCCTCACCTAGAGAATAATATAATGTGCAACAGAATAGAATGATGAAGATATCAATACATGGGTTTAAATTTATTTCTGTAGATATATGAGTTTTCAAAGTCATGTTTGAATTCCGTTAAATTATCAAAATTTCAACTGAGGGTGTAAATTGTCACTAAACAATCCTTGAAAGAATATACTGCATGAATAGCATAAAAAAAAATCCAGTATAACATATTCATCTAAAGTATGCAAGTGGTTCGTCTTCAGCACTAGAAATCGATGCCAGAAAATTGGTACCACCAGGTTTTGATTACTAAATCGATACTCCATACACGCTGAGACGAAATTGACATTTCTAATCACGAGTACAAAAAAAAAGAAAGAAAAAATGTAGTTGTTCATGACTTATTTGACTGAACTAAAGTAATTTGGTATAATCATTTAAATACAAATATACATGTGCAAACTTACATTTTATATTGTTTGTACCTATTTAATATGAGTTAAATCGTTATTTTTCTCATTATAAGCTTTGTTGCATGAATATGTATAATCTTTGTTCTTAGACTCATAACATAGCGACTGTTGTACTGTCAGTAGTGTTTGATGCCAAAGGTTAAATATAGCCTAAATGATGTGAATTTAACAAAGTTGAGCATACAGGTGAGAATTATTCCTCATCTAAAAAATCGGACTTTATTTTCCCTTTGATAATTATTGAGCTTAGACTAGGCAGGTATTATCACAAAAGTTGGAGAGTGATAGCTAAATTTTATTGCGTCAAATCTTGAGACGATCTCTGCATCGAAAATCAGCATTCGAAATATTGAGTTATATAATTCACAAACCAGGTTTCAAACAAGTAGACATTTTTTTTAACTTAGGAGTAAGTTTTATTTTATTTTTAAATTTTATTTTATATAAATTTTCACACTTTGGGATCCATTTTTTAATTGACATTTCTCAAGAAATAAATTGTCTTCGAACTATAATATCTCGGAATGTTTGGATGTTTCGTCCGCTTTGCTAATTATCTTTGTTGGTGTAAATCCGTCTTCCATTCTCACGTTTTCTCTTGCCGTCTGAAACCATCCCCTGACTTTCGCTTCATTCAGCCTATTATTATTATTATTATTATTATTATTATTATTATTATTATTATTATTTTCTTTGATTTCTGGCGTTTACACATTTCTTTCAGGGTCCCGCCCAGGGACCTAAGGTTAGAAATGGCATCATGACACTTTCCACTGACAAAAAATATATATTACATGAATAAAGCCCTTCGTAAAGTATGGGCTGTACTTGTCAGAACACTTTTTTGTATCTCCTTGAGGCATGAACCTCCAGGAATCCCTTCAATTAGTCTACTGCAATCTTTTCCAACCACTCCTAGGGCTCCAACTACAACAGGGATTGTTGATGTTCCATATGCCACATTTTCGAGATTTCTATTTCAAGGTCCTTGTATTTTGACAGCTTTTTGAATATATTCAAAGATACATTGCAGTCAGCAGGGACTGCCATATCAATAAGGAGACACTTTTTTTGTTTGTGGTCTTTAATAGCAATATCTGGGCGGTTGGCCTTGATTGTTCTGTCAGTGTGTACTGTGTAGTCCCATAGAATTGTAACAGGTCCTGTTTCCGTAACAGGTTCTGGGTGGTGTTCATACCATTTTCTTTCAGTTTCCTTCCCGTATTTTCCAGTGCAGATATTGGCCCACTCTTTCATGTCGGGTTTTCTATTCAGTGGGTGCCAATACCGTGCAACCTGATACAAGATGATCAATCGTTTCTGGATATTTATCACAGAATCTGCATTTTGGGCTGACACAATATTTTAGTATATGTGCTTGATAATTCCTAGTTAGCAAGCATTGGTCCTGTGCAGCAAGGATAAAACCTTCAGTTTCAGCTTTCAACCCTGCACTACGTAGCCACTGATGGGTACGTGTTTTGTCGACGTCAGCTTGTTTGGTACGGGCAGAGTATTGGCCATGAAGCGGTTTATCTTGCCATCACTTCTGTATCTGGTCGGTTGCATTCGTCTTTGCTGTCTTTTTTAAGTATTTTGCAGTTTCAGTCGGTGTATTGTGCTGTACTTGCATCTCTACGCCCATTTGAAACTCCATTTTGAATTTTTTGGCTTCTTTTATTACGGAGTAAAGACGCTTACTACTTTCATGTTCCTTGAAGCATACCATCATCAAATCTTCTGTAGTTTCCAAGTATCTTTGGAGGCCAATTGTTGTAGTTTTGTAGGACAGTTCTAGTTGAACTAATCCTCTGCATCCCTCGGATCTGGGCGCATACAGACGATAAACATCAGCTTTGGGATGATGCATGCGGTAGCAAGGGAGAAGCTTTCTCGTTTTGGCATCCATTCGCTTAATTTCAACTATGGTCCAGTTAAGGACATTAAAGCTGCATTGCACCACAGGGACAGCCAAAGTGTTTATGGCTGATATTCTGTTTTTTGAGTTTAGCTCAGTATTTAGTACCAGACGTACACGCCTGTAGTACTCTTTTCTTATCTTTTCTCCGTTTGGGGGTGTTGTATGCCATCTCCTTCGCTAATTCCTAGGTACTTATAAGCTTCATCATGCTCCAGTTCCCTAATCTTTGTGACAAAATCTAAATCTATTAAGGGTGTTTCTGTAATTCTACCTTTCTTGAATGTTACTTTTGCACATTTATCTAATCCGAAGTCCATACATATGTCGTCACTGAAGTATTTTACAATATTGAGGAGGCCTTTCAACTCATTGTCGTCTTTGGCAAAGAGTTTGAGATCATCCATGTAGAGTAGGTGATTGAATATTTTCTTATTAATTTTGTAACCAGAGCTACTGTTGTTCAGTTCATGTGTAAGAGGGATTAAGGATAAACAAAACATAAGGGGTGACAGAGAGTCTCCTTGAAAGATTCCACGTCGGATATTCAGACGGTTGGATATGGCAGTGCCCCTGGTGTGACTAAGGTATCGTTTGGTGTTCCACATTCCCATGCTGTGCTTAAAGAAAAAGTCTTAAGAATACAAGAATTTGGAACACTATCAAAGTCTTTACGATAATCAATCCACGCTGCGCTAAGATTTCTACGTCGTCTCCTGCAATTTTCCAGGATCATTTTATTTATCAGTAGTTGATCTTTGCAGCCATATGAACTCTTCTGCATCCCTTCTGTTCCAGCGGAAGAATGCTGTTTGTTTCGAAAAAGGAATAAGTACGGTTCGTCAGTACAGACGTGATCAACTTATACGTTGTGGAGAGACATGTTATCGGTCTATAGTTTTTCGGGTCGTCTGTTTCAGTTGTTTTTGGTATGAGGTATGTAATACCTTCAGTAATCCATTCCGGAATTTTATTGGGATTATTTACAAGCGTTGATAATGTTTTTGCAAGGATTTTATGGATAGATGAGAGATGATAAATTCAGAAATTGGGCACCTTGTCATTTCCTGGGGATTTCGTTAGAGCTTGCCTAACATCATCTGTGGATATATTTTCCCATTCTTGCAGAGGTGTATCCAGCATTTGTTCTTCTTCACGCCGGATCAATTCTGCATTTGGGTTATATTCCTTTGGGCTGCTCCAAATATTTTCCCAAAAATGTCTGTACATTATCAATCGATGGTGGCCGTTCGACATGTATAGGTGTTTTTCCAATTTCCCTGTAAAATTTTTTAAGATCCGTTTGGCATATTTTATTTTGGCGATAGAACCTACAACTTTTTTCGTATCGTCTTGTTCTCTGTGCCTTTAGCTGAAGTTTCTGCTTCAGTATTTCCTTGATTGATGGAATGTCTATTAGGGATTTAATGTTATATTTCCGCTTGATCTTTTTGTACTTGCGTGTGGAAATATTAGGGTTTCTGGTGAGCTCATCTAATATAGAAAGCTCACGTGTGATTTGTTTTATTTCTCGTATCAGTTTTGTTTTCCAAGCTGGTTCTCTGTGTCTGCTAATTTTATTTATTGTCTTGACCCCAAGCTTCCGAGTCGCTGCTAAAGCTGTTGCGTATATGACGTTGTTAACTTCTGTGCTGTTTCCCGGTGGTTTATCTGTTAACAGTTTTTCCAGAGCAGCGTTGTATATTTTCACGATGTGCTTGTTGGAATTCGTCATATGGATTTTGGAGAGCTGGTCTCTGTCTGACAATTGTATGAAAGATACTCTGCTGAGTACTTGGATGACGTGGTTTTTCGCTTCGGTTATTTCAACTTCGTGGTTTTCAAGGGATTCTAACTTATTGTCACAGAAGATGACTCCAGGTACATTTTCTGGGGAACTCCAGGTTGTGTTTAAGGTAGAGCCTTGGATTTGATTTCCTGGGAGATTATTTCGTATTTCATTTGTTTTAGTTTTTACCTCATCCTCTGTAACATTCCTTATTTCTACATTCATCTCATTAGAGTTTGAGTGATGGTTCATAGTATTTTGTCTTATATCTAATTTTATCTTATCTATTTCTGCCTTTCTGTTGTTTCGCATGATGTCCCTACGGACATTGGCAAGCATGTTTGGATTGAGTTTAGGTCTTATATCCTTTCCCACCATACCTCTCCATATTTGGTATGTTTGATTGGTGGTGTTCTTTGCCGGGTTTTCGAGTGCAGTGAAGAAGGATGTCATGGCTTGTCGATACTCTTCGCGGCTTCATTTCGTTCGTTTACTTTTTATTAGTCGATTTGGTATTGAGTCACTTGGCAATAATCCGGGTTTGGTGACCTACTGTCTCTTCGTTTGTGGAAGAGTTTGTTTCAGTGACAGATTTTTCGTCCTCAGACTGATTCCTCTCTGAGGGACGCGGCCCTTGTTGTCCCGTCTGACGGCCGATCCGGTATGAAATCTTATTCGTATTCATTGAAATTGGTAGAGATATGCGTTTTAACCTTGACCGCCATGTTCATGTTACCAGCTTTAGGACGATTCTCGAAGAAGATCCAAGAGCACGCCCAACCAATGAGATTGGTTACAATGTGGATTTATTAATATATCGAAGGTAGAATAGTTCATAATAGTGTATGTTATTCAGTGAAGTAGACTATACTAAGTTTTAACTTAGTATAAGTGGGAATGACCACTCCAAGGGGGAATATCAGATTTTAGTATATAGAGTTAAAAAGAAATCATTATTATTATTATTATATATTTCCCCTTTTTCTGCAAGTAGATCTTATGCAATAATGTAACGATTACGTGCAAGTTAAAACAAATTACAATCGGTTCTGTCATTATTCACGTCTCTAAATTAAAAAAATACTTTCTCAGAAATCTGACTATTCGAATCAGTGCTATGTTCTGAAGCGTTGCACTTGAACACAATTTTACCCAACATTTTGGTTCCTAAGAGCATCCACAACAACAGGAAAAAAATCTACCTACCTACCTACCTACCTACCTACCTATCCAAGTCTTCACAAACGTGTTATCTCATGTTTCAAATATAAACTTCATTCTTTTTTTTTCTGAACTACTCTTACTTCCCCATGTTTTTGATCCAACACCGTTTTCCATGCTTCTGGACAGTGATGGTGCCTGGCCTCTCTGCTTCAGTTACATTGCACAGTGATGCCCTAGAGTAGCATTTCACTCTCATTTTCAATTACTACAACTGGTTTATGCTCATACCACTTTTGTGACTGTGTTTAAATGCTGCATTTTGTAATTTCTATTCAAATCCTTATATTTTTCAAATGTGTCAAATTCTTTTGCTGGGATGTTTTTAACAAATGCGTTGACTAGATATATGTGATAGCGTGTAGGTGTTTTTTTAATGTTTTATTATCATATATAGTCAGTTAGCTTGTGTAGTAATGGAACCGGTAGTGATGGTAAAGTTCTAGAGTACTGCAACATTTTCACCTGTCACTGGATTCTGTTCATATCAATTTTGTACATGATGAAGTTTATAATCTTAGCCTATCTTTCAATTATTGCTCAATGATATCTCTACATTTAAATTCATTTTGTGGTAGACTAGAGCATCCAAATATTGAATAATTAATAGTTTCTTCAACGTTTCTACAAAGTGACATCTTGGATATATTTCATTCATTAAAATATGTGCCTAGTAGAGCTTTGTTTGCAGGTTTTGTTCTTGAGCAGCTGCAATGAATCCCCTTGTTTCTAGTTTCAATCAAGGGACCCATAACTACTTATGAAACCAATATTTGTTAAAAAAAGCTTTTTTGTGGTAGCAATGAATATCGGCTACCTAAGAGCTTTTCATCCAAGTTAGTTTCCAGATTAGTCAGGTTCTCATTTATGCTGTTATGGTGTCTACTCGTGGTATTTCAACTAATATTTCAACTTCATTCCTCAGATGTTGCTATCTTTTCGTTGTACAAATTTTTGTGTTATACATACAAATATTTTCTCATATCTCCTTATTTGTGCTTTTAGCTGGATGCATTGCTTTATTATCTCCTTTTTACTTTTATTTCTTTTGTTGTTATTTCATCTACAATTGTGAGTTATTTTCGTAGAATCGCTTTTTTGTCCTACTTTGCTCTCTATTTCTATTCAATGATTTAGCATTAGTTTTCTACAGTTTTTTTATCTGTGTTGTACATCGTATATTACCATATTTAGGGTGGTTAAATTAAGATCAACTGTATTTATTTCAATTATGCCTTTGATCGTTATTTTAAGATTTTTTTTCATGCTTATCACATTTGATTATGCCCTTTCTGCTCTTTTAGTCTGCTCTAGTTTTATTAATTGTGTTATGTTTGTTTCTCCTTCCTCATTAACTGCATCGTTTTCTTCATGTTTTAATTGGCTTTCCTGTGTCCAACTTCCTTCTCGGCTATTTTAAAATATATTTTTAGTGGACATTCATTTTTATTATTCATCGTATTGACCTTTCTTTTTACGTTTTCGATTTTTTTCAATTAGATTCATATGTAATTCATGTATTTATGTTCAAATATTTTCATCTCGATAAGTAAGTCTTACATTTATGTTTATGATGTCTTCTAGTTTATTAGCGCCAATACTTTTCCTTGTGTCTGAAATTTTCTTCATATTCTATAGGTCTTATTGCTGACGATGTATTTTGAAGAATTCATATTGCCTTCGTATAACTTCTTTTTAATCCTCTCTATTCTATTGTATTCCTTTTTCTTTCTTTTGGTTAGTCGTAAATGATGATTGAGCTGATGATGTCCATTCTCAACATTTAGCGGAGAAAAAGTAGTAAGGATATTTTTCGACTTCAAACTGGTTTTGCTCGTTCAAAGCTCGTTTAGTTTATTGGTTTCATTATTAATTGCTATGATACCATTTTATTCTTTCCTGCAATGGATGTTTTTTCACGGCATCAAACTTTCGTATTATTATTATTATTATTATTATTATTATTATTATTATTATTATTATTATTATTATAAGTAGTACTTGTTGTTATGCTCATGACTTAAATACTGATAGATGTCGCCGCCTTTTGGATGAAAAAAAGTGAAGCCATTATTATTATTATTTCAGTATGTTCTCAGATAATATATTAATATTGGGTAATTAATGCATGGTTAGCAGGTCACAACAAATAGTCTTAGGTTCAATGAAATTATCTTCTGACTAAATTTTCATTTTCTTGCCGTTCCTAAAAGCTTCCTTTCTGTAAGAGTTTCACTGCACAATAATTAATGCCAATTTTCTTTAACTTTGTCTTTATTATGTCTGTCACCGTACCAGGTTCACCAATGACAACTGGTATCTTTGCGATCCCCAACTTCCATATCCTTTCGGGTTCAATCTTTATTTGGTCAAATTTGGGGACTTCCTGTTTATCTTTTCCTTTATCCTTGTCCAAAACGACACAAGGGCTCAATGATTAACCCTTCTTTTTCTATTTTATCTTATGTCTGGTCTATTGTGCTCTTATTTATTTTCTTCCACTTATCTGTTTGTAATGAAAAATACCACAAAATCTTTTTCAGATATCATTTTTTTCACATTGAAAACTCAACTTCTCAAACAATTTCCAATTAATGATTGTGCTAACTTGATGTCTCCACCTTTTTATATTCTTCATTATTATTATTATTATTATTATTATTATTATTATTATTATTATCATACCTCAGTAAATGTAATAAACATACAATTTCTGATGTTAGGTAACATTTAACATTTAGAATATTTATAGATATTTTTTTTACAGTCGGAATGCTCACTTGAGTAATATGTACTTTTTTTAATCTGTTGTAACCAGGGGCTATCAGAGATCTTGTTAATGTACTTCTCTCACCTTCTTTATTGAAATCAGAGTTATTGACGGTGTAACATTAGTTTTACGATGTTTCATTTTTTTCAGTTTCCTTTTCATTTAATTTGTTATGTCCTTTAACAGATATATTTATATTTAATAGTACTGCCACATTATTATTCAACCAGAATTATGTAGTTTTTATCATTTGACTGCAACCAATGCAATAAAGCCACTAAGAATTAGATTTATTGATAAAAGCTGCAGGCTAAAAAGTATATTTCTACACCAGGAAAATCGGAATAAAACATAATATCCACTCTCTTCGGTATTCTACAAAATGTGCACCTTTTCTGGGGTCGTGCAACTTGCTAGAGAGCACCCATAATGCAAGATCTCTGGCTGAAAATCTTGTGAAAGATGATGATACATTATTATTATTATTATTATTATTATTAGGAAATTACAGTTAAGTAGTTTTCAACAATAACTACCAGTAAAAATGTAAGTATATCTATGAAACTAAAAATATTATTATTGATTGAGAGAGTAGCTTACATGAAGTTATATTTAGAAGTTTTGTTTTTACAAACCTATGAAAACATGAAAAATGTAATCAAAATAGACGCCACTTATGCCAATTTAAGCTAGTTTTTGATACTTTAACAAAGTTATATTGCAAACAAAGTAACATACGAAACCCAATATACTCATGGCATTCAAGCTTATAAAAGAATTCCAGGTATACGCTTCCCAATCACATGATAAAAGCAGCGCATAAAACTGCACGTGGGGCCCAATTATAAATAGCTTCAGGCCTAGTAATCCAGTCCACTTAGACGGTATCCGATTGTGGCTCTTCCATTCCAGAGATTCGAAATGTGATTCACAAGTCGTTTTCGCTGTCTATTCATTCATGTGAAACAACCTTCTCAACTCAATGTTCTCCTCAACTACTTCTGCTTGTGGATGCAGTGCATCAACCCTTAGGATACATGCCTAAATAATTAAGGTCAGTTAACATAAAGATTTGTAGGACTTACTATAGTCGATCTAAATTCCTCAAGACAAAATATGTACCTGTTATTATTTCCAGTTAAGAATACCTGGTGTAGCCTGAGTTAACATATTATTATTTCTTTTGATTTACTCTTTTCACAATCACATCACAGTTGAATATCTTGGTTAATGACTGAAATAGAAAAGCTGCCGTTTAAATCAATAGATTTGTATGAAGTACCAAGTGGAAAAAATAACACTTTGTCTTTCACTGCGTTCTTATTTTTAAATAATTTTTATAGCCTTCCTTCATGTTACTAAATGAGTTCGAAATTCGGCCTTAAAATAATTCATAGCATGTGATCTGCTACTGAATTATTCAAGAATGTTATCAGCGAAAACAGGACAGTAAAGAGAAAATACGTGAGGTTGATAACTACTTACCTCAGCCATAGCGAACGATTATTACTGGTTCTAATCGTAAAATTTCAAATAATTTATTTACAGAGAATATAGAAAGTTTTCTAATTCAGCTTTACCCTTTACGCGTAAACTTTCTATTCTTTGGGTTCATGGTTTATATATCTATAATCGAAATTCGCTGATGACTTACAAGTATGTTTCAATTTTTCAAAGAAGTTTAAAACCAATAATTATATAGGAAAAAGTTTCTTGTATACGAAATGGCTAGCAAGATCAAAGCCCTCTGATAAAATTTTGGTGTGGAAAACAGAAGCTGATGTCAAAACGAAATGGCTACGATCATGCATACATAGAAAATATATTTTCAAGTAGTAGAATCTATATAAAGTAATGAGAATGTGGTTAATTTCAATTCTTTCTGAAAATATAATGAGCAGATGTTAGAGGAAAGAATGACAGTTGAAGAGATTGTTGGTAATCAGTTTCGTGGAGATTAATATAGCAAACGCGAAGAATAATAAAAACTATAATATCTATAATTAAGCAATAAATTAAAATCTTTTTGTAAAATAGATTTCGATCAGAAAATATGTTTTCCTATAAAGGACATAAAAAAATGTAAGTTACATTTATTGAAATATTATTTGAAACCAAACGGTAAATCTTAGATTTCCCCCGAAAGTTTTGAAAGACTGCTTTCATCTTCTTTGCTTTTTAATGTTCTGCCACTTATGAATTTTTTCTGCTGATCGGAACAAATGAAAATATGTAGGTACTAAATATGGGGATTATAGAGAATGTAGAAATATCTCCTGTCAATTTTATTTTTTTATTTTTATTATTTTATTTTATTTGTTTATTTTTCAGAGTGTGTTCGTGCATTATGGTGCTGAAGAATAACGCCTTTTCTGTTTACCAAGGCAGGGCGTATTAAACGTAATGTTTTGATTACACAACCAGGTTGCTAACAATAAACTCCTGTGATGATGTTCCTGCCACGTTCCATAAAACTCGTAATGAACAACACCTATCATATTCCACCAAAGACAAAAGCAATGACTTCTATGGATAGAGTCTTTACGCCAGACAGGCACAATTCATTTTATCAATTGTCACAATGTGACACAAAATAAAACGTTGGCATTCCTTGTTAAAAGAACGCTGCAGATAGTGGAATATTATGTCCAGTCTTCTAGTAAGAACTCATACTTCTACACAAATTTTCATAATTAAACTCTGAAATACACTATAAACGACACACTGTCGTATAGAATAAATGATCAACTAATTCTAGAAACTGTTTCCTAACATTCATCCTGGGTTAATTGACACATAATACATAGCGGGGAAATACGTAATTACTTTCCGAACACTAGAACTTTTTAATCGTTTCAACCCACGTAAGGCAATAATGGTAATATAACGCAGGTCGTTACAGGGAGTGAATGAGAATGAGAGGATATTAGTAGTGAAGATTGAGAAATGGACAGTAAAGGAAAAGGGTACAAGAAAACAGAAGGTGGTATTGACGTTGCATCTAAATTTTTGAGAAAAGAAAATATTGTTGTAGAAGTAGTAGTTGCATTTAGTTTAGTTCAACAGTAAAACGATTAGACATAATTGCCAATCTAATAGAATGCTTAAATTCACAAATGAAAACTGTCAAATACCTCTGTGTGTCTCTGAACAAATTCTTATCCAGCATTTCAAGTTGAATTTCGTCTTACATAACTTATTTTGGAAATACCTAATGTCCGCTATGCCGGGAAATGTACATTTGATCATTTTTTATATTAAAATTTTATAAATGAATACAAATTTAAAATAAACTTGTGTTCAATATCTATGCATAATTGCATGGATTCTTAATGTTATTTAGTAAAGGAAAGGGAATTTTGAACCATTAATAATTTCGAGCTACAGTAATGAATTTTTAAATATTTATTCTTAGGTAATCAGTTATTTTTCTCGAGAGATAAAGTAAGAATTTATATACCATGAACAGAATTATGAACATGGTCATCTTCACTTTTATAATAGCTAAAATTAACGACAGTTAGGAAAATTCTCCATTTTCCTCCTCCAAATCAGCCCCATGACCAGATGTGGTCATATGGTCACTATGTAGATGTGTGCCTAACATATCTGGGTTAAAAGCCAGAGAGGTACTAATTCATGTGGAACGTGTCTTTTGCAATTAGATCTAACGGAGCACATCCCCATGAAGTTCAAGCCAAAAAAAAGATCATCCAACTTGAAGGCTGCTGATTCCATTGTGAGAACACTGCGACCTAGCCATTGACTTCAGTCATAGAAATCATCCATCCCGGATACATGACTATGGAGCCCAGACTATTTCATTGGGCTGGATGGTCGTTTACCCTACAGAAAAATTCATCTGCCCTTTGACAGGTTTTTGTTTTTAATTTGATTTTGTCTCTAGCCATCCTTCTCACCAGAAATGCCTATTGGGAACGGATGACCTGGCGAAGCTCCACGTAGTACTAGATTACATGGTACCAGTAGCATTCGTAGAGTAACCCGACATATCTCCTTTCTATTTTTATTAAAAGAATTGTGCTCATCAAAATAATTTTCACAGAAAATTCATAGAGAAAGATTGACCTATATTGCTGAGAGTAGAAGAAACTTAAAATGAAAATATATTAACAGAACGATAAAGTTTTGCCACAGCATTTTATTTTTAAGGAATCATTAATGTTTTTTTTAAAGTCTTTCAAATAGGGGGATGAATTTTCAGTTACTTTTTTTCTCACATTTATTTTGTAAGAAAGAAAAATAAAATTAAATATATCTTGACGTGACATAATGGCAGAAGTATTAAAAGGTTCGAGAATTTTTTTAATACATCACTTGGTAATGTAGAGCACAAAATTTCTAACATTCAACGCAAAATTCAAGAAAACCCACAACTGCAGACTACAATTAAGCAATAGTTGATCATAGTGGTCCGTCAGTACAAACCAGCTGAGAGAAATTTTATATGATAAAAAATCACTGAAGATATGTTTCCCAATGATCTTTGATTTTATTAACAAATATTCAAGTGACAATCAGGTGTTTTGACGGATGTAAAATGTTTGCCGGTTTGATAATCGTATTAGTATTCCGAATTCAGAAGGTGCTTCTCTTTGGAGCTGACAGCCTGACAAAAGAGTTGCACTATTTAATTATGCATGTAAGCTTTTAAAATAATGGCCTTCGCTTAGCAAAATGTTTCTTGTAGCTTCTCACGTGAAAATGCATTTCCGACCGAAGCACGTCGGTAACGCAATTTATAGTCCATGCACCACCCAGTAAATTACGTCCCGATTATTGATTTAAATTACCAAGATTCTCGAATACAAAATCACATAACACACAAAACACATTATATATATATATATATATATATATATATATATATATATATATATATATATATATGTGTGGGTGTATAATGTGTGTGTATTTATGCTTGTATGTATGTATCTTTAAACAGCTGTTGATATTTCAAATCATATCAATATGAAATCCAAGTCTGATTTTATAATTTCATAACTAAAATTACACTAATGATAAAGTAATTTTTGAAAGCTATAAAAGACCGATTCTAAAATTTATATTTAATTATTCCATGCGAATTCGATTTTCTATAACATAGTTTAAATAATATCTTGTCAAACAAATAGATAATAAGAGGTCGGTTCTTCTGATCGAACGTCATTATTTTTTGTACATGGTGACGATGTTAAATAAATTCAATGTCAGAATAAAAATTCACTTCAAGTAAGACTTGTTACTAAATCTTGAATTCCATGTAATTTTCATTTAATACTACGCCTTTTATATCTGTATCTAGTAGAAATTAAAGCTTGTACAATGCTTAAAGAACAGCGCGTATATCTCAGAGCAGTCAGGTTGAGTTTATTGTCTTAATTTTTGTAAATCATCATCATTCTAAGGATTTATTTTTAAAGATATTTGGACACATTCATTTCTGTTATTCTGAATACGTTTGAAGCATTAGATAAATAGTTATTGATTATTACGCTTTTCCACTTCGAATTAAATTCCAGAAAAATGTATTCCTTGGATATTGGATTAGTATCTGTATTTGCTAATGAATGTTTATCCCTTTGCTTCCATTTTCATCAAACTTTACTTCTAATCTTGGATTGGATAAATCATGTAATTATTTAATACCCAAATCAAAGTCATTAGTTAATTGAAGTAGAAATCTATAATAAAATCGAACTGAGATTATTTCATAGAAATGCAAGGGCAAAAGATAATTTATCGATCATTCGATCAATCAATAATTATTTTAAAGACCGGTATTTTACTAGAGCGGGATATGGAGGGACACTGAAATTTCCAATTTGATTGAAAATAATCAATTTAGTTTTAGTAGTTAATCAAGCGCTTTTAATACTCCCATACTTTTTCTTTTTCTTTCATCTTACACAATAGTTAAGAGATTGAGATCAACTTTTTCCTGAACGTAGAAACTCAAATCCTGTTTGATATTCATGGGAGAAAAGTGAAAATAAACTTTACATTTAATAAAGGAATATCAGTTTTTTAAAAGACGTGTTTTATATTCGGCTGCATCATATTGCCTTTTATATATGTCGACTTTTGCTGTTTATATACATTCAAAAAATAATTGTCATTGAAAGCAAATGAAATTTCTTCAAATTCTTCAGTTTCTTACAACATTGCACACTTCTTGGCAGTTCTGCTGGCACAATGTAGGAAATTAAAAAGCAACGATGATAAAAACAATTATAAAAGCGTAGTAAAACTGAATCATATCGGCTTGGCTATGACTCTATAAACAGCAAACGCTAAAAAATAAAAACTTTACAAATTAAATCACAAAAGTTTAAGGTTCAGCGATCTCACGTCTTCAATGCTTCTCCTATCATAATTATGACAGAGGTGTACATCTCTCCTCTTACACATATATAATTCCAGCAATAAGAATATTACTTTTAGTCCGATGAAGTCCTGTTACAGGACGAAACATACTACACAGAATTTTTACATTTTGCCATTCAATGTTCTTATATATATATATATATATATATATATATATATATATATATATATGGTTGTCAAATTAATTCGTTTGTTTTTTTTCTATGTATTTATCCTATTAATCATCAAACATTTTAACAAGTCATTCAATAAAAATAAACAAAAATTTAGAGGAAGAATACAAAAAGACCATAAAACGCAAGAGTAAAAAATATTTTTCGTTAATTCAAATAATATTGTAAAAAATTAACGAATTTATCTGATAATCATATATATATATATATATATATATATATATATATATATATATATATATATATATATATATATATATATATGATGAAACAAGTTCTGATGATCACTTCAAATGCAAAACTAACAGTTATAATGTAGTGTTGATTCCTGTGTTCACACTGTTTATGTTTCGCTATGCTTATCAATAAATTCACATTTGCCTTTCTGTTGCCTCTATTCTTTGAACTTTTTCTAGGTAGAAATTTACTTTCTCTTTTAAGTCAACAAACAATTAATGAATGGCCTTTAGTACAACATGGCCAACTCTAATCTAATAAAAAGAAAAGAGCCTGTTCTTTTGATTTTCCTAAACCTGTAATAACTGTTTCTTTTTAAGTAAAGCTAATCCAATAAATAAATAAAGGGATTGTAGAATTCTTTATGCATTCCGAATTCATTTTCTTCGTTTTTTCTTATTCTGTTCATTCTTGTTGAACAACCAAACTAGTAAATTCCATAACGTGTGAAAATGGCTTGCAGTCCCTTAAAATTAAGTAACTTCCTTTGTTGAGCTCTTCTTTCACAAGTTTTACACTTTTTGTTCATGTTTGTTTTATTTTTTGTATGTAGTTATTTGCCCTAAGAAAATATTAGTTTATATTTTTCCCAAAATATCTGAAGGATAACCTCGCGGTGTTTCTAATCATAATGAAAACAATATTTTATTGAGAAGGTCCCGAGTTGCATATCAATAAACCAAGTTCACATTCAGAGTTTTTTTATTTTCATTTTGAAGTTATTAGGAAATACATTACTCCACTCAATTCACACACTTTCCAATCAACAGATATGATATAATGTTCCATTAATAGACGTGAGAGTGGATATGTGAACATTTGTCCAAACGACTCCCTCCTAGCTTCTTTGTCACAATGGTAGCAGCCTTAAATATCTGTTCCCTGTGTAGATAGAATAAAAAAGATCTAATTAATGTCAATAGTATACTTATTGTTCTTTCGATCGAGGCAGTAAAATCTTTTTTAGGAATTTGACAAATCGATTATTTTTCAAGAAAATTTTCAGCAGTACAAAAAGTTTTCGTTTTGCAATCATTTGCTCCTCTATTTGAGATATACAACGCAAATTCTGAACATTGACTAAAGATAAAAAAGAGAAACATAGAATGAAAAGAATCTATGCGATAATCTTAAGTATAGTGGATATAGTCTTCTTCGGAAAAGTTTATGTACACGCTCGTGCATATGTCTGAATAGATGAGCAGTACTAAGCTCATTTTACTACGGCGCAATTGCACAAATATAGGATCGAACAGACAAGTAATTAAAAAACCCACAAGAAGAAATTTTCCATAATTTATTAGTCATTGAAATCCAATTGACAGAAGACTGATTTGAAATCAATTTCTGAGAACATTTGTTATTTTATATAATAATAATTATTTTATATAATAATAATTAAAACAGAAGAAATAATCTAAAAACTATTCCTTTTTAGAAACCGCTAATATTCTTTTATATTTTGGGCCGATGGTAAGTGAGTGGGAGATTCCCAGTAATGAACAAGTGAATGCTGCTAAATGTAGTAATATGAGATATGTATATAGTGACTTACACTTATTTTTGTGCGCATTTATAACAGTATTGGTGAGGGTGCTTTAATTTCTGATATAATTTGCTAATCATTCATAGACAGTCATCCGCAACGTAAGCCATTTGTGAGTTTGACACCAGGGGGAGTATATATATATATATATATATATATATATATATATATATATATATATATATATATATATATATATATATATATATATATATATTAGTGACGGACGATTAATCAGAATCAAGAAGGGGAAATATCGGAACTTTTTGGGGAATCGGAGAATTTTTAACCTAATTTCTGATTCAAAAAACGATTCTCAAATTTATAGATCATAATAACACCTCTAAGTATTTAAAAAAAAACAAAAAAAAACCCATAGATAATTAGAACCTTAGTAAATAAAATTTTATTTTATAATTGAAATTAAAAATAAGATGCCATATAAGGAGTTTCGTTCAGCACTCAATCTGAGGGATCATATAAGGGTGGTGGCAAGCGTTTACGTTTCCTTTGGTGGGAATTCCATCCATTCATTTGAATGGATGGAATTTCCGCCAACATCACATTTGATTTCTTCACATAAAAATTGTCCTTGCGTCACAAATTGTCCTCGTGGTGAGGCAGTTAAATTAAAATTTCTCGTACACTTTTCAATGTATGTCTTACAAAAAAATTTCATTAAAATATTTTGTTTTTATAATAGTTTTAATCTATAAAATCATTTTTAAATCTCGGTTATTGAAAAGATTTATTTTTGTTTACGTAGCATAATATGTAAAGAAAAATAAATGTAACATTCTTTTTATGAAATTTAAATTTGTTTCCACAAAATTCATGCATTTCTTAAAGTTTTATAGCTTTCAAAACGGCTTTTCATCTTTATTTACTTAACAAATAAACAAACTTTTATTTGAAGATAGATACCTGACAAATATATATATTGAAATGATACAATGTAACTAAAAATATCATCAACAATACTACTTGTTTCATAAGGATACTGGTTTAGAAAAGTTAGTCTAATCAAAGCTTCATTTTCATTTATAAAGAAAAAAATGTTTAAAACAGCTAACTAGTATTTTCCACGAGAAAACTAATAGAACAAAAATAAATGAATGCATGTAATCAGTACAGAATACAACCGAGCGTGGGAGTAAACTCCATCCTTGATCTGTTGCAAAGCATTCATACTTGGGAAAATGGACAGAGTCATTGGAATCCAATTGGATTCCAGGGTAACGAGGATTGTGACTATGCGTAGTCACAATCCTCGTTACCCTTCTTAACAGATGCTTACACTTTCACATTGTGCAGAAGTACACTGATTCAACATATCTCAGGATTACAAATTTAAACTGGATCCAGCATCTACAACAAAATAAATTGCTACAGAAGCTGTGAAACTAAAACGTAACACGGTTACAAACATTATTAGCATCACAGCTTGTTTTTTTCGTTAATTCGTTATCACCATCTGTATTGATTTTGTTAAATTTAGAGCCCATTTAATAAATACTCCTTTCTTTGAATGAGAATCATGCATCACTAGTTCAATATGTTATTACTTATATAATATAAATTATTTAAAAACATTGTTTAAAACCTTCTTGTGTTTCATTTATTTTTATTTCAATAAGTCAAAGTTTTATACTATATTTGTAAATGAAAAATCGTGTATTTAAATTGTATGTTGCTTCACAAAATCAGGTCAACTGTTTAATTACTCTACTGACGACATTTTCAAATTAACAAAAATCTATTGTATTGGGTTGGAACAAAAAGCCGTAGTGTTTTCAATATGAGGAATTTGTGAGTTCATTTCACACGTGCATACATTTTATGACATTTATACATATTCTCAACGTGTCATTTTATTTGGAACATCTGTGTGAATTTTAAATGCGTTTACATTAAATGTGAAAATGGAGGAAATTGAAATACATTTTCACAATTTGGTGATCTTTTATTTCTGGAAAGAAAGATCGCTATACAAACAGTAACAGAATATATGTTCCATTTATGGAGACGGTGCCAATGCTGATAATAGTGTTTGGAAGTGGTCCGCGAAAAGTCCCTGGAGAAAACGAAATGAACCACAATTAACTGATGCAAAAGCCATTCTGCATCACATAATGGTGTGTATCTGGTGGGAGAGGAAAAAAAAATTGTGTAATACAAGTTCCTTCAAAACCAGACGTTGAATTCATAAACTTACTGTTTCTAATTGAACCAATTAAAGACAATAATTGATCAAAAGCGTCTGGAGTCGGCCAATCAGGACGGTATAGTGTTCTATGAGGACAACTTCAAAACTCACGTATTTTTGTAAACTGGCAGAAATTGATATAGCTTGACAGGTATATCCTACTACACCCACCGTATTCACACCTTCGCATTACCACATATCCATCCTTACCAAATGAGAAGATGGAGAAAAGCCTGTAAAAATCAGACCAGTTCATCACTCAGAAAGTTCTGAAGGATAGAATCATGAAGCTCCCTCAAAAATAGTGAAAGTTAGTAAAACAAAATGGCATCCATGTACATTAATCTAAGTAATTTCTGGGAAATTCAGTTATAAACGCGGACTTTTTCTGACATAATATTTAGATATGTGGATTGTATTATTGGGCATGTTTCATATCAAAATCTTAATTTCTGTTAGCGTCATATTAGGTTGTCAGAAAAATAAATTGTAGTTCTCATTTGAATGTTTACATACGGCTTTTTCTGCTTAACAGAATTGAATTATATTGAATTATAAACTTTCAGGATAGTTTATTGCCAGAAATATGTTGTTGGAATGTTATCTGATAAAATAAAATGCATAAATATCTCAGTTCTCGTTCCGCAAAAGATTCGTTTAGAAAGCGGTGCTAAAATCTAATAATTGTTGCAAGTGCTTTATTTTTTACCATGTCACAATTACAGGTGAAGAATAAAAGTAAGAAAATGATAAGAGGACACACATATAAAGAATTCGATGTCAAGGAGGTAAAGCTTACTGGTAATTTTAACATTTAAGCTTCCGTTAGGTAATTATTGCCAGTTTTCTTGTTGTATGTTATTCTGATATATATATATATATATATATATATATATATATATATATATATATATATATATATATATATATAAGAATGCATTGTTTGTTGGGATATATAATTAAAACTTGAATTTTCAGGATGGCTGTAACGTTGTTCTATTAAAACGAGCTGTTAGTGTCACTTCTTATTGTCTGTTGTTTCCTTCAAGACGTGGACAAACATGACTTTGCACAACTTTCTGTCCTTTATAGCTTTTAATAAATTTTGTCTTTTCACTATCTCTACTAATTCCTGTTATGCTAACCATTTACATTAAGTAGCTTTTGCGTTGATTTCGTTTGTTTCCGTTTTTTGTTTCCCTTTTCTCCAAAACTTCATCATTGCCAACATGTTCAGTACATGATATTCTCCGCAACTTTCTGTAGAACCATATTTCTGTTGCCTTCAATTTTCTTCATCTATGATTGTCCAGATTTTAATTCCATGTAGGATTGATATTATATAAAAGTTACTCTTTTCTATATTTCTAACGAGATTTTCCTGTTTCTTAATACTTTGCTTAGAGTTGGGCGACGTCTTTTGCTATCCCAATGCGCATTCGCATTTCCGTTCTCTGTTAAAACAGTTACTAGATATTGAAATTTTTGTACTTGCTTTATTTGGTACCTCCAATTTATACTTCGCATGTTGGGCTCTTTTTTGTTTTACTGACATAGATACATCTGTCTACTTACAATTGGTGTTTAGTCCTTTCTTCTCGTTTTCATTTACTTACTTCTGTAGGAGTCCCCGCACTTTCGTTTCTGTGTTTGCTATCAACACTGCATCATCTGCATATCTAATATTGTTAAGATTGTGGCCGCCAAAAATTAATTCTGGTAGGAATTCTAATTTTTTCAGTCACCTAACTGAAAAGTTTGAAAAAGTCCTTTTCTTACGCTCCTTTGTATTGTTGTATATTTACTGAATTCATTTTCTATCCATAGCAGGTGGTGTGCTCCCAATAAAGTTCTGGATTATTCTGATATGCTCCCAAATATATCAAGCTTAATTAACAGTCCCAGTGGTTATTTGTAAAGCTCTGTATAATGTATAACACATATACATCCTTTTCAATTTTTATTGCGCTTTCTGATATCATTCTGAGTATAAATATCGCATTCCTTGTTCCGGTATCTATGAGGAAACTGTAGTGTTCATGTCCTATTTCTGGTCTAATTCTGCTGCGTGATGCATTCATTAATATTTGGATGATAAGTTTTGGCTCATTAGGCTGATTGCCCGATGGTTTTAGCATTCCTTTGCACCTGATTTCTTAGCCAGCGCTGTGAAAATGGATCTATACAGGTCTTCCGGTATATCACCACGGTTGTATATTTCATTTATTATGACTGATCCTGTCAATGCAGAATTCATCTAATGCTTCTAGCATCTCTATTACAATTCCATCTCGTCCATTGATATTTCTGTTTACAGCATTTTCGCCGGGGAAGTGTTTTCTGATGTATTCATTCATCTCTGAAGTATATTTTTTCTAATATCAGTGTCCCATCCTTGGATTTTATGCTTCCTGTTGATGAGCATGTCTTGTATTCTTCTCTTATTTCTTTATGAATTTCATTTCTACCGCGGATAATATGATCTGAAATATCATAAGCGCGCCCCTACCATGTCGCTGAGTGGAAATTAAATGTTATCGTGGCGACACTTGCATTTGGCACACAAGACTAATGTGTAACATTTGAGATAAAAGTGTACAGAAACTTCTTATAAAACCTGAGGATATCTGTCAAAATGTTTGTTTATTTTAATGTCACCAGTATATATCAAATTAGAAAAAAAAACTCGGAAAGAACGAAATCTTGAACAGATTAAATAGGCAAATTCTATTTTAATGTGCAAATGTTACATTGTTAATGTATTATATTTATTTCGAACCTTGGAAATGACATTCGTTTTCCTGGTGCCAAAAATATCATGAAGAGTGTAAAATTATATTGCGGGGATGGTGCATGAGGGTCAAAACTACTCTTTCTACTTTTGTAAGTCAGCGTCTGACGTTAATATTTTTCTTGAGGCTAAGATCAGTATTAAAAGATCAATAATTTTTATTCTTATTATATTCGCTGTAACATATCACATGCAAATGCAGTATGGACATTTCGGTTTCTGTTGACTTGCAATACATATTTTGGATATTGCATATCTGTCTCTCGATAGAAATATTGAATTTATTAAATAAATTCTACCGGGGATATCAGCAAATACATAAATCTATCTACAAATACATAGAAAAAATACTACCAAAATCTTTAGCAAATTTGAATAAACTGAAAAATGTCTTCGTGTATTCAGAGCTTTCTGTATCTCGTAGAATATTTTCCACATTTACGAAATCTTTTTTCTAAGCAAACTATTTCGTGTTTCAACATGCGGATAACACTTGTCTGTGTGTGTGTGTGAGTGTATATATATATATATATATATATATATATATATATATATATATATATATATATAATAATAAAACAACTTTATGAAATATCAGAACAAAGTTTGAAAAACTGTTGGGTGCTTAAATGTTCTTATTAAACGAAATGTCGGCAAGAGAATAAGAACATAATCAGAACAATTGAAAATATAAGGAAAAATCTTTGCTCCCTAACCCTGCGATTGATTTGAAAATATTTGAAAATATAACTTAAATTAAAAATAAATACTTGTGAATAAAATAATATCTGAGATTTGTACATCCAAAAATGCAAAATATAGTGATAGGATGTAGAGAGATAAAAGAGGGTAAGTAAAGATAATTTGCCTGTATCTGCAGAAAAGATTGAATATATAATTCGAATTATAATTTATGATATTTTTGAGGCGTTATGTAAAATATAGAATACAATTAAAATAAAAAATATATAATAAAATGTTATTAAGGTGTTTAATATTTTAGTATTATTTTCTTAATGTATTACAATAGCCAGAAAAGATGTTATAAGAAGCCATTTTTAGTTAGACGAATTGAATCGTAATATCATAAGTGATTCAATAATTCTTCTTCAAGATTGGCTATGAATAAATTTAACCATTATGCTGTTTTTTTAAATCGAAATGATGTTTTGTATATAAGAAGCATGAACAATTTAATGCATCTCCAATTTTTATATCTCTCTACTGTTGAAAATATACACATGAATTGTAAACGTAAAAATTAGATACAAATGAACGAATTATCCTGCACATTCTAGATATCTATTTTTACCAACAAATCCATCCACTCAAATAATTGCTGATAGACTTATAGACCTTGGAATTAAAACCGCCCTAACCACCTTTTCTAGCATAAAAAAAACATAATCAATAAATAAAATAATAATAAGGATTCAAATACTGATACGCACAAAAAAAATACTAAGTCGAAAATATACGTCCGCTATTTTTATTTTAGCTGAGAAAGTAAATGAAATCTATAATCTCAAAACTATATTAGAAAAACATCCGTCCTCAGGTTTACTGAAGACGCAACTGAGCCTAAATAATAAACTCCCATTCTTCGATGTTCTTGTGGAGTCTAGTAATAATACATTTAAGCTTCGTTATATAAAATAAACCCAAATGTAAAACTCTTACCATCTTAATTTTACTAGTCACTGTCCTCTGAGAAAATAGGTGTTATTAGGGCGTACTACTCTCGAAACACCCGGCCAGGAGGGGCGCGGTTTTGGGGGCTCCATTGTGGCCTCTGCCATGTTTAAGTCCTGTTTTATAGTAATCCGCCATTTTAAAAATTATTTTTAAACTGATGTTGCATTGTCAATCATCAACTAATACAGCGTGTTCCAAAAGTCATGCACAATTGACAGAAAACATATACTTGTGAAACCAGGGAAAATTAGCAGGCAGATTATGTCAAACTTCTTGCAATTTTTATGGCCTTTTGTTTGATCTGTTGCGGATTCTTTTTTTCTTTTTTGAATTGGCCAATATATATGAGAAGGGTTTCATATATATTGACCAATGAGAGCCGAGCCGATTTCTTGAAGCCCTTGTGAAAAATTGAAGTGAACCGATATGACGGTCGCTTTTTTAATAAAAAGCGCTGCTATAAGCGAATAAGGGCAGAGAACAAAAGAATGTGCCGTTGACAAGTAAAGCTGTTATCGGAGGGAGTCAATTAGCACCCTCGCTTCAAAGAACTGGTCCAGTGAAGGATGTTATAAATCAAGAGCTGACACATTCATTCAAGACAGATTTCTATACCAAAACTTAAATTCCTTTTCGAGCCTCCTGGAGACGATTTCACATCGAAGAACATTCAAGTGAACTTTGCAGCAAGATTAAAAAAAGCTCACGAGAAAATAACTTTAAAACATGAAGCCGAGACGTTCAGTTTGTGTATTCTATTAAGAACAGGGGTGGGTGCTCTTTGGAAAAGGTTCTGCTTGTGCAATATTTTTATTGCTTTACTCCAAGTTTTTTTTCCCATTTCTCTATATTTAAAGTGTTCATTTTTTTTGTCTTTGAATCCGTTTCTTTATCAAACACATTTTAACATATTTTTCTTGTTTCACTGGGTAATCTCCCCTTTTTTTTGCTACCTCAGGAAATTGGCGCAAAAAGATAATTTTTGTGCAACCCTTGTGTTGCACATTTTCGTATTTGTAAATTGTAAAATGTTTTTTTCCTTTTAAAATTTTACGCGGTGGTCGTCGTGTTTCTCAAGTTTGCGCCTATTATCAAGAGTTGCTGTTTCTGCCAACCAGGTTTTGCCACTGGCACAAGAACTCGGTGTTAGTAGGAAAGCACCATTTTTATATTCTGTACAAGTTTTTTTTTATGTTACTGCGATCATTTCAATTCCTGAATGCAAAGAAAAAACATTTGTATTCGTTTTCACAAGACTCTGCTGCGTGAATTTTTAAGGAATTTTTTGTATCGTCTGGTTGGATAGCTTTTTTCGTGCGTGATAGGAATAGAAATAGATTATCATAGTAAACTAAGGAAAAATTTAAGTTATCACGGATTCAAAAGAAGTGGGGATTTCTGCTCTTCCTTAACAATTTCTAAAATATTACTTATGTTAAACAATGTCTTAACTTGAAAATGAAAGGAAATGTGTGCAAAATTCCGCCTCAGTGTAAATTCAGTATATTTTTCACCCATAATATTGAACTACTTTTAACTCTCTCTATTTTTCCCATTTCTGTGCCACTATCTCAGTAATCGATCTGTTTTCTTATTCCGACACAGAAACAGTGGGGAAAGGTATGTACAACAAGCTGAACTGTTAAAACATCTCACTGAAAATGTGCAAATGCGTTTATTTAGCTATGAATAGTATTAGATATTTATTGATTTTTTTTGTGACCAGGTAAAAAAGACGTTAAACCATTATGAAGAGACGCTAAACCATTTTCAATGTAAATTGAGGATTATTGCATTCGTCTAAATTTTACTGAAAATTTCTTCTCCTAGCCTACCACTAACCCTAAAAACCTAATTGACTCTAATTTTTCCGTCAAACGATCGGCAAAACAGGAAAAACATCAAGTCCTGTTATACATTAGCACTGTTTTTTTCTTTAAGAAAATTCAGTTTGTCATAGATGTTTCTTCATGTGTTGTGTTGGTATATTTGTAAAACTTTTTTCAGCGGAGTTGCGTCAGCGATTAATTTTTATGGAAATGTAAAATTTTCCAACTAAAACCTTTGTTTTCGAGTCATGGAATTATTCGTTCTTATTACAAAAAGAATAACATTTTCTCAGATTGTTTTAAATTAAAAAAACCTATTCATTATAAAATTAAATAATGTATATGTACTGAAATTTTCATTTAAACTGGATAATTTCCTGATTTTTTGTAATTTAAAAAAAGAACTGCCCTTCCCTCTAAATTTTCCTTCGAGGATTTGTAGCCTCCCGGTTCGAAAACTTTGAAATCGACATGTAGTAGAGAGGAAGGCCCCATATCACTTGAAATACTTGCACGTTCCAATATTATACAACCGTTAATAAATAACACATTCTTAAAAAAACATCTTTCGGTCGACAACACATTTATTTCGTCTTCAAGTTTTGATTTTAAAGTAACAAAATTACATCCTGATGATGAAGACATGACGTCCTTGAAAGTACTTGCTTTTATAAAAAAAAAACACTAGATTCATCTGACAAAAATTTTATACATAAGGGTCGTATCATTCAGTGGATTGTTACTAGCTTAATGCTTATATTAAGTCTATTAGTGAAGAGATTTCCGCATTAATCGCATTAATATTGCTACTTGATTCAATGTATGATTATCTCTTTATAATATAAAATTTATGCTGCCTAATATAATCCGTTTATTTATATATATATATATATATATATATATATATATATATATATATATATATATATATATATATATAATCCCATGTAGATGTGATAAAATTTATTTTTATAAGAATTCATAATTTTCAATGAAATTATGAATTCTTATAAGTTTTTCTGTCTAAGATAATACTTAAAGAAAATAATGCTAAAATTGATTTTAGTGCAACAACTTTGTCAAATTTTATTATAATTTTTTTTTTTATTTTAATTAAATTCTATATTTTTCTTAATATCATAAATTATAATTCAAATCATATGTATTTACACTTTCTTTTTCCATAACTTATTTTCCTAAATTCAGTCACATTTATTTTAAGGTTTTCTGTTGTACCAATGTCATTGATAGCTCACACATACTTATTTTATTCAAAATATTTTTAATTTTATTCAAAATATTTTTAATTTTATTCAAAATATTTTTAATTTTATTCAAAATATTTTTAATTTTATTCAAAATATTTTTAATTTTATTCAAAATATTTTTAATTTCATCAACTGTTAAATTTACCCCAAAATTCAAATTAACAACATAGTAACGATTTTTCCTTAAACTTTTGAGTTGTTATTGTGATGATTTTATTGAAGGAAACGATAGCAACAGAATAAAATAAATTAAGCATCCAAATGGTTTTCATATATTCTATGTTATATACACACGTGTGTGTGCGTATGTGTGAAAATTGGTTGAGATTTCGACGAAATGGGAAACATATATGACACTTTTGAAAATCGGTGAATATATCGAAATATATATATATATATATATATATATATATATATATATATATATATATATATATATATATATATATATATATATATATATCGTATTATCATACATATGAAATAGTGATACATTATTCCGCGGAAACTGGTGAAGATTTGAACAAATTGGTCACAAGTTTTTTTTCAGTTGGATGCCAGAGACAATATGTCTTTATTTATCCATAATTCTTAATATCAACCCCAAAACCGTTTTAAATTTTATACATTACTTCTATTTCTTCCAGCAAACTATTGCAAATATAGTGTATACTATTTGGGAAAATCTTCATATTATTTGCGAACGTTAAAACCACTTACAAACATATTTTCATATCACTGGAAAGACAATCATTGCAAAATATTAATGCACAGCTCTGCAAGTTATGAATCTTTTTTTATTAATCTTGAAAGTCATTTGTACGGGTTTAACAACGAAACAGGATTTCGCAAATCATTTCTTTTTTAATTTCATTCATGTTCATTAAAAAGAGTCTGATCTGATGCCGGCAAAAGTTGACAAAAATTATTCACTGTAATTTTTTTCTTTTCATTTTACTGGAATAATTGAAAAAATGTAAAAGATAATTTTCCTCGTATTAATTATATTTAACGCTTTCATTGCAAACTGCTAAAATTGCTACAGGTGTTTGATGTAAAACAAACAGCAATAATAGTAATAATATTCACAATGAAAATTGTCAATAGAGTGGTTCTTAAAATAATACTAATTTCACACATCTAAAACACTCACTGTGTTGACAGCAGTAGTAATAATCATAGGACACAATTTGTAACGGTTGACAATGTATATAGTTTGTCGTGTTTTGTGCATAGATGAATGCTTAATATACTTAATTACTAATTCTTTTTAGTGTCTGCAATCTTCAGTGGATAATTACCAAGATAATTGGCGTTGGAACAAAATGTAAATTAGGATTCAAGTATTTCACGAAAACATTTCTGTAATCGTAATTCAAACACTGTCGATTATGTTTTCAATATGATAAGCACTACACATTATTAAATGTTATTATTATTATTATTATTATTGATTACTCTATCCATGTGAGGAGAGTAGAGTTAATCGGTTTAAATAAAGAAATGAAGATCATATATATGCGGCAGTTTGGTGAAACGTTGAATTAGCTGTCGATACTTATTCAGTGTGAAATAGCCCTTGTTCATATTTACGATCTGTGACAGTTTCCTCTCGGTTTTAACAATCGGGTCCTATTTCACATTGCTACACCTACCGCCCTCAATTAAGTTTGACAATTTCTTTACATATTCAAACTTTTCTAATACAACTGCGGCGCTTCTTTATCATCATTTCATCTATCATTGTACTGCTACAAATGTACATTCTTCTCAAGATTCACAAATTTATTTTTCCGTTGAGGCCTATAATTAACCAACGAGGATTGGCATGCCACCCGCTGAGCAGATTACTGGTGAATATAGACAAACCACTAACAGTCCTATGTTAATAATTTAGAATACTGCGGAATCGATCAGAGTAGTTCCTATCCATAACAAACGGTTGTTGTGATAATGATTTCTACGGATGAGATTCTCTCGATAATTAGAAACCTATTGGCGAATGTACTTGCATCCTGATGGAAATGTTATACAAGCAACATTCTTCCAAGCTGGCTGACATATTCTAAAAAGAGGCAGGCGTGGTGATGGTTTCGTCATTATTACCAATGATGAAGAGCATATACATGCAATTCTTCGAGGAAATAGCTTTATAAATTGCACACACGAAAGTACGGCTGAACTATGTTATTGATAACTTCATACTCTGGTCCCACCACCAAAGCTGTACAAATATTGTTAAATTACATGAACTCAGTAAACAGAATGGATTCAAAGCTTCCATCTATCACACATCAACCTTCAATGCCTTTTCAATTCTTACCATTCATATAGCTTAAAGTAGCCTACAACAACGAGTAAAAATCATTTGTCGACTCAGATACATACCAACAGGAAGTCATCAGCATCAAAAGTACCTTTCAGAATAACAACTATTCAACATACACCAGCAGGCATAAACAGGAGAATGTAGGAGGAGGTTTAGAAAATTGCCTGTCTTGTGTCAAGGGCTTGTCGGAAAAGACGCATAAAAACTGCAGGCCATACAATATCAGGAGAATGTACAGAACCTGCTTGAAATTGCGGAGAAATCTCATTCGTGTTAAGTCTAACAAAGATGAGAATAGGACTAAGAACTATATTACATCCCTAGCAGTTTTGCTTGAATACAATTAAAATTAAGGGTAGAGGAGCATCGGAAAGCCGTAATTAGGGACAAGACAATGAAATCAGGCATAGTTTATCATGCATGGAGGGGAAAAAAGTAGCCAGCAATCTTTATGGAATAAGGTAAGAATAATAGATAGAAAAGGACACTGGAAAGAGTCATCGCATATTCTTGACTACGAGGGCCTAATTCCTAGAGCTAGCATAGAAAACCGATACAATATATGAGTAATAACAGCAAAACTTCAACACCGGCAACATCAAGAACAGTGAAACCTCGCCGAATTCAGTTAAGCGCAACAAGTAGCAGCACTATCAACAACAGGTAGATTAGGTTTAAAACTTCAAGTTCTAGACTCAGGATTGTCCCTCATAACAATAATGCAGCGAATTAAAGTGATGGCTCGTTAATATGGAGACATAATGATTAAGTTCAATCCCTGGGCCGGGTAGGGCAGGCTTAAACTCAGTGGAAATTGGGTGAGCAATAACTGAACATTACTAAATAAGAACGAGATGAGCTATTGCTATACATGGACAGTGAAACGAGAACAATCTACCCCGTAGATTAAATCACAGCTTTAATCACCACCTCGTATTGAAATAATTCCAGAATAACTAGATCTTGTGAGAGTTGTTAAGATGCAAATTTTCGTTTTATTTAAGAACGATATATAAGACAGATTAACAGAGTATGTAAAACTGTTCGGAATTTCTGTCCCTTCTCATTAGCCAACTACGTTCAATGTGCTTCTTTGCTTAAGTGTTGGTGAATTATATATATGCTTGATTCAAGTTCAGATTGATATCGGACAGTGTTTACAATCATTTTAATGAGATGTAATCACTGCGATTAGTTTTATCCCTGGGGCCAATGGCAGGATAAAATTTCCGATATGACTAAGACGGAATATACGATAACTCTCTGGATATGCTGTAGCCATTTGATATGAACGAAAAATTTATTAACTAGAGCAGTGACGTCCAACCCGCGTCTCACATAATTTTTTCATGTAGCCCACTGCACTTTAAAATCAGTATGTATATTTTCATTGACTTTGTACTTGGAGTTTCACTTTACCATTGACTAAAAAGGGAACGAGGAAAAGGCATTTTCCGTGACACCGACTGGTGCATGGGGCAAGAGCCAGTGCTAAATACAAATTATTTAGCTTATCTAGAAAACTATTATGCTTACGGTTGTAGTGCCTATTGCTGGGAACAATTCTTTTCATGCATGAAAAGCATAAAAAATTACTGAAAGAAATAGGTTGAATGATTCCCATTTAACTAACATTTTTAAAAGGCTAAAATTTTAATTTTTTAGTTTATAAATAATATGGATCTTTAAGAAATAAAAGAAAGAAAAAGCAAAGAAAATATTTAACAAAATAAAGAAAATTAAAACAAAATATTTAAATAAATTAAATAAACAAGAAAGAAGTGTTAGCCAAACTTTAAATGGATTGTAAGTTCAGATTTAAAATACAATTGACAATTAGTTCGAATCTTTGATTTAATAGGTGATCCATATTGAAAAATCTGATTATCTACATTCCCCCTGTAAACACGGAAAACAAGGTTCATATAAGAATCTACATATCCTAGCTAGTTTTTAAATTTTCTATTTAATTTTAGAGGTTTTATTTTCTTCTTTCAACTCCCAAAATATTTTGAAAGTGAAGTATTATTTCTATATGTAGCATTAGTAAAAGAGGATAGGTTCTTATACCAACGATCTTTGAAAATGTTCTTGGTGCTGCCAATATAATACTTTTCAATTTACGTATATTCTATCGAGGAGATAGAACACAGATTCACAAGGGATCCAGGTAAGAATTTGTTAGACAATGGGCATTGGTCAGGATTCCTATAATTATATTGGTAGCTGTCCTTAACAATATTTGCATTAGTACTTGCATTATGGTTAAAATTATCATATTGGTTAAGTGATCTATTGTTGTGCATTTTATTATTTTCTCGAGATTATTAGTACAAATATATCTAAGTTTTAATATATTCCTATTATAAATATTTTTACTAAAATGGTTGCTGTTCGTAAAAGATATGTTGATTAAATTTAGAAACTTATGATCTAACTTTGTACCAACCATTTGATTATATGGAGATATGTAGCAGATTATCTTCTAGTTTCTATTTCTTTTCTTTGAACTACCATCATATTCTTTAAAGTGAATTTCCGTGAACTTATATCCACTATTCCTAAGAACTTATATACACTTCTATGTTTCTCAAACACCCCTTTATTAGAAAAATATTTGCAAATCCTACGTTCTACAGAGGAGGGAATTTATCGGATTACTAATGGTAGGTCATTGGAATTAGGATGGATATAGATTGGGTTGGCATTGTTCTTCATATAGGGCTGAAAATTTTCATAGACAAGATCCAGCGTTAAATCTAGGAAGTCAACTTGTTTGATATTAGTAGTTAATTTCACCTTAAGATCTAAACTTTTAAATTTCCTATGAATCATTTTTTAAGTTTATCAGCTTTAATTCTTTTAGTTTTTTTACAGTCATAAGAGCATCATCTCTTTACAGCCCTATATTATCTAGAGTAATCTCTTCAAAATTAGTATAGTCATACAATATATATAAAGCAATCAAATCAGAAAAATTCGCAGAATCCAAAGATCCCATGGAAATGTCAAAGTTATCGTCAGAATCTTTTACCCATTGTCGTTTATTGTGGATGAGGACAAATTTCCTACAATTCATAATAATCTTTATCTCTTCAGTAGAGATGCTGGAATAAACTTTGGCAAATTTTAATGCTGCTTTAAAGATATTGAAGTGTCAACTATATCAAACTGGATGAAGGTGCAGTTATTTTGGTGTCGATGTTTTTAAACTTCCCTGGAGCCGATCCAATGAATAAGTCCAAGGTGATTTTTAATACGTTTATTAAAGCATCCTAGGATAACTTTGCTTATCCTTCCAATCTCCGATAAATTTTGTTAAATTACGTTGTTTCCTCACTTTGTTGTCAACAATGTAGCAAAAATTTCTTTTCAAATATTACATATGTATCCGTTGCAATTTTGAATCTGTATTTCATGACATCTTACTTATCCTATACCATTTTGATTGGTTTAACCGATTATCAACATGACATGTCTGCTACTTTACATTTCTATATTATACTTATATTTTAATTTTTCTCTCTTCTTCTTTTTCTCTGTAGAAGAGACTATACCTTGTGTCTTTCTTTCTTGCTTGCTCTTCTTATTTTCTTTCTTCATTTTTTTGCGGGAAAAGAGGTTGTTTGTAGGTAAATATTAAAAATTGTAATAATACTCATTTACTACCGCCTGATGAGATGCGATGATATGCATCTAAACATGAGTGCATTTATGCAGCGGTTTTACACATGTGCTAATGTAATATACTATGATATATATATATGCTCCAGGGGGCACAGTCCTAAGGTTAGAGAGAATCTCAGTAGAGTTCCACCACGGAATATGTGAGCGAGCGGCGCTATATTGAGTCTGATTTGCAATCTTTTCGTCACGGAGGCCCGTTGGAACAGTTGGTATGACGTTTGCTTGATAACTGTCAGGGTTTCAATTCTCGGTAGTGGATTCGCATTGCTGATGAGTCCCAAATATAGGACGAAGCGGCCGTCCAGTGCTTTCTGCATTCTGTTGAGGTTTCTTTCAGACTCGATGAATTACTTAATTATATATATATCGAGAGAGAAGGGTGCGTGGGAATATAGCAATCAGCACTACATGATGACTGTCAGTTTTGTGTCTAAAGCGATATGTGTGTATGTGTATGTATGCGCGCGCTTGCTATATGTATGTGTATACCTTTATACGAGAAGTAAATTATGAAGTAATTACTGGTAAACAACCCTTTAGCAAATAAATCGAGATTAAGAACTGTCATGAATATCATTTTCATGAATCCTAATTTTCAATCTCACACACTGTTCGGCCATAGGTTTTGGCCCTGAATCACTCAAGCCAATTGATAAGTCAGCAGCATTTGTTAAACTTCTGCGATCAGAATATCAGAAGTCAGTGGTATCGGTTCAACAAAATACCGATCACCAAATTTTATTCCTACAATCCATTTAATGAATATTACAATACCTTGCAGAGAAGTGCCTATTACTAGTAATTTATATCAATGAAATATAACACGGATGTGTCTTTAAACGATAAAATATAAATATAATGAAAATTACAATTCGATGACCTGTTTTACACTTGCAAATTTGCAAATTGTGTCATTTTTTATCACTGGTCAGAAACTCGAATGAAATTTTGTCTATGACCATGTGCTTTATTAACAGTAAAGTTAAAAGCAAAAACACAAATATTAAGTCGAATCACAAATAATTTTCGTTTTTTTATGAATATTCTTAAAAGAATAAAGTACAATTACATTTTTTCAGTTGCGTATTCATCATTTTTTGCAATGATTCGTTGTCATTTATGCAGCTTTTGCATCAAATTTCTGCAGGTTTTGATGAAATAAAAGCTTTCGACAAACTCTTGGGTCTGATCAGTTGATGTAAGATTAGATGATTATGAGATAGGAAAGATTAACTGGATCAAATACATTTTCCCTGTGTTATTCTTGCTGTACACCTTGCGTTGTCATGGAAGAGAACAATATCTTCCCTATCGACGAGTGAAGAGCTAACGTTTATGGATATGTTGCGGTTGCTGAGTGTATAAATGTGCATTTGTGGTTTCATTTGAGATTACTTTTGGAGATTTATCATAGACAATCCACTGATTTTTATGTTGAATATTGCCACATGTGTAACCCATTTTCTTCATCTGTTATGATGATTCATTCATCATTCAATTGATTTCACAAAATGGAAATTATTTGTGACTCAAACTAATGTTCAGTGGCCCCAACCGTAGCAAATGTGAAGCATCGTAAAGTATCAAAATTACCCTTAACCTATTATACACATATACATACTTATTTAAAAACGTGCGTAAAATATAAAAGCAATATACAACAAAAATATTATTCATATTCAAAATAATCAATTTGCATTGAAAAAGCTTTAATATATAAAAAAAGTAGGTGAACAAAGCAAAGCTAGCCGAACCTGATATAAAATCACAAGAAACTATTTTACTTAACATCGTTCTATTTCAAGCGTCTTATATATACAGGGTATATTAAAAAAACAAAAAAAAACTTTGGTTTCGGGTTTCTGGCACAGAAACAAGGTAAAATGTTCATATCAACAGAGTAACTCGTAACAAATGTTCAAAACGTCCTCCGCTTGCTTCTACACACGCATGTAGATAACTCCTTGTAAGAACATATGGACCTCCAGATAGCCCACACATTAATCGTAAACTGATGCTGCTGTCTACCTGTATTGTACCATGGGGATTTCCATCCACCCACAAATTTTGGTTATGTAAATCTGTTATTCTATCTCTTCTAAATGTTGTATCATCCGTAAACAAGACTGGAGAGACAAATAACGTATCGACAATTTGTGCAATAAATCATCGGAAAAAGTTCTCCCGTCGTGAGTGATCAGAGAACGAAAGACTCTGAACACGTTGCAAATGATTCCAATACAGAAGTAACTCTTGAAGTACCCTTCATGCAGTACTATGAGATGTACAACATGCTAGGGCTACTTGATCCTCTCCGACAACCTGTAAAAGGTGTTCTTCGTGTTCAGGCTACGTGCGGATCCGTAGATTGTGGTACGACGGCTCCTGTCTCAGCAACGCAACGATAAACAACAGCAAAGGTTGTATGTGCCGGCCTTCTTTGGTCTGGAAACAAAATCTGATACAGCCTCGCGTCCTTAACCATTCGCACGGCTGTATGTAAAACTCATCTTCCTGCTCACAATATGAATATCCTCCTATTGTTAAACGGAAAAATTCTCAGGTAACTCATTATTACACACATTAAAAGCTGAAGACAAACTAGCCACAAATGTACACCAAAGATAAATCAGCGCTATCTACTGTAAACTTTAAATTTAGTAACACAAAAATGAAGGATTTTCGGGCAAATATTTATATGGACTTTTGTTCGTGTTTTTCGTGACATTCTCTGTTTGTGTGTCACACAAACAGAGAATGTCTCATATCGAGAACATTTCACATTGAACATGAAGAAAAATTAATTATTTTTAATAATATGTAGAAATCTCCACTTTTACCTGAAGACGGTCGCGAGACCAGAAACACGTGTCGTAGTAAATGTATGTAAAACAAAGCATAATATTTTTTCTAAATAAATCCACATTACAACCAAAAACGTTTGCGGCACCTCTCTTCTTTTTAATATACATACTTTTCTCTCGTTGGAACCACTACAACAACATATTTCTTTTTATATATATATATATATATATATATATATATATATATATATATATATATATATATATGGGTTATGTATGTATGCGTAGAAATGTATGTATGTGTGTGTGTGTGTGTGTGGAGTTGTGTTTATATATTTGTCTCTAACGCGTTTTTGAAGTATATATAGATTTTTAATTTGTTTATATTTGTTTATGTTGTATTTCTGTGTATGTATATGAAGATATATATATATATATATATATATATATATATATATATATATGTGTGTATGTATGAAGATATATATATATATATATATATATGTGTGTGTGTGTGTGCATTTATGTATGTCGTATGTATATTTATATATATATGTATATGTCTATTTCTATTAGTACACATGCGTGCGTGTATTTATGTATGTATATGGTATTATCATAGTATCTGCTTAAGTAGAAATCTATTTTGATTTGGTGCCACATATGCAAGTTATTACACTTGTAATATATATATACATACATACATACACACACACACACATATATATATATATATATTGTTTTTTGTCGATATATAATTGCATAATTTTCGTAACTTGTTTATTTAAATTTTATATTATCATTATTATTATTATTTATTTTTTATTATTATAATTAATATTTTGTCTATTCTTATCCTTATTTTTATTCATTTTTATATTAAATCAAGTATTTTGGAAAAAATATTTAAAGCAATTCACCCCAAGCAAGGATGGAGTGCACGCAAGGCGTTACAGATGTATTTGGGGAAAAGGATAGGGAAGAAACTGTGTATCAGATATCGATTGACTTGAATATCTGTCTATATTTCTGAGATGAGGTATCATGGACACTATTTACATTATTCCGACTATTGTCCTCATATTTGTTTTCATATCTATCGGAATGTCAAATGTGGAATTTTGAACTGAAGCCTTTATTTCGCTCACTGGGGTATACTTTTCTAGTTCCACGTGCCATGTCTGATGGATGTTAATTCAACTTTCCAAGTTTTCCACTGCCTTAACAAGGTACTGAACTCACAACTGTTTGGGTCCTGTGACTAGATCTAACCAACGCCTTTATCCACTGTGCCATGTGTACCTAAGGACATCTGTGCATGAATTTCTGGGAATTATAAACTTAATGTCTTCAGCAAGCATTTTTAAACAGTTCTCATATTGCAATTTTTGCTTTTATCATTGCATTTTTTTATCAGAGCTCATATTGCAATTTTCGTTGTTATTATTGCTTTTCTCTGGCACTCCTTATTACTGGTTCCCATACTGTATTCATTTCTATGCTTGGTCGGCTCAGTAGAAACGAAAACATCATCATACTACCGGCTGACAATGGCAATGCAACTGTAGTAATGGACAAATCAGATTATACAGGAAAACTGGAAGACCTCATTTGAAATGGTAGCTACAGCAAAGTAAAAAAATGACCCTACAATGAAAACGAAATGAAAACTGTCACAGATACTAATCAAGAACAAGGATCACTTAGCACTTAAGTTGTATAGGCAGTTGTTGCAGTGTTACACAAAGCTACCTCACATGTACAGTCTCCCTAAGATTCACAAAGACGCTCAGGCCGATTGTTAGTTGCCAAGGCTCTGTGTGCCACCCTCTGAGTCGCTTCCTTCTAGATATAATTGACCCATTGATCGGAAAGTCTCCTTCATATGTCCGAAACTGCGCTCACTTCGTGGAAATAAACAAAGCTGCTCCCATCCTATCCAACCAGATAGTGAGCTTTGACGTGGTGAGTTTGTTCACCAAGGTACCCATGGAGGAGACACTCTTAGTAGTCAGAGACAGATTGGCCTCTGACTCATCCCTAGAACAGACCAGTATTACAATAGATAATCTAATGGAGAAGGTCGGAGCATACAACGTCCGAAACATTGCGGTAAATATGGCAACAAAGATTAGGACAATAGTCCGAATAATGTAAATAGATTACACTTGAATATTTGAAGATTATAGTCATCGGAGAAGCAAGTAGGGAGAAGGGAGTTTTACAGACGGGAAGTGTGGAAGAAGAAGCTGTTTGAGTAGAAGAGACGGTTACATTTAACCATTTTGAGAGTGAAAGAGTGGGACCGAGATGCCAGATTGGTAGCTCGCTTAAATTCATGCAGTCCGTGAACCAGCGAAAGTAGCTCGTCGGAACAGTTGACGTGAAAATAGAAGAGACAGAGGGAGGCCACAGCACGTCAGTGACATAGCAATTGTAGACTAGATGCCAGATCAAAACCTATCATCTTGCATATTCGTCTCAGGATTTTGTCGAGGACTTCGAGACGTTCAGCGGGAACCAGCCATTCTGATAGGTGCAGGGATGGTTCTCTGTGGTGGGCAAAGGAGAGCAGTTTTGGTCTGGAGGCATTACAAGCCATACAAGACGTGAGCACGTCAGCGGTAGATCGGGGAAAACGGAAAGCATGTTGCTTGTCGGAGAGCAGATTATGTGAAGTAAGGTGCTTAACCACTTTGGCGTTGATTAAAACCTCAAAGACTTTAAGGGGGAGAGGTAGGAGACTGATAAGACGACAGTAAGACATGTCAGAAGGGTCATCGGAATTCTTGAAGACAGGCACAACAGATGGGGACTTCCAACTGGCTGGAAAGCAAGAGCCGGTGAGGCAGTAGTTGTAAAGTTTAGAGAGGACAAGAGCCAATTCACAGGCACATTTCTTCACTACTATTCTTATGGGAGTCTAATTTAGAGATAATGTCCAAAACCATCGTTGGGGTTATGTACATCTCACTCAGTTCTGTTGGTAGCAGGTTCTTAACTGGGGAAGCAGTAGGAAACGTTAACAGACACAACGGCATGAGGACAGGTCTGCATGGCACGTCAAGACTCGAGGTGGGAGGTAAAACAGAGATCAAGAAGGGAAGCCTTACCATCCTGGTTACTGGAGAAACGGGTATGGAAGTCAACCATTTGTATGAGAGAACGAAAAGTCAGTGGTGGGCATTGAAGTCACCAAACACGAATATGTTTGCAGATGGATGTAGAGAAATAACCTTGTCTATATTGTCGGAAATGCAATCGAGTACACCACAGTCTTGGGAGGATGAAGAGCGATAGAGAAAGAAGAGATGACTTATAGATGGGAGGAGAGATAGACGGAGACACATGTATGAATGGTCTGGAGATTCGCGAGAGAGTTCACTAGCCAATGGGAGATTGTTTCGTGCGTAAACTCCCAGGCCATGCATGTGGGTAATAGAGTCCTTTCTAAGGAGAGGAAGTTAACCGGGAATTGAGAAGTCAGAGGAGAGGATTTTCGTATTAAGGTTGGTCTCAGGAGACTTCGCAACAATGAGCGATTCCATACTACAGAAGTTGGTTCGAATGCCACGTATGTTGGAAAAGCAAATTCTAAAAGGTATAAGTTATTTTAAAAGCTGTTTTAGGTTTACTTATTTGATTGTTTGAAGTCATGATGGGTAATGTTGGTAGTGAAATTGAGAGGGCCTAAAGCAATATTACCTCAACGGTCATCATATCTAACCTGGCCTAAGGGAGCTGGCGTAGCCTGCAACATAATGTGGCCTTGGGGTTACCCAGCGGAGGTGCATGCGGGGACACCCTTCCATGAGCGACATGGCACTACAAGCACACCAATATTATGCAACTGTTGATCAGAGCAACCGCTGAAGACGCTACGCAAGAGTTAGGGTTACTAACTACCAATCGGGAGCAGCAACCAGAGAACTTCAACCCGGTACCCTCAATATGACGTTGCCACAGACTGCATATATCACAAGAGATTCACGACAGCACTAATACAGAGGCCACAGAAAAGGAAAAGATCCGGGAAAACGGGAAACAAGGGATGAGTCTCTATACCTGTTCAAGAGAAAGGGTAGGATATTGACCAAGTGATAGGTAGACCTATCTACTCCTATTACACACACATACACGCACACACACACGCAGAAGAAAATAAAAAATTAAAAACTTAAATAAAAAAAATTGTGTATATATATAAATTTTCAACTTAGTTTAAGTGCCAACATACGCTTTGGCTGGAGGAAAAAAAACTAAGCCACAACATGTCCGATACATGGGGTTGAGTTAAGTGTCCGTTGTTCGCATTATTATTTCGAGGAATTCATATTCAAACAAAGAACTCAAAATAAGGACGAGAGGGGGAAGCTAAAATTCGCATAGGCATCAAAGAACATTAGTCTAAACTAAGAGAATAAGTAACAGTAATCGAGAATAAACAAATAAATAAATAAAATGAACAGGAAGAGAAAAGACTGAAATTGAACGGATCACGCAAGCTGACAGGCGACAAAGAACACACATCAAATGCTATTTCGCCGTACGAAATGCTGATATTGCTTTTTTTCCCTACATCACCTCCTGATGGCCATTTGCAAGCCATATATATATATATATATATATATATGAAAAAACATTTTATGCATTATTATTCATATTAATATTTTTATTTTATATACACATGTGGCATATTAATAGCTGACTACATGAACCACAGAAAGGACCTTTTCGATTGTATACAAAAATTTCCCAGTTCTCCAACCGCCCATCGAGTTCCCTCTTTTTACTTTCTCTTTCCTTTCTTTTCTCTTCCCTCTGTTTCCTCTATTACCATCTGAGGAAGTCTGTTCCTTTGCGCAGAGTGTATCTGGAAAATAGGCGAACACATCTAAAACCTCAACATATCTTTTTGAACAACTTAAACAAATCCCTCATTTTTCCTTTCCAAGCTTTGAATGCTTTCACCCCCCATTTCTCCCCATTTGAATATATACTCTTTCTTTAATCCCATCCCTCAAATTTTAATCTGCATATTTAAACTAAATTTTTGTTCTGATTGGGTTTTTCTAAGCTTGATAAAATCCTTGTCCATTTATATTTGCGTGTAAGAGTCGGTCTGATGTGTGGGGATCGATTCTAACGAAATAAATATCACCATGTTTTTAAGTGTTCGTTTTCGCTATAATAATTATATATATATATATATATATATATATATATATATATATATATATATATATATATATATATATTCAAGTTTGTATACACGCACAGACACACACACGCACACACACACAAACATATATAATACACATATAATGTGTATGTGTGATAGAATTTTGGGGAGATTAGAATAACTATAATAATTCTCATATAATATATAATCTTATTATAATAATCACCACCGAGAATCGATCTTGGACCGTTACGATACAACGCAAGCATCATACTACTGGATCAGCGGGCCTCAGTGACGAAGCGGAAACTAACTAAACTCAATATAGCACATCTACTCCTAATTCGGGTGGTGATACTAATCCAAGTATATATAACCCACCGGGACCGGCCCAAAGAGAAACGTCTTCTTTCACCAAGTCGCTCAATTCAGAGCATTGAAGCTAGATCAAGCATAGGTTTATAATTGGTAGAATTATTTTGACAACTGGGCCAGCGGGCTTCGATGACCAAGAGGAACCTAACTCGATTTAATATAGAGCAGATACTCCTAATTCTGGTGGTCCAAACATACGTTATTATTAAAGGAGGTTAATTGTTATATATATATATATATATATATATATATATATATATATATATATATATAAAGCAATAAGAAACTGCAATAAAAGATAAACCGTAATTTATATGAAAATTAATCTGGATCAAAGTATTTAAGCAAATATTCATTTGTATGCCTATATGTAACCATCGTTCATTTTTCTTGTTTAAGGTTATTCTCTTGCTAGGGTAACTTAAGTGTTTTAAGATAACCAATTTTTCAACAAGACATAAGTTATGTTTATTTCCTTTACCATTATAAGATTTGGCTCTTGTTATAATATCGCATTTAATGGAAATTGAGTTGCCATCATTCTTTAATTGCCAGAATCATTTGGAGAGCAGTTCTATTTTTGAATTTTATATTACCTAATGTGATTCGCTGATGGTAGAAACGAAAGTTTGAAGGATTTTCAGTGGAACCAAAATAAAATTTAACATCGTTACCGGAATGTATGCTCGCTCGGTATACAATATTGTCAGTTATACATTGACTGTTTCTATTATTAAATATTTCCTTATTGCTGGAGATGGTAGATAATCTGTGGTTGCTGTCAAAAATCGTATAAGCTGATCCAACAAAATTGTTATCAAAGCAGATAAGACAGGTAATCATTACAAAATCAATGCGGATATGTATCATAAAGCTATTAACAGGGAAGTTAATATGTTTGATAAAAAGGCACCCAACATCTGGGAAAATAACATAAATAGTGAAGTCAAGAAAATGGCCACTGGTCTAAAAATTAATGATAGGATCCACAAATTCCACAAACAACAAGCATCCATTACAACAAACCACAATAAAAGATCTGGCGTTATCGCTGTAAATATAAAATGGGATACCATATATATTTGTAAATCTAACTAAAGCTAGAATACATGAGTGAGTGCTCGCGTCTTTAACTAATTCATATCTACTGCCCTTATATTAAGACAAGTAAATATAAGCATATACATCTTACTAACACCGTCGTCACTTTTCACTCAAACATGCCTAGTGTATGTAGAAATGGTTTAACGAGGTTGACTCTGTTCAGGCAGATTCGTAACTTTACGATATCTGAAGGCTATTAAATATTTGACACATGATACATTATGAAATAACGTTTTTGACAGCGTGTATCGATTTAGGGATCAAAACGCCTGAAAGTAGGATTTTGTTTAACGTTGACTGTATACAAGATGTTTGCATCTTTTGTGATGTTCATGATCATAAATTTAGTTAAGGCATGATCTTTTACCAAGAGAACAGGATTGATAATTTCATAATCATTTGTTGTGTTTTGACCTATTCTATCCATAGCACTATTTACTTTCCAATCTTTGGACTATAAATACGTTCAATTTTTTTTACTAATTCAGGTACTTTTTTTAACAATTTCTTCTGCAAAGCTTTGTTGTTGCATTACGTTAAACAGATAAAGTTTGGCATTTTGACTAGGAAGGTTTGTGGCTCACTGTTAGTAATAATTTAATGAAGTTGATTGTTCTGTGGATTCAGGTCCCGATGTCCAAGGGTTTAGATTTTGCCGAAGTTTTTCCAAAGCTACCCACTGTCAGTAAGTTCAGTATGAACATATTTAAATTTTACTGATAAAGTCTTCTTTTCTTTCAGTTACTTAATCATTAGATGAGTGTCTTTGTGTCTATTCTTGACAAATTAATTTTTGGTTTTAAACTTGTCAGACAATAGCCATGACAACACAACTTGTGCATCTTCTGATATTACAGTATCTCCGATTTTATTTCGAGAGTAAGAATTTAATAATAGTAACAAATAATTCACAGCCCAAAATATGGCTAATAATTCCAGTGCAGCTAAACTTTTAGGCTTTATAGGTGCCACTTGATCTTTCGCCAGTACCAAAAATAACTAACTGTTTTGCACACAATAAGCGGCAACCCCGTAATTCCACTTAGAGGCATCGCAAAAAATATATAAAATTCCAAATATAAATCAGCTGGACTCTCCTCATTGATTGCATATCTAAGTAACCTTAAAGAATCAAACTTGGCTAGGTTGCTTGATAAGGCAGACAACACAGCCTGAAATTCACCTGACCTAACAACATCCCACTCCAACCTTTCTAATATTTCGTCTGGTAAAAGGGAACTTTTTCCAAATCAATATCTGCCTTTTCACAAGGTTCGCTTATTTTTTTAATTTATTAAGTCGACCGGTGCTAACCATTTTTATGAGGTTGCCTTGTTTTACGAAGTAAATCTTTAAAAGGAATCTTCCGTAAACATAATATCTATGGCAGAAGTTTTCTTTTTGAAGGAGTCACTGTTAAGCAACATCATTTATATCTTTTACAGGTTCTAATTCGGTTCATTCTGAACGAATATTTTTACACAATTAAATTTTTACAAATGTACGAAAGACAAAGAAAAAAAGAGAACGTAGGAAACTACGACGGTCCTTAGTAGATTCCAAAACAATACTCTGTTGGACCTCTTCCTCAAGCAAGACAGTTTATTAACTTGTCTCTATTTTCGTAGCATAAACTGTGAGTTCACTTTTTCTCAAAATGATGGTATTTTTTCTGTTTAAGTTCGTCCGTTAAACAAGTTCGTCCGTTAAACAAGTATTATCGCTGTATAAAAAAGGATAATTCAGTGACGTAGCGTGAGAAAAAAGAACGAAATCAAACTTTAGAGATTTAAAAGCTTTTATGAGCACAATATTGAAGAATAAGAAGAAAAAAATAAGAGAAAAAGAAAGAAGGTTTATAATGGTGTTAAAAAAAAAGTATTTTGCGGACTTGTGACAGAAAAAAAAACCTGGGAAAGAGTAAGAAACATTCCAAAAACGCGCGAAGATTGGGACAATGATTTGTAATAATTTCAATAGAAATTAATCCACTAACAAGAAAAAAGCGGTTGAAAATATCGTACACTTAACGTGTCTTTTATAATCAGACAGTTATTTAAATGAATATTCTGCCTACGCACACACACAAGTGTATATATGTACCTTTATTAGATGGCTCGTTTTTCCTCCCCCTGTCTTTCTACCCCCACCTCTCTCTCTCTCTCTCTCTCTCTCTCTATATATATATATATATATATATATATATATATATATATGCACGTGTGTCATTTGTATTCCTTAATCAATAGGGATCTTAAAATGTGTTTAACTTTCCTTGATTTATTTATTATCTTAAGTGTATGACTCAATTTCCCCAAACAAATTATATTTATATAAAATAATATTCCTTCAGTCTACATCTATAAAATACCTGAACAATTCATATAAATAATTCTTGCGTTAAGATTTTATAGTTACCAATTCTTAAATTTTGCTACACCCAACAGATAAAAACATAGAGGATGTGTGAATTCTAAGTCTCAGCCTGTGCGATTTGTTTCAGCTGATCATGGACAAATAAATGATGTACAATAAAATTGCTAGCTTCCATCATCCCAGTCATCATTGCATTTTGCGTCTGTCGTAGTCATTAACGGATCTGTATTCAATCGGCAAATTCCAAACTTGGAACATCTCGTTTCATATTAGGTGGGAGCAAATCCGTTGAGGGCATTATTCGGACCATCAACCTGACGGATTGCATTTGTAACGACCACCTTGCAGTAATATTGATAATTTCTGAAAGTCCATTATTGTCTGTCACATGTTAATTCCTGGTGAGAGATTTGTGGATCTGTCTCTTGCGGACAGATGGATAGCGCAAGTGAATCTGAAATCAATTCACATAAACACTAATATCGATAAATCAAATACCGGATCCAATAGATGGGAAGCAAGAACGAAGCATATTTAACGAAAATGGATGAGGGAAAGAGAAAGTAAAATGAAAGGAAGAGAATAGGAGAAAGAAAAAAAAAAACAATGTTATAACAAATTAGAAAGAAAAGGGAAAATGAAGAAGGCTAAGTTAAAGGAGACAGTAAAAAGAGAAAAAAATTGGAAGGAAAGATATTAATTAAGAAAATGAATGCGAATACAATGAAAAGAAAGCAGAAAAATAAGAATGAATGAGAAAAAAGCCTGAAGAGAGAGAAAAACGTGAGAAAATGTTTGAGTGAGGGAAAAACTGTAAAAAATAATGCAAAGGTTACTGAGAAATATTAAAAGGAAAAGGAGAAAGCGAAGGGGAAACGAAGGAAGAGAAACGAGAAAAAATTTAGAAAAAGAAAGTGGAGTAAGAAAGAAAAACACAAATAAAAAGGATGGGAAGAAAAAAGACAGAAGTGACGAGAAAGAGATAAAGTAAAGGTAATAAAGACAAGTAACCGTAGATTTAAAAGACAAATAAAAATGTAAGTAAGAAAAGCAAAGTGAAAGAAAAATGAAGAAGTAAAAAAAAGTAAATAAGATATATGAGAAGAAGATGAGATTGAGAAATTTAAAAAAAGCAAAGTAAGTAAAAGAAGATTGAAAAAAATATATATTATCGAAGCATGGGGGAGAAATAGTAGAACCCATTCCAGTGGATGCATCATTTTTTGAAAAAAATTATTAAAGAAGGTGGCGTAAATCGGTATTTAATTTTGTTGCATAAAGATTTCAAATGATAATGAATTGAAATAACAATGCATTGATATAAAGCTCGGTAGTGAATTAATTACAATTTCACATGATATCAATTCTGTTTACTGCGAAATGACAGGATAGGATTTTTATGATTTCCGTGGATAAATGTAGTGTAGATATAATAATTCTGAAAATATCAATTAAACATCAATATGTAGTGTAAGGCTTGAAGAAATCATCTCAGATCGATGGTGACAGCCAAATTCTCCAAATGATGTGCCTTCAACTTACAAATTCGGATTTTGCCATCATCGTATAATTCTGCATAATCTCTTGTAAGAAGTCTACTAATGAAAATCTAGTATTTATTAAATGAAACGGAAGCAAAGATGGAAATGGAGAAAGGATGACATTTCGAAATTTAACTAAAACAAACTTCCATTTGGACAAATACGCATAACAATTGTTTTTGAATAAAATAGATCATAATAGATCATCGGTCAGTTGCTAGATTGACAACGAGAGTGTATTAAATCTGGAGTGAGTTTTGTGTGAATATGTCAATTGTTCAAATTATTTTCAGAATCAAGACAGAAATAGAAGAAAAAGACATTTTAACCGCTTAAGGAAAACATTTACATCACTTTGTGCATTGCCCTAAGAAGAGATTAAGAAGGTAATTAAAAAATAAGTAGTGGCAGCAGAAATGCAAGCAATAATAATAATTTCAGTAAATGTTGATGCAGATTGTCGGAGATAGCAACACTTTTTAACATGTATTTTTTCAAATAATGCAAAAAATAATAATGCAAAAAATAATAATGCAAACTATATATATATATATATATATATATATATATATATATATATATATATATATATATATATATAGAGAGAGAGAGAGAGAGAGAGAGAGAGAAAGAGTTAGAGAGAATATTTGAGTAGGAAAAATTCTGTAATAATTGAAAATTTCCATTATCCCAGTTGTAACATCTGCTCTTTCTTTTCTTGATATAGCTTTTCCGAAAAAATATTATTCTTAACATTCACTCTAGATGTTTTCAGACTGGATCTATTGTAATGTTCCTGTAAATAACGGCGAACTTATTTTTTCAGGAAATCAACGTAATATAAAATATGTAGACATGACTCTGCACTAAATCGGTCTTTATTATACAAGTAAAAGTTTTCACAACAGATTTGGTGTTAATATGTGTGTGTATGTGTGTGTGTAATTACTGTAGACATATTACTTCAGATCCATAAAATTACCATGGTTAAAAAGAAATATATAGTCTCAAAAAAGAAACAAATATACAGTTATTGTGTGATGTGAAAATAATGTTTAGAAATTACGAAAAGTTGAATCATGATCAGAAAAGAATGAAGAATTTGAAACATTGGCAAAATTCGAATAAGAAAAATGGTGTTAAGAATATCACACAAAGAAATGCGAGAAAATTAAGAGTAATTAGCAGGATAAATGGATTGAATAACAAAAAATATTAAAAGAAGCTTGTGTTGCAAATTTAAACCAAGTGATTGGCTACATTTACGAAAGCAATAAAACTAGATTATTTAAGAAAAAATACAAACTGAAACTGTTTTGCTAAATTTATATGAACATTTTTTCATGCTGGAATATTTTGCAGTACTTAATTGGAAAAAAGTGATAGATGATAGAAACATTCATGGAAAGCCATTCGCAACGATTGAGAAAACAACAGAGAACATTTAAGGCTAGCAATTTATGAATAAAAGCACAAAGAACAGAAGAAGAAATTGAAATGTTTTATTGTGTGTTTGACAACGACAAGGCTCAATGCATATCGCGGGAAATTACAATCGTCATGGGAGACCAGATTACGTATTTAAAGTAAAAGTATACGGAGAGCGTCAAAGGCAGATACAATGAACAAAATGAGAATGGAAATTCGAAGTTGGGCACAGTAATGGAATCTTTAATAGCATTAGAAAATGAGATCATCCCAAATAAAACTCGACAAGATAAAAGGAATTGATGACAGATGAAATTCTCGACATAATAAAAAGGAGACAGAAAACAATGCCACGGTACGGCACGGGATATTGCACGAAGAAATTAGGGAAAATACAAGCATGTAAAATAGGAATAGTTCAATGAAAGGTGTGCTGAAATAAAAAAGAATGAGTATTACAGATATGAATAAATCAATAAGAGAACTAACAAAACAAAAAAAAAATCATGTTCATCAACAGGATGCATAAAATCCAAAGAAGAAAGACTGATAATACAGAAAGAAAAATACTTTAGGAGTGAGACAGATACATCGGAGATATCTTCTATAACGAAAGAAGACAGCCAGCAATATACAGATATATCGTAGGACCAGAAATATTAAAATCAGACTGGCCAAATTGAACAAGAGCAATGTAGCAATATTTATTCTGCAAATGAAACAGAAATGTGGCACAAGGCCGAAATAGGGGAATGGGGAGAGGACGGTCTTCTTCTGTCTTAGTTTTAACTTAGCTAGCCGCAAACACTGACCCAATCGTACGGATAATATTCCTTACACCAAAACATCGCATTTATACGTACCTTTCAAACTACAAACACCATAATACCTCGTCGTCTCTATGAAAAAACTAACTAAACCCCATATATACAATACAAAGTCTGTGAGGGGAGGGAAATATAACAATAATTCTAAAAATTAACCCCAATGTTTATTACAATATGAGCATAATCTATTTACAGGAAACTAAGGAAAATATTATTAGTAATAAAACCCCCCACAATCACCTAATGTGGCAATAATCCCATTTCTCTGGCCGAAATCAATGCGGGACTCTAATAGCATAATCATTCATTCATCTCACGTATTCACACTAACACGCACTCAAGAGCAATGTAGCAGGAACAGATGGAATTGTAATAGAGATGTTGGCAGCTTTATATCATTTCGGCATTAAAAGATTAGACATAATAAATGAAAAATACAACAGTGATGATATATCGGTAAACCTTAGTAGATCCATTTTCAGGCCGCTGTCTAAAAAGCCAGATGCGAGCTCCATTAGAAAATTAGCCTAATGAGCCATAAAAATTATCATCCGAATACTAATGAATACAGCATGCAGTAGTTTTAAACTGGAAATTGGACAAAAACAATCCGGTCTCGTTAAAGACACTAGAACAAGGAATGTGATATCCATGCTTAGAATATTACAAGAGCAATACAACTACAAAAGGAAGTATACCTATATTTATAGATTGTGCAAAAGCGATTGATAAAATACATAACAAAGAACTGCTGAAAATACAATATAAGCTTGATTTATTTGAGAAGGGTGTTAGAATTATTCAGAACTTATATTGGGAGAATACGGATATGAATAGTAAATTCAGTAAATACATAAAAATAGAACAAAATGAGTTGTAAGAACAGGATTTCTTCTCGCCACACCAGACTTTACAGTGAGAATCCTGAGATAATTACAATTCCTACCAGGATTCATTATTTTCGCTTATAATTTTAACCACATTATATATGCAGATGTCATAGTGTTAATAGTATACAAAGAGAACAGGAAATACAACATCGAAATCCGAAGGCACATTGAGATAGCGAAAGTTTCCTTCAAAAAACTAAGTATTAAGAAAAAGAGAAATTTCCTAAGAACAAAGAAAAGAGTACTGAACTTTTATGTAATATAAGCTCTCCTATACAGTGAATGTTGGACAATCTCATCACAGATGAAGAAGAGACTAAAAGCAATAGAAATGTGGTTCTACAGAAGGATGCTGAGAATAGCATGAACGCACATATATGTAACAATGAAGTTTTATATAAAATGGAAACAAAAAGGAAAGTTATACTTATCATCAGAAAAAGACAGTTGAAACTTCTAGGGCACATAATGAAGATAGAAGTTTTAGAAAATTTGGCAATCGCAGAACATATTGAACGCAAAACGGACAAAGGAAAACCAGCATAACAAACCTAACGAAGTTGTATAAATATTTAGCCGAACCTGGATTAGGAGGGATAGTAAAAAGACAAACTACTATAACCTCTTCCTTTTTATATATATATATATATATATATATATATATATATATATTATAGATATGTTTTAAAAGGAAACATATTAGTAAATGAATATTTAGTAGTGGATAAAGCATTCTACGAAATAATTAATAGTGACCGATATTTCTGTACCCAATTTCATAACTACTCCATTAAAATATTTGATACAAATATCATCCTATGAAATCAATGTCTACGAAGACTTTCTACACTATTACTTTTTTTCTATTTGATTATGCATTGTATGTTTGCAAATATATATTTTACATTAACAGCTATAATATTATATCGAAATACATAAAACTAAAACATTTAAACTAAATGTAAACATTGAAAGTACATTAAATTTCAAGTGTCAAAATGCTTCTTTCTTGCCTTCACATTTAGAAGCGTTTCGACGCTTAACGAAAAACACGTTCTGTTAATGTTGTTTTTGAATTTTCCTATAAGATTTAACAAAATTACTCTCACTCTATCTCTCAATATATATATATATATATATATATATATATATATATATATATATATATATATATATATATATGCACACACAATCTATCTTAATCGATGTTAACTTTTGTATAGATTTAAATTTTCGATTAAATTTTCACTGTGTAAACTTGTAAATAGTGTAAACTTTTATACACTGTGCATTGTCAAACTGATTTTTGAAACTAGCAACTCTTTCCTCCTTGTAATATAGCCTTACGCCAATTGCTCTTCTCGCCATATATGTCTGTGAGAAACTAAGGAAAATATATGAAATAATTTGTTTTCCGAAAAGAGAAAACAATGTTGAAGAGTTGTTCTCTATGTACTGTGGAAGAACATCTCCATATTTGTTGAGTTCGGACAGCCTAAAGTAAACACACCCATCGAAAGCAATTTGCAGATTTATGATAAATCACTTGTGGTTGGCGAAGAAGATTTATGTCCAGCCTGAATTGGACTTTAATTTTGTTAAATCAGTTTGCTTTTATTCCTTACAATTTTCTTTTCACCCGGTTTCATACGAATGTCAGCTTCGCAGTTCAGTTCTGTGTCTGTTTATTTTGTTATGTCCGGTTATTACAGTGATATATTGCTCGTGTATTGTCTATGTGAAATCGTAACTTGTAAAATGAAATAAATTGAGTTCGAAAAGAAAATTCAAATAAAAATGAAAGGAAGACGGAAGGAGAATTGACTAAAATAGCAAATGAATGAACGAATAGTCTTCGAAAAAAAGTCTACAAAATAAAATAACCTGTCCGAAAAACAATGCCATTTTTCAATTTATATAGTCTAATTACTTTTCTCTTGTAAAATCTCCAATAGGCTAGGCTTAGACTTGCACATTGACAATTTCGGTTATTTGGAGACATCGGTAGTCATTTCAGTAATCATTTTCCTGGTAAACTTTGTTTCGTGGCAAATCACTCAAATTTATTTCAATTTACTCTTGACCTTAGAATATCCTGGTACAAAAACACAGCAGTGAAACATTTATTCCTAAGCTTTGCTTACTCTGTTGCAAATCACTACATTTTTAAGGTTGAACTTATTCAGTAGCAACTGTCTGCGTGTCAAACTTGCTAAGTTATTTTCTAATTACCATTTAGTGGTATTTCATATTATTAACCTGATCCGCTCTTGACAACAATTTATATTGTTTCTAATTAAATCTCTTGTTTTCGTTGATATCGATCCTAGATTCATAGAATAATAAATTCAGCTAAAAATGCAGTACCATCCCCCCTATATCATAACACAACTCAGCTTTTAGTGCCAAATGTTTAACATTTATTACGACAAAACATTGTACGATTTGTTAAATTAATTCTATATTTTAACTCAACTATTTGTTATAATCATTTTGGATGGCCGATTTCTTTAAAAGAACAGATCATTTTATTTTTGTTAAATTTTACTTATTACAACTGCACTTATTTTTCTTCAACATGCAGTGTTTCAATTTCACAATGTTCTTATTCATATATAAGTCAACATTTTTGCATAATTATGCTTTTTCAACTTGTGAACACATATCTACAGCATTTTTATTTTCTATAGCAAATTGCATAAAATATTCAGAAACACTGATTATGACTATTTTCTAAATAAATGCAGCAGAAACACAGAACCGATTTCCCATTCAAAGAAGAACATAGTTATTTAGCATTATTTAGAATAACACTCACGCAAATAAATTTTAAATTCAAGTAGGAACTTTGAGCTTACTTTTTTTTTAAGTGGATTATTTGAATATTACATTTTGGGGCCAAAATTATATAAAATATAATGTCTTAGGATTTGAAAATTTTACAATGTTTTTCGACGTGCCTTAGATATAGGAAATATTTTCTTAAAATAGATATCTATCCTAAGCAGCGTGAAAGTTTCGGCATAGAGCAGATAGTTATCAAGCAATTTTACAGACGATTACTACGCTAGTGAGATCAATATTCATTATGGCTTTTACTAAATTAAGCGAAACACAAGAAATGCCATAGACACTTCGTCATGGAGCTAATCTAGAAAACTGTAGCGAGAGCACGATTCTCACAGGATGGTTCTCGTAAATCCATACCAAGAAGTACATTGATCTACCTGAGGCTATTACATTGTAAACGAAAGTTTGCTGAAGAGACAATGAAAAAAAGCTTAGATGTTGACTAAAAGACCTTTAATAACAAATACAGTTTAGTATAAAAGTTGAGATTGAATATTAAACATTAATTATGATATTATATCAATTGAAAATCCCATGGTCTGAGCGAGTAAGAAACAAGGAAGTCTTAACGAAAATAGCAACAGAAAGAACACTTATGCTCAAAATCGGGAAAAAACAGCTAAAATTCCTTAGACATGAAGGAGGGCTTGAAAAACTAAACATTCACAGGACATAATGATTGTAAGATAGGCAGCAAGTCACCTACCTGTCGAGCTTGTATACACGGATGGCGGAATGGGGGAAGGCGAGGGACTTAACAAAGGGAGAAAAATGCTAATCGCTACACGAAATATAAAGTTGTAGTAAGCTATGATCGCCTATGCCCTGAAGGTCCGCGGCACATAGAAGGTCCACTGAGTTATTTCGGATTGTCAGTTGCAATCTGTTTGTTTATTATTAGCTATTCTTTTTTTGCTAGGGGATTTGAAATTTTCAAATAAATTAAGCTAACTTTGAGTTTGAAATAGACAAGCCGGGTCGATTTTTAGAATATTCACCTGATTCATCTTTTCCCCAATCACTCCTTTTATCAAATATCCAGAAGACTTTTCCTACTCCTTAATTTATGTCACCAGTATTCTAGAAGAAATTGTTTCATGTGAATATTTAAAAGATTTAGTTGGACTAAAATTGTCACAGATTTTCTTCCAAAAAAGAATCGTCTCTGCCCGTCTATTTCAAACTCATTATTACATGACTGGATTAATGAATGAAATTGTAATTATCAAGTTTTATATCATTGTTGATTTTAATTGCAATTCCATATTTCTGGAGGTTCCAACCATTCTTTACAGGTTTCACGCTATTATCGTTAATATTTGTCTGAACCCAGTTAAAACCAGGATTTTAAATCTTATTTTTCACAACACCGTCTACTTACCGGAGATTTAACAGAATTCATTCGTGCGCCTTTAGATTATATTAACCTACGATAAGTAAATACCGAAACTAAATATTTCAAGACATATTTAATATACAATCATGATGAATTTCATTTAATGCATTTGCATCGAAACAAATTGTAATTTAAATGACTTTGAGCACGATATTGTTGTTGTTGCGACAACCATGTTTAAAATTTACAGAGAATTGACAAAAGCGAGTGTCAGTTCCGTGAGCGAAAATTTCTTGTTTTTGAAAGTGGTCAGAGAAGAATGACTAGTTCAAGTTGATAGAAAGTCGGTAGTAGCTCAAATAAAACATTGTTACAGTGAAGGTCTACAGAAGAGCCTCATGTCGAAACTTGAATCAAATATGTTTCCCGCAGTAGGTAGTCATTTCTTTCTGTGGTAGGCCAGTTGCCATCCAAGGCTGTAGAACCCGGTCTGGTGGGAGAAGAAGAGGATACCTTTCTCAAGGGTTTTAGTACGTAAGTGAATGTAATGGATTCGACTGGAATTCGAAATCGGCTCTCCGATTTCTCAAACCGAGCCGCTGTCCATAACTCCACAGTGTTAATTATTACCTACCCTTATTCACTAGCGTTTTAACTTGACATAGATCATTAATTTGATATCGAATATTTGTGACCGTTTATGCATTAAATTTACATGGACTCAGAATTCGTTATGGTGGTCTACACATACATGTACGTATGTATGTATGTGTGTTTGTTTCTATATCTGTTTATATACGTGTGTAAATACATATGTACACATATATGTGCATATGAGTCTGTGTGTTGGTATATATATGTGTATATGAATGTATGTATGTGAGTGTATGTGTATATATATATATATATATATATATATATATATATATATATATGTGTGTATGTGTGTGTGCTTGTATATGTGTATTTATATTTGTATATATGTGGGTGTTTTATTTGTATGCTTGTATGTGTATTTTGTTTGCACATATGAGTTTGGTTTTTCGAATTTATGTATATGTATGCGTATGTGTATGCATGAATATATGTATGTGTATGTACATATGTCTTTTTCTTTACTTTGTCCATGTGTATTTCAACTACGTATATATATATATATACCTCGTACATATGCATATATATATGCACTACTTACTTTTATTTGATCCTCTTTTTATCTATATGTTTGTGCATGTAAAATATTGATAGTTGGTTTGTGCAGATTTATTAATTCATTTATGCTTGAATTTTGGTGCGTCTGATTATTCCTATATTTGTATGTGTGTGTGTGTGATTGCTTATATACGCTTTTACCTGTATATACATATGTAATTTTCTTTACCGTGTTTTTATATGTATGTTTCTTTTCATTTTTCTCATTTTTTTCTTCTTTTTATGTTTTTTTATTTCTTGCGTGAATATACCTGCCTGTATTTGCGTGCTCATATATTTGCTTATTTATACGTGTTTGCGTATTAGGATGTGAATGTATTTGTCCTGTCATTTGAAAATTCCTTTCCCTATCTACCTCCTTATTTTAAATTCTGACTTCCATGTATCAAGTATGTGTAGCGATTGAAGATACTTTTTTCATCAGCGTCGAACTTAACTGATAAATTGGTACTTCACTAAGAACAATAAAATATATTTTTCCCCTATTTTAATTTCTGAATAGTCTTAAACTTATTGCTCGATAAACTTTAGAATTTGGCAATTGAAATTTTTAATTTAACTTGTAAATTAAAATTCAAATTTAATTTATATATTAATTTCTAATTTACTCTAATCTTAACTTTAATACACTTTGGTCATCATAGGTTACGCAATGAAGATTCCCCTACTGAGAGGGTTTGGTTGGCTCTTGAACTCTAAAAACCGTTTATTTTCCATTCAACATCATCCTTGACAAGACACCAGAAGTGTCGAAAAAATTACAAATTTTGTAGTGATTTTTTATAACATACATATATATATATATATATATATATATATATATATATATATATATATATATATATATATATATATATATATATATATATATATATATTCAAACAAATTATTATTTAAAGATATATAAAATTAATTGCGACAATAAATAACAAAAATATTTTTATACGCTTACACTTTATTTTCTTTTACCCATTACTTTATATATTTGCTTCCAATGATTTCATTGCTGGAAATTATTCTAAATTATTTGCTGTAGAATTAAGGTAAACATTTAAGTGAAGTGAATTGAGTTTTATTACAGATACTCTGAACAGAAATAATTTTTGTCAAAATTTTCATTTCATATAGAAACCAATGAAAAATGCTTATACTTCATGTGTATTTATTTTTTAATTAGTAATTATCCAAGTTGAAAATTCAAGGCGGAACGCGTTGAGCAAAGCATTAGTGGCGTCTATGAATGAGATCATTGCAAGGAAAATGAGACAAAGAAAAAAAGAGTGAATGAAATTCTAATGATGAAAAAGCGACAAACAATGCCAACGAATCGAAAAGAGTATAGAACATTAAACTCAGAAATTAGACACAAATGTTGGCAGGAGCAAGAGGAATGACTCAATGAAAAGGACATAGGATGAGCAATAGAGATAAAACAAGTATGCACAACAGAATAAACAGAACAAAAGGTGTGTTCAGCAAAAGGCTGTATAAAATGTAAGGAAGGAATATTGATAATAGAAAAGAAAAAATCAAAGAGTGAGCGAATACGTCAGAACTATCTTTTGATGAACGAGAGAAACCTACAACGCAGAAAAAATTTGGAAGGGCTGGAGATAATAAAGTCTGAAGTAATATCGGCACTAGACAAGATGAAGAAGAGCAAAGCAGCAGAACTAGTTGTTATCGTAACAGAGATGATCGCAGCCTTGGACGATTTCGGCCTCTACAAGATCTTGGATGATGGCTCTTCACAATTTCCTGTTAAAATTTTGCTGAATATCAAACCTCTTCTATATGACATTGAATTACAATCTCCCTACACATGAGGAAAAAAACTGGAGGCGACAGAAATGTAGCTCCACAGAAGGATTCTGGGAATTCCGTGGATAGAGCGAGTACGCACCGAGGAAGTCTTAAAGAAGAAGATAACAAAAAGAGCATTTATACTCAAAATCAGAAAGACACCTGAAATCTATTGAACACATAATGTGTAATGAGGGCTTGAAAAACTCAACCCTCACAGGGAAAAGTGAGGGCAAGAGAAATAGGAGAAGGCAGTGGGCAACCTACATAACGTTTGAGTGAATGGATGACGGAACGAGGATCGAGAGGCTTGGCAAAAAGAAAGAGACTACTGAGGGATATGAAGTTATGGAGAACCATGATCGCCCACGTCCTGAAGGGACACGGCTCATATAATAATAATAATAATAATAATAATAATAATCTAGAATGCTTAATCGATAGTAATATGTGAGAAAATTTTAAATAAATGATTAAATGTTATTTAGCATCTGCATGGAAAGGGCAAGTTTATGGTTTTTGAGGGAGTGAAACTAGGGGCTTCCTGGGAGATATCTATTTACAATGAATTTACATAGCAAACTGAACACTCTTAATAATTTTTATTAAAAAAGTATTTTAAAAATCATATTCGTGAAAAATATTACAAAAATCATTATTTCTAATCGCAGTGCCTATTCTAAAACTCCAATGTCAAACCTCGTAAATATTTGAAACTATGGAAATGATAATTTCTTGTTTGCTTCTTTCCAAATTAATGAACCTATTTTTCGTCTTGTTTACTCGCTAGACCGTGGATACGAAGCAATCTGATTTTCTTGAATGCTATTTATGCTATTTTAATTCTAAAAGTACTCACTTACTTCAAGATCTTTCGTCATTCTGAAGTGTCTATCGTCCACACATATACACATTCACACGGAAAAGTTCGTTTATAAATATACAGATATGCACACACTAGACACCTCGAAAGAGAACAAGGGGTTGTAATTTAGTGTAGCAATTTATTACTACTTCAATGTATACTAACCTCAAATGGTTCCCCAAAGTTTGGCCCTATGCCAGAATTGGCTAATTTTAGTAAATATAAACTTGGAATTCGCGGACATTTTTCGATTAGGGAATTGTAATATTAGTTGTTCTTGAATATTAATTGTTCTTCTATGTGCTCTGTCCCTTAAGGACGGGGGAAAAGCAATATTAGATCTCACAGGGCTTCGAATGCTTATTTTTAAAGTAAGCTGATCGTATCATAACTCATGGAATGTTAGCGAAACAGAATCGTGCGACCCCGCATCCTAATAATATTGACTTACTGAATATTTCCATATAGTCGTTTAACATCTACAGAAAAAAGCAGACAAAGAATCAAACAAGTGATAAAAACTGATGAAAAGTTGCAAAAAATTAATTTAAATGAAAATTTTTGACTGTACATAATACTCTTATCGTCAGACACCGAATTAATAAAGAACAAAATATATCAGGCATGCATATAATTCCCTGCTCCCAAGAGGGCACATGGTTGATGCTAAACAATCTTCTAGATAAAACAAAAATCTTGGTTTCTACCTTATTTTTCTCAAATAGCTATTTTAAGACATCCATCGAGTATATTATATATGCTTATTACAATAATTTAATGGTTTAACGTAGTTTGTAAATATGCCTTTTAGAGAATAGGACGTTTGATGTCAATTCGTTTCGCAGTTTTCCGACAAAAATATGTATATTGTATGCTTTCTTATGTTATATATACAAAAGATAATAAGTGATAGGCGAATGAAGGTGAATATTTTTTGTATAAGAACCGAATTTCAGCTCCACGAATAACTTAATCCGAGAAAAAAGAATGATATTCGCGGTTGAAGAGAGAATTGCTACATAAATTAGAAGAGAAAAATGCTATATACATTGCTTGAATGTCTTGAAAATTATCATCTTATGTTTGAACACATTTAAATACTTACTACACACTTATGATTCCGAATATTTTCATAGGGAGATAATTTAATGGCGATCTCATACACTCAACCACACATACACGCACTAATACAAGTTATCATGAAGACATGCTGATCTCTATATCTACATTAACTGCATAAACGTTTACAAGAATAATAAGTAAATTTGTAATAAATATGTCTATGCATGTGACGAAAGTAAGACGACTATGAAGATATAGAAGGACATTGATACATATAAACGATGAATTATTATTTATGCATGAACTTTTATTTGTTTCTAAACTAAATTATTATCGTTATCTGAAATATTAACATGGCAAAATCAGTTGGTTCTCAGCGTATATCAAAAAGTACAGATTTATATAAATGTTTGACACCGACACTCAAAAATTGTCTTAGTTTACATTTACTTTGTATTTCCTCATTTCTCTCAATAGCTGAGGCATTGTTGCTAACATATAGCTTAACACAATCTGAATATTTGCTATATCGGTGATCTACCAAATCATAGAATAATGTCGACTTTGATTTTAAATTTTCTAGGATCAAGATTCTGACTGCAGATCCTGGAAAAAATAAATTCTCTTAAAAGCTTATACTGGGAAATACTAATATTTTGTTTTCTAGAACAAAATATTAGTATTTCCCAGTATAAACTTTTAATATTTTAAAACTATTTCTTTCGGTGTTTTTCACTATTCTAGAATCCGTAAACCAGAAAGTGTTGATTCTTATGAACTATATGATAATTAACTTATTTTCATTCACTATGAATTTTCATTTTTTAAACATTTTGCTAAGTGGAATAATTTTCAGCACTAATCAAGTGAATATTTCTCACCGTAGAGAAAAACAGTTTTGCAGTTTTTGACATGCTTGATTCTGTTTTGTTAAAGGAATTATAGAGGCCATGAATCCATTTTCTAACAGCTGTCGATTAAATAGCAGGGCAGACTAGGATCATTTCATTTGATGTGGCACTCACTTTAGGATAAGGAAAACTGAATTCCGAACGAGCCTGAAGAGGAATGGGCCCTTAATCCTTTCGTATTTGGTGCACTGAAATTCAGGAAAATTAGCGTTAAAAATTAAGGTGTCAAAATATATTTATAATTATATTCCAATAATAATTAATGCATTATTAAGTAACTGTATTATTATTATAATATTTATTTCAGTTATTAATAATATAAAATAATTTATTAATTTAGGGTATTGAGAAAAGAATAAGCTAGACATTTCATTTATACTTTTTTTCAAATAGACATATATAAGTTTTTTCCTTCGTTTTGATTAGATTTCAGGATTAAAATCTCTGCTCGTAAATCACTGTGACATGAAATAGCTAAAATTCACATTTTTCTTGTCTGTAAAAAAAGAAAAAATCATGATTATAGAAAATCGGTCACGTTTACTTCGTTCTATTTTGTTTTTATTTATTTACTGATTTTTTCTGGTATGGAAGAGAACGGTCTGGCGTCATTCACTAATGCCAAACATCAAACATGATTTATTCTGTAAAGGTGAAATAGAGAGTGGTGAGAAAAAACAGTACAAGGATATTCTTTTATGTATATAGGGTTAGGGTTAGGGTATTATACTGGTTAAAAGTTTTAAAATCGATAAATGAGCTATTGATATTTTTAAGCTTCCAATTTACGCCTTTTCAAAGAGCCACCATACTTCAGGAAATAGGTTATAAGCGAGAAATTTCCCTGAACAACTTATAGGAAACATTATTTAAAAAATAGGATAATAATAATAATAATAATAATAATAATAATAATAATAAAAAGGAAAAAAAAACTATTGCTATTTTCTTGAAACGTTTAAAGGGATGTAGTGATAAAGATATCACTAACGTAATACACAGTCAAAAATGATATAATCAATCATATTAACATTTGATAATTATCATATTTGTCTTACTACAGTACAAATAGACACCTGAATTATGAGGGACATTTAATGGAGAACTGGAGAGCAACAAGGGAACATAGGAAAGAAACAACAGATTTACGATTTCGAACAAACAAATGGAAGGACTAGTAGCACGAACGAAGAGAGTTGTCAAGGAGGAGTAACTAAAAGAAAAATGTGATTACTGCATCATCCACATCTTGAAGGAATTGCACAGAGGAAAGCGAAAGCACAATGCACAAATGAAAATAGAAATATTGAATCAAAACTATAAATTATCGCTGAACTCAATGATAATTTAATTATAAACACCAAAATGATGAAAAGACATTTTAGCAGACATCTTTTCTATTCATTAGCTTGTCTTGACCTCTATAATCATTTTAGATGAAAGATCAACTTAATGTGATATAAAAGATATTTCATCTATATTTGATCGAAATTATACTTTGAAGTGATTACATGATTAAAATATCTTAGCCTTCCATTTTTTCTTTTGCTGTTTAATTATGTTAAAGAACATCACATCTGTTTTATAAATTTTATCTCTAAACTTGTAGAAAAATTTGTTTCATTGCCCAGTTCGGCCTCTTGTTTGTCGACGGTTTCTGCTCTTTATATTATTTTAAGATGTGTAGGATGTGCAATGGTTAACAGCACCTTATTTTCAGTATCACTAGGATTTCATTATATATCTCCTCTCGTATTATGTTTACATGAATACGACAATTTGCGTAAGTGTCCTTAATAATGAAAATTACTTTTCCAGAAAATACACTCTCAAATACTTAAAGCTTCAAAAATTAAACAAATTTGTTTTATCTCGTCACTGTATACTGACTCACAAGTTAACATTTTCAATGTCAGATAAAACTGCTTGAGATCCGTTTTTTAGACCTACTGAACCTGAGTATCCGATTCACCTGATACTTCTTTCTTAGCGGCATTCCTACTTATTCTTCAGATATTGATCTCAATAAGAATTAAACATTAATACGTTATCATAGTAGGATATTCAGATTTCAAGTGTGGTTATTCTAATTAGTCAACAAGCGATTTCAGATGCAGTCTCCCAGAAATCACCACAGGATCTTCACATGGGCTTAATCTACTGGATATAAACCAGATAATACTCATTTCGTGATTTCATTCCCAGAACCAATCATTGTAAAATAGGTACTACGAAGAGACATGTTTGAAATATTACGAAGAGGAATGTGACAAAATAAAACAGGCATATGGTGAAATTCAGAGAAGACACCGGTCGAAGCGTTATAAAAAAAAAGTAAATAAAAATAATAAATACGACTGTCTGAATAAAGCAATGCCTAATAGAAGTAATGCTTGTTTTGAGAAGTTCAGATTAATACTGAATATTATTATCATCCCTCTAATCTTAATTTACTTAAATCATACTTGCATTTAGTTAGTTAAAATTCGACTTTTCTTCTAATAACATATAGCAATCAATCTATATCTATGTGATTATAAACTGGGTCATCTCTTCTGTCAAATATTATATTTTAGCCATTGATTGAAACTATGTATTCAATTGAACGCCGATACGGGTTAAATGAAGAGGAGTTTATTCATATTGCGAAAACCTATTACAAACTATTTGGATTTAAGTAATTACATCATGGAAACGAATATATTTAGTCTGGACAGAAGTTTAATCGACAACGACATCAATAAATCCCCTATCAGAGATGGGACTTAGAGTATAATGGAATAACAGAATTATTATTATTATTATTATTATTATTATTATTATTTGATATAGTACTAAATTTATCAGTTGTTTGATAATAAAAATGACCTACACAAGAGTCAAACTAAAACAAATGTAAAGTAATAGAACAAAACAGGTTTGTGCGGAAACAGAAACAAATAAAATAGAAGATACAAGTTTATAAGACAATACGATTGTGCAAGAATGGCAATCCTCTAGAGATTTTCCTAGACAAATAGTATAAACTGAAAGCGGAAACAGCTGAGGAAAACAAAAAAGTAAAACGCAAGCGAATTGCGCAATCTAAACTAGAAAATATCTAGATCTCGTCAGAAAACTGAAATAAATTATGAAATATAAAGTTGACAGTTGTATCCATACTTGCCTGGTATAACGCTAGAAACCAAAAATCTGTGCATGTATTTAAATTAATTATAATATCTGGCAGAATGCTTCCTACTGAAGAAACCTGTTATGCTTTCATTTACAGCTAAACAATGGTATAAGACGTGAACGTAATTTCATTTTGGCAACATGAAAGAAATAAAACCATATTGTTTTGCCTGACATAAAAAAATAAGGTAGGTCTCAGTAAAGTCTTCCACTAGAGAAATCTGGTTTGAGAAACTGGCATTAACAACTGCAACAAACCTATCGATATGAAAATGAATTACTTTAATAAAAAAATAACAATAATGATAATCGTTTTTATAAATTTGATAAACTTACTATTATAGATATTGACATTCAACGTTGAATTATTCACGTATCTATATAATTACTACTTTGCAATAAAATAAGAAAATAAAAAGCACTAATATAGTTAAGTAATATTTCTTTTTTAGCAGTTGTATATTTTATGGATAAGACGAAGTAAATATATATGGGCCTTAAAATAAAAAGCGGTATGCTATAAAGGTCTTCCCTTTTTCGGAAATTTCTTGTTCTTCATCAATTTCCTGCATGTGTAATATTGGTGAAAACCATTTGCAGATTTCACTTCAGTCAGTAATTCATTAATTCTATAATATATAAGAATAATTATGCATTTACGATTACAATTTGCATTTATAAAACGTCAGTATAAGTTTACATAGACAACTCGACTCATAAATATATATATATATATATATATATATATATATATATATATATATATAAGGCACGAATTGAGAATTCGGAGAGCCGCGTTTGAATTCCAAACGAATCCATTTCATTCACTTACGTGCTAATAAGCCTTGGAAAAGTATGAATCCTCTTCTCCACCAGCTATAGGTAAATAGCTTCTATATATAGGTTCTTTAGCATATAGGAGAAGGAAAACTCTGAATTCAAAACCTGCGGAGAGTCGTTTTGGAACCATGTGGCACATGGTACACCAGGTCTCTGTATTCAATTTTCAAAAAGTGTTGTTGGTTCTGCACAAAACTGTCTCCACTATAATCAAATCATCAAATCTGGCTGTCGGCTCCTAGGAATTGAGTTGCTGGACCTTCATACGTCGATCAACGACGGGGGAATCAAGCATATATATATATATGAAACTTTATTAATCAAATCAACATTTTCACAATAATATTGGTTTTATCAGACCTATGTGTGTACAATTATCAATTTATATGAACATTATATTATACAATTCTATCTAAAATATATCTACAATTATTAAATTATTGACAATAACTAGTTTGGGGGATTGCCAGGTTTTATTATACAAAAGGTGCTGTATTAATATTTATTTATAGATATAGGTAAATCAATAAACTTATAATATACTATGTAACTGAAAAATTACTTTTTAAAATTATTTTACATGTTAATATTGGTTCCTTGAATTTTAAATATCTAGCCATAATTTCAATTTAAAAAGCGGATTTAATTAAAAGAAAAAGCAATTTGATAAGGCTAAAGTGTATAGAAAATGATTTGATTGCTAAATCTTCCACATTTGTGTCCAGGTTCTTACATTTCACCTTTCTTGGCGGATATTCTATTATTGCAATGTACGATACTTAATAATAAAAGTGATAAAACAAAAACAAATCCGTAAGGATGAAACTGACTAAACTAAATAAACACATTTAAAAACAAAAAGAAATAAGTTAATTTAAAAGTTTGGAATTTCAGCATTTCAACATTTTCAGCGCTTCTTGTCTGTGCATTATTATAACTAAATATTTGCGTTTTTATATTACCCCAAAATTTGAAGGAAGAATTTACTCTATCAAGTGCAGGAATTGCCAGAATGAATACATTGGAAAAACCTCAAAAAGTTTAAACAAAAGTCTATATGAACATTTTAAAAAACAACACACAAAACGCGTTGGTTGTTCACCGTAACAAAACTGACCACAATAGGGACTTTTCTACTTTGATTAAGAGAGAGAAAATAATCCACTAAAACGAAAATGTCTGAAAAGTGCCTTGATCGCTAGTAGAGCCAAAAGAAATTTGCATCCATGCTCTTACAATATATCACCATAGTTCGTAAGTTTTCTCATCTCCCAATTTGGGATAGTCAGGGACAGAGGTGATGGAGAGGAAAAGAAAATGGATACAGATGAATTTAGTCAGATTGAAAAACTATTCTTTCCAAAAATATTCTTTCAAAAATGTTGAATCTACCAGCGTCTCCCATTTCGTATACATGTGTAGACGTGACAACATCAACAACGCCCAGTCCAATGGAAGCCTAACGGATGAAACGCGTCACCAAAACTTTTTTCTCATTTCTCATTCTAACGTAAAAGACCCTGCCTGTTGCAGCTCCGTCCTGTCTCTCTGGTGGTTCTGGCCGAAAAGTAAACCACCCGGTCCTCCCCCGGTGAACTGAAGTAACCACCACTATCCGCCACGTTGCGAATTTTTGATCCGAACAGCAGTATTTTGATGCCTTAAAATGATCTGGAGGTAGGATGAATTAAATGGCTGGGTATTACGCTGAAAGGAACTCACTATTCATGCAAAAAAAGTTTCTTGTCGTAGCCGCAAAAACATGAAAAAGAAAAAAAAAAGCAACTCTTTCGGTTCCTGTACAAAGAGCCCTTTTTAGGCCACTGTTTTTATGTCACTACCAAAGAATTTACACGAGTACAAAATGTCGGAACGAGGTTCACTCGTTTGGGGTCGGAAGTGACAGAGAGAGAGTAGGAAAAATTTCGCCTAAACAATTTCGGCTGACCTGAGGGAAGTAATTCGTGGATCTTCGTCTGCACCCTACGATAAAGCAGTCTGCTTTCTCACAGTTTTTGTTGACGAAGTTATCTGGATTCGTACGGGTTCTATTTCTATCTCTTGGTTCGGATCGGTCTTCTTGACGCAGGAGAAGCAACAGACTAGGCCAGCAAATTCTAACAAGCCGTCTCTTCCGCGTTCTCTCGCATTCCGATCTCCGATCTCTGTCCGCGTTCTCTCCAATCTGACTAACTCAAGCGTGCGGGCAGCTTATATAGAGAGAGGCGGAACTAAATCATCTTTAGGCACCACCCCCGAATTTTAATATGCAAATCGCCTTTGACCACCATGCAAGCTTTTTCGGTCCCCGAAACTCCGCGGGAAGCCAGTTTTCAAGAGGTACTGAAATCGGATTCGGACCTCCTGCTGGGTCATCCGCAGACAATGTATACTTAAGTTTTGCCAAAACCACTTATCCTGTCTGGTTGAATTCCGCCATTCAGACCACCCAAAAGTACAATTCGCCATTTATGACAAACTTTACTTTAACGAATCCGTCTCTTAATCACTCTGGAATTATTACATTTAATTAACTAATAACTCAACGCCAGAAACAATTATTAAGAGAAAAAACAAAAAAAAAAACAAGAGAAAAAAATAAACTTATTTCTGGAATTACTCCGGAATCCCTTCTACCTAAGTAATTAGCACCTTTATCCTAATTCTTTAGCACTGTTGGTTACTAAATTCACCTCGGGGTGGGAGGTCTCTCTCTCTATGTCACAGTCATACTATTTTTCTAAATACATTTGTTGATATATAAAATTATACAAAATTATATGTCGCTATATCACACACACACACACACACACACACACACACACATATATATATATATATATACTAGCAGCATGGCCCGACGTTGCCCGTGCTTGATTCAAAAATCGTACGACTCGTACAGCAATTTCTATCACTTGACTTAAAATATTTTTGCCCTTCATTGCCTTTGAAGGAGTGCCCTCTTGCCGTGCTGATGTTGCTACATGCCTTACTTCTTGCCTATCTCACACTGCGAATTTTTTCTAAGCTCTATACTAAACATTAAATCTGTTACGAAAAAAGAACTAAACAAAATGGACACAAAACGATCAGCTTTAAAAAAGGACTCGTAACTGGAAAAACCGAATGAAAAAAGAATGTTAACAACAAATACTTTTTTACACCCAAGCCAGTTCTGCGGAATCAGAATCAACGTTGAGTTTAAGCAAGCGAATGAGCTAATTGGCGTAAACTGCCATGCAGATTTAAATTTTTCCCACTTGTGACGAATGCAGATATCGATTTTTTGCATGCTAGTTAACATTCGTGTCAGTCAGCTGTTGGCTCTCACGCTGGCCAATAGAATCTTCCTGCCTATTCGTGGGAGCCAGATATTGGCTCTCACTCTGGCCAGTACAAAATGGCCGCAAACTTCATGGAAACTGGAGTAGAAGAATAAAAAAATCGATTATTTCCACTATCGATGGGAGTTGAGAAATGCAAGCTCGGTCTTGGCCTTTCTGCTAACTTGGAGCATGTGCATGTAAATTTTGGTGCAAATCTGTCAAAAATTGCAGCCGTGCATTCGTTACACACACACACACACACACACACACACATCCTGCCTTTTATATATATATATATATATGTGTGTGTGTGTCTATATATATATATATATATATATATATATATATATATATATATATATATATATATATATATATATATATATCCTGTCATGAGAGTAATGTTTCCACAATATGATTGATATGAACAAAAAATTTAGCTATATAAATATTGTAATCGGTTGTAAGAAAGATATGTATTCACAAGAGAAAGAAGTTTTGTAAACTTATTGAGTGAATGGGGTATGATTTTGAAAATAGTCCAAGGATTGAACAATGATCATAGGATAATAAAAATTACATTATAAATATTGGAAAGATAAAAACAAGATAACTGACACTATTTTCATTATTCGGACTATTGTCCTCATCTTTGTCGCCATATTTATTACAAATAAATATGCCGACAAAGATGAGGACAATAGTCCGAATGATGTAAATAGTATACATAATACCTCATATCAGAAATATAGACAGATACTAAAGAAAACTGACGTTAAGGATGTTGAAATATAGATTTGAGATTATTTAAAAAGGAAAAAGCAAGAAAAGTGGATTTACCAGCAAGAAAACATATAATGAACTGATATTGCAAATGTAAAAAACGGAAAAAGATTAAATATATTAAGATTTCGAAGACCTACCAGGATTTATTATTGGCGGCCATAATCTTAACAACATAAGAGATGAGGATGATACTGTACTGATAGCGGGCTCAAAGGAAAACGGCAAAAAGTCATAAAGAAGGTAACAAAGAAATACGAATAAGAGTTAAGGCAGAATATGTAGGCGTCAACAAGAGAGGCAGAAAAAGGTGTACGATTCGAATTGGAGTTATCAGAATCAAGCTGGTACATAAATTTAACTATCGAGGTAGTGTAGTATCTGACAAATGCTGAATGGCTGTATATATCCTCCTGGATGGCAGATGAAGAAAAGACTCATAGTGATCGATATGTGATTTATCAGCTGTAATTCTCACTGATTGATGTACAGTTATATTAGATGGATACAATGAATTGGCCAGAAGTAGTGTACAAAGGAAATAGTATACCAACTCGAAAGCAACTGAGATTGACTATGTTTTGGACTAGTATTCTATACAGTAGTATAAGAGATTCGTTCAAAGTTGTTGATAATGGAAAGATAAATATTGAAAGTTCTTGGACAATCTTTTTTACCGTACACGATCAAGTTTAAGTGTACATTAATGCAGAGAGAGGATCTTTTATATTCTTCAAATCTGACTATTGCTGACCATGTCAAAATTAATGGAGTGCTCTTCTAACCATTACAGATATTTATCCAAAAGAAAATTTATTTTTCAGCATTTTAAAGGATGTAAATGAAAATGAGAAACAATTTTTAATCAAAGTATATTCCCAAGCTACAATACAATGGCTTCAAATAATGTTAAAGACAAAACAATCGAAAAGTTATCAAAACCAATGAAGGAACGACTTTTGAATGTTACAGAATGCCATGGGGACATATTAACACGTAAAATAACAGAATAAAATAATTTATTCAGGCATATGACACATCTTAAAGTTATTATCAATATTTTAAAATAAACTTAAATATTATAAATTGAATATTTCATACTATATAATACATATATAAATATAAGCATATCATGAACATTTTACCACCGTCAGTTACATAAGATCAATTCTATTTGTGAAATCATTACCTTAAATAATAAAATCTGAAACCGCACATATATGTATCTATCTATTGCATCGACATATAATCATCTGTGCATCTCTATTTATAAAATATTTCTTGGCGGTTTGAAGCCTATCGTGATTGTTACATAGCGTTGCCGATTTTCTTACTTAGAATTTGACATTAAAATTAACATTTTCCATTCACTTGAAGCAAAAGTATGTTTCACAAATATAATTCAGTGTAAAATGTCAAAAAGTGGAACCACATCAAAGTTCACCAATGTTATTTTTTCTACATTTATTTTAAAAGTGTTAATATTTATTTTATACTTTAGCTGGAAATATCTCGTTTAAATCTCGCCTCTCAGAACACGATAATCCAGTTGAATTTCCGAACATTGCTATTCATTTTACCAACGTGATTCCAAATACGTGTAAACAGAAACACGTATCTTGATACGCTCCAGTACTTGGAAATAAATAAAGCAATTGTAGAATTGTTATTATTGTTACGGTAGTGTTAATAAAATAAAAAAAACTAATCAAATCAAATAGAAAGGGATGCTGGTTACAATCAGAGAAGAATACTTGGTAGAATTTGCACCATATTATAAGCACAAAACTTGGCACATTGCAAACTCATGTCTTCAAAGTTTTCTACTCGATGGGAAAAGAACGATAAATAACTGGGATTAATTGACGCGTGGAAGTTTTCTAAATAATTCTCTGCATTTGACTTTTGAGAGTGTTTTTGAGTCAACCTTTTCTCATTGCACAGAGCACGTCTACATCACATCGATTAATTTATCTCTATGAAATTAAAGTAATGATATTCTGATTAAATGATTCATGTGGGACCTGAATAGCATTACTAATTTCGAGTATATTGTTTAAAAGACATCAAGTATTTACGTTAGTAAGCGTGTCACTATATTCGACCTCATACAGAATGCAATTTTCTCCCAAATGACCGAAATAGTGTCCTGTTTATATAAGCAAAATTGTGGTTTTTTAAACCAATATTCACCGGTATTGTTTTCTTAAAATAGCTTGCTGATTTTGCTTCCTTTTTTAAATTAACGTTTACGCTATTTAAAGTCTACTTGTCAATTTGAAATATTTCCGAATTCTAAATTTTTACCATTTTCGACTATTAAAATTTAGAGAGGTGAACGCTACTTGATTGAACTTAAGTATAAAATGAATCCTCAGTTAATAGAAACATGTAACAGAAACATGTAACAGAAACAAACACCTCTACATTGCCATTATTATAAAAGTGCGAACTTCCTTTAGCCTACAATTGTCAAATATATTGATATATTAATACACATCATTTTGTCTCTTATTTTTACAGTTGTGATAAATATTGATGTCCTTCGATAATACTGCGTCGCATTGTTTGTTTTCTATTGTATTTGTCAATTTTATTCCACTTCTTTAATCTATGCCAAAGCGATATCACCATAATATTCATTATTTTGAGAGAAAACAAGTGAAATTTGTTTTTTGGTGCATGTACCAATTACAAGCGTAAAAATATGTTAACGACATGTGCTCTGCAATGATTGTATGACTGCGCCAAATACACAATCATAGACTAATATATGCAATCATTGGAAAATATAGATACTCATTTCGATCATTTTAGTAAAACGACAGTTGGCCTGAAAAGGCATTGTTTGTTGTACATCTCCATCCCGAGAAAAAGTTTTTGCTCTTATTTCTAGATAACGACTGAATTATAGCACCAAGTCCGACATTTCATATTTTAGTTTATATCAGTGTGTCCTCGTGTATGCGAATAGCAATTTAAATAGGTTTAGATCGAATGACAGTTGTCACTACTGACGAATATTTGCATTAAAAAAGTAAGAAATGTATTTCCTCTGAATAGTATTAACGTCCGTCTGCCGATGGATAATAAATGTGGGTGATATTAGTGAGGCAAAATTGGAACATTTTCTTTAAAGTTATTTCTACCCTAGAGAGTTCGGTAGCCTTTGTTAAGCAGGATGTTATTTGTTTCATAACCGTCTATGAGTTGGTGATGCGAACCGTCTGGTCTTCGAACAGAAGTTCCCTTATTACCTGTAATGTAATCTTTGTATGTCACTCTATGTGCCCCGTTCCTGGCGTGACGTAGTGTATGAGTTTGTTGTATGTGCATGCATTGATTCGACTTGAGGAAAAAAAAACAAAACAAAAAAAACACCAACCACTGAAAAACATTTGGCGGTTACATCTTACTGGTGCTGGAATGGGGCAAAATATGAGACTAATTACTTGTCACGAATAGTTTTAATCAAGGAGGAGGAAGAAGAAATATGTCAAAATGCATTGTATATCGATCCTTGTTTTGTATATAGTTGTAGCCTAATCGACTTATATTAACAAGTATCCATTCCCGAAATTGTCTTCAGTGAGTAAATGAGCATCGGAAATGAACATTTCATCAGTAGAAGAGGTTTATCTGCTATGAGGAATGTTGCTTTCTCCTGAATAAGGTATGTGTTCATTGATAGCCTTGGAAATGATGACACGAGGATGTACTAGATAATGAAACGCATTATGGTTTGGAAACATTCAACAAGGAACAACTGGGTTCTATCTTTTATGTAGATTATATTTTATCGCATGACAAAATTTTTAATGTCATTGAAGAACAGGTACATCTCTTTGTGGCGAAATTCTTCTACAATGATATTGAATCATGCAGCCTGATAATGCGTCCTGTTTGGGGACGCTTGCATTGATCCTATAGGCTTCAAAAGACTGGAGTATATATATATATATATATATATATATATGGACATTATTTCAATATTTCATGAGCTTCCGATTCTTAGCTATGATTAATTAATGATGAACACGTCATTTTCGTTTATAATCAATTTCATCACGATACTTCTGTTAAGTTTAGAGAGTAATTATCCATTCTTATTGATCAAAGTAGAGTACAAAAGTGTTATAAAAACCTCGGGGAATTCTAGTAAGACACCATTAATCATTTCTAAGGTACAACGGTCCAGTGCTTAATCTAAAAATTGGATAATTTTGCTGTTACACGATTTGGACAATTTTATTGTTACAACCGGTATATACTTAAAATATCACAAACCGCACAAAAGCTACATAATAGATTCTCATGCAACGAAATAATTTATTGTATACATTTTAATAAAAATTTGAATTATATTCTGATATTCATATCTTAACCCATAAAAATCATGGAAATGTTACGAAAATCATTTTGTTATTTGCAATGAAATAATATAAGCCAACGTAGTATGATATGACATTAGCTAGTTTTATCACGTCGTCAATTATCGGGAATAACTTGTCAAATAAAGTGTATGTTTATCAGATAATTTTGATAAAACGCCGCATTGATAGTTATCGAAAGAATGCATGATTAGCACAAGGCCATAATACAGGAGGAGATACTATATATTTCGAGAAGCGGGCATGGGTAAGATAATAGTAATTGTAAAGTAGGCGTTTCTGACGATATCTTTAACATTTTAGTTCAGTTAACTGAAAAACAATCCTTTCGCAAAGCAGTTACTGTGACAGACTAGTAAAAGCTTCACTGATTACTTTCTGGCTTTAGAACAGCCCAGAAATGACACAAGATGAACTCTAATTTCAAGGATCGGGTTGAAAATTCTTGTGAAAATTTTGTTTTAAAATCTTGTCATTTCATTCTCAAGAAATATGAGACTTAATACTTGGAATATGAATAACTGTTGAGGGGTCCACCCCTTTTTATACAAATGAACTCACCCAGTATATACATATACTACAGCTACAGGAAGACCCGAGAGTAAGACGAGAGTAAGACAAGAGCAAGACCGTGGAGTCGAGTCGAGTCCAGAGTGACAGAGTAAAAGGTTGTAGGTAACAGGAAGAGTGAGAGTGAGGGTGAGGTAACAGCGTTGTAGGAGTCACAGTGAGCGAGCACGTAGACTCCGTAAGAAGTCATACAGCGATACTTCAATACTAAAGACTGTATATATATATTGCTACTAACCCGTAGTCCTGGAACTACTAACCTGCTTTACCAGTTTGTATTATTACGTTACTACATTATTTTCATATATTTCCTTCCTGGCGTTTGTTATTTATTGGTACCGTTTTGCCAGTATCCACAAGAACTTGGCGACGAGGGTATCAAACCCACACGGGAAGAACAAAAAAGACAAAATTCTCCCTCGTCAACTTGACGACGAGGAAATTCGAACTCACACAGAAAGAGTACAAAGAAAAATTCTCCCTTGCCGACCACAACTTGGTGACGAGGAATTGGGACCTACACGAAAAAGAAAAAAATTCTCTCTTCTCACCAACTTGGGCGACAAGAATTTGCACTTCTTGGAGACTCAAAAGAGAAAATTGCCGTTTTTGCCAGTATCCACAACAACTTGGTAACAAAGAGTTACGAGGATTAAAATACGGAAAATCGAGTTTTTCGTAAAACTCTTATCACGGAGGATTTTAAAAGTATTTTAGTAGAACTTGTAAAATACCAAAATGAACAGCAATTACAACTTCAAGAAAGAATGAAAAAAAATATTCCTACAAACGCAGAAGGAAAATCATGAAAGACAAATGCAAAATGAAGAAAGACGAATGCAACTCCAGGAGCTAATTTTAAAAGTAGCGAGTAATACACAACAACAAAGTATTGAAAAAGAGGCGAATTTTCCCCCAAGACGCAGTATGGAACACGATAGAAACATTCAAATACTCCCTAGAAGAGGATAAAAATTTCGGGTCTTTTCAGACGTCATGAAGACATCTTCAACATCGATTGTCAAAACTGAACGGAAGAAATTAGGAACGGATGAATACACAAAATTTGTGGATTACATTTTGCCAAAGAAGACAAATGATTTAACGTTTGATGAAGCAGTTACATGCCTGACGGAGCTTTTCAGCCCGAAAATGTCACTCTTTCACAAAAGGTGGAAATGTCTTAACCTCGTAAAGGATGAAAATGAGGAGTATTTCAACGTTCGCCGCAATCGTGAATAAACATTGCGACGACTTCAAGTTGGCAGAATTAACCCCGGACAATTTCAAGTGTCTTATTTTTGTACAAGGGTTAGTCTCAGCAAAGGATAGCGAAATGCGCAAAAGAATGCTTTCAAAACTGCAAAATGAACATGGATTAACACTACAAAAACTATCGGAAGACTGCCAAAAATGTCTGAGAATAAAGAAAGACACGAAAGGTTATTGAGGAGTCAGGAGTATCACATATACGTAAGTTAAACAAAAGTTTACGTTTTTCACCCTCCCCGGAAAGAAAACAAAAATTCTATAATAATGAAAAAAGTACAACGTTCAGAGCAAATGATGATGAAAATCAAAGTAAATATAAGCCCTCAACACCCATCTGCATGTTATCGATGTGGAAGACTACACTGGAATAAGGATTGTCGTTTTAAATATAAAAACTGTCTTGCGTGTGGAAAAATGGGTCACCAGGCATCCCAATATAGGAACAGAAAATCTACTAGTAGGATAAGAGCTACTAGAATGCATGACGAAGACAATAAGGAAATATGTGGAACTGGAAATCTTAAATAAAAAGATAAAATTGCAACTTGACTCAGGTTCCGATATAACGATAATTAACCTACAGACATGGAGAAAGCTTAATAGACCAACCAGGTTACATACACAAAAAATTGCTAAGTCTGTTACAGGAAAGCGTATAAAATTCGAAGAAGTAATCCTAAATGTAAAATTTCACGGGAAAGCTCAAAACATTCGTAATGAAAGATACCGAAAATCTGGTGGGAACGGACTGGATGCAAAAGGTCGACGTATGGGATTTACCTATCAGTTCGTTTTGTAAGGGTGCAGCTAGAATCGAATTAAAAGAAAATGTCCAATTAGTATGTAAAAAGAAGCGAAACGTGCATTTGATAAGTTATTGCCTAAACAAGAAGAAATACCAGCATACACCTATAGTACCCAAGAGATCATTTAAACCAGGAGAACGGGTTTACTTTAGGATGTCAAGGAACAATATGGCTTACTGAGAGCCTGGTACAATAATCAACAGACTAGGAAATGTGATGTACACAGTGCAAGGCCAAAAGTTTTCCCACAGAAGACATATTGACCAAATACAAAAAAGACGGGTTGAAGAGCCAAGCTCGTCACCCGCTGAAAATGACGGGTATTTCTTATATGTCTTATTGATTTCTTTGCAGATAGCTTGTATTCATCAGCATTGAAATGGTAACAATTGCCTGTTTTATCAGATATGATAATGGATTTTGGATATGTTTTTAAAATTCTGTAGCTAGTTATTGGTGGTAGCGTATTTTATCCTATTTAGCACAGAATAAGACCTTTTCAAATCAAAATCTATTTTTATTTTATTTCATTTTAACTCTATTTTAACTCTATATTTATAATTATTCTTATTATACTTTTAATTATAACCATATTTTTTCTTCTCTTTTCTTTTTCTTTCTTTTCTTTTGCCCTTTTCTCTTTTCCTTCTTTTTCTCCCTGACCTTTATATGCGTAAAGTTGCCTCCCATTATTTTACCTACATTTTTTCTTACCAACAAATTTATATCCTAATATTAAATTATAATTATAATTATTTTAAATGTTAAATCAATATACAACATAGGGTTGTTACCATGAGACCCAGAATTTTTTAAAACAATCGTATTGAAAAGCTCATGAGTATTAGCACCTGTTTGAAGTTACCAAGATGAAAAAAAAAAGATGCAACCAAAGGATTTATGTTCATGAGATCGATAAAAAAAATAGCATAGCATTAATAAAAAAAGTCCTTAAACTTGATGAAAATATTTTTACTGCCTAATTGTTTACGTTATTATCAAGAAGAAAGATAACAGTATTTTTTGAATATTTGTTTACATTTTTAATCATTCCTAGAATGTCCAAAATTTTCGTTAAAAATTTTGTTTTTTTTTAATCAGCTAATTTGACAGAAAATCAATCATCAACAATTTTTTCACTTTTGTTTACAAAAGTGGAATTCTCCGTGTAAAATTCTTTTAAAAATTAATTATAATTTTTTTTTAAATCAATTATAATTTTTTTCAAAATTTAATTTAAGAAAATTAGAAAGAATAAAGTTTATTTAATATACTTTGAAACAAACATTATTTACATTTTGCGCTGAAAAAAAGTACTTTAAAATAAGAGAAAGCCGGTCTTAACAGCGGTATTGATTGCCAAGTAACGTGTCATGATGTCACCATGCACTGACATCTTACGTCAGGAAAAGTTATCGTACTGAAGGTCATAACTGATTTAATTTAGCTTTAAGTGTACCAAAAAATTTACCTCGTCATTTTTAAGGAAAACTATCAGCGCTCTAACCTGTTTTACTTTTGCTTTTTGGTACTTTCACCTTTACGTTTATGATGCTTTATGGAAAAATACTTTACTATTAAAAAAAATTAAGACATGAAGAGTAAGAGAAAATTTCATAGAAAATAACCTAATTAGTTACCTTTCTCATGAAATATTATCAGTAGTCTATATTTTATGTACATTTATTATACTTTACGGTAGTACTTGGATTTCCACTCAGTTTATTATTAATTTTGATATTTCATTTATGGAAAAATGACATAACTGTGATAATATAAAACTAAGATCATATAAATTTCGTAAGATAGGTATATAAGACATTCTAGGTAATACTTATAAGTTGAAATGCTATACATTTTTCTCTTTTGTTAATTTTTTAATCTTATCTTAATGAAAATATTGAAAAATCATTTTTTTAATAGTTACATAATCATAGACACTTTTTATTTTATTTTTCATAGCTAAGTAAAAACAGAGGTTTAGAAATTCAATGCAGCTAGTATCAGACTTTCATGAAATTTTCGTGAAGTTTTAGGTAGTTAAGGTCCGATTTTAAAAAAACGAAACATGATTTACTTTCCTCAAAGCCTTGTACTTTTAACTAATATAATGACTTGCGTGCTTCAACATTGAATTTTTAGAGTTTTCTTAAAATTATTTATGGTGGGGGGTAATATATATATATATAACAATATTTTTTCATGACTTTAAAAAAATAACATATTTATAAAAATTTCCATCATTCCTGAATAGTTTCTGAAAGTTTCATTAAAATCCGACAATTATTTCTATTTTTGCAAGATTTTCAAAATTAATGTCTGTCATTAAAAAAATGTGCTATGTTATTTAGTACTTCCGCTGTCGAAGATAAACAAAGTCTTTTTTAATGAAAAGTTAAGATGTTCTAAAAAGCCGGAAAAATTTTAAAAAAATAATTAAAACATACTTTGTTCTTTCCTTTTAATAGTAACATTTTGACGATAACATTTTGCTTTCGTCATGTTTAAGGCCGTTTTTATCAGTCTATGCTCATTTTCCAGCGATCTCACGGAGATACCTAAAAAACTACGACTCGGACATCACATCGGTCCGTGATAACGACTGGAAAGTCAAAAGTACTGGAATAAAATGACAAAATATGAACTTATCCATAATAATCAGCATCCTATCCAAAAGTTCGAAAGGTATGATAAATAATTAAACAGACATACCTTGTCGGTTCTTTTTAATCAAGCTTGTTTGGATCAATAACTTCTGACAAGATATGACTTTGAGACACTTTTAAAATTAAGGCAAATATAGTCTACCCATATTTGCTTAAACAATCCTATTTAAAAAGATGATAAAAATGTCCAACTGACTTTTGAGGGGCAGTGGATTTAGCAAATAAACAACAAAGAGGAAAAAATGTTGAAAGAGTCAGTCAATAATAGTAGTGAAGGAAACAAACAAAAAGCTTAGAAAATGATTGTAAATAGAAAATAGTCTGTAGAGACACAAATAAAGCTTCTAGAATTTCAAACAATCTCTTTCTCTTAATTGGAATTACTTGGTTAATTAGCGGTAATCTTCACAGAGCTTGCTTCTGTTTATTTTACCCATTTCAGTTTACAATAGAGAATGCTTAATAATAACAAGTAGAAAAATCACAGTAATATTATAAATAGGATTCTTTGATATTTCATGTTTTAACAAACATTGAAGTGAAGTTAGATCATATACTGCGACTCTCATGTAGAAGCTTTGTGTGCAGTATTTATTGAAATTGGTATTTGTATAAATTGAGTATGATATAAAGATAATAAGTTTTGTGGTAGGATCCACCTAATTTGCATAGTGGAGTACCAACCATATAAATATGGTTGGTACCGGGAAGAAAGGGAGGAATCAAGAGATTCAACCAGAGACTCTGCCCGACTGCGACTCAGTCAACACATTCTCCAGGAACGGTCTTACCAGGAATATACAAACGACTATATGTAAATATTGTGTACACTTTCTTGTTTCAATACATTTTGTTCTAAGTACATCTTGTGTTGCATTATTATTCCATGCAATAGTCAAGTTTCAACAATAAGGAACCTAACGAGGAAACGTTCAGTGCTAAAAAGCTCCTTGTACACCTGTATTCAAAATGTCTAACGGGGAAACGATGCTAATGCCTATTAGACGCTAAAAGATCACTAAGGAGTACATGTCAAAAATATAGATTGATTGCTCATATCAGCTGTGTCCTCAAAGAAGCTAAGTCTTTTCTGACAGAATGAGATACCGTATAGCCTCTAAAAAGTTTGGTTTTCGTGACTACTGGCGGCTCTGTAATAGTGTTAAATAAGAGCATGTCTTCTATTCTTCCTCTCTTCACTCAATTTTAGGTGTTACCGTCTCTTACTGATAATGCAAAATGGTTTGCGCGTAAATTCTCTTCTAATTCTACTCATCTAGAGTAGCTTTGTCTAACTTCCCACTTAGAACTGAGTCTATTGTATGATATGCCTATAACTACGTTTATGGTGTGTTAACTATTATTGGTGAAAAAGTATATCAAGCTTTAAAGAAGAATGGTGAAACTCGGTCTGATACTTTTGATATCACGAAGGCATTTGACAAGGTCTGGCATGCTGCACTTCTTCACAAGTTAAAAGATTATGGTATTTCTGGACGAATGCTTAATCTGATTCAATCTTTCTTATCAAATCGCGAAATGAAAGTTGTCTAGAACGGCCCCTATTCTATATCTTTTTTCATTACTGCAGGTGTACACTAGGTCTCTATCCTTGAACCAACGTTGTTCCTATTTTTCGTCAACGACTTCCCACTACTGACTTAATGGTAAATCTGATAGGTTAGACAAGGTCAAATTGTCAACTGGTCCCCAAAATGACATACAATCTGTTGTTAGATGGAGATAAAAATGACTTCTTAATTTTAAAGCCTCTAAAACGAAACCGATACTTAGTATCTCTCAGTATTACTGAAGCTAACCTCCAGGAAAATGACTCATTGCATCTTCTCGGGCTAACGTTTTCCGCTGACATAAAGCGAAAATATTATATTGATTCAATTCCTAAGTCTGCTGCTAGAAAAGTTGGTTCACTGTCGCGTCCGACAATTATTCTTGCCAGAATCTATTCGTCCATGCATTGAACATTAGTGTCACATCTGTTCTGCTATATATTTAGAGATTCTTGATAAAATACAGAATCTGCAATGTTCTTGGTCCTGACATGGCATCTTGGTCTTGCGTCTTAATGGCTTTATTACGTTACTTGGTGTGAAATGATTAAAATAAATAAATAAAATAACGTAATGGTTATGTAAGTGTTTCCTTAATAAGATTGAATTTGATAACAAACATCAAGTCACGCCCCATCTGAAATTGTATGACATTTTGATTTTCACCTGCCAATGTTTCTAGTAAATGCGAGTAATTATGTACTACTAGAGATGATCTAGAAGAAACTTTCACGTCAAACTTTAATGTAATAAAGATCAAATAATTTTGTTTTCATCTCAAAACTAATTCCCTCCTTTTTGAAAACGTGCAATTATTTTCAGATAAAACCTGTTAGGAAACAACATGTTTATATCTTTGGGACATTCAATACAAAATAAATACAGCTAATCCAACGTCTAAAAGAGCTGGTCACTAAGCGAGAATTTTTTCCGTAACTCTGTTTCAGGTAAACTATACTTATAATTAATTTGTGTCAAAAAGCTTTACGTAGCTTTAATGTGACTTTTTTATCATTTCTAATTCATTTCAAAATGTTTATGCAATACAGTAATGTACTGAAAAGTAAACGTAATCAACAAATTAAAAAGTTAGCTCAATAGTGTACATTACTTCCGTTTGCATACTATAAACACATGTAATTAAATTTGTATTTATTTTTCAATTTAATTGATTTTGATTTATTTTTGAAAAGAACGATCACAGTTTTTGTAAAATGTGCAATAAAAACTTGTTGGATTTTGACCAATCCTGGATTGTTCCCACGCTGGTCAGTACTGGCACCGGTCAACTGATGGTTATGTGTTGACCATTTCGTTCCTTCATCTACTCTGCCACACGTTGTTTTCTTTGATCACAGTTCAGAGAAGATAGAACTTTCGTCCGCACGTAGGCGTTGAATCGAGTTGGCGGAACTATGATATGTAAAAAGGACAAGAATGCTTATGTCATAACAAATAACGAAGAATGACGCTGGATTAATTTTCAATTGGTTTATATAATCGTTGATACAAGAAAATTGATCCTTCCCGTTCGACTCTCTATCGGGACACTATCTCTTGCTTTTAAAAATTGGAGCAGGTTAAACATTCACTTGAGATGTTACGTCTGGCAACCTCGGTGGCAGGTTACGTGGGGTTCAACAGTTAATTCGTCTCAGGCTTCTCCAACGGCAGCTCCTACTACCGGCTTCAGCCGATCGTTCAGTTTATATGCATCTCGCCCAACTCTCACTACCACTCAAAGCCCATTACGTATTCTTCAATTATTTTCTCCAACCCTGGAAACATGACATCGACCCTAAACGAAACGGTATGATATTTCAAAACAACAAAAAAAAATACTTTGTTTCTACATTTTTCGGCAATCAGCCATTTTATCAAAACAATATTTTTTCCGTTGGCGTGTTTAAAAATTATATCTAGTCGGCAATTTCTTTTGTTTGTCTATTTCCAAATTCGAACCAATTTACATTTTTAAATTTAAATTTAGATTTTTTGTTTTACTTAAGTTCCATTGTTTACATTTTCGTTTTTACTTAATTTCAGTCCTTAGCCGACACTGACCTTCAAAAACCAACCCAATCAACTTTCTAAAAACAAAATTATTTGCTTGAAATTTTTCTACTGAAATCCGGATTTTTTCGGGTACCCATGACAATTCTTATATGCGTTTCTTTTTATCAGAAAGAAAGAAACATTTCATTTTTTTCTTCGCTTCATATTTCAATTCCTGTTTCTCACTTTATCGTTTCCTTGTTTAACGTTTGAAACTCTTTCAAATTTCCAATTCTATACGGTTTTTTTACATGAACTCTTTTAATCTTAATTTTAAACCGCTAGAGTCATAATGTCCCCTTCCTTTCAACTAGCACCAGTGACCATTTATAGTACCACGTTTATTGTTAATCGTAAATCCGGGATAGTTAGTTAATACGTTAAATGAGGAGTAGCTGTAATATAAGCGATTCAAGATATTATATGTATTTTATGTGGTGTATATATGGTACATCCAATATTTTAAGAAAGAAAGAGTTCTCCTGTGTGTTCAATTCATAGAATTCTTTTGTATATGAATATATATCAGTGAGCGGTGCGACTGTTTCCCATTTTATGTTAGTAGATGGACATTTGAATAGCTAAATAAATAAGCGAACATTTCACTGTCCACCAAAAACAGCGTTTTATATTGCGTTAGAAGAGAAAGAAAAAGTCAAGGAGAAAAGCAAAATAGTCTTTGTGAAGGTAATTGGAGAATATACATTCGATAATAATTTGATTACGCCTCTTGAATTTATCTTAGAGATTTACGATTCAAATATTTGTTTCATGTACCATGTATTTTATCATCAATAATTGAATATTTTTTGGAATTACTGAATGCAACAAATATAAACAATGTTTACTTATACATAAATTTCGTTGAGATCAGCTCAGTCAATTCTACAAGAAAGGTTGCAACTATGCAAAATCAAATTATTTTTCTTTAAAATAATATTACTTATTATCGAAATAATAATATTCAGTATTCTGTTTGAATATACAGGATGACTATGAAAAGTAATACATTACTTTATGTATTATGGACCCCCTCCTTGTAAAAATTATAGTTAGACGGAAGAGCCCATCATACATATAAAATAGTATTTTCAATCATCCTGTATGGTAAAACATATAGTTTTAAGTTATACTATATTTATGGTTGAAAGTGCCCAGTATCAGAGATAAAGTGTATGTAAATATAAAATTGAACGCTGAGGTCAACACCAAGAAGTGGCTGTTTCTTTCATGCTTCAACGCAATCTTCAAGACATGCGTGTTTGGTGTTTGGCTCGACTGTTTATATATGAGAGAGAGTGGTGTATTATGGGTAGTAAAGTCTATTGTATTATCCTAGCAGTTATTAGTTGGGCAGTAACGGTTATTATTCTAGAGGATATTGAGTAGAAATAATTGTTGATCCAAATGAGGTTATGTTAACTTTTTGCTCAGTATTTATTATTGATTACTTAATTATTTGTTGTTGATTATTACATTTACTTATGTTTATGGGTTCACTCATAATTTGATTCGTATATACTTAATTTATTTAATAAGATGTTTTATTTACTTCGCTCTATTTTTTTCAGGTGTTGTTTACCTTATTTGTTCATTTTAAACTTTTTGCCTTCAAGTTGGTATTTTGCAATGTATTTGTTTTTAGTTTTCAATTTTTAAGTAACATAATAAATATTTGTTTTCGTGTATGCATTTTGAGATTAGTTCTGATCGTTCATTTAGTAATTTGTTTTCGCCTGGAAATCTATTTTCTCCTCCTTCTCTTCCCATATATGTTGAGAAAGCGTTGTGCTGTTCGGGTAGTTACTATTTGTACAGAATTTTTTTCAGCGTCCTTCAGTTACCCGTATGTATATTTTTCTTCGTTATCTGGTGATTTTATAGTCGTTTAGTTTATTATATTGTTTTGCATGCAGTTGGCATTTAAGGGACATTCATTATCTGCTCTGCACTTATTGATGGGTTCCGTTTGTTGATTCTTTTCTATTGTGCATTTTAATTATCTGTGTCATGTCTTCAATGCAACTGTAGCTGATTTTTTGTTTCTGTTGAATATTTTGGGGAGAGTACTTGATTAAGGGAGGACTGTAAAGATAGTCTGGAAAAATAGCTATAATCACTTTCCTAGACCAGAACAAATTTCTAAATAAACGATCCGAACTCTCATCAAAATGCAGACAAGAAAAAAATTTACCGTTACTATATGTGTTATCGTGAAAATCTTTGTCATTATTAAAATGAAAGACCAAAGATTCTTTATTTTAAATTGTATTTTTGATCTTTTTTAGAATCTTCGAAATTTTGGTCAAAATTTTGTTTTTTCTTGTGTACAAAACACTGATTTAGCAATTCTTGTAAAAACGAGATAATAGGCGAATTTTAATGAAATGTTTAGAGCTGAATTACATTATTTTTCGAAAATCTTGGTAAAACCTCCACTTATTTCATTTTATTTGATTTTATGAAATTCTTTTGGTCAAACAGGATCTCCAGTTATAAGAAATATTCTTTAATTCGTAAAACAAAAATTAATTTTATTACCGATTTTTTTGTTGAGAGAAATATCAAAATAAGAATATTTTATTTCAGATTCTGTCAATTTATTTAGAAATATGAAAATAACATTCTTTTCTTCCAATCGTTTCCTTTATTTAGATATATGAAAATAATAAGCTACTCATGCTTCATATTTTGTCTTTTTATTTAGAAATAAAAAGTAAGCTTCTTTTACATCCGATTTTGTGCCCATTATGTAAATATATAATTATAAGCGTCTTATAATTTAGATATTCTCTGTTCTTATTCAGAAATATGAAAATAATTTTGTTTTACTACCGAAGTCGTATTCTTCTATTTAAAAATTTAAAAATAAGCTTATTTTGCTTCAGATTTTGACGTTTTTATATAAAAATATGTTTCTTTTCAAATTTCGAATTTTTCTTTTCTTTTTATGAATAAGAGGTAATTTTCCTTCAGGTATTGTCATTTATGATTTAGAAATTTGAAAATATGCGTCTTTTATTTCAGATTTTTCTTTTGTATTTAGAAATATAAAAATAATCTAATTTTAATTACTTTGTCTTTTTTATATAGAAATATGAAAATAATGATTATAGGGTTCAGATTTTATTTTTATTTCAAAATATGACAATAAGCCTTTTTCTTCATATTTTTTAATTAATTTCTATCCAGAAATATGAAAATAACCTTATTTTACCTCCCAATTTTTTTTATTTAGACATATGAAAATAAGATTATTTTCAGAATATGTATTTTATTTAAAAACATTATTTATATAAGATAATTATTCTTCAGGTTTTGGTTTTTTATTTAGAAATATTAAAATATGATAATTTATATAAGGTTTTGTATTATTTTATTTGCAAATATGAAAATGAACATTTAATTTCAGATTTTGTCAATCTCTATTAAGAAATATGAATACCAACTAAATTCAATTTTGCTGTTTGTCTTTTTTATTCAGAAGTATGAAAATAATATTCTTTGGCTTCAGATTGTATCTTTTGTTAATTAGAAACATGAAATAAACATCTTTTAATTCAGATTTATTTAGAAATATGAAAATAAGCTTCTTTTACTTTGTATTTTGTCTTTTTTATTTAGAAATATAGCAATAAACTTCTCATACCTCATCTGTTTCTTTGTTTATAAATATGAAAATAATCTTTTAGTTCAGCTTTTCTGGTCTTTTTATTTAGTAATATGAAAAGTAGTATATATTTTTTATTTTATTCATCATTTTACTTTTACATTTAAAAATATAAATAAAAACTAATTTTATTTCAAGCTTTGTGTTCTTTTAAACATTAGAATAAGCTAATTTTACTTCAGATTTTGTCTTTTTTATTTGGAAATATCAAAATATCCTATTTTTACTTCAGATGTTTCTTTTTATTTAGAAATATGAAAACAAGGTTCTTTATTTCAGAATATTTATTTAAAAAAATGACTATAAGGTAATTCTATTTCAGATTTTATCTTGTACTATTTGAAAATATGAAAATATGCTACTTTTATATCAGATGTTCTCTATTTCCACTAAAAAATATAAAAATAACCTTCTTTTACTTCAGAATTAACTTTAATTCGTTGTATGAAAATAAGCTAATTTTACTTCTGATCTTTGCTTTTTTCTTTTAGTAATATGAAAATAACCTACTTATTCGTTACATTTTCTTTTTTTATTTAGAAATAAGAAAATATTCTTCTTTAATTTCGTTTTTTTTTATTTAGTAATATGAAAACTAGCTTCTTTTACTTCTAAATTTGACATTTTTTATTTAGAAATATTAATATATTTGGACCTTGAATAAGTTCCTTCTGTTTTCCAACAGATGACATTTAGATTATATTTGTACGTCTAAATTAAAGTGGCGCGTAGTTTAAGTTGGTAATGAATCTATAAGGAAGTACTATAAGCAAGCTTTAAATTCAGTGTATGTTATTTTCCCGAAGTGTAAACAACTTTGTTTTTCACAGTGTTAAAAATGGTGGATTTTGTGCCAAAGAATGCGTACTTGCAGGGAATTTTACTGCACTATTTTATTCAAAAATCATCTGCAACTGAAGAGCACAGAATTCTTTTTCATACTTACGGCGACTCTCAGAAACAACATGCAGAGATTAGTGTAGATGCTTCAAAAATAATGGTTTTGGTATTGAAGATAAAGAACGCCCTGGAACACTGAAAAAGTTTGAAGATGAAGAATTGGAGGTATTACTTCATGAAGACTCATGTCAGGCGCAAGCCGAACCTGCAGAATCATTAGGAGTTTATCACACAACAGTTTCAAAACGTTTGAAAGCATTAGGAATAATTCCAAACAAATACATTAGGTTCTGTATGAGTTGTAATCAAGAGACGTCGAATGCTGTCTTGTCATGTGTGAACAGCTGCTTCAATGGAAGAAAAGGAAAGTTTCTTTTGCATCATATCCGGTGATGAAAAGTGGATACACTAAGTGTAGAAGACCGTGGGGTAAGATAAGCCATGCATCAAGAAGCAAAACCGATATCCATGGTTTGATGCTTCTGTTCTGCATATGGTGGGATCAGCTTGGTGTAGTTTATTATGAGCTGCTCAAACCAACTGAAACCATTATGGAAGATAGCGATTGACTACAGTTGATGCGTTTGAGGCAAGCATTGAAGAAAAAAGGGCCGCTATATGAGCAGAAACACGACAAAGTGATTTTGAAACATGACAATGCTAGGCCACATGTTGCAAAACAGGTGAAAAGCGATGGATAATATATTTAGTGACATGTTTCTTACTAATTTTCTTTTAATTTAAATTTTTTTTATTTATTTTGAAATAGGAAAATAAGCTGCTTTTATCTCAGATTTTGTGTTTCTTTGTAGAAATATAGAAATAAGCTTCATTTGTTTCAGATTTTTTTCTGTTTTATCTAAATAATAAAAAATAATTTTCCTTTATATTTTCTAATTTTTATTTAGAAATATGAAAAGATGCTTCCTTTATTTCAGAATTTGTCTTTTTTAATTAGATTTTGAAAACATCCTAATTTTTATTCAGATTTTGACATTTTTATTCAAAAATATAAAAATAAGCAAATTGTACTTCAGATTTTGTCTTATTTTATTTATATATATGACAAACTTCTTTTACTTTAGATTGTGTCTTTTTATTAAAAAAATCTGAATAATAAAAAAGAAAATATAAAAATATAAAAAGAGGTTACTTTTACTTCAGAATTAGATATTTAATTTCAAAATATGAATATGAACTAATTTTATGTCCTTTTTATTTTGATATATGAAATTAAGCGTCTTTAATACAGAATATGCATTTTATTTAGGAATGTGAATATAAACTATGTTTACTTTAGATTTTGTCATATTTTATTAAAAATAATAATTAGTTAATTTTGTTTCTTCGTCTTTTTTGTTTAGATATATAAAATAATCTTTTTTTTTACAGTTTTTCATTTATAAATATGAAAATAAGTTTCTTCTATTTCAGATGTTATCTTTTTTATTTAGAAACATGAAAATAAGCTTCTTTCACCTCAAACTTGGTAATTTTGTACTTTCATATTTCAATATAAGAGTTTTTTTTTTATTTAGTAATAGCAAAATAAGTTTTTTGGTTTTCAGATTTTCACTTTTTCTATTCAGAAATATGAAAATCTTCTTTTACCTCAGATTTCGTTTTATATTTATAAATATGAGTATACACTAATTTAAGTTGTGATTATGTTTTCTTTTGTTCAGAAATATAAAAATAATGTGCTTGTACATACAGTTTAGTCTTTTTTATTTAAAAATAAGAAAATAATATTCTTTTGCCTAACATTTACTCTTTTTCCATTTAGAAATATGAAAATATAATTCTTTTATTTGAGTTTCTGTTTTTGTTATTTTGAAATATAACAATAATATTTTTTACTACGGACATTTTATTTTTGAAATATGAATCTGAGCTAATTTTTTTCAGATTTTGACTTTTCTATTTAGAAATATGACAATAAGCTAATTTTACTTCACATGTTAACATTCTTTATATAAAAATATGAAAATAATCTTTTGCTTAAGATTTTGTTGTTTTTATTAAGAAATATGGAAATTTGATTGAGATTTTGTTTTATTTATTTAGATATCTGAAATATTCTTTTTACCCCAGATTATTTTTATAAAATTTAAAATAAGCTTCTTTTATTTCAGATCTTGTACTGTTATATTAAGAAATATGAAAACATGTTTCTGTTACATTAGAATTATTTTTATTTAGATATATGAAGATTAGCATCTTTTACTTCTGATGTTTTTTATTTCAAATTTTGAAAATAATCAAATTTTACGTCAGATTTTCTCTTATTCGATTCAGAAATTGGAAAATAACCTTCTTTTTCATCAAATTTACTCTTTTTATTTACAAATATGAAAACGAACTTCTTTCAATTCGGCTTTATTCTTATTCAGAAGTATGAAAAGTTTCTCTTACTTCTGATTTTGTCATTTTTTTCGAAAAATGAATGATTTTATTTCAGAGTTTATCTTTTTTAATTGGAAATATGAAAGTATGTTAATTTTAATTCAGATGTTGATGCTTTTTATTGGTGTATCTGATAGAAATATGAAAATAAGCTTATTTTACTTTAGATTTTGCATTTCTTTATTTAGAAATATGAAAATAAGCATCTTTCATTTCAGATTTTGATATTTTTATTTTTAAACATGAAAATAAGATTCTTTTACTTAAGAATTTGCCTTTATTGAATTTTGTGAATGATCTAATTTTACTTGAGATTTTGTTTAGAAATACAAAAATGAGCTTCTTTTATTTCAGATTTATTCTTTTTTACTTATTCTTTTATTATGACTATATGCATATTTAATTCAAATTTTGCTTTTTTATATAGAAATATGAAAATATGCTTCTTTTAATTCATAGTTTTTCCTATTAAGAAATTTTACAATAAGCATATTGTACTTCAGATTTTGTTATTTAGATAAATGAAAATAGTATTCTTTTACTTGCGTTTTAATCACTTTTCATGTAGAAACATGAAAATAAGGTACTTAAGTTTGCCTTTTGTCAAAATATGGATATAATACGCTTTTACTTTGTATTTTATTTAGATATATGAAAATAAGCTTATTTTACTTAAGAATTTTCATTTTTTAATCAGAAATGTTAATATAAGATAATTTTACTTCAGGTTTTGTATTTTTTCTTTAGAAATATGAAAATAGATTTATTTTACTCCAGATTTTGTCTTTTTTAGAAACATTTAAGTAAGCATCTATTCATCAGATTTTGTATTTTTTATTTAGAAATATGATTTTAGTGCCAATTTTGTTGTTTTATTGGAGAATATGAGTATAAGTTGATATTACTTGTGATTTTGTCACTTTTTATAAATGAATATGCGAAAAATTTAATTTTAATTCAGATTTAGTCTTTTTTATATAGATATATGAGATTATTTTCTTTTACATCAGATTTTGTCCTTTTTATTTAGAAATAAAAATGAGCCGTCTTACTTCAGATTTTGTTCATTTTTTCCTTTTAATTATAAAAATAATTTAATTTTCCTTTAGGTTTTGGCTCTTTTATTTAGAAATATAAAAATAAGTTTCTTATTTCAGATTGTCTCTTTTTACACAGAAACATGAAAATAAGCTTATTTTATCAGCATTTATCTGTTTTCATTTAGAAATATGAAAGTAGCATATTTAACTTCAGTATTTTTCTTTTTTGATTTAAAAACATGAATATAGTCTTAATTTAATTTAGAATTTGCGTTTTTCATGACGAAATATTGTATTAAGCTAATTCTAGATTGGATTTGTTCTTTTTCTATTCAGAAATATGAAACTAAGCTTATTTTGCTTCAGATTTAGAAGTTTTTTAAAAATATGAAAATTAACGTCATTTACATCAAAAGTTTCTTTTTATATTTAGAAAGAGAAATATAAGCTTATTTTACTTCATACTTTTTCAATTTTTATTAAGAAATACGAATTCTACTTCAGTTGTTGTCCATATTTACTTAGAAATAAGAAAATAAGCTAATTTTACTTTAGATTTTGACAATGATTCATTTAGAAATATGAACATAAGCTTCTTTTATTTCAGATTTTTCTTTATTTATATAGATATATGAAAATTAGCTTATTTTACTTCAGCATTTTCTTTTTCATTAAGAAACAAGAGTACATGATAATTTTATGTCAGATTTTGTCTTTTTTATAAAAAGTATGAAAATAAATTTTATTTATATTTTGTTTTTTTTTCTTAGAAATAATAAATAAGAGTATTTTAATTTAGATTATGTTTTTATTTAGAAATATGAAAATATGCTAATTTTACTTCAGACTGAGTCATTTTTATTTAGCAATATGAAAATGAGTTGATTTTACTTCTGATTTTTTTTGTTAGAGATATGAAAATGCGTTACTTTTACATCAGATTTTGTCTTTTTTTAACTTAGATATATGAAAATAGGATCCCTTTACTTCAGATTTTGCCGTTTCTATATAAAAAAATATGATATAAGCATCTTTTATATGAAATTTCTCTTTTTTTATTTAGAATAAATTTTATCTAGATAAGACAATAACCTTCTTTTACTTAAGAGTTTGTCTTTTTCTATTCAGAAAATAAACTTTTTTACTTCATATTTTGACTTTTTTGTTTACAAATATGAAAAGAAGTTTCTTTTATTTACGTTTGTGTGTTTCTTAATTAGAAATATGAAAATAAGTTACTTTTACTTAGATAAAATTCTTTATTTCAGATTTTGTCTTTTTTATTTAGAAATATAAAAATCAGCTACTTTTCTTCAGATTTTGTTTTTTTTATAGAAATATGGAAATAAGCTTCTTTTCTTCTGATTTCTTCCTTTCTATTTAGAAATTTAAAAATGAGCCAATTTTATTTCCGATTTTATAATTTTTATTTGGAAATAAATATTAATTTGGAAATAATTATTATCAGGTTTTGACTTTTTTTCTTTAGATATATAAAATAAACTACTTTTACTTTAGATTTTGTCATTTTATAAAGGAGTGGCAAAATATGGATCAGACGATTGTTGATAACTTGATCAAAACCATGAAAAATCGAATACAATCACTGAAACTACCATATGGAGGACCTACTCTATCCCAGTTTTAAATACTGTTTATTTATGTTGAGTAGGGATTACTTAATTAAATTTTGAAATTGAATATAGTTTATTTCTCCTGGATAAAAATGTTTCTTAGGCCACTCTACCTTGTGTCCGATGAGCTGGAAAACCAGTGAAACATAAGTCGCACATCAAACCATAGGTATATATATATATATATATATATAGATATATATATATATTTGCTCAGTCTAACCACATCGAGCATTATTATGTTTAAACCTCATGAATAAAGTTAATGATTATTTATTTGCTGGCTTGTGTATGCATGAGAACACGCAAGTATATGGTTGCTTATATCTGGTCATTGGATTTACCTAATTCTATACCTGTAAAGTATTTTTATTTCATATTTAGACATTTTTATTTTGAAATATAAAAATTAACTTCTATTACTTCAGATATTCCTTTTTTATATTTAGAAAGTAAGCTTCTTTTATTTAAGTTTTACTTTCTATTTAAAAATATGAAAATAACTTTCTTTTGTTATAATTTTACTTTTTTTCAAAAATAATATAAAAAGTGAATATATCATACACTCACAGCAAGATATATTCACTACTTGAAATCTTTGAAACAAAAATTTTAAAATGAAAATTTCATTCATAAATTGGTTGTAGATATGAATGAAAATATTTGTATTTATTCAGATAGCTAAGCATTAGAATTTTAGCCATTTTTAAACCAATGAAACATGGTGAAACAGAATAATATTTAACAGGTGTTAACAGAAATAAAATACATGTATTTATATGAATGAAAAACATAATGGTGAAAAATTGAAATTAAAAGGTTTTTCTTAACTATTTCTTACTATAATGCAGCAGGATAAACTATATTTTTTGTTTCTTTTTATTTGGAGCAAGTATAAATAAATTCTTTCCATTTCCAACTCTTGAACAGGCAACATATAATTGACCATGAGAAAAGCAGGGTGGCATAAGGTGAAGTCCAGTAACTTTCATTGATTGACCTTGTGATTTATTAATAGTTATTACAAAACTTACTCTGACTGGGAATTGCAATCGTTTAAAATCAAAAGGCATATCTGTTGGAATCAATGAAATTCTTGGAAACGGAACAGTCTCTCTTTCCCTTAATCAGTTATAATAAGACCTTCCAATAAGTGGGGTAAAATTTTCTTCACAATAAGACCGGTACCATTACATAACTTTGGAGGATCAAGATTTCTTAGCATCATTAGTCGTACTCCTAGTTTTAATACCAACTTGTGAGATGGCATTCCTGTTATATCATTGGATAGGTATGTCTTTTCTTCTGTTGGGATATCTTGCAGAATCTTCTGATTGAGGATCTGTACAGTTTCATTTCTGGGAGACAAAATTGATCTCTCACCCAACCAATCTGTATTTGGGAAGTTATCTGCTATATTGAGGTATACTTTAAAAATTAATTCCTCAATGTTTTCGACCAGAGTGCCAAAACCTCCACGAAAGTTGATTTGTCCATCTTGATCATGTGAAATTTCCCCAGTTCTAATTTTTAAAAAGATGTCACTAAATTACTTTGCTGCTCCATCTCCATTGAGTTCCACTCTCATATTAATGGTCAAAAGCATATTTCAGTATGATTCCACAGATAAGATCTTTTAGCTCTTTTAGAAAGTAGCTGCTATTCCAGTGATGCTACAGCTAAAGCCAATGTTCTTTGCACCTTAACTGAAGATAAAAGAAGTTTAGTTAGGAAAGTTTTGCTAGTACCTCCAGGTGCACCCCACCAAAATTCTTCCAGCAGTATTGTTGAACCTTAATATGATCTCATTGTAGATGACTCTCTTCATGATTGTATCCAGTCTCTCTTATGATTTCTCTATTTAAGGAATCAGAATCTCTATTTGATTTTGGGGGAGTCCAAAATGTGACAATACTTTTTGTGTCACATTTAGCATCTTATCTTCTATTTCACACAGTGCAATGTTCACAATCCTTGGGTTCATTTGTATAGCTAGTCCTGGATGAACCAGTTGTATATGATAAAGAATGTTTCACTCATAGCTTCTTGGTGTGTCAGCCACAGATCCATTGGATTTTAAATTTTGACAGGTAACAATCATAACAGCAAAGAGAACCCTTATTTGCTTTGGTGATTGATATGAAACTACCTCTTGTAAAGTTTGGTCCCAATTCTTATCACTTTCTGTGAGGCCAAGTTGAATGCCTGTCTGTATGTTTCAAGAATATATCCATTGGTTGTTTGCAAATTTTGAAATTGTTGAAACTTGACTAATGCATGGAATAATAATACAACAGACTTATCGCGGTTGATCTTGGCCCCTGTCACCATCTCATACACCCTGATCTGCTTGCTGACTTCGTCAATCTCGGCTCTGCTCGACACAAGAACCGAAACGTCGTCAGCATAGGCAGAATACCTGGCCGAGGTGGAAGCACCAGGCAGCGAAATACCGCGTAGGAACGGATTCGCCTTTAACTTTTAACTTGACGAATAGAGAGAGACAATACGAAAGGCTTTGATCTTACCCCATTCACTTCCACCAGCGCACCGGGGGTCGCATACAAGAGTCGGATCCAGGAGCGAAAGTCGGCTCCGAAACCGGCCGCCGAAAGGACAGCCTCCAGAAATCGATGGTCAACCCTATCGAAGACCTTGGTCTGATCTAAATTGATCAGCGCGGCTTCACTGTCGACTTGTTCTAAGATCAAGCATACCATATGAAGGTTATCATGAATAGTCCTGCCCTTCACAGCACAAGTCTGTTCAGGGCCAATCAGACTAGACAGGACAAGCAAACGGTTGGCTAAGATCTTCGCCAAAATCTTTAAGTCAGTATTTAACATCGTTAAAGGGTGAAAGTTCCCTAACCCATCCCTACCGTCCTTGTCCTTACGCAGCAACTTGATGACACCCCTGGTGAAGCGTTGAGGTAAAGTAGTGATTGAACATCAGTTCCAGCAAAGGAACAAAAACGTGCGACAAGACCATCTAATCCCGGAGACTTATCCAGGCCAACCTGCTTCAGCGTTTCCCAGATTTCCGACTCTGTTATGGGACCCTCGCACCTAGCCACTTCAGCTGCCGAGAGGCAGGGAAAATCAGCCAAATAGGCGTCGAACTGAGCAGAGCTCAGACCGGGCTCCCTGGTGAAAAGATCCTGAAAGTAATCCCGAAAGACCTCACATATGCCTGCGTTTGTAGTCACGGTCCGCTTATCCGGTAATGTGACGCACGCTATATGTGGCCTAGACGCGTTTCGATTCTCCTCTACACGCAGTTCAGCAGCCATATTCGTAGCCTCAGAAGACATTCTTTTTAACCTAGCCCTAACTACCAGAGATTGATCCTTCTTGATAAGCAAGGAGGCCAACTCTGCCTTAGCTAAAGCTATGTCCCCACTAACACGGGATTTCACTGCCCGATCGACTTTATTTTCTAAAGCAATTTGCGCCGTTAATCTATCTAGATTGAGTCGACGACTAAAATCGGCAGCAAACGTTCGAATTTTAGATTTTAAATTTCCCCCACCAGGCATTTCCCACAACCGCCCCCGTCAATTCCTTTTGTATAGTTAGTAACAGCTGGTCCGGAAACCCTGATCACCAAAAAGTGAACAGTTCAATTTCCAGTAACCAGCCAACCTAACCTTAGGCTTATCTAAGTTTACACGGACCCGGACAAGCCTATGATCCGTATAAACTATATAATGGAAACTTGGACACCCTAAGAGCCCTACATCGACTCTCCTAACTAAGACTCGGTCCAGGTAGCTCGCAAGCGAGCCAGGAGCCGAGTTGCCACTAGTTGTCCAAGTCCATGCTACCTCCCGAGGGGTGTTCATTCCGGAACTTATCGACGAGATCAAACCCATCGATAAAGTCCCGAAATGGTTTCACATCCGGGTTGTTAGTACCTTGTTTGTGCCCTATACGATCTATATCGGGGTCAAGGACGGCATTCCAATCCCCCGCTAAAACTACCCGACGAGACGGCGCGATCTGCCGAAACAAAGCAGGCCGCTCGGAATGGATATTGGGCGCATAAACCCCAATGAGACGAAGAACCTTATCCTTTATGGTAACATCCAGCACGCAAAGCCTGCCCGCCGGATCCGCGAAGACAAGGGTACATGCAGCCTTCAAAGATCTGCTCACTAGCCAAGAGACACCCCTCGAACGACCATCAAAATATGCAGTATGTCCCCCGACCATGAGAAGAAAACCGGGTCTCTTGTATACAACATATATTCACCCCGAGGCGCTGAAGGTCACGAGAGAGCCTCGCCCTGCGAGAATCGGACCTCAGGCCCCGGACATTTAAACTAGCTAACCAAAGTGCCATTGTGAAACCGATTAGGGTTGCCCTTCAGGATAGAACATGGCTGGGGTGAGGACACCGACAGCTCGTCCCATGGAACCAGACGCAATCTCATTCTCGACAGTATCATCCTGAGACAAACCGCCGATGTCCGAAGGGTAGGTTAATTTGAGTGCTCTATAAAGGGATGGGTGAACGAAAACGGGGACCCTCCCTTTTAGTTTTTCATTAGAATCATTTATTTCAGGGTCGAGAAGGTAGGCACCATTTTTAGAGACGACTGGGCCTCCTGTATCATGCCCCAAATCTCCCGCGTACCCGGGCCAGTTCTTATTACTGTTAACACTCTTTTGGCAGAAGGGAAATTTCCGGGCTTTTCAACGTCTACTCCGTTAACCATTTTAAGATTCCAAAGAACCTTTAAGTCTTTTGGGTTTCTTGTCTGCCCAAATACCCTTTCTGCCTGGTCCCGGGATACGCGGCAGACGTCTTCCCCTGGGAGGTATGGTGGTTTGATCTTTTTTTTCTTTTTATCAGTGACTGTTTGGGAATCCGGGCTTCTGACCCTTTTCTTGTTTGGAGAAAAAGTCCGAACAAGAGAGAGGGAATCGCGTGATTCCTCCCCCCGTCTTCCCGGTACCAACCATATTTATATGGTCGGTACTCTACTATGCAAATTAGGTGGATCCTACCACAACAGAAATGATCTTGGCTCACTGACACCATGAAGAAGTCGAAGAAAGAAGCATTCACAATACAAAATTTCTATATAAATTTCATTTCAAAATGAAAAAGGTGGAATTTTTATATGTCCAAAATTGTGAGTGTCTTGTTAAAAAGTAACCATTGATTTGATATCATAAAATATTGCAGTAATTGTTTAAAACCTTTTAATATTTTATTTTAGTTAAATTTGCTATTGGAAACCCTACAGGTATTTTTTTTTAAAAGTAAATAAATAAATGAATGTTATCTTTTTACAACAGAGATTTACGAAAACTTAGGCGGACTTTTAAACCAAATTTGTCATTTGTCTTTTGTTTTCAGAGTTTTTCCATATTTTCAAAGTATTTTCACAGATATAATAATAGAAAACACATGCCAAAAACAACAAAAAGGTTTTGTTTGAAGTAAGGCCAGTGGAAATTAATATCAAAGAAAAAATAGATATTAGATATTTAACTAGTAATTGTGAATGAATTTCTAAAATAAAAAAGACAATTATTTCATAGAAGATATTTTAAGCAGTGTATGCAAATTAGTCATTAGATTATTTGTGTTAAGACTTTTTAAATATAAATAAATTGAAAAGGAAATATTTTTATATTTTCTTTCAGGGCAGGAGATACGTTTGCGTATGAAATATAGCTTGATTTTTTTTACTTACTCAGAAAAGTCCATTTTGGTAGAATGTAGTTTCCACACTGTAACTTCTGTAAAAAAACAGATAATTATGGATGCTAGATATATAAATTGATAAATGCTTACCTTAGAAAAATAACCTGGTAATTTTTATAGAAAAAAATTAGTTGTTTTTCTATGGGATTAATGTTCACTATTGTTGAAGGGGTTGTGGACATTCAATATATTTGTTCTAAGAATATGACAGTAAAGGCAGAAGGAAATAATTGGTCAGGGCATGATAGACATGAAACGTGACATGAAAGAAGCTTATTTTCATATTTCTAAATAAAAAACAAAATCAGAAGTAAAATTGGCTTATTTTTATATTGCCAAATAAAAATGACACATAAAAAGAAAAGAAATAAATAAAAATGACTCAATCTGAAGTAAAATTAGGTTATTTTCATATTTCTAAATAAAAAAAGTTAAAATCTCAATTTAAATACACTTATTTATTATTTTGATGTAAAAAAGGATTAAATTTGAATAAAATTAACTTATTATCATAATTATGTTTCTAAATGAAAAAAGAAAATGCTGAAGTAAAATAAGCTAATTTTCATGGATCTGAATAAATAAAGAAAAAGATCTGAAATAACAGAAACTTATTTCCATATTTCTAAATAAAAAAGAGTCAAAATCTAAAGTAAAATTAACTAATTTTCATATTTCTAAGTAAAAAAAGTACAGCAACTAAAGTAAAATTAGCTTATTTTCATATTTCTTAAAAAAACTGAAATAATATGAAGTAAAATATGCTTATATTCATGTTTCAAAATATTTATTTTTTAAAATTTTCATTTAGAACTATGAAAATAGTTTTGTTTTAATTGGGATTTGTCTTTGTTATTTAGATAAATGAAAATGAGCTATTTTTATTCAAATTTTGTCTTTTTTTGCAGAAATATTAAAATAAGCTATTTTTTCATGTTTTGTCTTTTTTTATTTAGATATATGAAATAATCTTGTTTTTCTTCAGATTTTGTCTTTCTTATAACAAAAAGTAAAATAGGTTAATTTTACTTCAAAATTTTTCATTCAGAATTAAGAAAATAATATTTTTATTCTGAATTAGGAAAATAAAATTCTTTTATTTCATATTTTGAATTTTTCTGTAGTAATATGAAAATAAGCTACATTTACTTCAGAATTATTCATTTTTATTTTGAAATATGAATCTGAACTAAGTTTACTTTAGATGTTGTCTTTTTTATTTAGAAATATTAAAATAAGCTTCTTTTGTTTTCAGAGTTTTTCATTTTTTATTTCAATATATGAAAAGAAGCTTCTTTTACTTTAGATTTTGGTATTCAGAAATCTGAATTACATTTTATGTCAAATTTGTACTTTTTGATATGAAAATAAACATCTTTTGCTCCAGATTTTGACATTTTCCATACAGAAATTTAAAAGAAAATATCAAATTTTACTTTATATTTTGTAATTTTTATTTAGATATATGAAAATAACCTTCTTTTATATCAGGCTCTGTTTTTTATTTAGAAATATGAAAATAAGCTATATTGTATTTTTTAAATATTAAAATAAGAGGAGGCGGACAACAACACTCAGAAAACAGTCTGCCTGCCTTATGTGAAGGGGTTATCAGAGAAAATACAAATGATCTGCGGTCCATATAACATCAGGACAACCTTCAAAAGCTTGACGACACTTCGCAGATATCTCTCCCGAGTAAGCCCTCCCATAAAGGAGAACATGACTAAAGGCTGTGTGTACGCTATCCCGTGCAACTGCGGAAAGGAATATAAAGGAGACACAGGCCGCCCCCTCAAGGTAAGGCTTCAAGAACACCAGAAAGCTGTAACACGAGGGGAAGTGGCTGACCACATATGGTGAGAGAAGGGAGATCACCACCCTCTGTGGGATCAGGTTGAGATCATAGACAAGGAACACCATTGGAAAATTCGTAAACTTAAGGAATCATCACATATGCTAGGCCACAAAAATCTTCTGAGCCGACCAAGCATAGAAATAAATACAATATGGGAACCAGTAATAATGAGTGCCAGAGAAAACGATAACAACAACATAGTTGTAATATGAGCTCTGGTAAAAATCATTAAACGATAACAACAAAAATTGTAACATGAGCACTGGTAAAAATGGTTGCTGAAGACATTAGGTTTATAATACCCAGAAATTTCATACACAGATGTTCTCAAGGACACATGGCACAGTGGATAAAGGCGTTGGTTAGATCCAGTGGCAGGACCCAAAGAGTGTGAGTTCAATACTCGTTTGAGGCAGTGGAGAACTTTCAGAGGGAAAATTAACAGAACAGATAACTGGCATCCATTAAACATGGAACTATAACAGTCTACACAAGTGAGCGAAATAAAGGGTTCAGTTCGACATTCCAACCACCTGAAGAAGGCCGGGGCGTACAACGGCCGAAACGTTGTAATAAATATGGCGACAAAGATGAGGACAATAGTCCGAATTATGTAAATAATGTACATAATACCTCATCTCAGAAATATAGACAGATATTAAAATAAGCTTTTTTTACTAGTATTTTGAAATATTAAATAAGGCAATTTTACTTCAGATTTCTACATGAAAAAGACATAATCGGAAGTAAAATTGGCTTATTTATATAAGAAAAATTGTATTTCCCATTTCTAAATACAAAATTGGAAGTAAAAGAAGATTAATTCATATATCAAAATCAAAAGAGAAAAATCTAAATAAAATTAGTTGATTTCCATATTACAAAAGTCAAAATCTGAAGTAAAATTAGCATATAATTATATTTCTAAAGAAAAAAAGAAAAAATCTGAAGTAAGAGCATCTTCATATTTCTAAAATAATAGACTAAATCAGAAATAAAAGATTCTTATTTTTTTATTTGTAAATAAAAACGGAAAATAACTTAAATGAAAGAAGCTTATTTTCTTATTTCTAAATAAAAACAACAAAATCTAACTTAGACGTATCTTATTTTCATTATTTCTAAAAAAAAAAAAAAAGGACAACATCTTAAGGATATTTCTTTTTTTTTTCATGTATCTAAATAAAATTTCAGAGTTTTTTTTTTATTTAGAAATATGAAAATAAGCTATTTTAACCTCAGACTTTGTTTTTTCTTATCTAGAGGTTATGATAAGTTAATCATAGTTCTGATTTTGTCTTTATTCATTTAGAAATATGAAAATTATTATTATTAACTGATATTTACACCTTTTTATTTACAAACATTTTGTCTTTTCCAGCAAGAAATATGAAAATTACATGATATTTTTCATTTAGAAATATGAAAGCATGCTAATTGCACATCATTCTTTATGTAGAAATATGGAAATAATCCAGTATTAAATGATCTTAATTAATTTTCTTTTTTATTTAGAAATAGAAAAATAATTCAATTTTATATTATATTTTGTTTTATATTTAGAAATATGAAAATAACCTTTTATCACATTATATATACACTTCTTTTTATTTAGAAATATGAAAATGAGGTATTTTACTTTATGTCTAATTATATATAAATATAAAAAGAGGCGAATTTTACTTCAGGTTTTGTCTTTTTTATTTAGAAATGTGAAAAAACTAGGATTACGTGATATTTTCGATTTTTTGTTTGGAAATCTAAAAATAAGCCAATTTTACTTCCATGTTTGACTATTTTAATCAGGAATATGAAAACAAGGTAATTTTTCTTCAGATTTTGTCCTATTTTGTTTAGTATATATAGTTTAGAAATATGAAAAGAAGCTAACTTTAGATTTTTTATGTTTTATTTAGTTTAGAAATATCAACATATGCTAATTATACTTAAGATCTTCAATAAGCTGACTTTTTACTTCATATTTATTCTTTTTTATTTACAAATATGGAAATAAGCTAATTTTACTTTGGATTTGTCATTCTTTTATTTAGAAATAAGAAAATAATGTAGTATTAAATGGTATTTTGCCTTTTTTATTTAGAAATATGAAAATAAATTACTTTCATTTCAAATACTGAATTTATTATTTAGAAATATGAAAATAACCTAGTATTACATGATATTTTCACTTTATTTATGAAGAAATGTGAAAAGAAATACTTTTACTTCAGATCTTATCAATTTTCATTTACAAACAGAAAATAAACTAGTATAAGATGATATTTTATTTAGATAAGAAAATAATCTAATTTTACTTCAGATTTTGCCATTTTTTATTTCTAGAAATATGAAAATTAACTAATTTTAGGCCAGATTTTTCTTTTTTTCATTTAAAAACATGAAAATAACCATATTTCTCACTTTTATATTTAGAAACATGAACATAACCAAGTTTACTTTAGATTTTATCTTTTTTTATTTAGAAACATGAAAATACGCCTCTTTTACTTCAGATTTCGTTTTTTTTATTTAGAAATATGAAAGTAAGGAAATTTTAATTCAGTTTTTGTCATTTTTTATTTAGAAATATTATATAAACCCACTATTACATGATATTTCTCGTTTTTATTTAGAAAAAATAAAAATATTAAAATAACCTAGTAGTGATATTTTTTACTTTCTTATTTAGAAACATGAAAATAACTAAGTAACTAAGGACATTTTAATCCAGTTTGTGTCATTTTTCATTTAGAAATATGAAATTAACATAGTATTACATAATCTTTTGTCGTTAGAAATTTGAAAACACTAATTTTATTTCAGATTTTCATTTTCTATTGAGATATATGAATACATATACTTCAGTCTAGTCTTGTTTCATTTAAAAACATGAAAATTACCTAGTATTACCTGATATTCTTCAATTTTTATTTAGAAATATGAAATTAACCTTTTTTATAGGGTGGGCGGGCGTTTTTATGCAGCGAAAGAACTCCATGCTGCCGATTAGGTCTTTTCTTTTGATTAGCCGTGTTGAGTCGTTCCACATTGACCGTTTGATTCCGTTCAATCCATTCATAATGGATAATCACTTCCCAGTCCCACCATATGCACAACATCGTTTTAAACGGATGAAGATCTTGTTTCATGCAAGTTGTCGCTTGTTTACCGGGGTTAAGCCATTCCTTGCGCTGCTTCATATTGATGTACAGGCACCATTTTCGTTACCGGTAATGATTCAGTAAATAAATCGTTACTTGTGTCCATGAGTTGAGCGCTGACGAGCAAGCAAACCAGCTCGTTGATTTTTGCTGTTGTCACTTAAAGCTGTTGTCACTTAAAGCATGTAGAACACATGTTCCACACTTTTGAACCTTTCCCATTGAGTGAAGTTTCTTCTCTATAGCAGTGTCGGAGCATTCCATTTTCTCTGCTAGTTCCCATGTCGTTTGACGAGAATTTTCGTGCAAAAGTTGGTTTAATCACTCTTCATCGAACTCAAATGGACGGCTAGAACGAGGTGCGTCTTTGAGGTAAAAAGTTTCCATTTTTGAACTTGGCATAACAATCACGAGTGGTTCTTTCAGCTATAGCATCCGCTATGCACACAACACAAATGTCGCGAGTAGCTTTTGCGACCTTAGAACTTTGATTAAAAGCAAAAAGAAGAGCGAAAATGCTCATTTTTCTTAACTTGACATTCCATTTTAATTATGTGAAGATAAACAGAAATTAACTTAAATTAACTCGAAAAAACAAAATAGATTCCAAAATGATTGCAAAATAGAATTCTCGAAAAAAATAGATTCCAAAATTAAAAACAAACAAACAATGGGATCTTAGTTGCCAACCCAATAGAAATATGAAAATAGCTAAGTGTATTTTAGATTTTGACATTTTATTTAGAAACATGAGAATAAGCTTTTTATTTTACTTCAGATTTGTTCTTTTTTTATTTGGAAATATGAAACTAAGCTAATGGGAATTCAGTTTTTGTCATTTTCTTTCATTTAAAAATATGAGATTAACCTTCTATTACTGGATATTTTCTCTTCTTTATTTAGAAATATGAAAATATGATGATTTTAATTCAGATTGTATTTTTCTATTCAGATATATGAAAATAAGCTTCTTTTAATTCAGATCTTGTCTTTTTTCATTTAAAAACATGAAAATAACCTAGCATTACACGATATTTTTCAGATTTTTATTTAGAAATATGAAAATAGCTAAGTTTATTTTTATTTTGTTTTCTATATAGAAACATGAAAATAAACTTCTTTTACTATAGATTTTGTCATTTGTTTTTAGAAATATGAGATTAACCTACCATTACATATTTTCTCTTTTTACTTAGAAATATGAAAATAAGTTAATTTTACTTCGGGTTGTCTTTTTTAATTAGATATACGAAAATAAGCTTCATTTACTTCAGATCTTCAATCTAAAACATATTTTATTAGTATTACTTTATATTTGTTTTACTTTTTTATTTAAAATATTAAATAAGCTAGTTTTATTTCAGATATTAACTTTGTTATTTAGAATTATAAAAATAAGGTACACATTGTGTTTTTTTTTGTTTCATTTCCGATTTGTGAAAATAAAACAATTTTGTCTTTTTTATTAAGTATTATAAGTTAAATAAACTGCTATAACCTCAAATTATACCACTTAATATTTAGAAATATGAAATTAAACTAATTTGTCTTCTATAATTTAGAAACATGAAAGTCAGCTAATTTTCCTTCCGAATTAATCTTTTTTATATAGAAATATAATATTAAGCTAATTTTCCATCAGATTTTTTCTTCTTTTATATACAAATATTAAAATAATCTAATTGTACTTATTTTTTGTCATTTTTTATTTAGAAAAACGAGATTAACCTAGTATTACATTTATTTATATTTTTTATTCAGAAATTTGAACATAAACTTCTTTTAATTCAGATACTGTTGTTTTTAATTATATATATTGAAATAAAATCTTTTGGTTAAGATGTTTCTTTTTTATTTGGAAATATGAAAAGTAGCTTCTTTTACTTTAGATTTTGTCTTTTTATAATTAGGAATCTGAAATTAATCTGATTTTCCCTCACAATTTGTCTATTTTATTTAGAAATATGAAAATGAGAATTTAGAAATATGATATGAGTTAATTTTATTTTTGACTTTGTTTTTTTAATCTTCTGTGGAATTTTTGTTTAGAAATGTGAAAACATGCTTTTTTTTCTTCAGATTTTCTCTTTTTTTATTTAGAAATATGAAAAATAAGCTAATTTTACTCCAGGTTGTTTCTTTTTATATAAATGTGAAAATATTCATACTATGTCATATTTTGCCTTTTTCTCTTATATAATAGGAAAACAATTAGATATTGTCTTTTTTATATAAATATATGAAAATAATCTGTTACTTCAGATTTACTTTTTTATTATTTAGAAATATGAAAATAAGCACAATTTACTTTAGATTTTCTCCTTTTTTATTTAGAAATATGAAAATAAACTTCTATTAATGCAGATTCTCATTTTTTACTCAGGTGTATGTAAATAATCTAATTTTACTTCAGATTTTGATAATTTTCTTTTGATAAGGGAAAATGTGCTTGTTCTACTGCGGAATGGTTTTCAAATTTAGATATATAAGTGTCTTTTAATTCAGACTTTGAATATTTAGTTAAGAAATGTGAAAATCATCTTTCCTTGGATCTGAACTTTTTCGTTTAGAAATGTCAAAATCTGCTTCTTTTATTCATCAAGATTGTCATTTTTCATTAAAAAAATAATTCCCTTTAACTCAGATTTTGACTTTTTTTAGAAATATGAAAACCAGGATCACTTTCTTCATATTTTGATATTTTCCTTTAGACATTAAAATAATGACTTTTTTTATTTAGATACATGAAATTCAGATTTTGAATGTTTTTTTTTATTTAGAAACATGAAAGCTTTTCTTTCATATTTTTCTTTTTGTTATTTAGAAATATGAAAATAAGCTTTTGTTTCAGATTTTGATTTTTTTTATTTAGAAACATGCAAATAAGCTTATTTCGCTTCAGATTTTGATCATTTTTATTTAGATATATGAAAATCAGCTTAGGTTTTTTCACATGTTTACTTTTTTATTTAAAGATTTTCTTTTTCTCCAGGTTTTTATGAACAAATTTGAAAATGAACTACGTTTTTCACATTTTTGTTCTTTATATAGAAAAATAAATATCCATTACTTTTTCTTCAAATTTATATATTTTTTATATCAAAATATGAGACAAATCTTCAGATTTTGATTTTTTCATATAATAAATATGTTGATTTTAACTCTTTAATAGATAGCTACTTTTTCTTCCGATTGATGTACATCATTTAGAAATATGAAAATGAACAAGTTTTTGTTCAATTTTTGAATTATTTGTATCAGAATATGAAAATCACTTACTTTTTCTTCAGATTTTGAAATATGAAAAACTTCTTCATTTTTTTCAGATTGATTTTTTCTATTTGAAGATGTAAATCAACTGATTTTATTGTGATTTTATTGCTTCAAGTTTTTATATAGAATTATTCAAATATGAAATATTTTCTTCAGATTTTGACATTTTCTATATAGAAATATAAAAATCACCTACATGTTCCTACATGTTTCTTGTGTTTTGTTTTTCGTCCAGAAATATGAAATTCAGGTAATTTCCAGCAGATCTTCATTTTAATATAGAAATCTGAAAATTAGTTACATTTCATTCAGATTTTGACTTTTTATTTAAAATAAAAAAAAAACTCAGGTACAGATGTATGTGCCTATTTTACTAATATGAAAATCATTAATTTCTTTCGAATTTTTTGTATGGAAATATGAAATCACCTACATTTTGATATAGAAATATCACATTCTGTTATATTTCTTCAGATTTATACTTTTTATTACATTTTCAGCTCTTTGTTATATTTTTAATAAAACAATTTTTTTTCTTAAATGTATGACAATCCGCTCTATTGACAAGAGCATTTTACTTTTTATCTTTAGCAATATGAAAATTAATTTCATTTTCGATGTTTTGAGATTTTTATTTTGAAATTAAAATTTACTGTAAATAGATATTTTTTAAATCTTTGAAACGTGTTGATTTTCATATTTCTAAATGAAAAAAAATATAAAAAAATATGCTTTGAATTAAGGGACACAGCACTGAAAAGAAGAAATTGGATATGCAATCCGCTTGATGTATTTGCCTTAAGACAAATTTACTCAACGGAAATTTTGCCCGAGCCCATGTCTCGGGTAAATACCAATTCAACGTAGGGTAATGACTGGAAAGCTTGTCTCACAAGGACAATTACGACTGAGTAGCGGGTTCGATCCTAATTTGGTGTCCCATAATTAGGCCTTGTGCTACATCTAAGCTACACTTAGAAAAACAAATCAAAGGAGAAAACGATTAATTAATTACTCTGCTTCTCGACCCTCTGCCTTTGGGTTGAGAGGAACTCAGATTAGGCTCTGCCAATGGGCAAAGTCTCGTCTGGGGGTAGTAGACAGCCACCCAACCCTATCTCTGCAAAGTTTACGGGGAATTTTCGCCTGAGTGTATGTGCTCGGAAAGCCCCATGTAAAAAAAAACCGGCGTTGTGCCACATCTCACCTTGTGGGGAGGTCTCACGTAAATACCAAGAATGGGTTTTCTCTCTATGCTATACAGTGACCCTGACTGTGCCATTGAGCACATTTAGCTAGCGAGAGAACTTTGGGTTGTATAGTGCCTCTCCCATATCCTTGATATGAATCTTTAATGTTCCTATTTTTACTGGGTTACCGTGCAGTCCACTGCAGCAATAGGTGTCGCTAACCAGTAGACTGTCATGTTGCTGCATGATCCTGCATGATGTTCGACCCCATGAGGTCCTGCCGTTTCAGTTGAAACCATATGCAGCCTGCATTCTGGTTATGGTTGTGATCTATTGTCGTAGTGGACGTTCTACATCCATGCAGTGAAAATCCTTTTCAGGGCAAAAACAGTCTTTTCCCTGATGACATGGTGTGCGATTACAATTTGTCCTTTAAGTACTTACCCCGACTGCATGGGTTTGTGTACTTGATCCAGTATTCTTCAGCATTTGTTAATGATTCCAGCATCCTCAGCGCATGTTCACTTGTCTTAGTATTCTTCAGTAGTGTTTGTTAACGGTTCCAGCATCCTCAGCGCACGACCACCTTTTCCGTATCTCCTGAGTTCGCCAGTGGCACAGTTACCTGCTGCGTTCCTTCATTTTCTATGCATAGCAGTTATTCCTGTCGGATACCAATCTTCTCCTGAGTCCATCAGCATTCTTATATGCAAAGCAATTGTTCTCAACATAGACCATTTTTCTCCAGAGTACAGCAGCATTTTCTACGCCCAGCAATCATCATTGGCATACACCATCATTTCCTATGCACTCAGCTTACCTTTCTTCGAACATCGACTGATCCAGTTGACTTCTATGCATTTCAACTGACTCGACATATTCTTTTGCCCATCAACAGTTCCGGGGAGTTACTGTGTGTGTATCATCCTATCTGTTTATCGGCCATTTACTGTAGCTATCAACTATAATTAAATAATAGAACCCGTCAATTGGTCCTGCATAATCTGCGTGTATTCTTGACCATGGACAATCAGTCTCTGGTCAAGGCTTATGTATGATTGGCGGTGCTTTAGCTGCTAAATTACAACCCTTGCACATTTCCACCATTTGAGAAATATCCTGGTCCATATTCTTCCAATATACATAGCTTCGCATTAGCGACATCATTCTATTTTTACCCGGGTGTCCTCTGTGAAAATCCTTTAGTATCCGTTTTTGTAAAGTTTTGCGGATTACAACCCTTTCGTTGCAAAGTAGCACCTTGCATAGAGAAAAGCTGTCCGAAATTTGCTCATTTTTTCTGCTATTTTTGCTTTTGTTTCATTAATAAATTCGTCATTTTTGGCTTCATTTTTATGTCTTTTTATGAGGTTTCTGACTGTACAACATAGTACTGTTCTTATGTCTTCTTCATTTCTAAGGGCTGCAATTACCGTATCTTCCAATGGCTCTGTCTTTGTTGGTATAAGTCTCGACAGACCATCCGCGTGCCCGATTCTTTTCGTTGGTAAATATTGCAATCTGAAATTATAGTTCAGAAGAATCGTTCCCCATCTAAGTAGTCTATTTGCAGTGTAAACCGGTAGACCTTTTTTTGAACCAAAATTTTTTATTAACGGTTTGTGATCCGTCTGCAGAGTAAAGTGTCTACCATAGACGTATCTATGGAATCTTGTTACTGCGAATATGATTGCTACAGCTTCCTTCTCAATTTGTGAATAGTTTTTCTCCGCTGGTAGTAGGGTTCGAGAAGCATGTGCGATAGGTTTTATTGTCCCATCTGGCATTTTATGTAATATACACGCTCCGACACCGTAGGCGCTCGCATCACTTGCTACAATAATCTCTAGTTTAGGATCATAGTGTGCTAAAAATAAATCCGATGTTAATGTCTTGATTATTTTTTCAAATTTTTTGGCATTGATCTATCCACTGCCAAACTTTTTCTTTCTTTATCAGTTCGTTTAATGGTGCGCAAAGTTTATGCATTTGAGGTATGAATTCCTGGTAGTAATTCACTAATCCAAGAAAACTTTGTAATTCTGTTATGTTCTTAGGAACTGGCATCATTTTTAATGCTGTAGACCTTTCAGGGCCTGGACATCTACCTTCTTGGTCTATTATATGGCCAAGATATTTAATTTCCTTCATGAAAAAATCACATTTATTTTCTTTCACTTTGAATCCGTAGCTTTGAATTCTCTTAAACACTTCTTGTACACGATGCCAGTGTTGTTCAACGCTTTCGCTATTAATCAATATGTCATCCAGATATGCTATTGTGTATTCTAGTCCTGCCAGCATCGTATCCATTGTCTGATGGAAAATAGCCGGCGTTACTTTAATTCCAAGTGGTAGTCTTTGGTATCTGTACAATCCCTTGTGTGTGTTTATGCATAGTAGTTTTGAACTTTCTTCATCAACTGGAATTTGCTTGTAGGCCTCACTTAGATCAATTTTTGAAAAATTTTTTCCGACATTTAATTTAGTGAATACTTCTTTAGGACTAGGTAGCGGGTAGTGGTAGTCCTTTATTGCTGCGTTCAAACCTGTAGAAAAATCAGCACAAACTCGATTTCCTCTGATTTCTTTTTAACGTAGACCGTCGGTGCGGCCCATTTGCCGGTCTCCTCCTTTTTTCAATATGCCCGTATTTTCGAGTCTAGATAATTCTTGGTCAGTCTTTTCTATTGACGCAAACGGTACCTCCTTTTTTCTTGAAAATAGGTTGAACGTTATCCTTTATTTTGATATTAGCTGCCATTTTCTTGCATCTTCCAAAACCTGCCGAAAATACTTCGGGGATATTCGTTTTTAGTTTTCCTTTTAATGTAAAAAGCTTATCAACCGAGGCAGACAATGCCTCGGTTGATAAGCTTTTTACATTCTGGCAGTAGGTGCTAATAGGTAGATCCCACAATTCGAATTTTTGCATCCAGTCTATCCCGAATAGGTTTTAGTTTTTTCGTCATTCCGTTAAATGTTACGTTTGTGATTATTTCACCCTCGAATTTTATCTTTCTCCCCGTAACTTTTATCCGTTTTTAACATGACAGGCTTGTTCAGTTTTCTCCATGCTTGTAGATTTATGATAGTTAAGTCTGAGCCAGAATCTAGCTGCAACCTAACTTTTCTGTTTCGCATTTCAACTTGTACATATTTTCATATAATAGTCTCATCTGTTTGGTCGGTCCTCGTAATTCTTATTCTGCTTTGTTTTCTATACCAACAGTGAGAACTTTTGTGACCAATTTTTTACATGATAGACAAGTTTTAGCACGATATGTACAGTCTTTAACCCAATGCCAAGACCAACAACGATAGCATGGACTTAGTAGTTTCTTTTTATGTTGATTATAATTAGAAAATTTTGTTTCGCCTGTTCTTGAGGCGGGAAAATCAGTTCACTTTGTTTGTGAGGAGGGAAAATGTGTTTGTCTTCGTACTTTGCGTATGTATACTATGCCAGCTTGTTCTATGTCTTTAGAGTCTTTTTTTACACTGACGCATCACTGGCAGTCTTCGGCTAGTTTTTGAAGTGTCAGATCTTGTTTATTTTCCAATTTAGTAAGTATTCTACGTCTCATTTCTACTTCTTTGGTTGAAACCAGATCTTGGACGTAAAATAGGCATTTGAAGTTGTCAGCGCTGAGTTCCGATAATTTGAAGGCGTCACAATATTTATTACCAATGGATGCAAAAGTTACGTAATCTTCGCTATCCTTTTTTTGTAAGTTTCCTGCATTTCCATCTGTTATGAAATAGTGAAGTATTATGCCTGAAAAGTTCCGTTAGCAATTTTATAGATTCTTTGAACGTTAACTCGCTTGTTTTTCTGGGAAGGATATAATCAACGAATTTGGTATATTCGCCTGTGCCTAATTTTCTTAATAAAAGGCGTACTTTACGTGCGTCTGACCAATCTTTGCAGTCAAAATCATATAGATCTTCATACCTTCGGAAGTAATTTGCAAAAGTTTCATCTTCGTCGGGTGCGTACTTGAAATCTTCGATATTACTCCAAATAGCGTCTTGAGAGAGAACTGATTCGTTCTCGGGTTTTTGCTCCTTATTTGCCATTGCACGTATCAATAATTCTTGCATTTCTAAATGTTTTTGTTCGTATCTTTGTTGTTGTTCAAACTGGATTTTGATAAGTTCCATAATGGTTGACTTTAAATCTTCCATGTTAACGTATTTTTTGTGTAACTTCTGTAGCCTGTGCTCGCAAAAAAAACTTTTCTTTGTTGTCAGTGAAATTTGATATCAAGAAAAGAAAATTTTTCTTTTTTTTTTTTTTAGAATTTAATCGTCGTCCACTGTTACGTACGACGGATAGCAAAAAAATATGTCCTCTGAGTAGGGAGTTTATTTTTCTTTAAGGGTTTTCCAGATCGTCACTTGTTATGTGTGACATATTTCCTTTTTAGGGGTTTTCTTTGTCATCACTTGTTATGTTGACGAGAGAAGATTTTGTTGTTTGTTCTTCACGTGAGAGTTCGAATCTTCGTCGCCACTTGTTATGCGCGACGGATAGCAAAAAAAAAAGGTATGTCCTCCGCGTAGAGTGTTTGTTTCCTCGTCGCCACTGTTATGGCCTGGTTCCTTGTACCACGATGATAGTCCAAGGTAGAACCAATAAAGAAGAACTCGAACACGTATATGGAATAACACAGATATATTACAAACAGGAATATATACAGAGAAGTAGAAAGTGTTAATACGAACAATCAGGTTTAGTAGGGAGAACAATGTAGTCTCTACCAGTATCACTATTTCAATGTCTTGTATTAATTGTCTGAACGCGACTCTGTTTCGGACTGCCTCTGACTCGACTGACTGATTCGCTTGCTCTGACTGACTGACAGACTCCTGACGGACTTCACTCCAGACTTCAGACTGAACTTTCTTCTTCCTCTTGAGGCACAGTATTTATTACGTATGGACTAGTCCATTATGTTATTATGGGTAAGGTCCCATAACAATAATTTTAAAAAAGAGGGAAGAGTAGAGAGGAAAATTTGATCATGAGGTCGCAACATGAAGAGGGGTCATCATTTCAACTAATCTAAAGAGATCAATTAGAAAAGATCTAACCCAATTCATAAGACGTTTGACACGTGAGAGAAGAGTTTCAGTTATGACAGTCCAAAGAGCAGTGAAAAAAGACTTTAAAATGGAGTTACTCCAGGACAGAAAGAAGGTTATAGAAGGCGAAGATAATCTTGAATAAGTTGGAAAATAGTCCTGGAATAATATATGTATATTTGAACATTATGTCAATGCTCCATAAGCTATCAATCCTTAACTATGATTAATTAATGATGAACATGTCATTTTCTTTTCTGTTAAGCTTAGAGAGTACATTCTTATTGCTCAAAGTAAAGCTCCCTAAAAGCCTTAGAGAATGCCAGTAAGATATCTTTAATCATTTCTAAGATACAAAGGTCCAAACCTTAATCTAAAATTGGACAATTTTGCTGTTACACGATTTGGACAATTTTGCTGTTAGACGCGGTATATACTTAAAATATCACAAACCACACTCGAGATACATAATAGACTCTCTTACAACCAAATAACCTAGTATGCACATTGTTAATAAAAACTTGAATTATATTGCAACATTCAAATATTAACCCATAAAAATCATGGAAATTTTGCGAAAATCATTTTGTTAATAACATTTTAATTTTTGAAAACAGTTACTTGCACTGAAATAGTACAAGCCAACCTAGTCTTGTAGAATCGAACTTCTACATTTCATGGACCACACCTAATTTCCATAATTCTGTTATTTAACAACGTCCTGATTGGACAATAGATATTAAAATTGTATTTTGTGCCTCTTCACGTGAAAATTCTAAAATCCAGTGCAAGCTAAACACAGAAAGGTTCCAAACCATGTTCCATCAACTGACATATTCTGATTGGTCCATTAATACCAAGTGTTCAAACCAGAACAAACCAAAATATGAAAAAGTATTCTCGAGCCTATCACACTAGCACATCTTCCAGTGAGCATCGTGACACCAACACGATCGCCTACTAAAAAATACGTCACACATTCTGAGGCTAAAAGTTACCCATTAACATAATCTCAGCTCAGTTCGTTCACACAGCAGCTTTCGTTCATTCTTGCAAGTGAATTAAGTTCTAATTACTCAAATTCGACAGTGAAAAAATCAGCCTACGGAGGGAAACACTAACTCACCAACTCGCACAGCGATCATAATTCATTCTCGTCAGTGAGTTCATTGAAAACTTATCACAATCAAACACTTATTAATGGAATTTAACATTTCAATAATCAAAGAGAGACAACTTCTGAATGAAATATGAATTGAAAACTAATTAACACTTCAAATTCAGCTCTCAAGAAACTGTTTAATTTTAACATAGTTTAATATTCATTAAACTTACACAACCTTCATCCAACAATTTATTCATCATATATTCGTCCCACAAAACTGTCATTACTGTTTCAAGCTAATTAGGAAAAAATGTTGAACTAAACTTAAGCTACTACTTAACAATAACATATCAGTTGTACACAATCTAAATGCAATAATAATTGCAATACAACACATCGACACAACTTGTATCAATTTTGTCACTGATAAAAGAAAAATCAATTTTTGTTATTGCAGTGATTTGCTGAATTTGTTATTTCTCTTGTTTAATGTTTCTTGACACATTTGTTAAAAGTAAAAATAGTAGAGATTGAATTTAGGCCGTTCGAAACTGTACAGTCTAATGGGATATTATGTAGGTTTTGTTTATCACGTCGTCAATTATCGGGAAACACTTGTCAAATAAAGTGCATATTTATCAGATAATTTTGATAAAACGCCGCATTGATAGTTATCGAAAGAATGCATGATTAACACAAGGCCATAATACAGGAGGAGATACTATATATTTGGAGAAGCGGGCATGGGTAAGATAATAGTAGTTGTAAAGTAGGCGTTTCTGACGATATCTTTAACATTTTAGTTCAGTTAACTGAAAAACAATCCTTTCGCAAAGCAGTTACTGTGACAGACTAGTAGAAGCTTCACTGATTACTTTCTGGCTTTAGAACAGCCCAGAAATGACACAAGATGAACTCTAATTTCAAGGATCGGGTTGAAAATTCTTGTGAAAATTTTGTTTTAAAATCTTGTCATTTCATTCTCAAGAAATATGAGACTTAATACTTGGAATATGAATAACCAGTAGAAATTACAGGTTTTATGAATTATGGTATCGGCGGTTTAGTCATATGCGATAAAAAAAAAGAAACGAAAAATGACAAATTTTATTTTTGAATTGCATTCCAGTTTCTGCTAGAGGCTCTGCATTTACCAAACTGTGGCGCTATCTAGCAATTTATCTTATATTTATATACGTATAAAACGAAGAGGCGCTGGAAATTTAATGGTCTGTGCAAGAGACTTAAAAATCTTAATAATTGCACTTTCGGTTAGAATTTGGATAATAGGTTGGTCTAAGAACTTTCCAGCATACACACGTACAGAGTGTGCGCCAAGTATTTGAGAACACATTAGCATGACATAAATGAAAAGCGATCTAATGTAATGTTACGCAAGGAATTTTAACATATTATTGTTTTAGCTGCATCTGAGTATTGTAACGTCAGCTTCGTCTGAGACATGAAATGAAAGCCGTACCTTGCTCGTGGCTATAGCATACAACCACAGCGACTTGGTTGAGAACAAAAGAAAAAAATAAGTGTGGACGGCAGGTTCAAAGCGACCACATAAATTCTGGTATTGCGGAGGTCAATTTCTGGATTGAAAGAGTGATTGTATTTTTCTAGGCTGAAAGTGGTTTTAGTGAATCAACTTTTATTGCTTTCTCGGTTGAACATATGGAAATATTTTTAAAATATATTTCTTTCCGTACTAAAATTTCTTATTGCTATATTTTAAATCGCCCGGGCACACAGAATCATACCACACAGACACACACAGACACAGACACACACACACACACACACACACACACACACACATATATATATATATATATATATATATATATATATATATATATATATATATATAATCTCTTTTGATTTGTTTTTTGGTACTTGGTTTTCACCTTTACGTTTATAATGCATTATGGAAAAATACTTTACTATTAAAAAAAATTAAGACGTGAAGAGTAAGAGAAAATTTCATAGAAAATAACCTAATTAGTTACCTTTCTCATGAAATATTATCAGTAGTCTATATTTTATGTACATTTATTATACTTTACGGTAGTACTTGGATTTCCACTCAGTTTATTATTAATTTTGATATTTCATTTATGGAAAAATGACATAACTGTGATAATATAAAACTAAGATCATATAAATTTCGTAAGATAGGTATATAAGACATTCTAGGTACACTTATAAGTTGAAATGCTATACATTTTTCTCTTTTGTTAATTTTTTTAATCTTATCTTAATGAAAATATTGAAAAATCATTTTTTTTAATAGTTACATAATCATAGACACTTTTTATTTTATTTTTCATAGCTAAGTAAAAACAGAGGTTTAGAAATTCAATGCAGCTAGTATCAGACTTTCATGAAATTTTCGTGAAGTTTTAGGTAGATAAGGTCCGATTTTAAAAAAACGAAACATGATTTACTTTCCTCAAAGCCTTGTACTTTTAACTAATATAATGACTTGCGTGATTTACATTGAATTTTTAGAGTTTTCTTAAAATTATTTATGGTGGGGGGTAATATATATATATAACAATATTTTTTCATGACTTTAAAAAAATAACATATTTATAAAAATTTCCATCATTCCTGAATAGTTTCTGAAAGTTTCATTAAAATCCGACAATTATTTCTATTTTTGCAAGATTTTCAAAATTAATGTCTGTCATTAAAAAAATGTGCTATGTTATTTAGTACTTCCGCTGTCGAAGATAAACAAAGTCTTTTTTAATGAAAAGTTAGGATGTTCTAAAAAGCCGGAAATTTTTTTTAAAATAATTAAAACATACTTTGTTCTTTCCTTTTAATAGTAACATTTTGACGATAACATTTTGCTTTCGTCATGTTTAAGGCCGTTTTTATCAGTCTATGCTCATTTTCCAGCGATCTCCCGGAGATACCTAAAAAAACTACGACTCAGATATCACATCGGTCCGTGATAACGACTGGAAAGTCAAAAGTACTGGAATAAAATGACAAAATATGAACTTATCCATAATAATCAGCATCCTATCCAAAAGTTCGAAAGGTATGATAAATAATTAAACAGACATACCTTGTCGGTTCTTTTTAATCAAGCTTGTTTGGATCAATAACTTCTGACAAGATATGACTTTGAGACACTTTTAAAATTAAGGCAAAGATAGTCTACCCAAATTTGCTTAAACAATCCTATTTAAAAAGATGATAAAAACGTCCAACTGACTTTTGAGGGGCAGTGGATTTAGCAAATAAACAACAAAGAGGAAAAATGTTGAAAGAGTCAGTCAATAATAGTAGTGAAGGAAACAAACAAAAAGCTTAGAAAATGATTGTAAATAGAAAATAGTCTGAAGAGACACAAATAAAGCTTCTAGAATTTCAAACAATCTCTTTCTCTTAATGCGTGGTTAATTAGCGGTAATCTTCACAGAGCTTGCTTCTGTTTATTTTACCCATTTCAGTTTGCAATAGAGAATGCTGAATAATAACAAGTAGAAAATCACAGGATTCTTTGATATTTCATGTTTTAACAAACATTGAAGTGAAGTTAGATCAGATTGAAAGAAGATATAAAAATTTAAAAATAATTAAAAATATACTGTGACTCAGAAAATCTTCTTTCTCATGTAGAAGCTTTGTGTACAGTATTTATTGAAATTGGTATTTGTATAAATTGAGTATGATATAAAGATAATAAGGAGCCTAACGAGGAAACGTTCAGTGCTAAAAAGCTCCTTGTACACCTGTATTCAAAATTTCTAACGGGGAAACGATGCTAATGCCTATTAGACGCTAAAGGATCACTAAGGAGTACATGTCAAAAATATAGATTGATTGCTCATATCAGCTGTGTCCTCAAAGAAGCTAAGTCTTTTCTGACAGAATGAGATACCGTATAGCCTCTAAAAAGTTTGGTTTTCATGACTACTGGCGGCTCTGTAATAGTGTTAAATAAGAGCATGTATTCTATTCTTCCTCTCTTCACTCAATTTTAGGTGTTACCGTCTCTTACTGATAATGCAAAATGGTTTGCGCGTAAATTCTCTTCTAATTCTACTCATCTAGAGTAGCTTTGTCTAACTTCCCACTTAGAACTGAGTCTATTGTATGATATGCATATAACTACGTTTATGGTGTGTTAACTATTATTGGTGAAAAAAGTATATCAAGCTTTAAAGAAGAATGGTGAAACTCGGTCTGATACTTTTGATATCACGAAGGCATTTGACAAGGTCTGGCATGCTGCACTTCTTCACAAGTTAAAAAGATTATGGTATTTCTGGACGAATGCTTAATCTGATTCAATCTTTCTTATCAAATCGCGAAATGAAAGTTGTCTAGAACGGCCCCTATTCTATATCTTTTTTCATTACTGCAGGTGTACACTAGGTCTCTATCCTTGAACCAACGTTGTTCCTATTTTTCGTCAACGACTTCCCACTACTGACTTAATGGTAAATCTGATAGGTTAGACAAGGTCAAATTGTCAACTGATCCCCAAAATGACATACAATCTGTTGTTAGATGGAGATAAAAAATGACTTCTGAATTTTAAAGCCTCTAAAACGAAACTGATAATTTTAATCATGAGAGAACGTTTTTTGCCTTCTCTCAGTATTACTGAAGCTAACCTCCAGGAGAATGACTCATTGCATCTTCTCGGGCTAACGTTTTCCGCTGACATAAAGCGAAAATACTATATTGATTCAATTCCTAAGTATGCTGCTAGAAAAGTTGGTTCACTGTCGCGTCCGACAATTATTCTTGCCAGAATCTATTCGCACATGCATTGAATATTATTGTCACATCTGCTTTGCTATATATTTAGAGATTCTTCATAAAATACAGAATCCGCAATGTTCTTGGTCCTGACATGGCATCTTGGTCTTGTGTCTTACTGGCTTTATTACATTATTTGGGGTGAAATGATTAAAGTAAATAAATAAAATAACGTAATGGTTATGTAAGTATTTCCTTAATAAGATTAAATTTGATAACAAACATCAAGTCCCGCCCTATCTGAAATTGTATGACATTTTGATTTTCACCTGCCAATGTTTCTAGTAAATGCGAGTAATTATGTACCACTGGAGATGATCTAGAAGAAACTTTCACGCCAAACTTTAATGGAATAAAGATCAAATAATTTTTTTTTCATCTCAAAACTAATTCCCTCCTTTTTGAAAACGTGCAATTATTTTCAGATAAAACCTGTTAGGAAACAACATGTTTATATCTTTGGGACATTCAATACAAAATAAATACAGCTAATCCAACGTCTAAAAGAGCTGGTCACTAAGCGAGAATTTTTTCCGTAACTCTGTTTCAGGTAAACTACACTTATAATTAATTTGTGTCAAAAAGCTTTACGTAGCTTTAATGTGACTTTTTTATCATTTCTCATTCATTTCAAAATGTTTATGCAATACAGTAATGTACTGAAAAGTAAACGTAATCCACAAACTAAAAAGTTAGCTCAATAGTGTACATTACTTCCGTTTGCATACTATAAACACATGTAATTAAATTTGTATTTATTTTTCAATTTAATTGATTTTTAGTCATTTTTGAAAAGAACGATCACAGTTTTTGTAAAATGTGCAATACAAACTTGTTGGATTTGGATCAATCCTGGATTGTTCCCACGCTGGTCAGTACTGGCACCGGTCAACTGATGGTTATGTGTTGACCATTTCGTTCCTTCATCTACTCTGCCACACGTTGTTTTCTTTGATCACAGTTCAGAGAAGATAGAACTTTCGTCCGCACGTAGGCGTTGAATCGAGTTGGCGGAACTATGATATGTAAAAGGACAAGAATGCTTATGTCATAACAAATAACGAAGAATGACGCTGGATTAATTTTCAATTGGTTTATATAATCGTTGATACAAGAAAATTGATCCTTCCCGTTCGACTCTCTATCGGGACACTATCTCTTGCTTTTAAAAATTGGAGCGGGTTAAACATTCAGTTGAGATGTTACGTCTGGCAACCTCGGTGGCAGGTTACGTGGGGTTCAACAGTTAATTCGTCTCAGGCTTCTCCAACGCCAGCTCTTACTGCCGGCTTCAGCCGATCGTTCGGTTTATATGCATCTCGCCCAACTCTCACTACCACTAAAAGCCCATTACGTATTCTTCAATTATTTTCTCCAACCCTGGAAACATGACATCGACCCTAAACGAAACAGTATGGTATTTCAAAACAAAAAAAAAAACTTTGTTCCTACATTTTTCGGCAATGGGCCATTTTATCAAAACAATATTTTTTCCGTTGGCGTGTTTAAAAATTATATATCTAGTCGGCAATTTCTTTTGTTTGTCTATTTCCAAATTCGAACCAATTTACATTTTTAAATTTAAATTTAGATTTTTGGTTTTACTTAAGTTCCGTTGTTTACATTTTCGTTTTTACTTAATTTCAGTCCTTAGCCGACAGTGACCTTCAAAAACCAACCCAATCAACTTTCTAAAAACAAAAGTATTTACTTAAAATTTTTCTATTGTTTTACAATCTGGATTTTTTGGGAGACTCATGACAATTCTTGTATGCGTTTCTCTTTATCAGAAAGAAACATTTAATTTTTTTCTTCGCTTCATATTTCAAATTTCTGTTTCTCACTTTAACGTTTCCTTGTTTAACGTTTGCAACCCTTCCAAATTTCCAATTCTATACGGGGTTTTTTCATGAACTCTTTTAATCTTAATTTTAAACCACTAGAGTCACGATAATGTCCCCTTCCTTTCAACTAGCACCAGTGACCATTTATAGTACCACATTTATTGTTAATCGTAAATCCGGGATAGTTAGTTAATACGTTAAATGAGGAGTAGCTGTAATATAAGCGATTCAAGATATTATATGTATTTTATGTGGTGTATATATGGTACATTCAATATTTTATTAAAGAAAGAGTTCTCTTGTGTGTTCAATTTATAGAATTCTTTTGTATATGAATATATATCAGTGAGCGGTGCGACTGTTTCCCATTTTATGTTAGTAGATGGACATTTGAATAGCTAAGTAAATAAGCGAACATTTCACTGTCCACCAAAAACAGCGTTTTATATTGCGTTAGAAGAGAAAGAAAAAGTCAAGGAGAAAAGCAAAATAGTCTTTGTGAAGGTAATTGGAGAATATACATTCGATAATAATTTGATTACGCCTCTTGAATTTATCTTAGAGATTTACGATTCAAATATTTGTTTCATGTACCATGTATTTTATCATCAATAATTGAATAATTTTTTGGAATTGCAGAATGCAACAAATATAAACAATGTTTACTTATACATAAATTTCATTGAGATCAGCTCAGTCACTTCTCCAAGAAAGGTTGCAACTATGCAAAATCAAATTATTTTTCTTTAAAATAATATTACTTATTATCGAAATAATAATTTTCAGTATTCTGTTTGAATATACAGGATGACTATGAAAAGTAATTCACTACTTTATGTATTATGGAACCCCTCCCTTGTAAAAATTATAGTTAGACGGGAGAGTCCATCACGCATAAAATAGTATTTTCAATCATCCGGTATGGTAAAAATATAGTTTTAAGATATACTATATTTATGTCTGAAAGTTCCCCATATCAGAGATAAAGAGTATGTAAATATAAAACTGAACGCTGAGGCCAACACCAAGAAGTGGCTGTTTGTTTCCTGCTTCAACGCAATCTTCAAGACATGCGTGTTTTGTGTTTGGTTCGACTATTTATATATGAGAGAGAGTGGTGTATTATGGGTAGTAAAGTCTATTGTATTATCCTAGCAGTTATTATTTGGGCAGTAACGGTTATTATTCTAGAGGCTATTGAATAGAAATAATTGTTGATCCAAATGAGGTTATGTTAACTTTTTGCTCAGTATTTATTATTGATTACTTAATTATTTGTTGTTGATTATTACATTTACTCATGTTTATGTGTTCACTCATAATTTGATTCGTATAAACTTATTAGTTATCTACATGAGATCGCTAAAAAAAGCGCAAATTCTGATGAAAAAGACGTCAAACTTGACGAAAACAAAATTTTATCGCCAAAATGTTTGTTACTATTAAGAGGAAAGAACTGTCGCAGTGTGCCCAAACACCACTCCCACCTATTCTTAAACAACCCCGGATATGCCTGCCGGTAGAGAAAGGTCACGAGCCGTGTGCTAAAAATAGCAACGACATCCTTTCAAACTGACAGAAACACACAAAACTCAATTTTCGGCACTAAACAAAAATAAAAGACCTTTAATTTCGAAACGAAATTAATTTAAATACAGTCAACAAACACCGAACACACTTTTGACTGTACTTAATACGGCCCGAAATTAATTATATTCATTTACTTGTTTAGCGTCACCGCTTCTCTTGTATGAACCGTCATGTCTAGATGCCCGAGACTTCGCAGCGGATTATAGCGGACCACGGACGCATACCGGCCTTCGGGCTGGGTTGCGGCCATGGCAAAGTCTAGTTTGGACCATATCAGGACCTGCTAAGACTAACTTGGACCAGAACTTGACTAAGCTTTGACCAGCTTGGACATGTTATGACCAATCTTTGACCAGTGGCCCTATGCGGAAACGCTCGGGTTTCCCACGAAAAACAACCTTGTGTCACATCTTGACCCCGTGGGAGTTAAGTAAATACTGCCGGCCAGGGAGCAGCCAGGCCTTCGGGCTGGGTTGCGACCATGGAAAAGTCTAGTTTGGAGCATATCAGGACCTGCTAAGACAAGCCAAGTCCAGAACTTGACTAAGCTTTGAGCAGCTTGGACATGTTATGACCAATCTTTGACCACTGACTCTATGCGGAAACGCTTGGGTTTTCCCACGAAAAACGACCTTGTGTCACGTCTTGACCTCGTGGGTGTCAAGTAATCCCACGAAAAACGACCTTGTGTCACATCTTGACATCGTGGGAGTCAAGTAAATACCGCCGGCCAGGGAGCAGCCGGGCCTTCGTGCTGGGTTGCGACCATGGCAAAGTCTAGTTTGGACCATATCAGGACCTGCTAAGACTAACTTGGACCAGAACTTGACTAAGCTTTGTCCAGCTTGGACATGTTATGACCAATCTTTGACCAGTGACCCTATGCGGAAACGCTTGGGTTTTCCCACGAAAAACGACCTTGTGTCACGTCTTGACCCCGTGGGAGTCAAGTAATCCCACGAAAAACGACCTTGTGTCACATCTTGACCCCGTTGGAGTTAAGTAAATACCGCCGGCCAGGGAGCAGCCCGGCCTTCGGGCTAGGTTGCGACCATGGCAAAGTCTAGTTTGGACCATATCAGGACCTCAAGCCAAGAACAACTTTGACCAAAACTTGACTAAGTTTTGACCAGCTTTGACATGTTATGGCCAAAACATTGACTAAGCGTTGACCAGCTTGGACATGTTATGACCAATCTTTGACCAGTGACCCTATGCGGAAACGTTTGGGTTTCCCACGTAAAACGACCTTGTGTAACATCTTGACCCCGTGGGAGTTAAGTAAATACCGCCGGCCAGGGATCAGGAAGCCTTCCTGATTCGCGACTTTGACGCGCCCAGTCAAGTCGACCAAGCCCAGCAGCAGTAGCAGCAGTTGTTCAAACAGTCCTTTTCAGGGCTAACTTCCGAAAGTCATTCGATCACCACTCTTCAAGGCTCCACTCACTTCACTCTTTGCTACTGCCTTCCCTCTGAGACGCCAGCTCACTCCTGCAGCTTCCAGCACTCCTGCTGCTTTCAGCTCACTCCTGTAGCTTCCAGCACTCCTGCAGCCTCTAGCTCACTCCTGCAGCTTCCAGCACTCCTGCAGCCTCCAGCTCACTCCTGCAGCTTCCAGCACTCCTGCAGCCTCCAGCTCACTCCTGCAGCTTCCAGCACTCCTGCAGCTTTCAGTTCACTTTTGCAGCTTCCAGCACTCCTGCAGCTTTCAGCAGTCTCCAGCTCACTCCTGCAGCTTCCAGCACTCCTACCGCTTCCAGCTCACTCCTGCACCTTCCAGCACTCCTGCCGCTTCCAGCTCACTCCTGCAGCTTCCAGCACTCCTACCGCTTCCAGCTCACTCCTGCAGCTTCCAGCACTCCTGCAGTTTCCAGCGCTCCTGCAGTTTCCAGCTCACCCCAACAGCTTCCAGTGGCCTCCAGCTCACCCCTGCGGCGCTCTACTGACGTCCCGCTACCTATTCCAGCACCCGCTGACGATCTAATCCAGTGCCCACTGACGTCCAGCGCCCGTTAACGTCCGGACACCGTTCCCGAACAAACGACCTCTGTCGTCTTACCATCCACCGTTCGCAAATAAAGATACGATTTCCATCGTCTACAACGGACCATCTGCGTTTGTCATCCTTCTTTGCTATTGCCATCTTCTTGCCTTTGTGTCCCCTATTTTAGTTGTACGGTCGATTGGCACTCTCGGCCCGCTGCAACAGAACAAAGTAATTTTAAATTATTTTAAAATTATTTTCTGTCTTTATTAGAACATTCTAACTTTCGAGTGAAAAACCTTGTTTCTCGTCATCACCGGAACTCTAAATAACATGACGAATTTTTTGTGTATTTTTTTTCTTATGACACACATTAATTTTCAAAATTTTGCAAAAATAGAAATAATTGTCAGATTTTAATGAAACTTTCAGAAACTATTCAGAAATGATGGAAATTATTATAAATGTTATTTTTTTTAAAAAGGCATTATAAAAATATTATATATATATATATATATATATTACCTCCCCCCAATAAATAAATTAATGAAAACTCTAAAAAAATTATGGTCGAAGCACGCAAGTCATATTATTTAAAAACACAAGGCTTTGAGGAAAGTAAATCATGTTTTGTTTTTTTAAATATCTGCCCTCGTAAACCTAAAATCAGCTCTGAATTGTAACATACAAAACCCAATAAAACAAAGATACTATTTAATTCTAAATATTTTTAGTTGCTTTTATTTGTTTTTATCAATATGCATAAAATTGTCTGAAGGCAAAAAACTTTTTCGATGAAAAATGAATTTTTAAATGAATTAATTGTTATTTCATAAATTATTTTATTATTTTTACATGAAGTTACTAAAAGTTGTTAAATATTGTAAAATTAGTGGTACTGTTCAATTGTTTATATAATTTTTTTTTAAGTGCCTGTATCTGTACATATTATAAATAGCACAAGGTTTTTACAATCAACGAACCACCAATGAGAATACTGTTCTTTGCCCTGTGTCAACAAAAAACGTTATAAATCAAATGAAAACATCACGTGACTTCATTTGTGTGGCACTGTTAACGGCCTTTACATTTTTACATTTACGATTGGCGAAACACGTGTGGAGAAGTTTTACTTAAAAAAAAAAAAAATAAATAAATCATGAACGTCTGATAACGATTGCATTGAATTTCTAAACCCCTCTTCTTACTTGGCTATGAAAAATAAAATAAAAAGTGTATGTGATTATGTAAAAAAAAAATTAAAATGTCTATCATTTCTAGCATTACAACTTGTATTATGTACCTATCTTATGAAATTTATATGATCTCAGTTTTATATTATCTCAGTTATATCATTTTTTCCATAAATGAAATATCAAAATTAATAAAATGATTGGAAATCCAAATACCATACAATGTACACTACTGATATTTCATAAGAAAGGTAATTAATTAGGTAACTTTCTTATGAAATTTCATCTCACTCTTCATGTCTTATTTAATTTTTTTTATAGTATTGTGCTTTTCCATGAAGCATAGTAAAGGTAAGTACAAAAAAAAAATGAGCGCTGATAGTTTTCCTTAATAACTTGCGTGCTTCAACATTGAATTTCTAGAGTTTTTTTTTCATTAAATTTCGGTGGGAGGATATATATATATATATATATATATATATATATATATATATATATATATATATAATTACTTAAAAAATTATAATAATAATTTCCATCATTCCTGAAGATTTCATTAAAATCTGACAATTATTTCTATTTTTGCAAGATTTTCAAAATTAATGCGTGTCATAAGAAAAAAAAAATGAACAAAAATTTGCCATGTTATTTAGAGTTCCGGTGATGACGAGCGGAGAAACAAGATTTTTCAATCAAAAGTTAAAACGTTCTAATAAAGACAGAATTTTTTTTAAAAATAATTAAAAATTACTTTGTTCTTTCCCCTTCATAGTAATATAAATATTTTGGCGATAAAATTCTGCTTCGTCAAGCTTAAGGCCGTTTTTCATGCCATGCCTACTTAAAAATAACGAGGTAAATAAGTTATTAACGTAAAGATAAATTGTCACTTATGACCTTCCGTACTATAAATTTCCTCACGTAACATGTCAGTGCGTGATGAAATCACGTACATGTCAATTGTCAATCGACACCGCAGTTCAGACCGGCTTTCTCCCATTTGAAAGAACATGTTTTCAGCGCAGAAAATAAGCAATCTTTGTTTCAAAATATATTAAATAAACTTTATGTGGTTAAAAAAAATGATCTCATTGGCGTCTGTACGTAAAAAGTCTCATGTGAAAGCTATATATTGTTTATTTTAAGCTGGCAAAAGAAATTAACGCGGCATCACGGCGTTCATAGGACGGGAGTTGAAAAAAATTAGATGGAGTGTACGAAAGACGGTGAGAGAAGAGGAATTTAGTCTACAAAAAAGCTAAAAATATGGAGTGTACGAAAGCCGGAGAGAGAAGAGGAATTTAATTTACAAACAGCAAAACAATACGTGAAATACAACATCTACGTTTTGTCACTCAGAATTAACGTCTGCTAAGGAATTTTAAGACAGTCTTTTCGAATTTAAACTACAACCTATTTCGGCATATACATATAAAGCACCGTGACGGTATGGAGTAACTGTCGATATGGTGAAAATATTTAGTGGCGAAGGTGATTTGATTGCCTGGTTGGCGAAAGTGAAATTGGTAGCGAGACTGCAAAAAATCCACGACCTTGCAAGTTTTATGTCTCTGTTTTTAGAAGCGGACGCCCTGGCCTTATATCTACATTTGACCGATCAAGATCAACGGGATGCAAAGAAAATAGAGGCTAAGTTAAAAACAGCCTTTACGGACGGAGTTTTTTCTGCATATGCAAAACTAGTGAAGACGCGATGGAGCGGCGAAGCCGTTGATGTGTATGCAACGAAAATACGACTGGCGGAATTAGCAGGGTTTGAAGGAAGTGGACAAGAGAAGATCGTGAAGCTCACGTTTGTCAATGGGTTCCCGGAAAGCATTTCGGTGCCACTACAGCAGTTGCCAAATGTGGAGAAACTAGAACTGGGTGAAATAATTTCAAGTGCCAGGGTGCTTACAGCCACTCGGAGACCATAAGTAGTAGCGGTCGAGAACGAGAACCTAAACAGCGTGATGGAAGACCAAGAATGATCAAACCGTTTAGTGGCAAATGTTATAACTGCAAGGGTCCTCACTTGTTGAAAGACTGTAGGGAACCAATTAAGGTGACCTGCTATGGATGCGGCAAGCAGGGACATTATGTAAAACACTGCCCACAGGGAAAAGATCAGGGGGCAACCGGTGCGGTTACCCCTTCAAATCAGCAATGGCGCAAACCAGAACACTACCAACAATAGAAGCACTAATAGAAGGCATGAGAGCTAAGGCCTTAATTGATACTGGCAGCACCGCAACATTAATCCGGTCGAGTCTTTCGACTGATTGTAGGAGTACAAGTACTGTAAGAGCAGTGGATGGACTGGAGGTTGTGTGCAGAGGGATCAGTACAGTGACGTTGGAGGTATGTGGACGGTTACTGAGAATCGAGGCAATTGTGATGGACAAGATCATTGATGGTGTTGATGTCATTATGAGCATGGATGTTATCCGCCAGCTTGGAGGGGTTACCGTCTACGGAAATGGTAACGTGGAGTTCAGAGGAGGAGATTGTGCTATGGACATACAACCAAACAGCAAGAGTAGCAAAAAATGCAATGCGAAGTGTTAGATAAGGACTTTGGTGCAAAATTTGATGGAAAGAAGTGGATCGTGGAATGGAAATGGATTTCAGAACCCCCAATATTAAAAAACAACGTTAGTCACTATCATGCTAAATTAAGTAAGGAGAAGAAGGTCGAGTTCGACAGTGAAGTTAAACGGTGGATTGAGGAAGGAATCTTAACCCCGTGGAACCAGGATGTTCAGACGGGAGTGCTACCCTTAATGGCGGTGGAACAACCCAGAAAAAAAAACAAGGTCAGGCCAGTTCTCGATTACCGAGAACTAAATAAATACATTATGTCATTCTGGTGGGGATACAATTAACGTTTGTGGAGAAACAATGAGGAAGTGGAGGCAAATGACAACGGCATCAAAAATTGTTGATCTAAGGTCTGCATATTTGCAAATCCATGTCACGAGACATCTGTGGAAGCACCAGTTAGTTCGATACGAGGGACAGACCTATTGTTTAATGAGGTTGGATTTCGGACAAAATGTAGCCCCGAAAATTGTCAAAAATCCTAAAAAATGTGCTAACAAAAGAGGAACACATCGGAAAAAACACAGATTCGTATATTGATGATATACTAGTGGATGAAACATTGGTACCAGCGGCAGACCTTGTAAATCATCTTAACAACTTTGGCTTAACAGCAAAGCCACCAGAATCATTAGAAGGAGGAGCAGCGTTGGGTCTTCGGCTTCATACGGATAAAGCAGGAGATCTGGTATTTGCGAGAGGGAATGACCTGCCGGAGGTGCATGAGTAAATGAGAAGACGTGAACTGTTCTCTGCCTGCGGAAAAATGGTGGGCGACTACCCAATAGCTGGATGGCTTAGAATCGCCTGCAGTTATTTGAAGAGAAGAGCAGGAGGAATCGATTGGGAAGACATAGTGGATAGTGAATCAACCAGTATGGTACAGGAAGTTGTGGAAGAAGTTCGACACCACGATCCAGTTCGAGGGAGATGGCATGTTCCCAAAATGGAAAAGGGTGTTGTATGGTGCGACGCAAGCAGTATGGCCACTGGTGTATGTATTGAGATCGATGGTGCGATAGTCGAAGATGCGGCGTGGCTAAGAAAGAAACGTGACTACATCCATATCAACGTTGCTGAGTTGGATGGTACGATAAAGGGTGTAAAGCTCGCATTGAAATGGGGTCTAAAAGAGATTGAAATTCGAACTGATTCGGTTACTGTCCGCAGTTGGATCAGTCTTAGGATAACAGGCGAAAAAAGGATCCGTACAAAAGGAGCGGCAGAGCTAATTATCATGCGACGTTTGGGGATTCTGAGGGAAATTATTGATGAATTTAATTTAAAATTGAGTGTAACGTTCGTGCCCTCTGACAGAAATAAGGCCGATGCTCTAACCAGAGTGAAAAAGAGTTGGCTGAAAGTAGAGAAAGCTATTACAGCGACGTGCCGTGCAGGCCGAGATGAGATCAAGGAGTTGCACGGACTGCATCATGTAGAAGTGGATAGAACACTATATCTAGTACGGAAAGTCTACCCGGAGATGTCAAGAGATACTGTACAGAAGGTGGTTAGAAGCTGCGACCGTTGCCAATCAATCGATCCGTCGCCAAATGTTCACGAATTAGGAGAAATCCAAGTAGACACCAATTGGACCCGATTATCTATCGATGTGACGCATTATAGAGGTGAAATGTAACTGACTATAGTTGATTGTGGCCCTGGCCGGTTCGCCATTTGGAAGGAGATTCGAGCAGCAACGGCAGACTTCATTGCGAAGGAGCTGGAGGAAATCTTTTTCGAGTGTGGACCAGTTGAAGATGTACTCATGGACAATGGGGCACCGTTCTGTTCGGAAGTTTTTCGGTCAATGTTGGATAAGTGGAACACTAGACAATATTATAGAGCAGCGTACAGGCCTAGTGGAAATGGTATCGTAGAACGAAACCACCGAACTATAAAAGTCATTGCCGAGAGAGGAGGGATATCGCCTGCAGAAGCAGTATTTTGGCATAATATGTCAACAAAATGGACAAGAGGAATGGTTACCAAGGCACAGTCGCGCAACAATGTTGAGGTGGACGGTATGTCAAGGCATATTCTTGACCTAAGAGGGATTGAAGAGGATTTAGAGAATGAAGAAGAAAATTGGAGAAGTTCTCATGAGGCTCAACCCCAAACACTGCGGAAATCGCAAAGAGAGCGACACCCGTCCAGATAGAAGGATGATTATATAACGTGAGATGTGATCATGAGATCAGGGGGGCGTGTGGTTTAAAAAAATGATCTCATTGGCGTCTGTACGTAAAAAGTCTCGTGTGAAAGCTATATATTGTTTATTTTAAGCTGGCAAAAGAAATTAACGCGGAATCACGGCGTTCATAGGACGGGAGTTGAAAAAAAATTAGATGGAGTGTACGAAAGACGGAGAGAGAAGAGGAATTTAATTTACAAACAGCAAAACAATACGTGAAATACAACATCTACGTTTTATCACTCAGAATTAACGTCTCCTAAGGAATTTTAAGACAGTATTTTCGAATTTAAACTACACTTTATAATTTCTAATTTTTTTTTTGAAATTATTTAAAAAAAAATCATAATTGATTTTTTAAATGAATTTTAAACGGCGACATTCACTTTTGTAAACAAAAGATAAAAAAACGGCTGACGATCGATTTTCTGTCAATTTTTCTGATTCAAGATTTTTAAGGAAAATTTTGGACGTGCTAGAAATTATTAAAAATGTAAAAAAAAATATTCAAAAATACTTTGATCTTTCCTCTTGATAATAACATTAGACGATAAAAAATTATTTTCATCAAGTTTAAGGCCTTTTTTATTCATGGTATGCTATTTTTTTATCGATCTCATGAACATGTTTTATCATAAATCTTTATGTCATTATTAAAATGACCAAAGAATTTTTTATTATTAAATTGTATTTTTGATCCTTTTTAAAGCCTTCGAAATTTTAGTTGAAATTGTGTTTTTTCTTTCTATGCAAAACACATCAGTTTGGAAAAACCAGATAACTGTCGAATTTTAATAAAACTTTCAGGGCTCACAAAGGAATTAGGATTTATAAGCGTTTTCTTCTTTTTAGAAAATCTTGGTAAAATTTTTTTTGCATATATTAATCTCCACTTATTTAATTTTATGAAATTATGAGAAATTCTTATTTGTGTCATTTAATTTTCATATTGGTTATAAGGAAATGTCTTCGGAAAAATTTAAATCATGAAATTATTTTAGTCAAACAGGATCCCTAGTTATAGGAAATATTCTCTAATTCGTATAATAAAAAAAGCAATAAAACTAAGACGTTACCCATTAAAAAAATAGCTTTTACGTATAAATAAGCTCTAGAAAAATGATTACTTGGACATTAGGTTTATAAGTACCAAAATTTCAGACACTGATGTCCTCAAGGCCAACTGGATAAAAGCGTTGGTTAAATCGACTGACTTGACCCAAAGAGTTGTAAATTCAATTTCTATCTACACCTGAGGTGAACAAAAAACTTGGAGAGTTGAGTTAAAGGGAGATAACTGATACTGAGACATTCGGAAGAGGCATGATACTTGGAACAAATAAAAACAATCTACTCCAGTGGATGAAATAAAGGGTTCAGTTTGAAATTCCAGTCACCTAAGTGAGGCTGGAGCGTACAGTGGCCAAATCATTGTGAATATGGCAACAGTCCAAACAATGTAAATAGTGTAAGAAATATGAAAATCAGTTACATTTTCACTTGGTTTTGTTTTTAGAGAATTATGGACATCAAATAGTTCTGTTTACAGTTTACGGATCATAAGACGTTGTGCGGGGCATTTTATAGGCAGACCTCAGCGAAATCCGATCGACAGCAACGTCAACATTCACTGTTATCTGAATATATATCGGCTATCTTATATATCAGAGGCAAGCAGAATATAGTCGCAGAACATCTATCAAGACCTGCAAATAGATGCTTGTGACTTGTCTGCGATAGGACAAGTACAGAAACAAGATGACGAAATCAAGTCATATGACTAAAGGATTAAAGGAATATAATATTTCCCCTAGAATCTGAGCCATACGATGTGATATCTCCTCCACTATACATCCTAGGCTATTTGTTCCTAGGGGTATGCGTAAATCAATATTTACTAGCTTATATTGTTTAGCACACCCTGGAATAAGTAACTCTTTGAAATTATTAAAAGCAAGATATTTTTGGCCTGAAATTGGCAAATTCATAAAAACATTCTCCTGAGAATGTGTTGTCTGTCAACAATCCAAGATTCACAGACACACCAGGTCTGCTGTGCAGAAATTTTTTGTTACTTTCAGCAACATTCCAAACTGTAAATAAATATTGACATTGTCGAGCCGTTGCCGCCAACAAGAACGGAATCAGAACAATATATCAGCCCTTATCGATATTTACTTACTTTTATAGATCGTGCGACACTTCGGATTCAGGATTGCTTACGGTCAAATCACGCTGAAACACCGGTTCTCGTACGATCACCGAAGTTAAGCAGCGTAGAGCCAGGTCAGTACTTAGATGGGGGACCGCTTGGGAACACCTGGTACTGTAAGCCCCCAAAGTCAACCCTTACCTCACAGTCGGTTGGGGGGGGTGTAAACGGTAGTGTCAGAGCTATGCCGCTCGGAACTTCGTTCCTGGTAGGGCTACCCAAGGCGGACAGGTCTGACACACACGCCGGCTAACAAGGGCTCTGGTGAAAATCCAAGGAGCGTCTGCATCGGTAACCGGCGGCTTCTGGTCGTTCCTGTCTCTGCGTCTGTGGGAACCCTGCGGCAAGCAAGAACGTTTTCCGAGTAGGCCTGAGTACCCTACTTCTGTAATTTATCCCAAGAATAATCTTCTCATAACAGGAAGAAGCCGGCTCAATCCGCCCAGGGTGAATGCTGCATCAGTACAGTACACTTCGGATTGAAGTCCAACCTATGATAGAGATCACTGCAAAGTCTGTATCCCAAACTTTTATTGATGCATGTATATCACGATTCGGCGTACCACTATACGTTTTCACTGATCGTGATCGCAAATTTGAAAGCGAATTATTCCAAGAATTAGCAAAAGTAAAAGTAAAAGTATTATGTAAATCTGTCACATTTAGACATATTAAACGACGACATAAAACATAATACTGCAAATTCAATAGAAAAAAATCAAAATTAGATATTTCCATTTGATTTCTTCGTTTTCAATAGAACATATCTAAATCAGCTATATTTTCATTTAATTTAAGTAGTTTCCATAGAAAATAACAACAGCAGTTATATTTTCATCTGTTTTCAACATTTATATTAGAAAATAACAAAAGCAGCTATATTTCCATTTGATTTTATCGTTTTAAATTAGTTATATTTGCATTTCATTACATTTTCAATAGAAAATACCAAAATCAGTTACAATTTTTTGAAAATATCAGTATCTGCTATATTTTCATTTGATTTAATTATTTTTAATAGAGATATCAAAATCAGACTATTTTATTTAATTTGGAAAAATTCAAGAGGAAATATGGCATTCAGATATACTTCAATATGATTTCATCATTTTCAATAGAAAATACCAAAATCAGTTACAATTTTTTGATTAAAACATTTTCAATAGAAAATACGAAAATCAGCTATATTTTCATTTTATTATATTTTCAATAGAAAATAGCAAAATCATTTACATTTTCATTTAATCTCAATATTGGCTATAGATAATATCAAAATCAGTTATAGTTTCATTTGATTTCAATATTCTCAATAGAAAATATCAAAATCTCCTGTATTTTCATTCAAATAAAAATGAGAACATCAGATATATTTTCAATTCTTTCCAATATATTCCATAGAAAAAAAACAAAATCACCTTTATTTTCATTTGATTTCAATATTCTCAATAGAAAATATCAAAATCAGTTATATTTTTATCTGCTTTCAAAATTTTCAAAAGAAAAAAGCAAAATATCAAAAGCAGATATATTTTCATTTGATTTCAACATTTTCATAAAAGAATATGGACATCAGCTATATCAGTTCAATAGAAAATATCAAAATCAGCTATATTTCATTTATATGAAAACATTTTCAATTGAAAATATCAAAATTAGCTTTCTACTTGCTTTCATCGTTTTCAATTGTAAATATCTAAATCAGTTATATTTTGATTTTATTTCACTATTTTACAGAAAAGACAATCAAAATCCACAATATTTACATTTAATTTCAACATTTTAATAGAAAATATCAAAATCAGTTACATTACATTTTGATTTGATGATTTTCAATAGAAAAAATCAAAATCAGTTGTATTTCTATGTGATTTGAATATTTTCAATATAAAATGAAAAAATCATTTGTACTTCAAATTGATTTGAATTTTTACAATAGAAAATATCAGTATCAACTGTATTTCCATTTGATTTGAATATTTTCAATGGAAAATATCAAAATCTGCTGTATTTCTATTTGATTTGAATATTTACAATAGAAAAGATGAAAATCAGCTGTATTTCCATTTGAATTGAATATTTTCAATATAAAATAACAAAATCAGCTATATTTCCATTTGATTTAAATATTTTCAAAGGAAAATATCAAAATCAGTTGTATTTCTATTTGATCTAAATATTTTCAATGGAAAATATCAAAATCAGTTGTATTTCCATTTAATTTGAAGATTTTCAATAGAAAATATGAAAATCAGCAGTATTTACATTGATTTGAATATTTTCAATAGAAAATATCAAATCAGGTTAATTTCCATTCCATTTGAATATTTTCGATAGAAAATTTCAAAATCAGCTGTGTGACGGTTACACACCTGGCCCAGGGTCGGATCCTTTGGTTACGGCGCCAACGGTGACGTCGCTCCTCCTGGTCGCTCCTCCTGGGTCCAAGCGTGCCGCTCCAACCCCTTGGTCAGATGATCACCAGCCTCGCCTTTCTCGACTCGCTTCCAATACCTGGTCACTAAATCAACTGTACCGATCTCCGGTCTGTCTACCCACGCTGTGTTTAGATCTTAGACAGACGGGACCAGCAGGGATTGGGGCCGATACAAGTCGAGTCCGACGGGGTGGCAAAACACAAATAAAAGAGAAACTCACGACACTAAACAAAATTGCTGATAAAAGGGTAACAACCTTTTATATCTTAATGTCCGTTACATAAAAACAAAATTGTTCTCAATTCCCGACCCGCTCTGTGGACTATGGCACCAAGCTTCTATCACACAATAGAAAATGTCGAATTACCTACTTTCTAGAATCATGTATGTATGTCGGAGTGTGGTTCAGTTCGACACTGGGGCTAATTTCTATCGATCATTCGCAGTTGATTCTTCTCTCCGACTTGAGTTGTATTTTTTTCTTCTTCGTCTGCTTGGGCTGGTAGTTTTCCTGTTTCAACTTGGTGGAAGATTTCTTGTTTCAACTTAGCCGCAACTCTCTGTCGTCTGAGGTGGTCTCTTCTCACTGCCGTCCGGGGCTGAACTTTAACTTCTCATCGACTTTCGGCTTGTCTGCATCTCCAATTCTTCTCAGGCTTTCAGGCAATCTTCTTCTTCGTCTACTTGGGCTGGAAGTTCTCCTGTCTTCGACTTGGGCTGGAAGGATTTCTTGTCTGAGGATTCTTCTGCCCGCAAAGGGGCGAGTGAATCGGGCCTGATGGCCGCGTTCAGGCTCTATCCCTGCCCGCGGTCCAACTCTCAACTCCAACTGCAACTCCAACTCAACTGATTTCTGTCGACTGGGGTCCTGCTTATATTGACGCCGCAACAAACTGGGGTGGGTCTGTCGGCGTCCGGGTTTTCTCGATAATTCCAAAAGCTGCATTAATTCTGTCTTCTCCATTATCGCTATTGTTTTCACCCCTACTTCCTCATAGTACCTTTGGTGGGGCGGCGCACATCCATCTCTCTTAGTCTCTCGTATGTCAGGTGACCGCATTAACCAATGGTTCCTGATCGGGCATTTCTTTCCCTTCTCTTCCGCAGATCACGTGACCGTCTTCGACCAATCGTTCCTGATCGAGCATTTCTTCCCCTTCTCTTCCGCAGATCACGTGACCGTCTCCGACCAATTGTTATTGATCGAACATCCTTTCTCCTCTTGTTGCGGGCGTGGTTACATCGTTCTTGTTTAAAAAAAACAAAATCTAATTTTTTTTTTTTTTTTTTCGCACGTACGAAAAATGACCATCTTGGCCTTCTCTCACCTGGACTTTGTCAAACAGCCCGCCGCTAATTAGTCTTGACTTTAGAAAGGATCTTTTCCGCCTTCTTGGCGCCCTCCGTGAGCCAAAAGCAACTGTCCCTCTTTTTACCTCTTTGTTTTTCCTGATAGTCGAAAATCTTAATTATCTACTTTGAAAATGTCTCCACTTTATTAACGTGGGTGTCCAATTCTTAACAGGTCAGGATCTGTATATCGTTCCACCGGTCACTCCCCTCAACCCAAAGACACTTTTTCTCTGATTAAGATTGTTTCATTGTTCCCAAAATTTCTCTTTATCCAAATTGATAAGGTGTCTTTCCATGCAAAAGTAGGCTAGGTGCTTTGACCGATATCTGGCTTCCATCAAGCGGCCCGTTTTGATATCATGTCTTTTCCCTTTCTTTCTTTTTATTATTGCTAATTCTATTCTTCCAATTGTCTTTCGAAAATCGGCCAAGACGCTGACCTAAATCTCTTTCTGACTCCTATCTCCACCCTCAATTGGGTCATGCATCATACAACTCTTTTTCTCTCTTCTTCTTTCTTTTCTTTTTTTTTTTTTCTTTCCTTCTTCTTCCCTTAAGATCGTCTAGTACAATCTTAGTGAATTATTTTCAACTCAGTTATTTTCCGTTTTAAAAAAAAATCAACAACCTGTTTAGTAACCGAGTAAGAAAAAATTAAATCATATTTCTATGAATATTTCTAATAATGCAAGGTGCCACAATCCTCCCTAACCGATTTGTCATTTATCCGTAAATGACACCTAAACCCAATTACATCATTTAACATGCACCATGCATTTGTCTCATGCAATTCTATTCTACTTTCTAACATGCAAGAGTAATGTTCTTTCCATTTTCTTTTTTGTTCTACATGCAATGAAATGTTCTTTTCATTTTCTTTTTGTTCTACATGCAATGAAATGTTCTTTTCATTTTCTTTTGTTCTACAGGCAATGTAATGTTCTTTTCATTTTCTTCTGTTCTACATGCAATGAAATGTTCTTTTCATTTTCTTCTGTTCTACATGCAATGAAATGTTCTTTTCATTTTCTTTTGTTCTACATGCAATGTAATGTTCTTTTCATTTTCTTCTGTTCTACATGCAATGAAATGTTCTTTTCATTTTCTTCTGTTCTACATGCAATGAAATGTTCTCTTCATTTTCTTTTGTTCTACATGCAATGAAATGTTCTTTTCATTTTCTTTTGTTTTACATGCAAGGTAATGTGTGCGTGTGTTTGTAGGTGCAGATGTGTTCACTAGGGTTTGTTCTTCTTGGTCAATGTTTTCCTCTCTGCCGTGGGAGGTTTTCCCGCCGCACGTGGTGGTCTCACGCCAGCCTCCTCCATTGGTCTTTCAGCAATTTCTTCGCCAGTCCTGTCTGAGTAAGGAACACTGCTCGGCATCTCCCTCTCGAGTTGTTGCATGCTCACTAGACTGTCGTTCGCTAATCTTCTCTTACTCTTAATCTTCCATATTATTACACCCCCGATGGCTATAACTAGGAATGTACCCATTACTATTGACCAACTTATCGCGATCTGCTCATCGTCTTCCCAAGCTACACCTTCGTCTCCCAACGCACTTAACTTATCCCTTAAGTGATCCATATCGATCTTTTCTATTGGCTTCATTAATACTGGCATCTTATTTAAGGTGACATTAGAGAATCTCTTCACTATCGGCTCCCATAATTCTGTACAATTGACTAAGCCTCTACCAATCATCTCTATGAGTGAATCTTTTTCTTCATACCTTTCTTCCATCTGGTAATAGGGGCAAGGAGATGGACACCCCAACCGCCGAACATCCAATGGGTAGCGTCACCAGGGATAACGGTGGCCTTATTCTTAATGTCCTTGTGGACTCTCCCCACATACCCTAGACAGGCTGATATGTTTCTGTGTGGCTACTGCCCACACCCCGTCTGAAACACTGATAGCTTGTGGTAATGCCGAGTTTGTTAATACCTCTACTTGGCAGATTCTTTTGATTCCTTCCCTCTCCTTCAAACAATTCTAATATGCACAGTCTGCGGTTACCAGTTTTATAGATAGGGCTCAACGAGGTACAAGTCCCCAGGGTATCATCTCTACACCTTCTAGCTTCTTCAGCTGATAGCAACATGAATTTCGTTCTCCCGAATTTAATGCTATGTAGTCTGCTTCCACCTTGTACCTTGCTATCATTCCTGAAAGATAACAAATTCTCTTGTTGTTATTCTTCACAATCACTTAGTCTCGCTCGACTCATCACTCAATCATTTCATAACTTTTCTCTTAGTTCGGCTCTTCCCTCCTCTAACTAAACCCCTAGCAGACAGAATGGTCTGGTCAGGTGTGCGTGGCGCCCACTCTAAAGGTCGTACTTCATGACACCACTGGTGGCCAATCAATAATGCCAATGATCTTCCGTTCCTCGTGAGGTGCAGCCCGCATCTCCATCCCCTCCACTCACATCTACCATAGTCAGCCAATAGGATCTTGTATGAGCCAGTGTCGTTATCTGTTGACACTAAATGCTTCTATTCTGCACAGCCCTTTTGTTCTACTGAGATTTGGGGTTCTTCTCCTCCCTGATCTCATCTTCTGAGGTGATTCCTGTTCAACCTCTAACCTTCTTTCTGTGTTTAATTCTCGTCCAGGAGGTTTTTTGTCCTCTTCTCCATCCCCTGATTCTTCTTTCTGTTTAGAGTCTTCGCCTTGAATGTCTTCAATACCTCTCGACTCTATGTCTAAACTTCTCCTGTTCTTTATCCTTTCCTTAAGCTGGGAAAGGGGTATTTGATCCTCCTCCTCCCACTCGCTGGGCCCTTCGTCCTGTTCAGGGTGCCTCTTTTTAGATATCTTTATATGATACTGGGCCCGTCTGCTCCACTATCCGGTAGTACGGTTCCCATCTCTGGTCTAGTTTTCCTTCTCTCTGGTGGATTTTATAGTAGACAGGGTCTCCAACCTTCAATTCTACCACCTTTCTTTCAGCATTCACCCTCTCATTTCTTTTCTTCTGGGCCCTCTTTATTCTTCTTCTGGCCTGTACGAATATCTTATGTTGCTGTTCCAGCAATAGTTGATGATGATCTTCTCCCATATACCTTCTTCGGGGCTTCAGTAGGTTATCTACAGGCAGGACCACGTCTCTGCCAAACAACAAAAAAATAAGGAGAAAATCTGGAGGTTTCGTTTATCGTAAACCTCACGGCCGCCAGAGCCTGCGTCAAATACAAGTCCCAATTTCCAGTGTTTTCTCTGACCAACTTGGTAATACATCTCCCAAGGTTCTATGAAACCTTTCCACTTTAGCATTTTAGATGGGGGTGATATGGGGATGTTTTTTATGTGCTCTACATTCAAACCTGTCAAAACTTCTCTCATGATGCTGTTCACATTCTCCGTGCCATTATCTGTTACCAATTGCACAGGGGCACCATACCTAGGGAAGATTTCGCTTATTATCAACCCGGCCACAGTTCTGGCCTTCTTGTCTGGTACTGCAAATGCCTCAGGCCAATTTGTTAGCCAATCGACAAAACTCACTATATAGTTGAAAATATGAAAATCAGCAGTATTTACATTGATTTGAATATTTTCAATAGAAAATATCAAATCAGGTTAATTTCCATTCCATTTGAATATTTTCGATAGAAAATTTCAAAATCAGCTGCATTTCAATTTGATTTGAATATTTTCGTTAGAAAATATCAAAATCAGCTCTATTTCCATTTGATTTGAATATTTTCGGTAGAAAGTATCAAAATCAGCTGTATTTCTATTTGATGTGAATATTTTCAATAGAAAGTATCAAATTCATGGGTATTTCCATTTGATTTGAATATTTTCAATATAAAATGAAAAAATCAGGTTTACTTCAATTTGATTTGAATTTTGTCAATAGAAAATAGCAGAATCAACAATATTCCATTTGATTTAAATATTTTCATTAGAAAATATCAAAATCAGCACTATTTCCATTTCATTTGAATATTTTCGATAGAAAATATCAAAATCAGCTCTATTTCCATTTGATTTGAATATTTTCAATAGAAAATATCAAAATCAGCAGTATTTACATTCATTTGAACATTTCCAATAGAAAATATCACAATCCACTTTATTTCCATTTGATGTGAATATTTTCAATAGAAAATATCAAATTCATGAGTATTTCCATTTGAATTGAATATTTATAATACAAAATGAAAAAATCAGTTGTACTTCAATTTGATGAGAATTTTTTCAATAGAAAATATCAGAATCATTTGTATTTCCATTTGATTTGAATATTTTCCATGGAAAATATCAAAATCTGCTGTATTTCTGTTTGATTTGAATATTTACAATAGAAAAGATGAAAATCAGCTGTATTTCCATTTGATTTGAATATTTTCAATATAAAATAACAAAATCATCTATATTTCCATTTGATTTAAATATTTTCAAAGGAAAATATCAAAGCCATCTCTCTTTCCATTTGATTAGAATATTTCCAATGGAATATATCAAATTCAGCTGCATTTCCATTTGATTAGAATATATTCTATAGAAAATATCAAAATCAGCAGTATTTCCATTTGATTAGAATATTTGCAATAGAAAATATCAAAATCAGATGTATTTCCAGTTGATTTGTATATTTGCAATGGAAAATATCAAATTCAGCTGCATTTACATTTGATTAGAATGTGTTCTATAGAAAATATCACAAACCGCTTCATTTGCATTTGATTTGAATATTTTCAATGGAAGATATCAAAATCATCTGTATTTCACTTTGAGTTGAATATTTTCAATGGAAAATATCAAAATCTGCTGTATTTCTATTTGATTTGAATATTTACAATAGAAAATGTCAAAATCAGCTATATTTACATTTGATTTAAATATTGTGGTTAGAAAATATCAAAATCAGCTGTATTTCAATTTGATTTGAATATTTTCAATAGAAAATTTCAAATTCAGCTGAATATCCATTTGATTTGAATATTGTGGTTAGCAAATATCAAAATCAGCTCTATTTCCATTTGATTTGAATATTTTCGATAGAAAACATCAAAATCAGATGTATTTTCATTTGATTTAATATTTCCAATAGAAAATACCAAAATCAGCCGTATTTACATTCATTTGAACATTTCCAATAGAAAATATCAAAATCCGTTGTATTTACATTTGGTTTGAAAATTTTCAATAGAAAATATCAAAATCAGCTTTATTTCCATTAGATTTGATCATTTTCAATATAAAATGAAAAAAATCAGTTGTACTTCAATTTGATTTGAATTTTTTCAATAGAAAATATCAGAATCAACTGTATTTCCATTTGATTTGAATATTTTCAACGGAAAAGATCGAAATCAGCTGTATTTCCATTTGAATTGAATATTTTCAATATAAAATAACAAAATCAGCTATATTTCCATTTGAATTAAATATTTTCAAAGGAAAATATGAAAAGCAGTTCTATTTCCATTTGATTTGAATATATTTAATTGAAAATATCAAAATCAGTTGTAGTTCTATTTGACTTGAAAATTTTCAATGGAAAATATCAAAATCAGCTCTATTTCCATTTGATTTGAATATTTTCAATAGAAAATATCAAAATCATCTTTATTTCCTCTTGATTTGAATATTTTCAATAGAAAATATCAAAATCAGCTGAATATCCATTTGATTTGAATATTGTCGCTAGAAAATATCAAAATCAGCTCTATTTACCTTTGATTTGAATATTTTCTGTAGAAAGTATCAAAATCAGCTGTATTTCCATTTGATGTGAATATTTTCAATAGAAAGTATCTAATTCATGGGTATTTCCATTTGATTTGAATATTTTCAATAGAAGATATCAAAATCAGCTGTATTTCCATTAGATTTAATCATTTTCAATATAAAATGAAAAAATCAGTTTTACTTCAATTTGATTTGAATTTTTTCAATAGAAAATATCGGAATCAACTATATTTCCATTTGATTTGAATATATTCAATGGAAAATATCAAAATCAGCTGTATTTCTATTTGATTTGAATATTTACAATAGAAAAGATGAAAATCAGCTGTATTTCCAGTTGAATTGAATATTTTCAATATAAAATAACAAAATCAGGTATATTTCCATTTGATCTCAATATTTTCAAAGTAAAATATCAAAATCACCTTATTTCCATTTGATTTGAATATATTTAATTGAAAATATCTAAATCAGTTGCATTTCTTTTTCATTTGAATATTTTCGATAGAAAATATCAAAATCAGCTGCATTTCCATTTGATTTGAATATTTTCATTAGAAAATATCAAAATCAGCACTATTTCCATTTCATTTGAATATTCTCGATAGAAAATATCAAAATCAGCTCTATTTCCATTTGATTTGAATATTTTCAATAGAAAATATCAAAATCAGCAGTATTTACTTTCATTTGAACATTTCTAATAGAAAATTTCAAAATCCGCTTTATTTCCATTTGATGTGAATATTTTCCATGGAAAATATCAAAATCTGCTGTATTTCTGTTTGATTTGAATATTTACAATAGAAAAGATGAAAATCAGCTGTATTTCCATTTGATTTGAATATTTTCAATATAAAATAACAAAATCATCTATATTTCCATTTGATTTAAATATTTTCAAAGGAAAATATCAAAGCCATCTCTCTTTCCATTTGATTAGAATATTTCCAATGGAATATATCAAATTCAAAATCTGCATTTCCATTTGATTAGAATATATTCTATAGAAAATATCAAAATCAAATGTATTTCCATTTGATTTGAATATTTTCAATGGAAAATCAAATCAAAATCATTAGAATGTATTTATATTTGATTTGAATATATTCAAAATAGAAAATATCATCAAAAATCAGCTGTATTTGCATTTGATTTGAATATTTTCAATGGAAAGATATCAAAATCATCTGTATTTCGATAGAAAATTTGATTTGAATATTTTCAATGGAAAATGAAAAAATCTGATTTTGAATATTTTCAATTTGATTTGAATTTTTTCAATAGAAAATATCAAAATCAATTTTTGAATATCCATTTGATTTAAATATTTTGATTCCATTTGATTTAAATATTTTCAAAGGAAAATATCAAAATCAGTATTTTCTCTATTTCCATTTCATTTTTGAATATTTTCGATTAGAAAATATCAAAATCAAAATCTCTATTTCCATTTGATTTGTATATTTCCAATAGAAAATATCAAAATCAGCAGTATTTACATTCATTTGAACATTTTCAATAGAAAATATCAAAATCCGCTTTATTTGACATTTGATTTGAATATTTTCAATATAAAATAACAAAAAATATCAAATTTCAAAGGAAAATATGAGTATTTCCATTTGATTTGAATATTTTCAATATAGAAAAATGAAAATATCAAAAAAAATCAGAATATTTTGTACTTCAATTTGATTTGAATTTTTTTCAATAGTAAAATATCAGAATCAACTATATTTCCATTTTGATTTGAATATTTTCAATGGAAAATATCAAAATCTGCTGTATTTCCATTTGATTTGAATATTTTCAATAGAAAATATCAAAATCATATATTTCCATTTGATTTGAATATTTTCGATAGAAAATTTCAAGTATTTCCATTTGATTTGAATATTTTCAATTTTCAATACATTCATTTTTGAATATTTTCAATAGAAAATATCAAAAAATTTTCCATTTGATTTGAATAAAAAAAGTTAATATTTCCATTTGATAAGAATTTTTTCAAAATGAAAAAAAATGGAAAATATTTTCAATAGAAAAATCAACTGTATTTCCATTTGATTTGAATATTTTCCATGGAAAATATAAAAATCTGCTGTATTTCTATTTGATTTGAATATTTACAATAGAAAAGATGAAAATCAGCTGTATTTCCATTTATAAATAACAAAATCATCTATATTTGATTTTCAAAGGAAAATTTTCAATATAAAATAACAAAATCATTTAATTAGAATATAATAGAAAATATCAAAATATTTCCATTTGATTTAAATATTTGAATAAAGGAAAATATCAAAATCAGATGTATTTTCCATTTGATTTGAATATTTTTCAATAGAAAATATCAAAATCATCTTTAATTTGATTTTCCATTTGTATTTCCATTTTGAATATTTTCAATAGAAAATATCAAAATCCATTTGATTTGCTGATTTGAAATATCCATTTGATTTGAAATATTTTCCATTTGATTTAAATATAGAAAATATCAAAATCAGAAAATATCAAAATCAGCTCTATTTCCATTTGATTTTTATTTATTTCATTTGATTTGAATATTTTCAATAGAAAATATCAAAATCAGAATATTTTCTGAATATTTATTTGATTTGAATATTGTCGTTATTTGAAAATATCAAAATCAAAATCTGTATTTCCATTTGATTTGAATATTTTCAATAGAAAATATCAAAAAAAATCAACTGAATATTTCCATTTGATTTGAATATTTTCAATAGAAAAATGAAAAAAATCATTTGATTTAAACTTCAATTTGATTTGAATTTTTCAATAGAAAATATCAGTATTTCACTGTATTTCCATTTGATTTGAATATTTGAATATTTTCAATGGAAAATATCAAAATTTCTGAAAATTTTCTATTTGATTTGGAAAATATCAAAATATTTTCATTTGAATAGAAAAATGAAAATCAGCTGAATTTCCATTTGATTTGAATATTTTCAATATAAAATAACAAAATCAATATTTATATTTCCATTTGATGAATATTTTCAATAGAAATATTCAAAAATATTTTCAAAGGAAAATATCAAAATGTAAGTTGATTTATTTTTTCAATAGAAAATATATTTGATCCAATTGATTTGAATATTTTTCATTTGAATAAAATTTCAATTTCATTTGGAATAAAATATCAAATTCAGCTTTATTTCCATTTGATTTGAATATTTTCAATACAAAAATATCAATAGAAAAATCAAAATCAGTTATTTCCATTTGATTTGAATATTTTCAATGGAAAATTCAAAATTTGAATATTTTCATTTGAAAATATTTTCAATAGAAAAAAAAAAATCACTATTTCCATTTCATTTGAATATTTTCAATAGAAAATATCAAAATTTCATTTGATTTGAATATTTTCTAGAAAATTTCATTTCAATTTGAATTATAATATTTTCAATTTGAAAATAGAAAAATATCAAAATCAATTTTCAATTGAATATTTTCCATTTCAAAATTTGAATATATTTAATAGAAAATATCAAAACCAGTTCAAAAATCAGTTTTATTTGATTTGAATATTTTCAATGGAAAATATCAAAATCAGTTGTATTTCAATTTGATTTGAATTTTTTCTAAATTTCATTTTGATTTGAATTAATAGAAAAAATGAAAAATATTTTCAATTTGATTTGAAAATATAAAAATATCAAAATCATCTGTATTTCCATTTGATTTTATTTTGTCAAAATCTTGATTTGAATATTTTCAATAGAAAATATCAAAATCTCTATTTCCATTTGATTTGAATATTTTCAATAGAAAAACATCAAAATCAGCTATATTTCCATTTGATTTGAATATTTCCATTTGATTTGAATATTTTTTTGTCGTATTTCCATTTGATTTATTTTCAATGGAAAAATCAAAATATTGATTTGAATATTTTCAATAGAAAATATCAAAAAAGCATTTGAATATTTTCGATAGAAAATATCAAAATCATTTATTTTTTGATTTGAATATTTTCAATAGAAAATGAAAAAATCAGCTCTATTTCCATTTGATTTGAATAGAAAATATCAAAAATCATATTTTCATTTGATTTGAATATTTTCCAAATTTGATTTGAATATTTTCAATGGAAAATATCAAATTCAGTTTATTTAGAAATCAATAGAAAATATCAAAAAATTTTCTATTTGATTTGAATATTTTCGATGAAAAATTTCTATTTAGATTTGAATATTTTTCATTTATTTCAAATGAAAAAAAATCATTTGATTGAATATTTTCAATAGAAAATTCAAATTTGATTTCCATTTGATTTGAATATTTTCAATAGAAATATCGGTATCAAATGTATTTCCATTTGATTTTTGAAAATATCAAAATATATTGAATTCAAAAAATATTTGATTTGAATAAATCAATTGCATTTCCATTTGATTTGAATATTTTCAAAGAAAATTATCAAAATAGAATTTTGATTAGAATAGATGAAAATCATTTGAATATTTTCAATAGAAAATATATATTTCAATTTGATCAAAATATTTTTATCAAATTCAAATTTGAATTTTCAGGTTTATTTCCATTTGAAATATCAATAGAAAATAAATCAACACTATTTCCATTTGATTTGAATATTTTCTAGAAAATATCAAAATGATTAGAAAATATCAAAATCAGCTCTATTTTCCATTCATTTGAATATTTTCAATGGAAAATATCAAAAAAATCATTTGATTTGAATATTTTCAATAGAAAATTTCCATTTTATTTGAATATTTTCAATAGAAAATAAAAAAAATTTCATTTGTTTGAAATTTTTCAATAGAAAAATTTCCATTTTCATTTGAAAAAATATTTTCTATATAGAAAATATTTTCAATGGAAAATATGAAAATCAGCTGCATTTTCAATTTGATTTGAATATTTTCGTTAGAAAATTTCAATTTGATTTGAATATTTTTCAATGGAAAATAAATCAACTCCATTTCCATTTGATTTGAATATTTTCAATAGAAAATATTTTCTATTTGATTTGAATATTTTCCAAAAAAAGTATCAAAATTAATAGAAAATATCAAAAACCAGTTATTTCCATTTAATTTGAATATTTTCAATGGAAAATATCAAAATCATCTGTATTTTCATTTGATTTGTTGAAAATATTTTTCATTTGATTGAATATTTTTCAAAATAGAAAATATCAAAATCAATTTTCCATTTGATTTGAATATTTTTCATAGAAAATATCAAAATCAAATATCCATTTGATTTGAATTTCATTAGAAAATTTGATTTGATTTGAATATTTTCCATAGAAAATATCAAATCAAAGATCATTTGATTTCAAAATAGAAAATATCAAAATGCAGTATTTTTCCATTTAGAATATTTCAAAACATTTCAATTTTATCAAAAAATTTGATTTGAAAAAATCAGTTTTATTTCAATTTGATTTGAATTTTTTCAATAGAAAATATCAAAAACAACTATTTATTTGAATATTTTTCAAAATCAGCTATATTCCATTTTTGAATATTTTCAAGAAAAAACATCTATATTTCAATTTGAAAATATTTTCAGAAAATGATCAAAATCAGTATTTGTATTTCAATTTGATTTGAATATTTCAATGAAAATATCAAAAATATTTCAAAATTTTCAATAGAAAATATCAAATCTGCATTTCCATTTGATTTGAATATTTTTCAAAATTAAATCAGCTGTATTCCATTTGATTTGAATATTTTCGGAAAATATCAAATTCAGGTATATTTCCATTTTATTTTTGGAAATCAAAATCAGCTGTATTTCCATTTGATTTGAATATTTTCAATAGAAAATATCAAAATCAGTTTTATTTCCATTTATTTATTTTTGAAAATATCAAAATGATTTTGATTTGAATATTTTTCAAAGAAAATATCAAAATCAGCTGTATTATTTGATTTGATTTGAATATTTTCAATAGAAAATATCAAAATCATATGTATTTCCATTTGATTTGAATATTTTATTTATTTGCGTGAAAAATACAAAATCAGCTCTATTTCCGAAATTTGGTCCAAAATAACTATCCTATACCTAGACCACTTCTAATCATATTCGACCCATTCATATATTACAATTTACTCATTCACCACAACGAACTTGTCCATCATTCAATCCTCCAACCACAATTTCCAATTTGAATACATCCTCTCTTCATTTTCCAGGAGAAAAAAAAACGCGACTCACGCCATAAAATTTTGATGATACATCAAAAATGATATACATAAAATTCAATGGGTCAGCTCTTTAAGAATGAAAATATGGGAGGGAGATTTGAACATTTTCATATAACTTTATAATTTGATTTATTTTCGTTAGAAAATTATATATTTATTTAGATACATAATGAAAACATCAAAAATGGCACAAAGGATATAAAATATCCGATTTCCATTTGATTTGAATATTTTCAGGGTAGAATATCGTTATAACTAGGTTATTTATTTGCGTGATTCAACATTTGCACAACTATCTTATACCTAGCTAATCAGATTCACGACCCATTCATACCTTCATTCAAAACAATTTAATATTTTCATTCACAAAACAACAACCTGTCCATCACCACCCAATCCTTCATGCACCACAATACCGGATCTATTTTCAATAAAAAAATCAAAGGGGACCTACAAAACGCCCCCAATCCATAAAAATTTGATGATACATAAAATGCTGGAAAATACATAAAATTCTAATAATGATAGGATGCAAGGGGAGGGAGATGATAACACATATAACTAGGGTATTTATTCTGGATGAATACAGAATTGTGGCACAAGGCCGAAAAGCGGAGGGGTTTAGGCTGGTCTTCTCTAACTAGCTTATACCTAGCTAATCAGATTCGCGACCCATTCATACATTACAATTTGCTCATTCACCACAAGAATTGTCCATCACCAATCAATCCTTCATGCACCATAATACCGGATTCTCACAAGGGGGACCTAAAAAAAGCGCCCCAATCCATAAAAATTTGATGATACATAAAATGCTATACATAAAATTCTAATAATGATAGGATGCAAGGGGAGGGAGATGATAACACATATAACTAGGATATTTGCGCCCCAATAAATATAACAAATTGTTAATGTAAAAAGGCCGATGAAGGGAGGGTGTAGAGGCTTGTCTTCACTAACTATCATTTATACCTAGCTAATCAGATTCACCAAAAAACCCATTCATACATTTTTGTTTCAAATGGCACAATCAGGGGTTTAGCTGGTCTTCAACTAAACTCATTTCACCAAATTCTGCGCCCCAAAATCCATAAAAAATTTATGATCCATACATAAAATTCCAATCGATCCTTCATATTTTTATTCTGGATGAACCATAAAAAGGCCGGATTCTCACAAAGGGGACCTACCAAAACTTGTCCATCGCCAATCAATCCTTCAAAAAATTTAAAAATTTGATAAATAAAATGCTATACATAAAATTCTAATAATGATAGGATGCAAGGGGAGGGATGATAACACATATAACTAGGATATTTATTTGTAAATATATACAAATTGGCACAAAGGCCGAAAAGGGAGGGGTACAACCATGTTATCTTTACCTAGCTAATGATTATTGAAAAATTACAATTTGTGGCAAGAACTTATCCATCACCAATCAATCCTTCATGCAAAAAATAAAAAAAAGGGGGAATCCATAAAAATTTGATGATAAATAAAATGCTATACATAAAATTCTAATAATGATAGGATTATACCATGTTAGGCTAATCCAAAAGGCCGAAAAGGGAGGTTTAGGCTGGACCTAATGATTCACGACCCATTCATACATTACAATTTACTCATTCACCACAAGAACTTGTCCATCACCACTCAATCCTTCATGCACCATAATACCGGATTCTCACAAGGGGACCTACGTCTTCCCTATCTTATCCATAAAAACGCGCGCCCCAATCCATAAAAATTTGATGATACATAAAATGCTATACTTAAATTTCTGACAATGATAGGATGCAAGGGAGGAGATGATAACACATATAACTAATCCGATTATTTACTGTATTCACCCAAAAAAATACAATTGTGGCACAAGGCCGATGAAGGGGGGGTAGAGGCTGGTCTTCACTAACTATCTTATACCTAGCTAATCAGATTCACGACCCATTCATACATTACACTTTATTCATTCACCACAAGAACCTGTCCATCACCACCCAATCCTTCATGCACCACAATACCGGATCTCACAAAGGGGGACCTACCAAAACGCGCCCCAATCCATAAAAATTTGATGATACATAAAATGCTATACATAAAATTCTAATAATGATAGGATGCAAGGGGAGGGAGATGATAACACATATAACTAGGGTATTTATTGTATTGAAAAAAATACAATTGTGGCACAAGGCCGAGTAAGGGGTGGGTTAGAGGCTGGTCTTCACTAACTATCTTATACCTAGCTAACCAGATTCACGACCCATTCATATATTACAATTTACTCATTCACCACAAGAACTTGTCCATCACCACTCAATCCTTCATGCACCATAATACCGGATTCTCACAAGGGGTACCTACCAAAACGCGCCCCAATCCATAAAAATTTGATGATACATAAAATGCTATACATAAAATTCTAATAATGATAGGATGCAAGGGGAGGGAGATAATAACACATATAACTAGGAGATTTATTATAACTTATAGTTACAATTGTGGCACAAGGCCGAAAGGGGAGGGGTTTAGGCTGGTCTTCACTATCTTATACCTAGCTAATCAGATTCACGACCCATTCATACATTACAATTTACCCATTCACGACAAGAACTTATCCATCACCAATCAATACTTCATGCACCATAATACCGGATTCTCATGAGGGGGACCTACCAAAACGCGCCCCAAACCAGAAAAATTTGATGATACATAAATGCTATACATAAAATTCTAATAATGATAGGATGCAAGGGGAGGGAGATGATAACACATATAACTAGAATATTTAGTGCAACATTTGTTACAATTGTGGCACGAGGCCGAAAGGGGAGGGGGGTATAGGCTGGTCATCACTAACTATCTTATACCTAGCTAATCTGATACACGACCCATTCATACATTACAATTTGCTCATGCACCACAAGAACTTGTCCATCACCAATCAATCCTTCATGCACCATAATACCGGATACTCAACCAGGGAGACCTACCAAAACGCGCCCCAAACCATAAAAATTTGATGATGATACATATTCTATACATAAAATTCGAATAATGATACAATGAGAGGGGAAGGAGATGAACCCCAATAATAACTAAAAATCAACACAAAATACAAACTAAACATAACATATTTTAGTAGGGACCGTCCAACCCTCAAAACAGAGAGGCCGCTGTATTCTGCCCAAGGAAACAAACTGGGGAGGTTGGGAATCTCGACTTGGACCATAAAATGTAAAGCTGATCCAGCCAGGATGAACAGGCCAAAACAAACTGGGGAGGTTACTCACATTACCATAGGTACACGGGAAGCCTTGTCTAACCTAACCAAGGGAGGGTTCCACAGGAACCTAACCCCGGGAGGGTTACAGGTTGACCTAAAAAGAAAATCAAAGGCTAGCCCCGGTCACACGAACCAGGCTTGCTACTTTTACCCACCTTTCGCTGAAGACTGTCGAATGCAATCGTTTTCTATCAGATCTAATCTTCATCTTAAGCTGATGCTTAAAGAATTGGATTAGATGGTAATAAGAAAGACGATTGCCTCGCAAGACTTCCTCCATTCGCGTCGTCCAAATCACCATTCGAGCCGTGGCCATCAGCATCAGAAACACCATTCGTTTCTCCCCGGGGCGACACATTGTCACACGCGTATGCGCGATCAATGGACACAAGCTGTTCGGGAGCGAGACGAGCCGTCAGCTCGCCGACATGGTCCCCATAAGGGGCGGACACGGGGGCAATGGTAGAAGGCGTGCGAAGCCGTTTCTTCTAAACCAAGACCACACCGTTCACAGTCTGGCAAATCCCGCCAAACCCCATATGAAAGCCTTGTCATTGAGAGGCAGCCGATTCCGAGCCAATCGCCAGGTAAGCGAAAACTCAGGGTTACTGAGGTAATCCGCCGCTGGCGCCCAAGACCAATAGGAGCGATACTCCTCCTCCGACAAGCCGAGCGTATCACGTAGTTTATCCTTCGCGCGACCCTCCACTAAACCACGATAGAAGACCTTCCTAGGCCGTGAAAGGTCACTGGACCGGGAATGGCCTTCAAGGCCAACCGACACTCGTGGATGAAATCCGACTCATCCCGGAGCCTACAACGGCGCTCGGCCCTCGAGATGGGGGGACTGATAGTAAGGCTAGGGAAGGCGTCCCTAACAATCGCCTCCAGAATCGGATCTCCCTAGTCAATGCGCGGCGTAGGAAAGCCAACCTAGAGGCACGGATGTGACTCATAAGGTGCGGCATTCCCAGCCCCCATGACACGGACGTTTGGTGCAGACTCGTCTGTCGACCCTGTTCACGCGTCCCCTCCATAAAATGGAGGATAGCGATCGCTCGAGCACCTTCCTGCGGTCTTTACAGAGAGGAAGTACGGACAACGGATAAAGAATCAGGGGAAAATGTATGTAACACACACCTCCGCCCTGCCCTTCACGGACAACCGCCGTCGATTCCAAGTCTGACCGGCAGAATCGACCTTTGCACGTACTTCAGACCAATTCTTCTCCAGCTGGAGGTCGGGCCCAAACCAGACTCCAAGAATGCGGACAGGACCGTCCGTCCAACCGAAGCGGCCTGGAAGATCGACCCCTTCCAGGCACCTAACCGCTAGCCGGACGACTTGCCCCTGTCACCTTCTCGTACCGATCAAGCGCCTTCTGTACCGCCTCAATGTCGCTGCGGGACGACACGAAAGCAGATACGTCATCGGCGTACGCGGAAACCCTGGCTCGAGACCCTCCAGGCACGGCAATTCCACGTAGGGCCGGACTGCCGGTCTCGTCCTTCAGCCGGCGAAGGAGAGGCTCCAACGCCAAAGCATAAAGGAGAGGCGACAGCGGACAACCCTGACGAACCGACCTAGACAGCACGAACGCGTCCGACAACCTTCCGTTCACCTGTACCACAGCACTGGGGGAGCGATACAGGAGGCTAATCCAGCGGCAGAAGTTGGCTTCGAATCCAGCGGCCTGCAGGACAGTAGCAAGGTAGCGATGGTCAACCCTATCAAATGCCTTGGACTGATCCAAATTGATCAGCGCGGCTTCTTCGTCGTCTTTTACACCCTCTATGATCGTGCGGATCAGATGCAGGTTGCTCTGAATTGTTCGGCCCCTCACAGAACAAGTCTGCTCAGGTCCCAACAGAGACTCGGCAACTGACTGCAAACGCCCCTGCAGGATCTTGGCCATAATCTTTAACTCTGTGTTTAGCAGAGTTATGGGCCTATAATCATCTAGGTTCCCCCACCACCTTTGCCCTTTTTCAACAGAGTGATCACGCCCCTGGTAATCCGATTGGGGATGGACCCCGACCGAAACCAGTTGTTGAACACTGCTGTCAAAATCGGAACAAAGATGTGCGACAGCCTCAAGTACAATTCATAGGGCAAACCATCCAGACCGGGCGACTTGCCTCTGCCGACCTTCTTCAAAACCACGTAGACTTCGCCCTCCGTAATCTCTCCCTCGCAGCTAGCCGCTTCAGTCGGCGAAAGCCGAGGAAAGTCAGCCAAATAGCTGCGAAACTCCTCCTCACGGAGACCAGGCTCCTTGGTAAACCGGTTCCCGAAATGGCGCCGAAACGCCTCGCACATGTCGTCAGTGGCCCGAAGAGTGTGCCCCTCCGGGGATTTGACTTCACGAATGAAACGATCGCCACCTCGACGGACCTCTTCCCTGCGCAGATCTGCGCCCAAGTTCACAACTTCGGAAGACATCTTACTTAGCTTATGTCTAATTACCTGGCCCATGTACCGTTCGCTATTCAAACGATCCAGGGCCGCCCTAGCTAAGGCTATCTCTAGGGGATCCCCCCAGCCACCGCCCGGGTGTAACTAGCTTTAAGTGTCTTCACCTTTTCAGCTCTATCTAGAGCGAGCCGTTTGCTGAAATCAGTGGTGAAAGACCTAATCCTAGACTTAAGGCGTTCCCACCACTTATTCCCGATAACCGCCCCCACTAATTCCCGCTGCACTAATCTAGTTAGCTGCTCCCGGAAGTCCTGCCTGTCCAGTAAAGACAGATTGAACTTCCAGTAGCCAGCCATTCTAGGCCTATGATCTAACGCTACACGGGCACAAACGAGTTTGTGGTCCGTGTAGCCCTACCCAGTGGAACGTAGGGCAATCTAACAGATCTATGTCGGCTCTTCTAACTAACATTCTGTCAAGGTAGCTAACCACCTTTTCAGAAGGCCAACTAAGAGCCCACGTCCACATGTTCCCCCGGGATGATCGACCCGGTATCTATCGACGAGACCATAATCGTCGATCAGATCAACCAGGCTACGATCGTCCCTTCTCCCACTAAGCACCCCGCCCCTGTCTAAGTCGGGGTCCAGAATGGCATTCCAGTCCCCCATTAAAACTAGGCGCGTTGAATCAACCAGGAACGGCCCCAACCGCCGAAAAAACGAGACCCGCTCCTCCTGGTCATTGGGCGCATAAACCGCAACGACTCGGAACGAACCACTTTTCACGGCAATATCGGCCACGATCAACCGGCCCTCGGCATCGGTATGCACAAGGTCCACCTTCGCATCAAGAGTCCGTCTGACAAGCAAAGAAACTCCTCTGGCAAACCGGTCCCCATATGCTGAATAGACAACAAAGTCATCCTCCAGCACACACGCATCGGCACTGCAAACAAAGTGGGTCTCTTCGATCGCGGCGACATCCACATCCAGGGACAGAAGGTCCCGGAGCAGGCGGGCAGCCTTACCCCGATCCCTTAAGCCCCTCACATTCAGAGTCGCTAACTTGGTTTCCATTTTTTAGGCCTGCAAAAAAAGAAGAATAAACGCAAAAACCTATTCACATACAGGCCGGAAATCTGAGGGTGAAAGGACCCCGACGGATTGTCCCAGGCTCCCCACGCCCATCTCCGACGTCATCCGTCCGTCCAAGACAATCCCGCCGACGTCCGTGGGGTATATTAATTTAAAAACCCTATATACGGAGGGGTGGAGCAATACCGGGACCCTCCCTGAACAAAATTGTCTTAATTTTTTTAAATTTTCATTTTCCTTTCCAGGATCCTAATCTCAGGGAAGGCATCCTTGGCCTCAAATAAGTGATCCCAAACCTTTAGGTAGCCCCCGGTCTCTCGGATACATGTTATCACACCCGGTGCTTGGGAAAGTTTTGGGGCTCTTCCGTAGACTTTTCCCGTCCACCGAGTTCATTTTGTACAGAGGGCCTAAGAGGGCCTTTCTCTGTTTGGAAAGGCCCTTCTTGTATTCCTTCTTTGTCTACCATGCAGATCCCTTCAGGGCCTGCAAAAATTTTCTTCTTCTTTTTTTTTTTCCTGGCTGGGTGAGGAGGGGTTGAAGTTGGACGGAGGGGGGGGTGGGTTGTAAGCTGAGGGGGTGGTAGGGGGTTGGGGAGGATTACGGGTAGGAGGGGCAGAGTGGTTCTAACCCTTGTTTGTTCTACGACTGCTGGGGGATGTACAAGCAGAAGGAGATTGCGACCTGGTTTTTTCCAGATCCCCCTGGAGATGCCGGATGTGTTTCTTAAGTTCTTCGTCATCCTCTTCCCTCGCCCTTTAGAAAGGGATGCTGCGTGAGGTGGCGGCATTTGTTCCTGCTTCTCCATGTCAAAGTCTTCTCTTTTTGTCAGGATATCTTCTCCTTGAATTCTTTTTGTTGCTGTGCCTGTTGCGTGGGGGGGACTTCTTTGGGGGGGACTCCTTTTCCGATTGTTTTTCTTTTTTTGTGAATTAACCCCTTTTATGGGCTGTTTTTTTGAGGCTGAACTTCTTTTTGAGCCTGCATCTGTTTTTGTGCTGCTGCCCCCTGTTTTGCGGCTGCATCTCCTTCCGGGGTCTGCTTCTCCTTGTCACCTTTTGCTCCTTCTTGTTTGGAGGGGGCGACATTTTTGCGGCCTTTCGACTCTTCACCTCCTTCCACTCTCCTTCCTTGTTCTTGGAAGTGGTACCCTCCACCACTGCTGTTGTTGTTATTGCTGTTGTTGTCTTAGTTGTTGCTGGAGGGGGGAGGCGGTTGTATTTTTCCCAGGACACTCCTTGGCCATGTGCCCTGCGCCTCCACATGTCCAGCAACAGGGCCTCCTGCCTTCCACCACCACCAACATTCGTTTGTTACGGCAGACGAGTACATTCCTGGGAGGTGTTAAAATTATCCCTATTCTCGTAATTGATAGCTCCAGGTCACCCGTTGCTATCCCTGTCTTGCTCCTTAAGACTTTCACTTCTTGTACTTGTCCATAAGCTGAGAAAAAGGCACCCATCCTGTCTTCGCAAATGTCGGCTGGTACTCCATGGATTGTAATCTTTGTTCTCCGGGTGCCCATGTATTCAGTTTGAATACGTAAATTTTTTGCGTTCAAGATGTTGCCTTTCAGATCTTTGGCTTGTTGCTCGGTTGGCAAGAGGATGTCCCACGAAGCATTCGATCCTCCTTGCTAGCACTTTGGGCTTAATTTTCAACACTTTTCAAAGCATCTTCCATTGCTTCCCTACTGACTCCAATTAATTTCCGAGTTTTAATATCGGAAGTCAGCAGGGATATTGTTCTCTGTCAACCACATTTAATGCCTCAGGGATTGTCAGAAATTCATTTCCTTTAAAGGATTTTTCAAATTTCTCCCTTGCTTGACGTAATAGTCGGCTTTTCTTTTCTACCGGCCTATTCTGTTTTCGGTGTCACTTTTTTTCCGGGGACACCGGCGGTGCAATATTGTGTCTTAAGCCATATGGGGTTTGAGACCAAGGGCAAATCAACTGTTTGTTTTAAATTTTTTTTTCAATATCCATAAACAGAATAAAACACAGGAAAAAAAACAGGGAAAAATACAAAGTAAAAAAACGGTTCAAATAATAAATCAAAACGAAGATGAGTTCAAAAAAAAAGGCAAGAAAGGAAATCAACAAAAACAAAAAACAAACAAAATATATATCAACAAAAAAAGTAAAAGTCAAAAAAAGTGTAAAAAAAAGGTTTAGAAGAAAATAAAACCAAAAAACCGTTCAAATTATTTTTCCAAAACTCTTGTCAGATCGCTTGACCAACGCACACCAAAACAAATATACTACGGGGGGATATACTGTATAACTAGGATATTTATTTTGTGAAATACAGAATTGTGGCACAAGGCCGAAAGGGGAGGGGTAGAGGCTGGTCTTCACTAACTATCTTATACCTAGCTAATCTGATTCACGACCCATTCATACGTTACAATTAACTCATTCACCACAAGAACTTGTCCATCACCACTCAATCCTTCATGCACCATAATACCGGATTCTCACCAAGGGGACCTACCAAAACGCGCCCCAAACCATAAAAATTGGATGATGAAAAATTCTATACATAAAAATCTAATAATGATACAATGAGAGGGGAGGAGATGAACCCGAAAATAACTAAAATATACACAAAATACAAAATAAACATAACGTATGTTAGTAGGGACCGTCCAACCCTCAAAACAGAGAGGCCGCTGTATTCTGCCCAGAGGACAAAATCAAGAAGCACTCTCGCTAAGGGAGTGGGAAAAGAGGATCAAATATTATACGGACATGGGAAAATGTAAAGCTGATCCAATCGAGATGAAAAGGGGGACCAAAACAAACTGGGGAGGTTGGGAATCTCGACTTGGACCATAACCAAAGAGCAGCCGGGATACAGGCCAGGAACGACACTTACTCACATTAACTAGGTACACTGAAGCTTGTCTAACCTAACCAAGGGGAGGGTTCCGCAGGAAGCCACCCCGATGTGCTATAGGTTGACTTAAAAAAAAGAAAATCAAGGCTAGCCCCGGTCACACGAACCAGGCTTGCTACTTTTACCCACCTTTCGCTGAAGACTGTCGAATGCAATCGTTTTCTATCAGATCTAATCTTCATCTTGAGCTGATGCTCAAAGAATTGGATTAGATGCTGATAAGAAAGACGGTTGCCCCGCAAGACTTCCTCCATTCGCGTCGTCCAAATCACCATTCGAGCCGTGGCCATCAGCATCAGAAACACCATTCGTTTCTCCCCGGAATACGGGGGCGACACATTGTCACACGCGTATGCGCGATCCATGGACACTAGCTGTTCGGGGAGCGAGACGAGCCGTCAGCTCGCCGACATGGTCCCATAAGGGGCGGACCCGGGGGCAATGGTAGAAGGCGTGCGCAGCCGTTTCTTCTAAACCAAGACCACACCGTTCACAGTCTGGCAAATCCGCCAAACCCCATATGAAAGCCTTGTCATTGAGAGGCAGCCGATTCCGAGCCAATCGCCAGGTAAGCGAAAACTCAGGGTTACTGAGGTAATCCGCCGCTGGCGCCCAAGACCAATAGGAGCGATACTCCTCCTCCGACAAGCCGAGCGTATCACGTAGTTTATCCTTCGCGCGACCCTCCACTAAACCACGATAGAAGACCTTCCTAGGCCGTGAAAGGTCACTGGACCGGGAATGGCCCTCAAGGCCAACCGACACTCGTGGATGAAATCCGACTCTTCCCGGAGCCTACAACGGCGCTCGGCCCTCGAGATGGGGGGACTGATAGTAAGGCTAGGGAAGGCGTCCCTAACAATCCCCTCCAGAATCGGATCTCCCCTAGTCAATGCGCGGCGTAGGAAAGCCAACCTAGAGGCACGGATGTGACTCATAAGGTGCGGCATTCCCAGCCCCCATGACACGGACGTTTGGTGCAGACTCGTCTGTCGACCCTGTTCACGCGTCCCCTCCATAAAATGGAGGATAGCGATCGCTCGAGCACCTTCCTGCGGTCTTTACAGAGAGGAAGTACGGACAACCGATAAAGAATCAGGGGAAAATGTATGTAACACACACCTCCGCCCTGCCCTTCACGGACAACCGCCGTCGATTCCAAGTCTGACCGGCATAATCGACCTTTGCACGTACTTCAGACCAATTCTTCTCCAGCTGGAGGTCGGGCCCAAACCACACTCCAAGAATGCGGACAGGACCGTCCGTCCAACCGAAGCGGCCCGGAAGATCGACCCCTTCCAGGCACCTAACCGCAAGCCGGACGACTTGTCGCGGTTTATCTTGGCCCCTGTCACCTTCTCGTACCGATCAAGCGCCTTCTGTACCGCCTCAATGTCGCTGCGGGACGACACGAAAGCAGATACGTCATCGGCGTACGCGGAAACCCTGGCTCGAGACCCTCCAGGCACGGCAATTCCACGTAGGGCCGGACTGCCGGTCTCGTCCTTCAGCCGGCGAAGGAGAGGCTCCAACGCCAAAGCATAAAGGAGAGGCGACAGCGGACAACCCTGACGAACCGACCTAGACAGCACGAACGCGTCCGACAACCTTCCGTTCACCTGTACCCACAGCACTGGGGGAGCGATACAGGAGGCTAATCCAGCGGCAGAAGTTGGCTTCGAATCCAGCGGCCTGCAGGACAGTAGCAAGGTAGCGATGGTCAACCCTATCAAATGCCTTGGACTGATCCAAATTGATCAGCGCGGCTTCTTCGTCGTCTTTTACACCCTCTATGATCGTGCGGATCAGATGCAGGTTGCTCTGAATTGTTCGGCCCCTCACAGAACAAGTCTGCTCAGGTCCCAACAGAGACTCGGCAACTGACTGCAAACGCTCCTGCAGGATCTTGGCCATAATCTTTAACTCTGTGTTTAGCAGAGTTATGGGCCTGTAATCATCTAGGTTCCCCCACCACCTTTGCCCTTTTTCAACAGAGTGATCACGCCCTGGTAATCCGATTGGGGATGGACCCCGACCGAAACCAGTTGTTGAACACTGCTGTCAAAATCGGAACAAAGATGTGCGACAGCCTCAAGTACAATTCATAGGGCAAACCATCCAGACCGGGCGACTTGCCTCTGCCGACCTTCTTCAAAACCACGTAGACTTCGCCCTCCGTAATCTCTCCCTCGCAGCTAGCCGCTTCAGTCGGCGAAAGCCGAGGAAAGTCAGCCAAATAGCTGCGAAACTCCTCCTCACGGAGACCAGGCTCCTTGGTAAACCGGTTCCCGAAATGGCGCCGAAACGCCTCGCACATGTCGTCAGTGGCCCGAAGAGTGTGCCCCTCCGGGGATTTGACTTCACGAATGAAACGATCGCCACCTCGACGGACCTCTTCCCTGCGCAGATCTGCGCCCAAGTTCACAGCTTCGGAAGACATCTTACTTAGCTTATGTCTAATTACCTGGCCCATGTACCGCTCGCTATTCAAACGATCCAGGGCCGCCCTAGCTAAGGCTATCTCTAGGGGATCCCCAGCCACCGCCCGGGTGTAACTAGCTTTAAGTGTCTTCACCTTTTCAGCTCTATCTAGAGCGAGCCGTTTGCTGAAATCAGTGGTGAAAGACCTAATCCTAGACTTAAGGCGTTCCCACCACTTATTCCCGATAACCGCCCCCACTAATTCCCGCTGCACTAATCTAGTTAGCTGCTCCCGGAAGTCCTGCCTGTCCAGTAAAGACAGATTGAACTTCCAGTAGCCAGCCATTCTAGGCCTATGATCTAACGCTACACGGGCACAAACGAGTTTGTGGTCCGTGTAGCCTACCAGTGGAACGTAGGGCAATCTAACAGATCTATGTCGGCTCTTCTAACTAACATTCTGTCAAGGTAGCTAACCACCTTTTCAGAAGGCCAACTAAGAGCCCACGTCCACATGTTTCCCCGGGATGATCGACCCGGTATCTATCGACGAGACCATAATCGTCGATCAGATCAACCAGGCTACGATCGTCCCTTCTCCCACTAGCACCCCGCCCCCTGTCTAAGTCGGGGTCCAGAATGGCATTCCAGTCCCCATTAAAACTAGGCGCGTTGAATCAACCAGGAACGGCCCCAACCGCCGAAAAACGAGACCCGCTCCTCCTGGTCATTGGGCGCATAAACCGCAACGACTCGGAACGAACCACTTTTCACGGCAATATCGGCCACGATCAACCGGCCCTCGGCATCGGTATGCACAAGGTCCACCTTCGCATCAAGAGTCCGTCTGACAAGCAAAGAAACTCCTCTGGCAAACCGGTCCCCATATGCTGAATAGACAACAAAGTCATCCTCCAGCACACACGCATCGGCACTGCAAACAAAGTGGGTCTCTTCGATCGCGGCGACATCCACATCCAGGGACAGAAGGTCCCGGAGCAGGCGGGCAGCCTTACCCCGATCCCTTAAGCCCCTCACATTCAGAGTCGCTAACTTGGTTTCATTTTTTAAGCCTGCAAAAAAAAAAGAAGAATAAGCGCAAAAACCTACTCACATACAGGCCGGAAATCTGAGGGTGAAAGGACCCCGACGGATTGTCCCAGGCTCCCACGCCTAACTCCGACGTCATCCGTCCTTCCGAGACAATCCCGCCGACGTCCGTGGGGTATATTAATTTAATTACCCTATATACGGAGGGGTGGAGCAATACCGGGACCCTCCCTGAACAAAATTGTCTTAATTTTTTTAAATTTTCATTTTCCATTTCAGGATCCTAATATTGGGGAAGGCATCCCTCGCCTCAAATAGGTGATCCCACACTTTAAGTAGCCCCCGGTCTCTCTGACACAAGTTATCACACCCGGTGCTTTGGGAAAATTTTGGGGTCTTCTACACTTTTCCCGTCCACCGAGTTCATTTTGTACAATTCGGGCCCAAGAGGGCCTTTCTCTGTTTGGAAAGGCCCTTCTTGTATTCTTCTTTGTCTACCATGCAGATCCCTTCAGGGCCTGCAAACATTTTCTTCTTCTTTTTTCTTCTCCCTGGCTGGGTGAGGGGGGAGGGAAGTGGATGAATTTGGGGGTGGGGTTGTAACGCTGAGAGGGGTGGTAGGGGGAAGGGGAGATTATTTGGGTAGGAGAAGCAGAGACACTTCTAACCCTTGTTTGTTCTACGACTGCTCTGGACGAAGCAGAGAAGGAGAGCGACCTGGTTTTTCCACGACTTTCTCCTCCCTACCCCTGCCGGAGAGTCTTTGCGTAAGTTCTTCGTCATCCTCTTCCCTCGCCCTTTTAAGGGATGCTGCCTGAGGTGGCGGCATTTGTTCCACCTCCATGTCAAAGTCTTGATTTTGCTGCTTCTCCTTGAATTCTTTTTGTTGCTGTGCCTGTTGCTTTTGGGGCGACTTCTTTGGGGGGACTTCTTTTCCGATTGTTTTTCTTTTGTGAATTAACCCCTTTTTGGGCTGTACCTCTTTTTGAGGCTGAACTTTTTTGAGCCTGCATCTGTTTGTGCTGCTGCCCCCCCTTTGCGGCTGCATCTCCTTGTGGGTCTGCTTCTCCTTGTCACCTTTTGCTCCTTCTTGTTTGGAGGGGGGCGACATTTTTGCGGCCTTTCGACTCTTCACCTCCTTCCACTCTCCTTCCTTGTTCTTGGAAGTGGTACCCTCCACCACTGCTGATGTTGTTGTTATTGCTGTTGCTGTCTTAGTTGTTGCTGGTGGGGAGGCGGTTGAGTATTTTTCCCAGGACACTCCTTGGCCATGTGCCCCGCGCCTCCACATGTCCAGCAACAGGGCCTCCTGCCTTCCACCACCACCAACATTCGTTTGTTACGGCAGACGAGTACATTCGGGATCTCCCTAAAATTATCCCTATTTACCGTAATTGATAGCTCCAGGTCACCCGTTGCTATCCCTGTCTTGCTCCTTAAGACTTTCACTTCTTGTACTTGTCCATACTTTGAGAAAAAAGGCACCCATCCTGTCTTCGCAAATGTCGGCTGGTACTCCATGGATTGTAATTTTTGTTCTCCTCGTGCCCATGTATTCAGTTTGAATACGTAAATTTTTTGCGTTCAAGATGTTCCCTTTCAGATCTTTGGCTTGTTGCTCGGTTGGCAAGAGGATCTCCCACGAAGCATTACTCCTCCTTGCTAGCAGTTTGGGGCTTAATGTTCAACACTTTCAAAGCATCTTCCATTGCTTCCCTGCTGACTCCAATTAATTTCCGAGTTTTAATATCGGAAGTCAGCAGGGATATTGTACGTCTGTCAACCACATTTAATGCCTCAGGGATTGTCAGAAATTCATTTCCTTTAAAGGAATTTTTCAAATTTCTCCCTTTGCTTGACGTAATAGTCGGCATTCTTTTCTACCGGCCTATTCTCGCTCCATACGCTTTTTTTCCGGGGACACCGGCGGTGCAATATTTGTGTCTTCAGCCATATTTGGCTGAGACCAAAAACAAATCAACTGTTTCCTTTTAAATTATTTCAATATCCATGAACAGAATAAAACAGCAGGGAAAAAAAAAGGGATAACCAAAGTCGAAAAACGGTTAAAATAATAAATACGAAACGAAGATGAGGAGGGGGAAAAAAGGAAAGAAAGGAAATCAACAAAAACAAAAAAAAGAACAAAATATATATCAACAAATGAAAAAAGTCAAACAAAAAAAAAAAAAAAAAGGTTTAAAGAAAATAAAACCAAAAACTTAACAAATCGTAGTATTTTTCCAAAACTCTTGTCAGATCGCTTGACTTCAACAACAATATCCCAGGGGGATATATACTTATAACTAGTGAGCCAGTCAGAATGGCTCATTTCCCTTTATAGTCTACCAATAGACGGTTGACCAATCAGAAGCCTCTGAACATTGTAACCGTCGTGTATAAAGGCGGCCATCTTTGTTTTCTCACCGGAAGGACCAGAGGAAACTTGTCCGGCGAACATGACAGATGGAAGAACTACGCTATGCTACGATATCCACTGCGAACCTGCACTACACTTTCCTACTGTCTCCGAAATATTCACTGCCAACCTCTGGATTCTATACTCGAGGACGACCGTCATGAAAATGTCTAACATATATTATGAGCCCAGATCACGATTTATTTAGACGGGAATGAATCGAGATATGAATTATGGGAGACGAAGTTTTTAGGCTTCCTAAGAATACAAAAACTCCATGACATCACTTTTTTGCAGGGTCGACCAGGAGGGTTGGGGGCTTGATGATTTTATGAAGTAATGCGACCGTTTTCGTTGAGTTAATTCAATTCATGGATGACCGTAGTTTGTCTTTAATAATAAGAGAGGCCAAGGGCAATGGAAACCGAGTTCTACAAAAATATGACTGAATACTATTTTGTCAAAAGTTAAGCCTAAAATTATTGCTTTATATACTGAACTAACCGCGTTAAAGAGAAAAGAAAGAAATCGGTAACCAATTATTCTAACAGAGAATGTCACAAATGCTTTAAAATTGCAGGTGAGACTATCTCGGATGGGCTGCAAATAGCCATGGTCTTGAAGGGTTTGCCACCGTCATTCAAACCATTTACAACAGTTATAACCCAAAAGGATAAACATCTAACTTTCACTGAGTTTAAAATGGCGTTACGTAGCTATGAAGAAACTGAAAAATGTGTACCCCTCAAAATCAAGGCAATAACATCATGCAATTAAGAACGTCATTTAAAAAATCAGAAAACCAGTTCCTCAAAGCGATCAGACTAGGAACTATGAGGGTAAGAACATGGGCTTTAGAGGCAATTATGACAGGAATTATAAAGGAGGACATACTAAAGATATCGTTTGTTTTCGTTGTGGTAATGTCGGCCATACTCGTGCGAAATGTCAATTTTATACACGGAATGACTATTGTAAAAATGTAAAAACTTCTTCGAAGGGGCGTACATATGCCTTTTCGTTTGGATTTGGTGCTGTGGCCAGTAGTTGTGATTCTTACTTGATCGATACGGGTGCGATAAATCATGTAATTACAGATAAAACAAAATTTATTGTTTTTACCCCAATTTTCAGCCCGACTCACATTTTATCGAGTTAGCTGATGGGACCAGAGCTAATAATTTGGTTTTGAAAAGAGGCGATGCCTGTATTTATCTACGCAATACTAAGGGAAATGTTTGTAAATGTTTGTTAAGAGGGGCTTTATATATTCCAAAATTTAAGCAAAATATTTTTTCAGTTCAGTCCGCAATTGAAACTGGCGTTAAACTCAATTTTCCCCGCAACAATTCAAAGTTAATATATCCAGACGGAACTGAATTTAATATACAGCAAAATGGACGTTTGTATTATTTGAAAAGTATTAAGTCTGCGAGGACAGCCACGCATGACTTAAGAACTTGGCATAAAATATTGGGCCACTGTAATGATTCGGATGTTAAAAGATTACAAGAACACGTTACTGGAATGAAAATTACACTTCCAAAGGGCTTACAATATTGTGACACGTGTATTAAAGGGAAAATGACGAAATATAGAGAGAGGGGTTGGATCCCAAAAGCAACAGATATTTTGTTCAGAGTTTATTGCGATTTACCGGGTCCAATTACCCCAAAGGGTATTGACACCTATTCATATGTATTAAACTTTGTTGACGAATATTCAGGATTTATTATGATATATTTTCTGAAAAATAAGTCTGACACACTGCGAGCTACAAAAATCTATTTATCAGATATCTCCCCGTATGGAAAGGTAAAAATAATTCGGACAGATAATGGTGGAGAATTTACTTCTGATGCTTACAAAAACCTCCTAATAAATGAAGGCATTAAACATGAGAAAACCTGTTCTTATTCTCCGCATAAGAACGGAGTCGCTGAACAAAGTTGGAGGACACTTTTTGAAATGGCTAGATGTTTGTTAATAGAATCTAAATTACCCAAAAATCTGTGGTTTTATGCATTAAGAAAGAAACTAAAAACTCAATGAGAGCCCAATATAAGTGATATGCATATTTTTGGTACAATTTGCTATATATATGTTGACCACAGGGCGGAACTAGATCCGAAAAATGAGAGGGACATATTTATTGGGTAGGATAAGCAAAGTCCAGACTATATGATTTATTAAAACGATGAGGAAGATCAGATGCGTCAGATTGATAGATTCCTTTGAGCGAGGGGAGGAACCTAAAAAAAAAAGAAAAAAAAAAGAAAAAACAAATAAAAAGAATATTAATTGCGAGGAACTAGTCCAACCCGAATTATTATGGCCTAATTATGGGTAGAAAACCCGTTCAGAGTCCACAAGCAGAAGAAGGTACTATACCAGATGAGGTATACGAAAAAATCAGGTGCAAATTCCGACAAAAATGGAGAAAAGCCAGACTATTTTGAAATGAATCAATGTAATATTAACTGTTGTTATGCGGTACAAATGTATCTCAAAGAACTACCAAGAAGCCATATATTCTGTCAAGACCAGAGCGGCCATGCCTTCAAAAGACAGATGAAGAAATTTAAGCCTTCAAAAGACTTATGTAGAAATCTTAAGTCTTAATTGATGATAGAAATATCATTGGCAGCCGTTGGGTTTACACTGTAAAGCGAACTGAGAATGGATCGCCAGCTGCGATGTTCGTTTTTGTAGCTAACGGATTTTTATAGATATATGGGGCAGATGACTTATGTAGAGACATTAAGTCTGATTTAGGGTTTTGATGCAAATGGATGCCCATTATGGTAAAGATGTACATCATATGGATGTTAAAAGAGGCTTATTTCAGAATGCCACCATCGACTATGAAATATATATGGAACCACCAGAAGGTTTTTTTTTTGAAAAAAGTGATAATTATGTATGGAAAATTAAAAAAAAAATATTAAAAAAAAAAGTCACTATTTGGACTCAAAATGAGTGGAAAAACATGGAATAATTTAATCCATTGTTATTTAATGAGACAATAATTTCAATCTCCTCAAGTTGACCCATGTCTGTACACAGACATTTAATAATGAAATATTAGTAATTCTGGTTATTTGGGTCGAAAATATGTTAATTGCATCAAAGAGTGACGCCGCGCTATTAAAAATCAAGAGTTCTCTAGAAATGAGTTTTAAAATGACCAATTAAAAATTTTAAAAAATTTAAAAGGCAACATATTTCAATGAATTAATCGAGATACATGGAAAGGCTTTTATCTAAATTTAACATGCAAAATTGCAAAACAAGAACTACTCCATGTGAAATGGATTGAAACATAATTATGAATAAGGAAGATGGTATAGCGGAGTGTGAAAATGAATACAGAACATTGGTCGGAAGTATTATTTGCATGATGATATAAACTAGGCAAGATATCTGCTATACGGTTATTAAGTTGTGCCAAAACTTGAATAATCCGTGGACTGTACATTTTAACAATTTTTAAGCAAGTATTACGTTATCTGAAGTGGACTAAGAGTCGATGCCTAGTATTTTTGACAATCCAATAAACTATTAAAATTGGAAGGATTTTTGTGATGCTGATTGGGCCAATTCACCAGACCATAAGAGTATAACAGGCTATTGCTTTAAGCTAGCAGATGGTAACCCAATAATCAGCAGTAATTAAGAAACAGCGAAAGATTTCACTTTTTACTTGTAAAGCTGTAGGTGAAAAGGAATACAAGAGATTATTTTCCTTAAATTGCTAATAAAAGCAATTACAATACTGGCAAAAACTGAGCCAATAATTATTTACTCGGCGATCAGAGCAGTATTGCTTGGGCTAGAAATTCAATATTACATCAAAGATCAAAGCATATCGATATCAAATATCAATTTGCGAGGGACCAAGTACAAAAGAAAACAGTACAAATTGAATATGTTCAATCGGGAAGTGATATGGCGGATTTATTTGTAAAAACCGATTATGAAATTGAAACTGCAGGCTTTTTGCTTCTGCAATGTTTGGTGCTGACTTCTTAGGGCTTTATTGGTCCTGGGCAAGACGTAAAACTGCATCCATTAAGGCCCTCATAGGTCCTGGGCAAGACGTAAAACTGCATCCATTAAGGCCCTATTAGGTCCTGGGTAAGACGTAAAACTGCACCTGTAAGGTCCTTATTAGGTCCTGGGTAGGACGTAAAACTGCATCCATTAGTTACTGTCCTAAGAAACTTCAGTTCAGTTTTTGGTATGAATGTAAGTCCTTAGTTTCGGGGTATAAAAGTAAATGGTTCTACTTTGAGCCCAATCCTCTTCTAAATGATTCTCTGGATCACTCTGACCCGGAGTGATAGTAACTGTTTTAATGGGTCCCAGCTATGGGTAAAGTAACAATTCTTTCCACTTTTTGTTGTGATCGCAATCTAAACTTATAATATTGTTATTCATGTTTTATTAACCCGAAGTACTTAACTGTGAACAAAGTGATATGACTAATTTTTGTGGATATTAATTTTCAAGAAAAATAAAAAAAAGGAAAAAAAAAGAAAATTTGGAATACTAAAGTATTTGTTACATATTAATATTAACTTTAAAAAAAAAAATTATTTTTTGGAATTAAAGTATTTATTAACATTACTAATATTTTGAAGGAAGATTCCATAATATACCCAAAATAAGGTGGGGGGGCTGTTACGGTTTTTTGGGTATATAACACATATAACTAGGTTATTTATTTGCATGATTACATACAAATTGTGGCACAAGGCCGAAATGGGGAGGGGAAAAGGCTGGTCCAAACTAACTATCCTATACCTAGCTAATCAGATTCACGACCCATTCATATATTACAATTTACTCATTCACCACAAGAACTTGTCCATCACCATTCAATCCTCCAACCACGATAATGCCACATCCTCTCCAGGAGAACCTACAAAACGCGACTCACGCCATAAAATTTTGATGATACATAAATGATATACATAAAATTCTAAGAATGATAGAATGCAAGGGGAGGGAGATGATAACGCATATAACTAGGAGATTTATTCCTGAAATACAGAATTGTGGCACAAGGCCGATGAAGGGCAGGGGTAGAGGCTGGTCCAAACTAACTATCTTATACCTAGCTAATCAGATTCACGACCCATTCATACATTACAATTTACTCATTCACCACAACAACCTGTCCATCACCACCCAGTCCTTCATGCACCACAATACCGGATCTCACAAGGGGGACCTACCAAAACGCGCCCCAAACCATAAAAATTTGATGATGATACATATTCTATACATAAAATTCTAATAATGATAGAATGCAAGGGGAGGGAGATGATAACACATATGACTAGTTTATTTATTTGTAATATATACAAATTGTGGCACAAGGCCGAAAAGGGGAGGGGTAGAGGCTGGTCTTCACTAACTTATACCTAGCTAATCAGATTCACGACCCATTCATACATTACAATTTACTCATTCACCACAAGAATTTGTTCATTACCACTCAATCCTTCATGCACCATAATACCGGATTCTCACAAGGGGGACCTACCAAAACGCGCCCCAAACCATAAAAATTTGATGATGATACATATTCTATACATAAAATTCTAATAATGATAGAATGCAAGGGGAGGGAGATGATAACACATATAACTAGGAGATTTATTATAACTTATAGTTACAATTGTGGCCCAAGGCCGAAAGGGGAGAGAGTCAGAATGACTTATTTCCCTTTATAGTCGACCAATAGAAAATTGACCAATCAGAAGCCTCTGAACATTGTATCCATCATGTATAAAGGCGGCCATCTTTGTTTTCTCACCGGAAGGATCAAAGGAAACTTGTCCGGCGAACATGAGAGACGGAAGAACTACGCTCTGCTACGATATCCACTGCGAACCTGCACTACGCTTTCCTACTGTCTCCGAAATATTCAATGCCAACCTCTGGATTCTATACTCGAGGACGACCGTCATGAAAATGTCTAACAACTTAAATATCAAAATCAGCTGTATTTCCATTTGATTTGAATATTTTCAATAAAAAATATCAAAATCAGCTGTATTTCCATTTGATTTGAATATTTACAATAGAAAATGTCAAAATCAGTTGTATTTCAATTTGATTTGAATATTTTCAATATAAAATAACAAAATCAGCTATATTTCCATTTGATTTAAATATTTTCAGAGGAAAATATCAAAATCAGCTGTATTTAAATTTGATTTGAATATTTTCAATGGAAAATAGCAAAATAAGATGTATTTCCATTTGATTTGAAGCTTTTCAATGAAAAATATCAAAATCATCTGCATTTCAATTTGATTAGAATATATTCTTTAAAAAATATCAAAATCAGCTGTATTTCAATTTGATTTGAATATTTTCAATAGAAAATATCAAAATCAGCTGTAATTCCATTTGATTTGAATATTTTCAATGGAATAAAACAAAATCAGCCGTAATTCTAGTTGATTTGAATATTTTCAATAGAAAATATAAAAATAAACTGTATTTCCACTTAATTTCAAGATTTTCAAGAGAAAATATCAAAATCAGAGTATTTACATTTATTTGAACATTTTCAATAGAAAATATCAAAATCCATTGTATTTCCATTTGATTTGAATATTTTCAATAAAAAATATCAAAATCATGAGTATTTCCATTTGATTTGAATATTTTCAGTAGAAGATATCAAAATCAGCTGTATTTCCATTAGATTTGAATATTTTCAATATAAAAAACAAAATCAGCTGTATTTCCATTTGATTTGAACATTTGCAATATAAAATAAAAATCAGTTGTATTTCCAATTGATTTGAATATTTTCAATAGAAAAAATCAGAATAAGCTGAATTTCCATTTGATTTGAATATTTTCAATGGAAAAAAACATAATCATCTCTATTTCAATTGGATTTGAAGACTTTCAATGGAAAATATCAAAGTCAGCTGCATTTCCATTTGATTAGAATATATTCTATAGAAAATATCAAAATCAGCTGTGTTTCCATTTGATTTGAATATTTTCAACAGAAAATATCAAAATCAGCTGTAATTCCATTTGATTTGAATATTTTCAATGGAATATAACAAAATCAGCCGTAATTCCATTTGATTTGAATATTTTCAATAGAAGATATCAAAATCAGCTGTATTTCCATTAGATTCGAATATTTTCAATATAAAATATCAAAATAAGCTGTATTTCCATTTGATTTGAACATTTGCAATATAAAATAAAAATCAGTTGTCCTTCCACATGATTTGAATATTTTCAATAGAAAATATCAAAATCAGCTGTATTTCCATTTGATTTGAAAATTTTCAATGGAAAATATCAAAATCAGCTCTATTTGCATTAGATTTGCATATTTTCAATGGAAAATAACAAAACAAGTGTATTTCCATTTCATTTGAATATTTTGCTTAGAAAATATCAAAATAAGCTGTATTTCCATTTGATTTTAATATTTTCAATTGAAAATGACAAAATCAGCTGTCTTTCCATTCGATTTGAATACTTTCAATGGAAAATATAAAATTCAGCTGTATTTCCAATTGATTTGAATATTTTCAATAAAAATATCAAACGCTGCTGCATTTCCATTTGATTTGAATATTTTCAATAGAAAATATCAAAATGAGCCGTACTTAATTTGAATTGAATTTTTCAATGGAAAATATCAAAATCAGCTGTATTTCCATTTGATTTGAATATTTCAATATAAAATATTAAAAGAATCTGTATTTCCATTTCATTGGAATATTTTTAATAGAAAACATCCAAATCAGCTTCATTTCCATTTGATTTGAATATTTTCAATAAAAAATACCAAAATCAGCTGCATTTATATTTGATTCGAATATTTTCAATAGAAAATATCAAAATCAGATGTATTTCCATTTGATTTGAATATTTTCAATGGAAAATACCAAAATCAGCTGTATTTCCATTTGATTTTAATATTTACAAAGGAAAATGTCAAAATTCGCTGTATTTCCATTCGATTTAAATATTTTAAATGGAAAATATAAAAATCAGCTGTATTTCAACTTGATTTGAATATCGTCAATAGAAAATATCAAAATCAGATGTATTTCCATTTGATTTGAATATTTTCAATAGAAAATATGAAAATCAGCTGTATTTATATTTGATTTGAATATTTTACTTAGAAAATATCAAAATGATCTGTATTTCAATTTGATTTGAATATTTTCCTTAGAAAATATCAAAGTCAGCAGCATTTCCACTTGATTAGAATATCTTCAAAAGAAAATATCATAATCTGCTGTATTTCCATTTGATTTGAATATTTTCATTAGAAAATATTAAAATCAGCTGTATTTCCATTTGATTTGAATATTTTCAATAAAATATATCAAAATCAGCTTTTTTTCAATTTGATTTGAATATTTTCACTGGAAAATATCAAAATCAGCCGTAGTTATATTTGATTTGAATATTTTCAATGGAAAACATAAAATCAGATGGATATTAGCAATGGAAAAGTTCAAAATCACTTATATCTTTCTTTGATATTAACATTCCTATTAGAAAATATCAAAATCTGCTACCATTCAAATTTAATCAAAACATTTTCAATAGAAAATATCAAAATCTGCCATATTTTAATTTGATTACAAAATATTTAAAAGGAATATAGAAAATATCAAAATCCGCTATATTTTCATGTGATTACACTATTTTCTCTAGAAAATATCACAATTAGCTATAATCTATTTGATTCGAATATTTTCAATAGGAAATATAAAAGTCCATTTGATTAGAAAATTTTCAATAGAAAATGTCAAACCAGCTATATTTCCATTTGATTTGAATATTTTCAATATAAAATATCAAAATCAGCTATATTTCCATTTGATTTGAATATTTTCAGTATAAAGTATCAAAATCAGCTATATTTACCTTTGATTTGAATATTTTCAATAGAAAATATCAAAATCAGCTGTATTTCCATTTGATTTGAATATTTTCAATAGAAAATATCTAAATCAGTTGTATTTCCATTTGATTTGAATATTTTCAATATAAAATAACAAAATCATCTGTTTTTCCATTTGATTTGAATATTTTTGAATGAAAATATCAAAATCAACTATATTTACATTTGATTTGAATATTTTCAATATGAAAATCAGCAGATTTTCCATTTGATTTGAATATTTTCAGTAGACTATATCAAAATCAGCCATATTTCAATTTGATTAGAATATTTTCAATAGGATATATAAAAATCAGATGTATTTCCATTTGATTTGAATATTTTCAATAGAAAATATCAGAATCAGGTGTATTTCCATTTGAATTGAATATTTGCATATAAAATATCAAAATCAGCTGTATTTCCATTTGATTTGAATATTCTTAACATAAAATATGGAAATCATCTTTATTTCCATTTGATTTGAAAATATTCAATAGAATATATCAAAATCAGCTGTATTTTATTTGATTTGAATATTTTCAATATAAAATTAAATAAACTGTATTTCCATTTGATTTGTATATTTTCAATATAAAATAACAAAATCAGCTGTATTTCCATTTGATTTGAATATTGTTTAAAGAAAATATCAAAATCAACCATATATACTTTTGATTTCAATCCGAAAATCTGCAGTATTTCTATTTGATTTGAATATTTTCAATAGAATATGTCAAAATCAGCCATATTTCTATTTGATTTTAATACTTTCAATAGAATATATCAAAATCAGCTATATTTCCATTTGATTTTAATATTTTCAAAAGAAAATATCTAAATCAGCTCATTTCCATTTGATTTGGAACTTTTAATTAGAAAATATCACAATCACGTATATTTTCTATTTGATTTGAATTCTTTCAATAGAAAACCTTCCATATTTTAATTTGTTTTCATTTTCAATATTAACCCTGAAAATCATCTATATTTTCATTAGATTACAATACATTCATTAGGAAATATTAAATGAGCTGTATTTCCATTTGATATTCCATTTGATATTGTATATTTTCAATATAAAATATCAAAATCAGATCTATTTCTATTTGATTTGGATATTAGCAATGGAAAAGTTCAAAGTCACTCATATTTTTCTTTGATATTAACATTCCTATTAGAAAATATCAAAATCTGCTACCATTCAAATTTAATCAAAACATTTTCAATAGAAAATATCAAAATCTGCCATATTATAATTTGATTACAAAATATTTAAAAGGAATATAGAAAATATCAAAATCCACTATATTTTCATGTGATTACACTATTTTCTGTAGAAAATATCAAAATCAGCTATATTTCCATTTGATTTGAATAGTTTCAATAGGAAATATAAAAGTCCATTTGATTTGAAAATTTTCAATAGAAAATATCAAAATCAGCTGTATTTCCATTTGATTTGAATATTTTTAATAGAAAATATCAAAATCAGCTGTATTTCCATTGGATTTGAATATTTTTAATATAAAATATCAAAAGCAGCTCTATTTCCATTTGATTTGAAAATCTTCAATAGAAAATATCAAAATCAGCTATATTTCCATTTGATTTGTATATTTTCAAAAGTAATTTGAATATTTTCAATAAAATATCAAAATCATTTTCTTTTGATGTCAACATTTCTAATAGAAAATATCAAAATCAGCTACCATTATATGTAATCATACCATTTTCAAAAGTAATTATGAAAATCAGCTATATTTTTATTTGATTTGAATATTTTCAATAGAAATTAGGATAATCAGCTATATTTTCATTTGATATCATCATTTCTATTAGATAATAACAATATCAAGTATATTTTCATTTGACTTCAACATTTTCAATTCAATATCATCTATATGATCATTTAATTACAATATTTTCAATAGAAAATATCAAAAGTAGATATCTTTTCATTTGATTTCAACTGTTTTGAATAGAACATGAGAAAATCTGTTAAATTCTTATTTTGTTTGATATTTGCAATAGTAAAAATCAAAATCTGCTATATTTTCACTTTATTTCATTATTTCCAATTTAAATCAAAATCAGCTCTTTTTGCATTTGATTTTATGATATTCAATAAACAATAACAAAATGAGATGCATTTTCTTCTGATTTCAACATGTTCACTAGAAAATTTCAATATCAGTTTCCTTTCTATTTGATTACAATATTTTCAACAGAATATATCATAATCAGCTTTCAATTTTTATTTGATTTCATTATTTTCTATAGAAATATCAGAATCAGATCTTCATTTAATTTGAACATCGTCAAGAGAAAATATGAGAATCAGCTATATCTTCATTTGACTTCACTTTGATGTCAACATCTTCAATAGGAACCATCAAAATCTGCTATATTTTTATTTGATTACAAAATATTCAATAGATAATATGAAAATCAGGTATATTTTGGAATAAAAAATACCAAAATCAGCCATATTTTCTTTCTACTTTAATATTTTTAATAAAAATAAAAAATCAAAATTTTCATTTATATTTTTAGAAAATTTGATTATTTCTATTTGAAATATTTCAATAGAAATAGTAATTATCAAAACCATCCATTGGATTACAACATTTTCAACAGAAAATGTCAAAATCAATTATATTTCTATTTGACTTCAACAATTTCAATAGAAAATATTAAAATCAGATACATTTTCATTTGATTTCAACATTTACAATGAAATACATCAAAATCACTGATATTTTCAATTGACAACAACATTTTTAATAGAATTCAGATATTTCCATTTTTCATTGGATTTCAATATTTTAAATAAAAAATTTTCCATTTGATTTCAAAATTTGTTTTCTATCTTCTACAATAGAAAGTAGGAAAATATGTCAATTTGAAATCAACATTTAATATTTTGAATAGAAAATATACAAATCAGTTATATTTCCATTTCATGCAACAGTATTGCAATCGGCCATATTTCCTTTTGATTTCAACATTTTGAATGGAAAACATCAACATATCCTATATTTCCATTTGTGTTCAACATTTTCAAAAGAGAACATCAAAATCTGATATATTTGCATTTGTTTTCATATCAAATTCAGCTATATTTACATTCGATTTCAACATTTGCTTTTAAAATAAAAAAAAATATTTGATTTAAATAATTATCAAAAAACCATCCATTTTGGATTTGAACAACATTTTTTTCAACAGAAAATGTCAAGAGAAAAAAAAATCAATTTAAATATTTCCTTTGAATTTCAGTTGATTTCAACATATTGAATTGAAAATCAAAATGCAGATACATTTCCATTTGTTTTCAACATTTGCAGGTGAAAATATCAAAATCAGCTATATTTACATTTGATTTCAATATTTTCAAAAGAAATTATGAAAATCAGCTATCTTTCCATTTGATATCAATTTTTTCAATAGTAAATATTAAAAAACATGTTTTTAGTAGAAAATATTCAAAAATCAAAATCAGCCATATTTCTCTTTGAATTCTTTATTTTCAATACAAAATATTTACATATGATTTTGAACTTTTTCTATTGAAAATAATACAATTAGCTATATTTCCATTTGATTCCAATATTTGCTACTGAAAATATCAACATCTGCTACATTTACATTTGATTTCATTAGTTTCAATAGCCAATACCACAATCAAATATATGTCTATTAGATTTCAACATGTTCAATAGAAAATGACAAATTCAACTATATTTCTATTTGTTTTCAACATTCTCAATAGAGAATATCAAAATCAGCTTTAATTACATAACATTTTCAAAAGATATTATGAAAATCAGCTATATTTCCATTTGTTTTCAACATTTCAGTAGGAAATATCAAAATCAGCTATGTTTCCATTTGATTTCAATATTTTCCATAGAAAATATCAGATATATTTCCAATAGATTTAAACATTTTCAGTAGAATATGACAAAATTTGCTATATTTCCATTTGTTTTCAATAGAGCTATATTTCAAAAAACAATATAAAAGTCATCTATATACCCATTTGTTTTCAACTTTTGCAATACAAAATATAAAAGGGAGCTATAATTCCATTTGATTTCACATTTTCAATAGAAATTTTCAACATTAAAAATATTTGCAAAGAAAATGTAAATATTTATTTTTTCATTTTTTTCAACCTTTTCTGTAGAAAATACCAAAATCACTTCCATGTCCATTTGCTTTCCCATTTTACACATAAAATATCAAAATCAGAATCAAATATCAAAATCAAAATTCAATAGAAAATATCAAAGTCCACTATATTTCCATTTGATTTCAAAATTTGCAATGGAAAATGTCAATATCAGCTATATTTCAATTTGTTTTCATCATTACAATAGAAAATATAAAAATCAGCTATTTTTCCATTAGATTTCAACATTTGCTATTGAAAATATCAAATAATCTATATTTCTATTTGATTTCAACTTCTTCAACAGAAAATACCAAAATCAGCCGTATTTCCATTTGATCTCAACAATAGATAGTGAAAATATCCCAACCAGTTATATTTCCTTTTTACTTCAACAGTTTTATTAGAAAATATCACAATCACAATCGCATATATGTCCATGATGAGATATATTTCTTTTTCCTTTTCATCCTTTTCAGAAGAAAATATCAAAATCAATTATATTTCCATTTGTTGTCACCATTTTCAAAAGAAAGTAACATTTCCTATTGCTTTCATCCAATTTTAACAGATTTCAAAATCAGCTATATTTTCATTTCATTTGAATATTTTCAATAAAAAATGTGCAAACATGTATTTCAATTTGTTTTTATAATTTTCTTTAGAAAATATCAAAATCATATTTGTTTCTATTTCATTTTCTAATTGCAAATATAAGTGATATTTTCATTGGATTCCAACAGTTTCAACAGAAAATACCAAAATCAGATATATTTCCATTTGTTTTCAATATTTTCAATAGAAAACATCAAAATCATCTATATATATTTGATTTCACTTTTTAAACAGAAAATATCAAAATCAATACAAAATGTAAATTGTGCTATATTTTCAGTTGATTTCAACTTTTTCAGTGAAAAATGCCAAGTACCTATATTACAACATTCTAATTAGAAAATACAAAAATCAGCTATATTTTCATTTATTTTCAATAGAAAATATCGCAGTCAGATATATTTCCATTATTCATCCTTTTCAATAGAAAATATAAAAATCAACTATATTTCCATTGGATTTTAACATTTTCATTGAAAAATACCAAAATCAGATACATTTACCTTTCATTTCAACATTTACAAGAGTAAATAACAACACCAGTTATGTTTACATTTCATGTCAACATTTTGAATAGGAAATATCAAATTCAGCTATGTTTCCAATTGTTTTCAATATTTGTTTGAGAAAATATCAAAATCAACTATATTTCCATCTGATTCCACATTTTCAATAGAAATTATTAACTATATTTCAAAAGAAAAAAATCATATATAATTCAGCATTTTCAATAGAAAATATCAAAATCTGCAATATTTCCATTTCAATATTTTCATTAGAAAATATGAATCCCAACTCTATCAGCTTTATTCCCATTTGATTTGAAAAACATAGATATATTTTCATTTTATGTATTTTCAGTTGCAAAATAAAAAATAGGCATATTTTCATTGGATTTTAATATTTTCTATAGAAAATATCAAAATAATTACAAGATTGTCTTTTTCTATTCAGATATATGAAAATAAGCTAATTTTAATTCGGATAGTGTTTATCTATTTAGATATAAGAAAATAAGCTTATTTTACTTCAAATCTTGACTTTTTCATTTAAGAACATTAAAATAATCTAGTATTACATGATATTTTTCAGGTTTCTATTTAGAAATATGAAAAAGATGTTGTTTATTTTAGATTTAGACATTTCTATTTAGAAACATGAAAATAATCCTCTTTTACTCCAGATTTTGTCATTTTTATTCAGAAATATGAAAATAAGGTTATTTTAAGCTATTTTTATTTAGAAATACATGGTGAAACTAACTAAATTTTATTTTTTTATTTAGATACATGAAAATATGCTAATTTTAATTAAGACTTTCTTTTTCTACTTAGATGTATGAAAATATGCGTCTTTTACTTCAAATCTTGTTTTTTTCATTTAAAAACATGAGTATTTTATGATAATTTTCGTTTAATAATTTAGAAATATGAAAATAAATACGTTTTCATTAGATTTTGACTTTTTAAAAAGATTTATTATATTCTATTTTTTGGTAATATGAAAATATGATAATTTTAATTTAGATTGTATTTTTCTATTTAGATATATGAAAATAAGCTTAAAAATGAAAATAACCTAGTATTTACATTGTTACTTTTTTATTTAGAAATATGAAAATAACTAAGTTTATTGTAGATTTTGTATTTTTATTTAGATACTTGAGAATAAGCTTCTTTTACTTCAGATTTTATATTTTTTTATTCAGAAATATGAAACTATATTAATTTTAATTCAGTTTTTGTCAATTTTTATTTAGAAGTATTTAGATTAACCTCATTTATGATATGCTCTCTTTTTTAGTTAGAAATATAAAAATATGCTAATTATACTACAGATAGCTTTTTCTATTTGGATATGTGAAAATAAGCTTCTTGTATTCAGATCTTGTCTTTTTCATTTAAATACATGAAAAGAACCTGATATTACATTATATTTAACACCTTTTTTTATATAGAAATATGAAAATAAATAAGAATTTTTTAGATTTTGTCTTTTTATTTAGACATATGACAATATGCTTTTCTTACTTCAGATTTTGTCTTTTTTATTTAAAAACATGAAAATAACATAATATTACATATTTTCATTTTGTATTTAGAAATATGAAAATAAGTTTATTAAAGATAATTTAGAAAGCGCGAAATTGAGGGAGAGAAAGAAAGATATAAGTGGTTTAAAGGGAAGCGAAAATGTCTTATTTTAATTTGATTTATGTTTATTTTTGCTTATACATTTTATTTTTATATTTTATTTTTATCAGAACTCACTATAAATAGTCCCCTACCAAAAAATCGGAGCTAGTAAGTGGAAAGATATATTACAAATAAAAGATGTTATTATTTTTGTTTGAGCTTCATTGTACAATAATAATGTCTACTAATGATATGATCGTTATTCTATTAATAATTGTAATAAGTTTTTTCATAGAAATTTTGAAGTAATCTTAATTGATATGATTTCAGATAATAGATTATCTTTTCTTTTCATGATATATAAATGAATTTCTATATACTTTTGAAAGACTACGTCCTAGACTTCTTATTCCCAAAATTACATACTGTCCTTGTAAAGTCTAAACCGTTCAAGACAATAAATTGTTTTGTTTAATGGAGGGCAAAACACAATGAAAGTTTTGAAGAAGATGTCAGCCAACCCCGAAAGAAGACGAAAAAAATCCAGATATTTCTCAGTGCCTCCTAGCAAGCAGTCACGATTTTAGTTTGTTCTCAAGGAATAATCGAATTTCTACTCTCTCATTTCTAGAATACATTTCTTTTTTGTTACTAAGTTCTTTTCTCTTTATCTGATTTTTGTTCTTTTCCTACATTAGTAAAGTATACTAGATGTTGTCAGGGACAGATAAATGATAAGCTCAATGAATTACAAAATTGAGGGGAAATTTACAACACAATAATAATTTTCAAAATAATGCATAATGAGTATATACATTACATTAGAAACAAAGAAAGAAAATGAATGAGACTAATGTATACATATAAGAATTAGTCAACAAGACATTTTAAACACAGTTTATAATTTATGAAGATTGGTAATTATTTATCATGTCAGTGCGTTAAGTGGTTATATATGTATTTGTATATATAAATACGCATGGATGGTGAAACCTTATCAGCCTGACACTTCCTAAATCTGACTAAATGCCTTAACAATTTTTTTTTAAAAGACCTCTAACTCGAAATGCTATTATTAAATATTGGTATCTTTAATTCATTTTAAACATTAGAAGCTCAGTCCTTTTCAGAGTATTGCTTTTTATTACATCGACTCTAAGTAGTATTAAGTATCTTGTTATCAAACATATCACTCTTGTGTTATTACACACAGACATATATATATATATATATATATATATATAGATAGATAGATAGAAAGAGAGAGAGAGATACTGAAGATACACAATTACAATCGCATCACTATTCCTCTTCACTACTCACTCCTCCACTCAGAACTGTCTACACCAATATCGAAGTAGGACTTTCTTTTGAGTTTACGTGCTCGTAACTGTGCCTCCTCAAAGCGGTTACCGCACACTCTCACTGTATCAGTGTATCTCTCTCTAACACCCGAGCATTCATCGGCAGCAGTACAAGTGCACACTGATAGAGTCCACTTGTATGAAAAAGGGGTGGACCCCATAACATATATACTGTAACTTTTACTTTCTGTACAAGCATTCTAAACCTTAATTTTTGAATGAATGTTTTCAAAATACAAGATTTTTTTGTTTTTTTTTAAACTGTTTCGCGTTTGCTTTAAATTGAACTGTATTGAGTAAACTATTTTTGGCAAAACTGAATTTGGTTCCTGATTATATTATGAGTATGTAAAGCGAAAAGGGATTTCTTAGAATTTTTTGTTGCAGAAATCATATTCTTTAATAATTTTTCTTTTTTGTTTTAATACTTTTTCATTGGTTTGTGTCTCCTTTTTTGTTAGTCAAATTTCTTTTTTATATTTCTTTTTGATGTTTATTTTGTTTTGTTTTATGCCAATTTTAACTGGCTCAATTCTTCTTTACATAGATTTGACGATACTCTAGAAGCACTCATTCGAAATGTGGGTTCGTGCAGTTAACCATTATTACAAAGACAATTTGGGTTCTGTCATAAAGTGTTGCTGTCGACATTTGGAGGTTTGAACACAGATCACCAGATAGCAAGCACAGCCTCTTGAAATAAATAGATCACGTGAAGGGTAAATGAAAAGTAGATATATGGAAATTAGCGGCATCTGACTGAGTATTGTTCGACGGTGTGAGTCATTATGATTTACCACTAGTTCATGATGAATTCCTTTTTTTGAAGATCGCTAACGAATGGTGATTGTCACCAGGCATGTTTTCTGCTATTCATTGAACTTGTAGAGGACCGTTTCGGCGATGTTGTTGAGCAGAAGTAGAAGAATACATGTGGGTTAAAATTTTCCTGCTAGCCGTTCCAACTACATGAGAAAGTTGGACTTTAATTAAGTCCAAAGAAGGCAAAAAAAAACAAAAACAAAAACAAAACAAACACAAGACCGATAAATATATGTAAACAAATATATGTATTAATAACAAGAAAGGTTACAAGTTACGTGGACAGTTACATGGACAAAGTATGTGTGGGTGTGTGGTGAGTGTTCGTACGTATGTGTATTGTTCATAGCGTGTTCCCAGCATTTGGGAAACGCTGTATCTGTGAGCGTTCACATCTGCGAGGTGGTATAAGGCCGAAGCCTGAGGAAAAGAGGAAGAGGCGAAGGGTCAGCGAGTATTTATAGACAGGAAAGAGAGACCCCTGGTGAAAGAGTTAAGGAGCTAAGGAGGAGCTAACTCCAACTAACTGTTTTGATTTACAACACTTCGTTACCTTAATTTCATTCTTTTAATTTATTTCTTATGTTCCTTTTTTACTGACTGTTTTTGTCAAAAGTTTCATTTTTCTTTTTTCGTTTTTACCCTCCCCTCATTTTATTTTAATTTACCCCTTCTGGTTCTTATTATTTTATTATTACTTTTTATTTTTCTTTTATTTTAGTTATTTTTTGAATATATTTTCTTTTCGTTTTATTTTTTTGTAACCTAACCCGAAGACTTTATTTTTTCGTTATTTATTATACGTCCGACTTTATTTTCTATGTTTATTTATAATTTTTACGTGTTACTTCGTTCTTTGTTTTTCTTTTTAAATATCTGTTAAGTCTTCTGTATTTTACTTGTTAAACCTTCTATTTGCTTATTTTTTCTAATTTTTCGTGTTTATTTTCTCTAAACTGTCCGTTTTTTTATCAATTTTATTTTTATGGTTCGTTTGTTTTGGGGCTGACTTGTTTTTTTAACGGCGGCCATATTGTTTTGTAAAATTTGTTAGTTTTCAAGTATTTTTTATTTCGTATTTATTTTTGTATCATATCGTTTTATTGCCGTATTTAAAAAAGTAAAACTTATTGCGCAACTATTTTTGGGTGTATTTCCTTATTTTGATTTGTCTTTAACGTTTATTTAACATTTACTTAATTTTTCGTTTTTGTTCCATATTCAAGTCTAACTTTTTTCTCGTCTGTCTTTTTCCTTTTTAAGTAACCCGTTTGTACGTCTACCTGTTTTTGTGTTTTCATTTTGTCTTGTTGAATCTGTTTTTATTCGTATTCATTCTTTTGTTTATTCATATTTTAATTTTCCGTTTTATGCAAAAAAAAAAAAGGATAAAAAATGGGCGCCGAAAAAGCGGTCAAAATATATTTGGGACCAAGAAAAAGAAATATCCTCCCGATAAGCTACTTGTAAATGAAAAAGATAAGGAATTAGTAATGGATGTAGAAATGGGCAAAAAGTTGGAAGTCAGAATTCTACGAAAAGTATGGTGGCCACAAATGACGAAAATTTGGATAAAACCAAAAACTAAATATCTAGGACAAATTATCGATGAAAACGGTAGATGAACGGATCTTTCAAGAGCGAGCGCAATAAAAGACATGTCCTCTCCAACAAATGTAACAAAGTTTTTTTTATTTTTAGGGTTTGCTAATTATATATATATATTTTTTTTATATATATATATACCAAATATGCACGAATTAAGAGCACCATTAAATAACCTGCTAAAGAAATATGTGAAATGGAATTGGACAGATCAAAGTGCTTATGAAGAGATCAAGAAAGTCTTAACGTCGGATTTGTCACTAGCTCGTTCTGACCATAAATTAAAGATTGTAGTTGCATCAGATGCAAGCCATTCGAGTATTGTAGCAGTGATATTACACAAATATGAGGACGGAAAATCTAAACCAATAGCTCATGCTTGAAGATCATTTATTCAGCTGAAATAAAGCGACAACCTGATAGAAAAGTGGGTACTGGCCATCATATTTGTTATGAAAAAGTTTCATAAATTCATGGTAGAGTATTCATACTACAGACAGACCAACGTCTATTATTTTCCGATGGATAAAAACAGTGTGCTCCCAGCAAATAGACGGCAGCGCAGGGGAACTATCATATGGAACTATAATTATAAAATGGAGTTTCCACCATCCAAAAAATTAAACCATTCAGACCGATTGTCTAGATTAATACCAAGATTCTCCGAATCACTTGAGGACACAGTAATTACGGCGATAAGGGCCGAAAATGAAATTAATAATGTATTATACAATACTGTAAGCGAAATACTCATAACATTCGAGGAAATAAGAATAAGTCGAAAAAAGTCGACATTATAATGAAAATAGAGAAGCAATTGAGATTTAAAGAAAAAAATATTATTGGAAATAATTCATTTTCATTATGTAATAATGTACTTATGTACACAGAAAGAATTGTGATACCAGCATCGATGTGAAAACGTATGCTAAAGGAATTTCACACAGGACATCCAGAAATTTCTAGAACGAAATTCTTAATGAGGTGTTATGCTTATTGGCCAAAATTGGATCAAGAAATCGAAAATTTAGTGAAATCATGCAGAGGTTGTGCTCTGGCAGCGAAGTCACTGCCTATCAAAATTCAACCTTAGCCGAAAACCGATATGCCATGGATCAGAATACATATAGACTTCATAGGACTGTCAAACGGAGCATACTATCTAGTGGTAGTTGATCGTTACACTAAATGTTCAGAAATATTAAAATGTAGGAGATCGACTACCGCAGTAACGATAAATTTCCTACACGAGATTTTTAATTATAGTTCCATATGGATAGTTCCCCAGCGCTGCCGTCTATTTGCTGTATGTGTGGGAGCACACTGTTTTTATCCATCGGAAAATAATAGACGATGGTCTGTCTGTAGTATGAATAAGGCGAGAGCATCAAGAAATAAAAATATAAGTAAATACTTAAAACCTGGAAATAAGGTATTTTTTTAAATGTATCAACATGGAATGTATTCTGGGAAGATGGTGTTATAAAAAAAAAACGATTCGGCAAAATGACATACATGGTACAGGGAGAAAGGTGGGAAAATAAGCGACACCTTAATCAGTTAAAACGCAGATTCACTGATTTAAAAAGTCCCCGAAAAGAGGTACCTACGGAAATTTTCTATGACACGGTTGGCATACCCATGCCATCAGAAATTGTTGAACGAAGCTTTTATGGTAAGAGATAAAGAATAGCAACAGAATTTCTAAATATTGAACCAAAGCTGAAGAAATATAGACTCAAGAGGAAGCAATATCAAAGTGGAGGCGTCATATAGGAATAAAGTGTCACTGCTGATATTTGGGTTTGAACATGGATCGTTAGCGAGCAAGCACAGTCGAACTCATCTTGAAATAATTAGATCACGTAACGGGTAAAGGAATTAAGGGAATTAGCGGCGTCTGACCGAGTATTGTTCGAAGGTATTTAAAAAGAAAGACCACCACCTGTTTTTTCTTTTTTTTAAATGGTTAGAAAAAAATCTTTTCGGGACTAAGAAAAAAAGGAAAGACCCACCCGATAAACAACATGAAAATAAGCAAAAGAAAGATTTGAAGAAAATGATGGATGATGAAAAGAGCCAACAGTTGGAAGTTGTTGGCGAAAATAATAATTCTAGCGAAAATATGGTAGCTGGAAAAGATCACAATGTGGAGAAATCTGACGAAACTATGGGAGCCGGATGTACCAAAACAGACAAAATGAGTAGAAGACGATAAAAGCAAAGACGAAAATGTAGCGGTCAGAGAGACGCCCCCCCCTAACCTGGACGTCCCACTAAAGTGTACTATCATGATTACGGAGGTCCTCGAGATGGGCTTTTGGCAAATCCAGAGGAATTACAGAAAGTTGAAAAAAAAAACAAAAAAACAATTGTGCCAGTATTTGTGGTGGTCAAGCGTTCGCGCAAAAAATTGACGCTCCACTAAAGACACCGTAATAAAATCACTGATTTCTCTGGAGAACAAACCTCAGAGGATGGTAAAAGGAAAGGGATACTTTATGTAGGACGTACATCGTACAGTCGCCATCTAATTACAATAGACCTTATTCTTCTTAAATACTATGACGGCAGGCGGAGGACCAAGTATCATTATTTGAGGTTCCTCTTCAGATTATCCGGGAGCACCTGGCTATATATCTATGCCAATTTAGACAGATACTCAGTGCTTTCTCTGACGATTTGACCGGAGGGTGGAGTTTCGAAATAATGATCAATCGGAGGACCTTCATCTTCATCCCTAAGTGTTTGGATGTAGCTGGCCAGAAATTGCCATTTATTGTCACTAAGCATAAACCACCTTGCTGGAAGTGTGGGCAGACTGGTCATCTATCTTATTCCTACACAGAGAAGGCTTCTGACATTCTGCCCCCTGTCGACCCAAATCCCCTGTGCCCGAGTCTTTTATTTCCATTTCGCCTGTAATGGCCATGCCAACGATCGGGGTTAAAACCCAGGTTGGGTCTGTCTCTTAGTTCCCATTCCCCGAAAAGCATTTGCCCGCCGCTAAGGAGAAGGAAGATGGGGAATGGCAGGTCGTTGGCAGGGTCAAATTGAAATTCCGGGTAGCGAACCTCTTTACACTGAAGTCCCCATTACTAAAGATACACACAGTACAACTCCCTCTACTAGTTCTAAGGGCGACGCTCCAACCACCTACTCTGACACTCTTCGTCAACAGCGTCTCAGATATGAGTCTTCATTTGAAAAGAAGGAAAAACTAGAGTAATTGAAACGGTCATTAAAGGAAAAACGGCATCAACCTGAAAGGATACTTAGGCCTTCTTCGTCAGCTTCGCTATCCACTATACAGCCCCCAGTGGACCCACCCCAATGTTGAAATCTATAACCCTGACTCCTTCCAAACTGACTCTTCTCTTCCAAAAACACTCCATCCATAACTCCCAATCCATCCCCTGTTCAAACCCCCAGTAATTCACCAAAATAAATAAATAAATAAATAAAAATAAAATAAATAAATAAATAAATGAAACTCCAAAAAGACAGACTCAGCAGAGCCTGTCATTGAGAAAAAATGAAACAAAAGTAACTTTTTAATAAGGGGGAAAATGTCTGTCGCATATCTAAATTCCAGGCAAAGGTTTATCCCAATCGCAGAAAGGTAAAGAACTTAAAATATTGAATAAAAATAATAACTTGGACATTGATAATCCTAAAAATTTTCCTAAAGCAAAAAGAATATTGACGGTGGTGAGAGCCGGGTAGGGGTCAGAAAAAATATGGGCTATGCTGCAAGAAGCCAATAGCTCATTTGATTTTTATCACACACACACACACACACACACACACACACACACACACACACACATATATATATATATATATATATATATATATATATATATATATATATATATGTAAAGTGGGGGGAAACAAATATTCGAACACATACAAATATTTAATTTACTGTATTTCCAACTAATTTATTTATTATGCATCTACTTAAAGTTAATTATATATGAAAAGTATTTTTATACTTTTCATATATAATTAACTTTAAGTAGATGCATAATAAATAAATTTGCAGAGAAAACAGAAAAAATTGATTTATCCATTTTAATGGATAAATCAAATTTATCCAATTTATCCATTTTAATGGGTAAAAAACCATCGTAACTTACAAAAAAGAAAAAAGAATGCATAATCTCCATTTAATACATTTTAGAATAGGCCTTATTCACTTCTACAACAACCAATCTCTTCTTGTAGTTCCTAATTAATGATTTGTAAGTTTTACTTGGTATTTTGTTACAATATTCTTCACATATGGTCTTCAGATCCGGGATGTTTGTTGGAACACTCGATTGGATTTGAATTTTCAAATAGCGCCACGGATTCTCGATTGGTTTAAATCTCTGGACTTACTCGGCAATTTCAGGATATTTACATTATTTTCAGCAATCCATTTCTTCGTAGATTTTGCAGTGTGCTTATGATCATTATCTTGTTGGAAGATACAATGAGGAGGAAGTTCAAGATTTTCAACCGAAATAATTAAATTTGATTAAAAAATGTTTTGATATATTGCCGCATTCATTCTATCATCTGTTACTGGTTGATATTTTAACACTACCTTTGTAGAAAAAAAATCTTCAAATCATAATCTTGCCACTCGCAAATTTCCCTTTTGGAACTGTGTTCTTTTGTTTGAAGGCATCGCAATTTTTCCTCCATACATGATTTTTAGAATTACGTCCAAGCAACTCGATTTTTGTTTCGTCTGTCCATAATACTCATTCTCAATACATTTTTTCCTTATCCTTATGTTCACGAACGAATTTCAACCTGGCATCATTGTGTCTTTTCAATAGCAGTGGAGTTTTTCCGAGGGGAGCGTGACTTTAGATTGTTCCTATGAATTCCATTGATGAGTAACCATTTCTTTAATTTGAAGCATTAACTTCTTCGAAGATCTTGAAGAAATCTTCCGTTGACCGCCCGATCTTCTTTGGTTTTCAATAGTTTTGAGTTTTTTATATTTTGCAGTGAATAAACTAATGGAAGTAGATTTTCCTGTAACTTTTACTTTTTTCCAGAACTTAACAATCAGTTCTCTTTTTCAATTCCGTACCTCTTGTCATTATGATAATTTTGTAAGAATATCAATTATAGAATATTCTGTTTGTATTTTAGGTAAAAAATAACTACTGATAACATAAATGGAACATTCTAGAATATTCCACTTGAATAATCTAGAGTATTAAAGCAATTTAAATGTTTTAAATCTGAAATTTGCATTGTACGAATACTTTTTACACCTATTAAAATTGCTAAATGGGATTTATTTCTATTAAAATTTTTGTCCTGTATTCTATGCATATGTACTTATTATGCATATGTGTATAGTTAATTATATGAAAAGTATGTTCATTCATTAGTTGTAAATACAATGATGTAAAAATTTGTATGTGTCCGAATGTTTGATAGGAAGCAGGGAGCTTACTCTATGGTGGGTAAATGAGAGAATTTTTGTCTCGGGGGCATTAAAATTTACAAACCATTTCTTGTACCAGTCAACCACAGATTGGAGGTAGTTTTCAATAACAACAGCCAGGTTAACTTTGTCAGCAATGGCGGATTTGCTATTGAGACAGAAGTGTAGTCTGCGTAGATTCCTACTTGATGACATCAGGAAGTGCATTGAAGAAGATCAAAATCGGTGTAGGACCTAGGATGGAGCACTGGGGGACAACAGTGTTCGTATGAAAGGAACTAGAAGAGAATCATTTCAGTATGACCTTCATTTCACGGTTTGACAGGAATGATTGTATTAAATCAAATAATCGTCTTGTAATACCGTATCCCTGAAGCTTAAGTAGAATGCCAACATGCCAAATCCAGTTAAATGCCTTCGAGGTATCTAGAACCACAGATCGAGCATTGCTGTTATTATCTAGAGCTTGGTTTACAAATTCAGTTATGGCCTTAAGCACTTCAGCGGTAGACCGGGAAAAGCGGAAACCATATTGTTTATCAGAAAGTAGATCCTAGCATTGATTAAAGTCTCGCAGACTTTGCTGAAGTGTAGTAGGAGACTGATAGCACTGTAGTTAGATGGGTCAGAATAGTCTCCGGAGTTCTTAAAGACAGTGATAACAGATGATGACTTCTAACAGACTGGAAAGCAAGAATGAGTGAGGCAATAGCTGTATAGTTTAGAGCAGGCATGTCAAACTTAGGGCACATGGAGGGCCGCATCGGCCATATCGGCAGCTTCGAGGGCCGAACCTGCTTACAGTCCTTTATTAATCACAGCTAGTGGTAACTAAACTTTAAATATAAAATACTTACAATACAAGATAGTACAATTTAATCGTTTTTATGTTTCCTGATTTTTGACATCGCTTTAGGAAAACTATTCTCGATATATCAGCTTGGAATGTTTGTGTAGATCCCACTTTGATCAAAGATGACAAATGTTCACCAGTTAATCTGGTTATGCGAGAAGTTTTTGTGGCCTTCATAAACGAAAATAACTGCTCACAGACATATGTAGAACCAAACATCGCCATAATATTGTGGCAAACTTTCTCAAGATCTTAAATGTCTGAGGAAGGTATGAAAAAATCCGGGTCCTACTTCTAGGAACTTTCCCTTGAGTGTTGAGTCAGTCTGAATTTCCATCTGTAAACTTTCCTCTGACTGACCAACATAAAAATTAATGGGGTTGAAAATAATACAATCTGATCTTCACAAGATGAACAATCACAAAATCTTCGCTGAAATTTCTTTGACAGCAAATCAAAGTAATTGTACTTACCAAAGACAAATACAGACTCGTATTGACAGTTTTTTTTTCAACTCCTTGCACATAGTAAAATGAATCAAGTTTTCATGTGACAACTGAGACTTGAATAAAGCTAATTTTGCAATGAAACACTTGATATCATCATATAATTGAGTGATGAGATTATTTTTACCTTGCAATTTCAAATGAAGGTCACTTAATTGGGCAAGTGATATCCACTGAAAAAGCTAGATCTTGGAGCCAGCTTTCATCTTTCAATTCATTTGTACTTTGACCCTTCATCTCCAAAAAAAACAATTTCGTGACGCAATAAAAAAATCTTTTCAGTACCTTGTGACATGAAAGCTCCCGAAATTCTGTATAGAATGGGGCATTCATGAACATTATTCACGACTTCCAGCAACTGGCTAAACTGATGGTGATGCAGACCCCGACCTTTGATATAGTTCATAGGTTTTGTGACAAAACTCAACACATGATCTAATTTTAAAATCTTAGAACATAAGTTGTGTTGATGAATTATACAGTGAAAATGCTTGAATGTTGAATCTGGATATGTTTTCTATTTTTGTACCTAACTTGGCAGCAACACGATTATATCTCCAAACCATTTTGGCACCACCATCAGTAGATAAACACACAAGTGTAATTAAATCAATGTCATACTCATAGAGAAGCTGTTCAGCTTTTTCAAAAATGTCCTGGCTTGTTGTAGTATCATTTATTGGGACCAGTTGAATTCTTCATAAATTTGAAATTCATTGTCATAAGCCCTGATGAAAACGGCGAGCTGTGCTACTCCAACTATGTCAACCGTCTCATCTAGAGCAATAGAAAAATGTTCAAACCTTGATAAATCTTCAACTGTCGAATCAACTGTCGACTCAAATTACCTGCCATTTCATCAATCCGTTCAGCAACAGTATTCCTACTTAAGGAAATGCCTTGAAATAAGTGTGACTTCTCTGGACATACAATTTCACCTGTATGAAATCTTCACTGTCTTCACTACTGGCGATCATTTTGCAGCGTTCAAAGCTTGTAGTAACAGAACGAACGTTGCCTTTCTGAATTTTGTAAAGCAACTCAGTTGCTGTGTTGACCTCGAATTCTATGGAATTAACACATTAATTCCATCTATATTTTACGCGCGCGCGAGTTTCCTCCCTTCCTTTCACACTCGTGCGTGTGTGCGCGCGGTTTTCACCCCTACCTTCCTCTCACAGCTAGACGTAGCAGTGACCTGAGGAAGAACTTCGTTAGCTCCTACTGATGAAGTCAGACTAATAGATTTTGAATTTTTTTTCCCGCACGTTTCGCGGCGTCTCAAACGGCCAGCGTTTGCAAGCCAGTTGCTTCCCGACTTTCGACCTGACTAGACGGGCAACTCATTTATTCCGTGCCCTTAACCCATATGCGGACTGGGATATCTTATCTCAACGATGTTGACCCCACACTTATTTACCAAGATTTCTTCTCATCTTGACGTTACCCGCAGGTCAACCAGTTGCTCCGTTTTCGACCAGAAAACGTTTGAGACACATCGTTCGAGACGCGACACAGTCGCAAGCAGAACCCTCGTCAGTGAACCAAACTTTAAATACAGACAGGGATATCTTATTGACGAACAAACTTGCTACCCGCAGGTCAGACCTTCTCCGTTTTCTGCTAGAAAATGTGCGAGACACACGACACAGTCGTGGGCAAAACTTCGTATTCAATAGGTGACTTACACTTACCCCTCGTCAGTGAACCAGTAAATACAGACAGGGATATTCTTACTTACGAACAAACATTTTTCGTCTCCCTGGGCTCGCCGTAAACAATTCCACAAGACCATGAAACTCGCTTCAAACATTCTTCGTTTCTCCTGGCTAGATGCCCACAGCAATCCGGTAAAATTTCCAGCAGCCAATTCAATGCCTCACCAAAAACTCTGAGACGACCGAACATTCTTTCTAACTATGAACCTGAACACAAAAATGCCACACACACTTACAACGCCAAAAAAAAAATCCACAGTGAGTACCCCTTTCTATCTGTGCGCACATACACCTCGTGTTTAACGAGTTCCTTTTCCAGAACCTTATAAAACTCTTTTTCCTGCCTTGTTCATCTTGCATTTCTATTTTGGCGCGGAACCTTTTTCATTAATCTCGTACCACGAGATAAGTTACTTGTTTCATTCTAATTAAAGTTACACATGTTTTACAAACAGACGTCTTTGTCATTTTATTCCGGCTATCTCTTTGATGTTTATTAATTTATGCACTCGTTGATTGACCCCTTTCCTCTCACTGTTCATTCACGCATTATTATTATTTTATTTTTTTTATACATTGCTTGTGGACTCGGTAGTTTAGTGTGGTGTCTGGCACAAGGCCACTTAGTAATAAACCAGCACTTCACGCTGCCGGGTCTGCAACAATTCCTTCACTTATAAAACACGCATATTTATCATAAGATCATATTAATCATAAGATCGATGGTTTGTTTCATAATGTCGTTTCACAGAATATTCTTTGGGCGTCGCAATGAAGTGGTTGAATATCAAACACTTTATCTTTCTGTGGTACAAAAGTACTGTAATTCCCACTTTTCTTGAAACACACGTCCTTCTTCAGATAATTTTCTCTTTTTACGACATGGAGTAGAATTCGACATTTTTTAAACAAAATACTGCAAAATTACGAACGTTTTCACTTTACATTTGCTCTTATTTAGTTGTTAATGAGGATCACATGATTAACTGGAAGTTAAAAATAGTCGCTGACATTCGAAAAAAAAACATTGAGATAGAATAAACAATTTAATCAATACCAATTGAACAAATCTCACTGTTTTTAATAATTTGCATTACCAACATAGAAAAAATTCTCGATATACCACGGCTACAGAAACCTTTGTGAGGGCCGCCAAGATGCACGTAAAAGGCCGCATGCCGCCAGTTTGACATACCTTGTTTAGAGAGAACTGGAGCCAGATCAGGAGGACATTTCTTTAGGACTACGGCTGATATTCCGTCACCACAACTTGTTTTATGAGAGTTTAATTTAGAGATGGTATCCACATGTCACTTAGTATAGCTTCATTTCTTGGGTGAAAATAAGGTGTGGGTTCCCGGATGAATCGGGTTGGATAAGAATTTCTGAGCAAGGCATTTAGCCTTAATTGTTGTGGATGTTAGAACTTTGAATTGATTGAAGAGAGGAGGGATTGAGAATTTGCTTTTGTTCAGTACAGTCTTGCAGAATAAAAAATAATCTTTAGAACCAAACTTGCGAGATGCAATACATTAATTCATTCTATCAGCAAACAGTTACTTTGCTTCATTGTAACTCTAAAGATTTAATATTCTGGCAAAGACGGTAAAAGAGGAGAGAATAAATTCAATTCAATTAAAAAAAAACAAAAAAACATAAAGAAAAACATATAATACCTTTTGAGAGAGAGAGAGAGAGAGAGAGAGAGAGAGAGAGAGAGAGAGAGAGAGAGAGAGAGAGAGAGAGAGAAGTAAATAAAATAAAATAAAATGATTAAAGAATTAATTTTTTTTCATGGTAGAAGGCGTGCGAAGCCGTTTCCTTTAAACCAAGGCCACACCGTTCACAGTCTGGCAAATCCGCCAAACCCCATATGAAGACCTTGTCAGTGAGAGGCAGCCGATTCCGAGCCAATCGTCAGGTAAGCGAAAACTCAGAGTTACTGAGGTAATCCGTCGCTGGCGCTCAAGATCAGTAAGAGCGAAACCCCTCCTCCGACAAGTCGAGCTGCTCACGTTAAAAATATTATTATTCGATGAGGTAGTGGACAATCTGTAATTAATACCTTTGGGTATCTGTTTCAAAATATGTGCCGGGTGGTTAGAACCTACGTCGATATATTGTGGATACTGATTATCCTTTCTATACAGTGAAATTGTACCATGACGTAAGTCTAACATAATGTCCAAGTAATGGGTAACCTTCAAGTTTATTTCTATATCCAGGTTAAATCTGAATTTTTTAAACAACCAGTGAAGTTTCTTTCGAATTATGTCACATTTCCTCGGGTTACTTTTGTCTACAATAATTAATCCACCGTCCCTGTAAAGACCATGGTTGCTAGGATCTATATATTTATTTAAATTGTTAAGTAGGAGGCATCCGATCAACTTACATACCTCTGCACCATCAAATGTCCACATGGAATTGTCAAAATTGCCTTTATCAACTTTTTTAATCCATAATTCGTTATTGTGGAACAACAATGATTTACGGAAATACTTAATAAGATTGATTTTATCGCTAGAAATTTATATAAATTCTTTAGATAATAGTAAGGTTTCATCAAGTGTTTTTCCAGTGATCGATGGGTAGAATTCTTTTATGTCATATTTAATGAAGGAACATTTGTTATCTTTATTGTAACTTTTAAACCATTCGATACAATCGTAGGTGGAACGCCATTGATTAATATTTAAGAATTTTCTTAACGATTCGCATATTTCTTGCAAGATTATTTTGCTAACCTTACCTAATTGTGTTTTAGTTGGGTTTATAAGTCGGCATTTAGGATTATTCAGAAAGTTGTTTTAATAACCTTTAATTGTTATAAAACAATTTTTTATGCTAATTTTTTCAATCCTATTTTCTAAGTTAAATTTATTGGCTAATATGCTAGCTTCTCTATTCAACTCAGTTTCTAGATTAGCGGGGGATTTTTTATAATACTCAATTACCTCTTTATTAAGCATATTATTATATTTCTTGGGGATTATCTTGTATAAAAATTTGGATTTGTCATCTTTTACGAAAACATTCTTGTTATTTTTCATATTTTTCAGATCTTTGCTAATTTGCTGTTGTATATTATTAGTAATCTTTCTATGCCGTATTGTATTAATAAATCCGATTAAATTGGACTCAAATTTGTCCAATTCCTTAATTTGGGGTGGGTGGGCATTGGTTTTAAAATCATACGATTCGATGGTTTGATGTTTATTCTGGTTATTATTAAAGAGGAAATGCGATCCCCATCTCATATTCTTTATGAAGAATTCTATTTTCTTCAATAAAACTAATTCATATAAGTGTTGGTCAGGTAATAGTATATTTTTAAGTCAGTCGTTCACTTTTGAACCGACTGCTCGGTTGAACTCTCTTCTTACGAACGGGAGGAACCCGAAGGAGGCTACGCCGAAGGGCGGAGTCTCCTTCGGGGAGGTAAAACCGGCCCTGAACCCGTTTATACGGGTTCAATGGGCATATTTTTGGCCCAGCCCACGGACTCGGAATGCCCACGTTAAAAAAGCCTTGTGCCACATGACACCCTCGTGGGGGGGTGACTCAATATCTTAATAGTATATTTTTAAATGAGTATCCTACGTCTACTCGTTCCATAACGGTTAATTTTGTAAAGTGCTCAATAGAGTAACCTAGAGCTAAAATAATAATAATAATAATAATAGTTATACTCGTTTGGAAAAACCTTAGGTATTTTGGCTTGTAATTGCACAAGTCAATGCCCAAGGGGAAATAAGGGATAAAAACAGAAAGAACTAAGGACATGAAATTGAGGCGTAAACAATTGTCCAGAATCCAAGCTCAGAGTCCAAAGAAAAAAACCTCCAAATGAGTAAAACAAAAGTAACTACGAAAAGTGCTCAATAGACTAATTAGAGCAAAACTAAATATGAACATAAAGAGCCAAGTAAACCTACCTAGGTTTCACCTATACGGATCATCAGGGTTAACTGGCCGAAGAGGTTAAGGTGGAACAGAATATATAGCCTACAACATAAAAACAAACATGACCACGTAATATATATATATATATATATATATATATATATATATATATATATATATAGCTTTCACTCGTATTCGAGGATACCTTATTGCATTCCCTATTGAAGACGCTCGCTTAGGCACATTTGTGTTTTTTTAATATCCATCTATGGTTTATGACAAACTCCGACGATCGCAAAGCGCGTGAAACCCAGGATCACAAACTCATCATCAATCCAATATATATATATATATATATATATATATATATATATATATATATATATAGATAGATAACTAGACTAGTTTCGAAAAACCCTCGAATTTTTGATTTGCTAATAATCAAATCAATCTCGAGGGGAAAAAAGGTTTAAAAAAAAAAGAAAGAGCTACAAACATGAACTTCTGTCGACAAAAAATCGCACAGATGCAGGTCTGAAGCCCAAAGAAAAAACCCCGATACGAGTAAACAACTAACAAAAGCGCTCAATATAACCGTGGAGCCTTACTTTCCCTGACGATCCGTTTAGGTGAAACCTAGGTAGGTTTGTCTGGCTCACTAGGTGTATATATATATATATATATATATATATATATATATATATATATAATGTACACGGAAAAAAATCATCGCCAGTTTTGAATTTCGTGTTCTTTTATTTATCTTATTTTTTTTTAATACTCTGTTTGTCTCTCTATCTAAAGTACGTATATAACTTTTATTCCCTACTATTTTTTTAATTCAATTAATTTTTCTCTCTCCTATTTCAAAACTTTCATGCACCCTCATTGGTCATTTCATTTCGGCTCGTACATTTACTTGGACGTGAATTCTTTTCTGGTGTGGTTCACGAATGATGGGGTTATTTTCACTCCACAATGTTGGATCTTATACTCAGTTAAATCTTTGTAACAGTTTCAGACTCCCTGTCCATAACCAACCCCAACTCCGATTCATATGCTTCTCCTTTGTATGCCTGCTTTTATATTACTCTCGAATAGATAACTTGACAGCTACAAGCCTTTGCACTGTAACCATCTATACTAATCCATATGGTGGGTGCGGGCTAGTGGATGCATATGCAACCCCGTGCAACCCCTGTTACCCTCTCTTCCTCCCAATGGGACTTAGAGGACTAAAACCTCATGAGCGAGCTATACATATATATCTTGCGCTGAGGCATCTGTTGCTCTCAGCTTGGCTTTCCGGGTGAGTTTTTAGAGTAAAACCCGGAATTGATTGTTTGCTTTGTTTTTGTTTGTTTGCTGTTGTTTTTCTTTTAATATGACTAGTTAGGTTCTCCTATCGCCCGATCAATACCTCACCCCATTCTCTTAAATAGGGGTAGAGGCTCATCATTTGTTTGCTAGTTAGGAAGGGGGTTCCAGTTCCTTCGTTTTATCAGGCCTTAGTAGTGATGATGTCATGAATCTTGTAATGTGTGGTTGGCGGCAATGTCTCTTCATACTGCCGATATCGGGTTTTCTGTTTGCTGTTACCGACTGGTAGTTAGGAGCCCGAGCTAATGCGTATCGTCTTGAGATGTTGCTCTGATCAACAGTTGCATAATATCAGGGGGTCTCTGCATGAACCTCCGGTGGGCAACACCGAGGCCACACTATATAGCAATCTGCGCCAGTTCCCTTCTGCCCAGGTTACTTATTTGATGACCGACTGCGACAAGTAAACTAGGACTTTTTTCCTTATCAATATAACTCATCATGAACAAAAATATAAAATATAAATATCTAGACCAGCTCAACAAAAATCGCCTAAACCCCTTAACTTTTTCTTCTCCAATATCTGTGGTATTCGTACAAACATGCAAAATCGTTCTCTTTGAAAAATCTCCAGACTACCTCTCTGCGAAACTAACCATAACTCGTCAATCTCAGCTTCTGATTTCTCGATACCTGGCTATTTTCCTCTCCTTAGAAAGGACTCTAAAGTCTACATGCATGGCCTGGGTGTTTGTATCCGTGTTCATCTCCCGCTGACTAGGGGACTTTCTTTTGTATTTCCGGACCATTCGTATATGGGTTTCTGTCTCTCTCCCCTTAATTCAGCAGGCTATGCCTTCTTTCTCTACTGTCCCTCTTCTCAAGACTGTTCTGTGTTCGATAGCATTTCCAAAAATATAGACAAGGCCGTCTGTCTACATCCGTTTGCAAACATGTTCGTGTTCTGTGACTTTAACTTCCACCATACCATGTGGCATAAACATACAATATCTGATCTGGCTGGCATCCTAAGCCTTAAACTTTTAATCACTCAATCCCTCACGGAATGGGTTGTTTTCATTCGTGTTTCCACAGTGACCCAAACGGAAATATTTCTCTTCTCGATCTCTGTTTCACCTCCCTCCTGACACTTATCACGCTACGTAGCTCTGCCCTCATGACAACTCTGATCACGCGGTAATGTCTGTAAACATCTCCTTCCGTTCCCCACTAGCCACGAAACTTCAACGAACAGAATATCTTACTGTTAACAACGCGTAGACAGGGAATCGTTCCATAATTTCTTTCGCAACACGTCCCTTGGAATATAGTTTTCAATCATCCAGTTCAATGCTGTCAGCATCGATACTGTCCCCAGCAAAGTTAAATTGCGCTCATCTCGTTGGTTCTCAGCAGCTATAGTCCGCAGGAATCACTTCCGTCTGTACCAGAGCGACATGTTTGATTGCAACAGACGTCTCATTGTCTCAACCCTCGACTCGTCCGGAGTATCCACAACTGATTTACCCACTAGAAATGAGGCTCTACTGAGTGAGATGTGCATAAGCCCGTCGATGGTATTGACATCGTCTCTAAATCAGACTCTCATAAAGCAAGTAGAGTGACGAGATACCAGTCGTAGTCCTAAAGAAATGTGCTCCTGAGATGGCTCTCTCCAAACTATACAACTATTGCCTCACTGATTTTTGCTTTGCAGCCTGTTTTTGAAAACTCTGGAGACCGTTCTAAGCTCTCTAACTATCAGTCTTCAACCACACTTGGCGAAGTCTTCGCCGAAGCAGTTAAGCATCTTAAGCATCTTCGCCGAAGTGGTTAAGCATTTAACAAACAATATGATTTCCGTTTTGCCTGGTCTACCATTGATGTGCTTACGGGCATAAATGACTTTGTATATCAAGCTCTTGATAATAATGGTGAAGCTGTTTGACATGGTTTGGCAAGCCGGCCTTGTGCTTATGCTTCAGCGCCATGGTATTACAGGATAATTATTTGATTTAATCCAATAATTCCTGTCAAATCATGAAATGACAGTCGTGCTGAACGGGCTCTCTTCCAGTTCCTTTCATACGAACGCAGGTATACCCGAAAGATCTATTATGGGACCTACACGGTTTCGGATCTTCATCAATGATACTCCTGATGTTATCAGCTCTCAAGTAGGTATTTATTGACGGCTCTAACATTCCTGTCTGAATAGTAAATCCGGATGACAAAGCTAACATTGTCGTTCGTCTCGAAAAGTACCTCCAATCAGTGGTTAACTGGGGTATGAAATGGCTTGTATATTTTCATGCCTCCAAAACGAAACTGCACACATTTTACCACAATATAGAATCTTCCCTAACCCTCTATCAGTATGGTTGATGCTCGATTTCGCGAGAGCGTCTCACTGCGCCTTCTTGGCCTCACGTTTTCCACTGACCTGAGGTGGAACATTTATATTGAATCAGTAGCCGGATCTACCAAAAGGAAGGTTGTTTAGTGTATCGTGCCAGAACGTTTTCTCGTCAGAGTCCATCCTGCATATCTACAAATCTACCATTCGTCCAGGAAGTGAATACTGTTGCCATGCATTGTCTGATGTCCCTGCTGTTCTTCTCGAGGTCCTCGACAAAACCTAAAGAAGGATCTTCAATGCAGTCAATCCTGACTTGGCATCTCGACAGCACACACCTTCTCAAAGACGTAATTGGCATCCCTCTTTCTGCTTCAAATATTTTCATGGAAACTGTTCTGACGAGCTATTTTCACTGGTGCCCTGACTACATGAATTTAAGCGGGATACTTGGTTGCCATCTAGATTCGACTCTTTTCTGTTGAAAAAGGTAATTGTAACTGCCACTTCTTTTCTCGCCCTTTCCGACAGTGAATCTCCCTTCTTCTTACATGCTTCCCTGATAATTTCAGTCTTCAAAAAATTAAATATAACGTCAATCCTTATCTTCTGATGCCTTGTTCACCGTTCTTCTATTTATCCTTTCTTCGATCTCCCTATACCCAATTATTTCTCTTCATTTCACTCTCTGTAACTCCTAACCCTGCGTATTACTAACATTCTAATCTTGGTTGGGTTGAAATGCTTAAAACTCTCTCTCCCCTCTCTCTCTCTCTCTGTATATATATATGCACACACGCATACATATATATCTATGTGTGTGTATATATATACATATAGATATACACACACATATATACCAGAGAGAAAACATGAAAATATATTTATAGCAAATATAACACACGTCTAAAAAACTATATTTCATCATCATTTTTATACAGATTCATTATTCATGAATTTAACCTATCTCTTCCGCATACATAAAAATCAATATACATACAAAATATTCACGAGAGATACTTTAATGAAAAAATAAAAACCATGCTAAATTTTACAAAACATCTTGTAACGTCTCACTAAGTTTTACACACTTTTACATCCAGAAAGTTTTCATACATTTATTTGAATATTATCTATTACTTCATTACACGTGAATCGTATCTATACAAATAACAACCATTCAAAACATCCCTCTGCATCTCACTAAGTATTACACACGTTAGCGTTCAGGATTTTTGTCACATATATATTTGAATATTATCTGTTACTTCATTACACGCGACAAGTATCAAACCAATAAGAAATAGCAAAACACAACATACCATTAATCTGCGTCACCTTGCTTTTTATCATTTTTATCTTGATCTCTGAGGAAGCTTTAATAAAGTGAAACATGTTAGATTAAGATCTGTTTTGTACTTGCTTTTTTATCCTATTAAACACACACACACACATACACACACACACAGATATATATATATATATACATATATATACACAGATTATATATGTATACACACATATATATATATAAACAAACACACACATATATAAACATATATATATATATTATATATACATTATATATATATATTATATACATTATGCACACACACACACACACATATATATATACATATATATATAAAATGTGTATTTATATAAATTTATATATATATATGTTCAATTTTTATATATATTACTTATGTATCATATATGCGCGGTACATATTGGAAATCGCTCAATATCAGTGATAGATTTAACTTATTTAGTTGGATTGCGTTTGTGATCCTGCGTTTCACGCTATCAGTGATCGTCACACAAACTGACTAATATTTGAAATTTTGGATGTATTTATGGATGCGTATATCGGAGCTTTATGGTAGTGAGAGGGGAAATTGTTGTCGTAACGCCACTCAAAGGTACGCAGACATACATCCACGCACGTTCACGCATTGCAGCTCACACAAATATTAAAAATGAACAGTGTCGTACTGGGCCTATATGTGCATCAATTGGTCGTTGTATTCAATGCTGGATTGTGTAGCGAACATTTTTCCAAGTCGCAGTGTCAAAGCACAGACCGTTCGTCTATTTTGTTCGCGGAATAATGTTTTCTCGCACGCACATATACACGTATGCACGCGCGTTCACACACCTATCCTTTTGTTTTTTTTATCTTACGATGGCGTCTGTGTAAGACTATGGCAGGTAAAAGTGTTATTAGTTAAAATTTCTTAATGCTGTTTTGTTGTCATTTTACAGCCGGTTATTTACTTGTTTTTGGCGATTGCAAATATGTAAATGGTAGAAACTCCAATTTATAATACTTAGTGGTATTTATGCGGTGGTATTAATTTTGTTGTAGAGGTGAAGGAAGTTTAATTGTGGAGTAAAGCGGCAAAGTAATTGTGGTACGGGGGAGTGGGTAATTGTTGCATCAAATAGTTATGGTAAATTGGTAGAAGCGATTGTAGTAATGATGGTGGGATGGTAATAACAATAATTATATTTATTATGATAGTAGTTTGAACTAGAAAATAATTGATGGTATTATGGTGTCAGTGATTTCTCTTCTCGTGTTCATATGGTCCATGGTTTTTATGTAGCAATATTGGTTGGTATTTCTTTTTATCAGTTTGGTATAAATTGTGATAACAGGTATTTGCATTCATGTCTGCATTTAGAAATTATTAATGGTATTAGGTTTAATAATTACTTTTGTTTGTGTGGGAAATTATTGCTACATTTTCGTGTAGGCAAAGTAGGCATTTCTTTGTTATGTTGTTGTAGGTTATGCTGTTTATCAATGTTTCTCAGCTTATTCTTGGTGTAATATTTCTGCTTTTTAGTTACCATATGTATGTGGATAGTGTATTGCTGTTTGAGTATATTCTATCGGGGAATGAAAGTGGTTGAGTTTTCTTTTCCTGCATGGTCCCTCAGTGTCACCGATGTAGCACATTGTGCTGTTGTTAGCATTTACCTTGGTTTTATATATTATATTTGTTTGTTGGTAATCCACTTGGAGTGGACATGTTTTTTTATTACTGCAGTTGCATTGAAGCTCCTTGATTGCCTATTACGTTTTGTTGTGTTTTTTTTATTTGTGTTATATTTTTTGTGCAGCTGTAACTAATTTTTACGTCATTTTATTGAATATTTTTTCAAAGCGTTTTTTGCAGGGAAGTGCTTTTCTATTCAGTTTAGGAATGTCCTTCTTATGTTTCTTTTTATATATATATATATATATATATATATATATATATATATCATAAAGCAAAAATTACCACATGTGGGTATAGTCTATTTCAAACTAGCATTGATCCTACCCTAAGCTAACGGCGCTCGATTTATATATATATATATATATATATATATATATATATATATATATATAAAAGGCTCAAACACTAACATTCCATGGTTATAATTTATTACATTGGAATCGTAATCACGTTCCAAATTCAAAAAGCTTTTTTTTAAATTGATAGGTCTGATGAATTGGATCGTGCAGTTAACAAGAGAGATTTAAGAAAAATTAAAAGAGCACGCAAACAGAACTCTCACAGCACTAACAAAGAGACTAAGCAAGATGGCGTTGAAGAAGTATCAAAAACAGCGCGAAATCGCAATCCCCCGTAGTATAACAAAACGACGCTCTCTAATTTCACGCCCTCCGTTGAGTGAAATGAATCGCCTGAAGAAATGAATCACCTGAATGGGCAAGCAATTACTTAAAAATTAATTGCCAAAGAGTAATTTGTATGGATGAAGCCCGAGCTACAGTAGACGGCCCCGATGGTTGGAAACGGGCTTAGCTCATTCATGATGGAACTCCTCGCTTGCGTTTTAAACGCCAACAAGGCGGTGGACAAGTGATGTTCTGGGCAGGAAGTTTGGGCACGATATTAATTGGACTATCTCTAGTGCCATAACGTCCCAAACTGAATTCAGCTAATTATTGTCAATTTTAATAGAAAATTTCATATCCTGGTTGAATTCACAAATTGATGAGTTCCGTAGTAATCTTGTTTATCAGCAAGACAAGGCCCCCAGTTATGCGGTACGCTTCACCAAAGAGTGTTTGGAAAATCAAGGTTTTACAGGAGACATAATTATCGTATGACCACCACAGAGTCCCGATTTAAATGTTATTGAGAACCTTTGGGCAATGGCCAGCGTCGAGTTTATGAAAATGGATGGTAATTCTTTAACAAGGATCACCCGTGGAAGTGCATTTTTGGATGTTTGTTCTAAAATTACAGCCAGCGAAACGACTTATTGAGCTTTGTACGAGTGATGGTCGAAAAATTAAATATTGATGTGTTCCTTGTGTTTTCATGAATTGATATATAAACAAAAGGCAAACCAACTTTCATTGGTACATAATACATAACAAATCTTTTCATTATTTTGTACAATTGATTTGAACAGGACCAATATTTTGCATTGAAATTAAAGTTTGCAAAAACTTTTGAGTCGGTACTATTTCCTTAATTAATAAAAAAATCACGAATAAAGCAAATTTTTGTAATTTATTCTAAGAAGAAATGCTTGGGTATTGGGCGAGCAGTAAGGAATTAAAATATTCAACTTTTTGTCCATAAAAGCATAATTTATTAGAGAAAATGCAAAATCTCAGTATCTGCAAACTCTTTTGAGTCGTACTGTATATATATATATATATATATATATATATATATATATATATATATATATATAATGGACTCTCCTCGTCGGTTTCGACGTATGAGGCTCCTACAGCTTATTGATCCAGTTATGAAAGTTTGTGCGATAATCTTAAGTGGAATTGATTTACAAAGGAGGCCACATGTGAAGATTGTGAGATGAGATCACTGTTAGATTGGATGACCTTTGAGATCTTGCTCTCGCTTTTTGAAGATTATTCAGACAAGCAGTTTGAAAATTGCTGAGTCCACTAAAACACGTTGATCTCCATTCTACCCGCTCCAAAGCTAAGCACTCAGGAGTGTTATGTGGTATATTGACTGCTGACAAGTTGCTTTTCAGCATTTCTTTGTATGTTAGCCATGGGCGTCCTACATTCCTGTAGCCCTGATCTAACTGACTGTACATTCGGATCTTGGGTATCCTGTCATCAGACATTCTCAAGACATGACCAGTCCACCGTAACTGAGACTGTATGATAAAGTCTCGATTCCTCCAATATTACACCTGTTACAGGTCTACGTTAGATGTCCTATCTTGAAGCTTAACTCCACAGATTGCACGCAGACACCATTATATATATATATATATATATATATATATATATATATATATACATGGACATTATATATATATGCATATATATATTCATCATGCATATATATTATATATATTTTATATACATAAACATATTATATATATACTTATATATATATATACATATATATTATATATACATTAGATGTATATATATATACATATATTATAAATACATTATATATATATATATATATATATATATATTATATATATATATATATATATCAAACTCAGGCGGATGATCTAAGATGGAAACTGAGACAGATACTGGAGAAAGCTAAGCTGCCCAAATCAAATATCACGAAATTGCAGAGGCTGGTAATAAATACCCTACAGAAGAATGAAAACGTCATCATACTACCAGCTGACAAAAATATAGCTGAAAATGTAGTGATAGACAAAACAGCATGTACATAAAATCTTGATGACCTAATTGCGAATGGTAGCTACATCTAAGTAAAAAAATATCCTACATTGAAAACGTAGCGCAAACTTTCACAGATCCTAATCCAGAACAAGGATCACTTCTCACCTAAGACATACAAGTAGTCACACCGTTACATCAAGCTACCTCACATATACATATATCTCCCAAAGTGAGTATTCCGTTCAGGCCGATTGTTAGCTGCTAAAGCTATATGTGTCACCCTCTGAGTCGCTTCCTAGTAGATATAATCGACCCATTTATAGGAAAGTCTCTATCGTATATGCAGAATTCCTTCCAATTCGTGGAAATAATAAAAGATGCTGTCATCCAATCCAACCAGATGGTGAGCCTGGACGTGGTGAGTTTGTTCATCAAGGTACCCAACGGACGAGGTACACTCGGTGGTCAGGGACAGACTCGGACTTATCCCTAATAGCCCTATACCAATAGATAACCTGACTTTCTGTATGCAAACAACACACTTTGGAATGGGATCAAGCATATATCGACATGATGAGAGCTTAGCAATGGACTCGCCATTATCAACAGCAATGGCAATCCTACCTACGGAATACTTTGAGGAAATTGCATTAGAAACTACATCACTAAAGCCAAACCTATGAGTGAGATAGCAGATGACGCCTTTATACTATGCCAATACTAGGTAGAAGTCCAGCTACTACTGGACCATGTGAACTCAATAAGATCATCGATACAGTTCACAAGAGAGCGAAAACAATAAAATCGCCTTCCTTGATGTACTAATATCTCGAACAGATCATGGGTTCAAGACATCCATATATCGCAAGCCTATATTCATCGGACAATGCATCAAATTCAATTCCCACCACCTATTCAGTGTAAAGAAAAGTATTGTCCGCTGCTTACAACATCGAGCAAATGTCATAAGTGGCGACCCAGAGACATATGAACAAGAAATGGTGAGTATAAGCAGTACCCTACAATGTAACAACTACCCCCGGTACATGACAGCAGCTCCTACAAAATGGGATAGAAGGGTACAAGAGGATAAAAACACCTAGAAAACAGCTTCAGTCTGACTATCCTATGTGAAGAGATTATCGGAGAAAATGCAAAAGATCTGTGGTCCATATAACACCAGAACAATCTTCAAAAGTGGTTTAACACTTCGCCGACGCCTCTTCCGAGTAAGACCCCCCCACCGTAGAGGAGAACATGAGTAAGGATTGTGTGCATGGAGAAACAGGCAGCCCACTTAAGGTAAGACTTCAAGAACATCGTAAAGCCGTAACAAAAAAAAAAAAAAAAAAAAAAAAAAATCAGGCGCAGCTAAGGTTGAAATAATAGACAAAGAACATCACTGGAAAATACGAAAACTTAAGTAATGAGCATATATGCTTGGCCACAAACATCTCCTAAGATGACCAAGCATAGAAATGAATACAATATGGGAACCAATAATAAGGAGTGATAGAGAAAAGCAATGAATAACAACACAAAATTTCAATATAAGCTGTCGGAAAAAATATGCAATAATAATAACGGAAAATTGCAATATGAGCACTAGCAAAAACGGTTATGAGACATTAGGTTTATAAGCCCAGTGGATAAAGGCTTTGCTCCAGTGACTAGACACAAATGCTTGTGGGTTCAATAGCAAGCTACAAATTTGAAGTGTTGAGTTAAAGGGAAATAACTGAGACACCCGGAGGAGGCATGGTACGTGGAACTAGAACAATCTACCCCGGTGGACGAAATAAAAGCTTCGGTTAGAAATTCCAATCACTTGAAGAAGGCCGTAGCGTAAAACAGCGATAACATTGTGAATATGGCAATTAAGATGGTGATAACATATAATGTAAATAATGCAAGTATATATATATATATATATATATATATATATATATATATATATATATTGTATTTAGGCAGCATTCCTTTTTATACATGCTTCATTAAAAGCAACAGACAAGTTACTGTGATTAAGCATTTCATCTATGTTTTCTTGTAATCAAACAAGTGTTTTCTTTTCTGGACACAGAGTGTGCAAAAAGCGTCTAAATGTTCTATCATTCCGAGTGCTTTCGGCTCTACTTTTATCCATTATCAAGGATGACTTCATTTAATTATATTAACTGGATGTACGGTTTGTGTGTATGCATCTAATGTTATAGTGATGATTTTTCCAACACTGTCAGGATATTATGGCCGTGTTAGCAGTTAATATTGTTGAGCGTTTTTAATGTTAACGCTTGAATTATTTTTCTTTTTTCATATGTGGAAGAGGTTATTATACTTATATTTTCTACTAGTACTTTTCCGATGGAGTGTGGTAGGTTTGTATGTGTGTTTAAATGAGTTCTAATGGAACTTTGTTAGAATAAATGTTATGTAAGTCGTCTGGGTATGCATGTTTTAGTGTGATCGAAACATTTGAACTCGTAAATAATATTCATTCTTTGCAGTTTTGATATTGAAAGTGTGTTGTTATTCTTGAGGATAAGGTTAGCTGTTTTCAGTTTTTTGCAGTAGATAATTAGTCTTTTTCAACTGGTGTAGTGTATTTCTAGTGTATTCATCTTGCTTATAGTTGACGTACATTTAGCTTTTGCAGATGATATTTCTTCCATTGTTTTTGTCTGTGTGTTCAGTATTGGTATTTGAAATGAATTAGTTTAATCTCGTGGTCGATAAGATGGTTAGGAAAACTATTTTTATAATTCAGAATGATGATGATAGTTCATCATTATAAAAATAGACTTGTCATCAGTGATGATAGAAAAGAAGGATGTTTCATCATCCCAATCCTCATCATTTGAAAAAAAAAGACCCTTCCACCACAAGAGAGCAAGTAATTGGCATAGAGGACAGTACAGTAGACTAAGGTACACGTACCAGTAGTCAGTGATGAGTAGACAAGTAACAGTAGCAGTGCAGAAACACGCGTGTAGACAGCGCTTCGTGAAGATCAAAAACAGACGACTTAAAACATTATTCTTACAAACGAAATTCTCGGAACCAAACCAAGTAAGCACAGATTTTTGAACAAAAGAGACTCTGAGAACATTTTACGCACACCATTCCAATATTCTGTAATTTACATCACAAAATAAAATAAAATTCTTGTTATTTATATCAACACGTTTTTCAAATTTTTATTGTTATCGTTGTATATTTTATGCATCTTAATTTCTG